>OY284492.1:5057846-6257846 GCA_958336395.1 Ctenicera cuprea | reverse complement strand
GGCGGAATTAGTGGAGGTGGAATTAGCGGAGGAGGTATCAGCGGAGGCGGAATTGGTGGAGGTGGTGGAATTGGTGGAGGCGGAGGAATAATCAGCGGAGGTGGAATTGGTGGAGGAGCCATCGGAGGAGGTATATCCGGTGGTGGAATATCTGGAGGCATTAGCGGTGGTGGCATTTCCTCCAATTATGGTCCACCTGGACAAAGTGGTCCTTATTAACGACTGTTAGTAAAGTATGTAGTATTATTATTATTGTGATTATCAGTATTTACGTTATATACAAGCATGTATGTTTATGTACCTCTTATTAATTTGTACCTAATACGAGTATTAGTTAAGTTTCTGCGTTAACTATTAATTTATGAAAGCAATTACGGTGACAATAAATGTATTTTATATAAGCTATTGTTTAGTAATATTTTTCTTTGTTTAGTTGTAAGTTTTTTGAGCGACTTATTTTTTAAAGATTGTGCTGAAATGTGCAAAATTTAAAAAAAAACTATAATAGTTGCTTTAATTTGCTAGGTTCTCCAGTTGACAGGGCAGTTTTTTATTATTTTTTTGTATTGGTAACTAATTTCATTTATTTTCTACATTTCTGCAAACATTTAATTCACTTTGCATAACTATCACAATGACGGTCACAAAATACAATATTATAACACTTTTTTTTGCGAAAGGTAATGAGAAAGAAAAAATATAGTGAGGTACATTGTGTATTTTAAAGCAGCATTTGCTGTTAATTAATCGTGGAATAGATATCTTCGTGGGATAATAAAAATAAACTTGTCTTTCTAACTTAAATTATAACGAAGACGTTAGTATGAACAGTTTGCATGATTTCCACGTTCGAGCAGTGGCGTTGGTAAGCGTGTAAACCAGCTCTTCCTAAAATGTTTATGATCATACACCCCAAAAATCTCTTTCGAATAACCCCTCATTAAAAATGTGAATTTTGTCAAGTTTTATTTCTAATCTAATTCCAATTAAGGGTTAACATTTAACAAATGTGTTGCTACCATGCAGTCTGTGAGACAGCTATGACAAGAGTGACAGCGGAGTCTCAAACGTGGTATTGTTTTATTACTGGGGTCTGTACTCCATTTAATAACTTTCATCTTCAAACTTCAAGAAGCTCAGGACTCCTTATAAATTTTATCAACAGGTGGCGTAACTAGAAATGTCAATTTCATTTTAAAGTAAATTTAAAAAGTTAATAAAAAAAAACTTAATTAACCAATTAACGTAACTGGGAAATATGAATAGGGCCAAGAAGGGGAAATCGCGTCATATTTGAACTTTTAAGAGCACCATCTATGCGCAAATATCCTAAGAGTTTTAGTAGTTTTAAAATTTTTTGTACCTTGTAACATTGTATACCCCAAGGTAATAAACAATATTAAATTTCATCCGCTCTGATAGCTCGGTTTTCAGTAAAGCCAAAATTTTGAAAAATTTATTGAAGGCGTCACAGAGAAATCAGCGAGCTGGGATCTAAACCAAATTGTAGCTCGTCTTGAGCTCTATTAGCCTAAAAAATTAAAACAAAATCGTGTAGCAAGTTTTTAAGCAATATGTTTTCTTAAAGCTAAAATTTTGAAGAAAATCAGAGAAGGCGTCACAGAGAAATTAGCGAGCTGGAACCTAAACTAAATTGAAGCTCATCTTGAACTCTATTAGCCTACAAAATTTAAAACAATCGTGTGGCAAGTTTTTGACCAATATTTTTTTAAAACCAAAATTTTGAGAATTGATAGTAGGCGTCACAGAGAAATTAGCGAGCTGGGATCGAAACTAAATTGTAGCTCGTCTAAAGCTCTATTAGCCTACAAAATTAAAAAAATAATCGTGAGGCAAGTTTTTGAGCAATAATTTTTGAACGTTCTTTAGGCCAAAATTTTGAAAAATTCATAGAAAGCGCCACAGAGAAATTAGCGGGCTGGGACTTAAACCAAATTGTAGCTCATCTTGAGCTCTATTAGCTTACAAAATTAAAAAAAAATCGTGTGCCAGTTTTTGAGCAATATTTTTTCTTAAATTCAAAATTTTGAAAAATTCACAGAAGGCGCCACAGAGAAATTAGCGAACTGGGACCCAAACTAAATTGTAGCTCGTCTAAAGCTCTATTAGCATACAAAATTAAAAAAATAATCGTGAGGCAAGTTTTTGAGCAATAATTTTTGAACATTCTTTAGGCCAAAATTTTGAAAAATTCATAGTGGCACAGAGAAATTAGCGGGCTGGGACTTAAACTAAATTGTAGCTGATCTTGAGCTCTATTAGCTTACAAAATTTTAAAAACAATCGTGTGCCAGTTTTTGAGCAATATTGTTTCTTAAAGTCAAAATTTTGAAAAATTCACAGAAGGCGTCACAGAGAAATTAGCGAACTGGGACCCAAACTAAATTGTAGCTCGTCTAAAGCTCTATTAGCCTACAAAATTAAAAAAATAATCGTGAGGCAAGTTTTTGAGCAATAATTTTTGAACATTCTTTAGGCCAAAATTTTGAAAAATTCATAGTGGCACAGAGAAATTAGCGGGCTGGGACTTAAACTAAATTGTAGCTGATCTTGAGCTCTATTAGCTTACAAAATTTTAAAAACAATCGTGTGCCAGTTTTTGAGCAATATTGTTTCTTAAAGTCAAAATTTTGAAAAATTCACAGAAGGCGTCACAGAGAAATTAGCGAACTGGGACCCAAACTAAATTGTAGCTCGTCTAAAGCTCTATTAGCCTACAAAATTAACAAAATAAATCGTGTGGCAAGTTTTTGAGCAATAATTTTTGAACATTCTTTAGGCCAAAATTGTGAAAAACTCATAGAAAGCGGCACAGAGAAAGTGGCGAGCTGGGACTTAAACCAAATTGTAGCTCATCTAAAGCTCTATAAGCCTACAAAGTTAAAAAATGGTGTGGCAATTTTACAATATTTTTTTGAACATCTTTAAAGCCAAAATTCTGAAAAATTCATAGAAGGCGTCACAGAGAAATTAGCGAGCTGGGACCCAAAGCAAATTATAGCTCATCTTGAGCTCTATTAGCCTACAAAATTTAAAAGATCGTGTTGCAAGTTTTTAAGCAATATTTTTTTGAAAATTCTTGTGCACAGTAACATTGTGTTGCTATAGGGCCATTATGATAAAAAATTTGATCCCGAGCTATTAACTCGATTTTGAGTTTTAAGGCGTTAAAGTCAACATTTTCAAAAAAATCGTAGCAGCCGCTATTTCAAAGCTAGAAGTTTAAAAAAACATTCTCTGTGTCCTTAAGTCTTCTTAATCCTTTTTGAGATTTAAAAAAAATCGTTTCGGGTAAAATGCTACTAAAAAAACATGGCCAACTTCCGCTTCCGATTTCGGATTTTTTTCAAAAGCTCATTTCCCGCCAATGAAAGTAACAACATTAAGTAGAAATTATATAAACATGAATCGTCCGGAAACGCTTCTTTACTGAGTTACAGCTTTTTGAAAATGATACAGTCTTATATCAGTAGTCACGCTTTAGTTTAGTAACTCCGCCATAAATAATTATGTTTAATTGAAATTTTGTAGGATAATTTAACTATAGATTATTACACTTAATATTTTCTTGCATTTACCTTTACTTTCCTGTGCCACACACACGCGGTTGCGTATGTGGCTAAACTTATATTTTTGTTTATACTGTTACGTATTTATAATTTATTTTGCGAAATGAAACTTACTTACTTTCAACTTTAGGTTTAATAACGTATACTTCATGCGAAAGTGCAAAAAAAAATCTAAATTTAACTGTTTTAGAGATAATTCAATTTCTGTAAAAGAAAAGTTGTCATGCAGATCTGAGTGTTTTCTTAAAATGCGAAAATAGTTTGTACAAATTTTTAGGGTAAGTTCTACACATTAAAGCAATCAAAAACGTTGTTGCGAGCATGAGCCCGGATACGCTTTGTTGCAAACAATTTGCACACATCTTAGGGAAACACTCAGATTTTCATAACAACTCAGTCTTTTACAAAAATTAAACTTGTCTGGCAAACCGTTGGATTATAGTTACGTCCAACAAGAGCCATTTTTTTGTTTATATTGTATGGAGATTTTTAGGTCAAAAGTTAGGAAATCTTAAGTATATAAAAAAAGTTTAGAAATACACCCCTTCCCTGCCTGATACGTCATGGTTAGGGCTGGGCGATATTGAAAATTTAATATCGAATGTCGATAATGAAATTATATCGATAATATTGATATCGATTATATCAATAATATCGATAATATCGAAGACACCACCATAATAATTGTTACTTTTGTTGAAATTAGTACGTGTTAGATTCACTGTTTTAAATTATTAGTTCACCCTGTATTAAATACAATTTTCTACGAGCACATCTCTACTAAACAATTATTTGATGTCCAATCTCTAATAGCACTGATAAGAGTTGTTTACGACAATTGAAAAAGCGAAATATATGGTAACAGGTGTGCATTCAATTAACGCATTCGACTATTTTCGGGACAACGAAAAATGAGCGTAAAGTTCCGATTTCTTATTAATGAATCTTATAAAGGTACGAGTGTTTGCTTAATGTCGGGGTGTTTTCTAACTTTAAATAATACAGTTCCGATTAATTCGTGATGATTTAAAACATGAACTAGTGTGTTTGTTGTTGGTGCAATCATTGCTGAGATTCTTTGAAATTTTTGGTTTCGTTGAGACCTTTTTGGTAAGCAAAAATAATAATTCGTTTACTACCAATAGAATCTGTACACAGGGATAAATGACCGTTTTAGTCTGACCTCTTTTGATCAGCAGTAAATGTTTTACAATTATTTGAAAATGTTGAAAATGAAGTTGTTTGGATGTAATAAAAGCAAAAGATGTGTTGTGTTTAGGGCTGGGTGATATTGATAATTTATCATAGAAAATAATATCGATAATAGGGATGCAACGCATATTCGGTTTTTATTCGTTATCCGGCCTATCCGGTCATTTCACCGAATATTCGGTTTGGCCGGATAATATGAAATATCCGGCCGGAGATTTTTTTCAAGTAAAAGAGGTTATGCATGCAATTTCATTTGGAAGTATAGATTAAATAATTGGAAGTAAGAGAGCAAAAACCCCATAATTACAGTATTTTGCAGATTTGCATGAAATTACTAAATTTATATTATTGGGGTCAGAATTTATGCGAGTTAAAAATTTGAAATGATTTCAAACAACATAAATAAGTATTTATTTATTAAAACCACGAAGTAATGTATAACATAAGGAGGATGCATGAACCGCTTGTTGCTATGATATGCAGGTCTAAATTTTGCAGTACATGTGAGAGAAATCCGAGACAAGGAACCTATAAAAAGCACTCGATCGTCAATCGTCAATATTTTATTTAAATGTCGATAAAAACCATATATACGTTAGGTTATATGTCAGTTGATTTCTTGATGGTGTCGAATCTATCAGGACAGAACACGTTTTAGTTTTAACATTTGTTGAAAATTATTAATTCTTGTAATTACAATCAAAAAAACAATTAGAGCTAATCAGCACATTCTTGAAATAGTACACTTAGTAGTTTCCTTGTCTCGGTGCTCTCTCTAAAACACTACAGAATAAGACCATAGGGTTGGTGCATTGCATACTCTTAAAATATATATTATGCTCTGTGATTAAAACGTAAATTTTACTGCATTTAAGCTGAAACTACTTTGAAAGTTAAAAACTGTGCCGGATAATCCGGTATCCGGCTATCCGGCTGAACAACCGGATACCGAATATCCGTTATCCGGCATTTTGAAAAAGTACTGCTTGCTGCATCCCTAATCGATAATAACGATATATCGATAATTGTTTTAAAATTATCGTTATTCGACATTATCGATATTATCGATATATCGATAAATATTCCCCTAGCCATAGTTCATGGATTTAAACGGAAAAATGTGAAAATCATTAATATTAAAATTGCCATACAAAATTTTATTCAATATAAAGCGTTTACAAACCCATGTTTAAATGAACTTTTCCTAATACGGTTTGATTTACTATTTGTACTTAAATTATTTACTATCACTTTGGAAATACCCTGTACATAAAAATCGTTTTGCCAAGAAAATTAACTATTTTATTTATAAGTTAAAAAATTTAACGCTGTTTACATGTTCGTAAAATATTAAATAGGTACATACAGACTTTATAAGTTTTAAAAATAAAGGGTACTTTACAGAAAAATTTTGAGAAACACTGTTGTAATATGTAGACTAGCCTGACGGAAAATTTTGCACACAATTGTAATTAGTCAATTCCAGCTATGAAAAACAAGGAAGGACTGCTAAAATTGATTGCCAAGCATCTACAATTTATTTAAAAATAATTTTATACGTTCCTAACCTGATGCGTATCTGCCAATTTTTCTTATCTAAAAATTCCAAAATTCCAGGAATCAAGTTTTCACATTTGTTTGCTGCTTCTAGTTAAATTAACAAAAACACATAAATCGGTATTAATTCGCCTTTTCTGGTTCTTCTGCAGATTTTCGTTCTAACATTTTTAAAATAACTACTAAAATGTTAATTAGTTAATGTGAAATTTAATTAGGTTTGAATTACAAACCAACGAGCACTATACAAGAGGTGTTAAAAACACAACGTGATAATGATTTAATTAGATTGCATTGGTGTGGAAACATAAATAATCGTGTTTCACGCAATGTGATCAAAAGCTATTCATGTTAATGCATAATCACGTTCAATTTCGTTGAAAAATGAAACTAAAAGTGTTATTTTCTAAATACATACCTGGTTGCATCAAGCAACAACAATAAAAGGCTATAATTTTCTAACCATTTTTTCACCTATTCCAGTGATTTTTCCATTGTGTATTTTTTAAACTTTGCGCACAGGTGTTGTTAGTTCCTTGATTATAATCATCTGTAAATCACGGACTAACGATCAACTGCTTGACAACTACTATTCTCTTTGTTAGAATTTTTTGGCTACGTTTACATCATAAAAACTTGTATGAATTAGTAATTTATTATAATAAGAAGAACTGTTTATCCAGGTATAATTAAGTACTTTTATTATGTAGTAATTGTTTATTTTGAGCTCTACACATCTTAAGAGTTTAGTAAAGCTTGTTATTGAATGTTTGTGTCAAGTGGTATTCAAATTTCAAGTGGAATACGAAAAATATAATTAACTCTTGGGGTGAACGATATGAAACTGTGGGTTTTGGAAACCGGCCCAGTGGTTTTTTTGATCTGTTATCGACAAGGTTAAGAATTTTAGTACCAGTTTTTTTTGTCCAACCAAATGTTAACCTGTAGCTATGTCGGCAGATTTGTCCTTGCAAATAGGATGTCTCAGATCAGTGGGGATGAGCTGGGTATATATAAGTATAAATATAGATTTTATATTACAAAACTTTATTTCATCTTGTGCCTTTGTTAATGACCATGAAGGTTTTAGTGGTAAGTAGTTGTAAAACCTCGTGTTTGTGAAGGATACCAGTGTTTGTGTTTCTTGCAGCTTGTGCTATCCTTAGGAGCAGTTTTTGCCCGTCCAGATGTATCTCATCTTAGTAATGCAGGTTACCATTACAAACCTCCAACAAATAGCTACGGGGTACCAATAGATAACGGACATGGAGAATCAGCCCATCAGCACCACCATCAAATTCCATCCGGTAGTTATCTTCCTGCAAGTCTGCAAGTACCTCTAACCGATAGCCATGTTAACTTCTTGGGCGGAAGCACCAGCAGCAAGCACGAAGACTACGCTTTCAATAGTCAGTTAATTCAGGACCAAAAACACGTGTATTATTATGCCGCCCCAGATGAAGAAGAACACACCCATCTACGTATCCACATCGCACCCAACAACCAAAAAAACACCAACGTTATTTTCGTAAAGGCACCAAGCGTTGGTCATATTGTTCCTGAAGTAATTGCTCCACCATCACAAGGTGAAGACAAAACCAAGGTATTTGTTTTGGTCAAGAAACCCGACCAACCTGCACCAATTAGCATCCAAGCACCTACCCCCGTTAAAACTAAACCCGAAGTTTACGTCGTCAAGTACGACAACCAACACGAAGCCGAACAAGCTATTTCTGGAGGACGCGGTGGTCATCCTCTAGGTGCCAACGTACATCAAGTAGGGGACGAAAAAACTTTCCTTAAGGTCTTGGAAGGCGACTCCAGCCACCACGTACCACACAATGATAAATACAGTGGTTTCGATGGTAACATTGATGCTTTCGCCGGAAAGACAACACTGTACGGTGCCCCAGCCATAGGTGGAAGCAACTCCGGAGCCTCCTTATCGCTTAGAGGTAGCTTCGGAAGCGACGACTCATCTGCAGGTTCTTCCCTGTTGGATTCAACCAGCAGTGGTTCTCATGGAAGCGGCTCTGTCGACTTTTCCTCGGTTCAAAGCGATTCCGGAAAAGGAAGTTCCTTTGATTTGGGATCATCTGGTTCTCTTGGTGGTAGCTCCAATTCTGGAAGTTCTTATGAAGTTCGAGGTAATTTTGGAAGTGAAAAAACAATTGAAGGATCATCCCTGTTAGGCTCAAGTGGTTCAAGCGGATCAAGCGGAAGCGCAGAGTTCTCTGTAAGCGGTATTTCTTCTGGAAATGGGGAAGGTTCCGGCTCTCACGTAGGCAGCTCTTTAGATACATTGAAACTTGGCGGAGATTCCGAAAAAACTGTAATCTCATTGAGTTCGTCTGGTTCCGGAAGCGATCATTCTTCTGGAAGCGGATCTTCGGATTCTTTTGGAGTTCGAGGCAACTTTGTAGGCGCTGAAGGTTCCTCAGTTTCATCCTCTTTTCCATCTTCAGATTCCAGCAAATCTGGTTCTTTTACAAGCACTTTCGAAATCAGTGGCGGCAGCAAAGACGCAAAAGAATTCTCTTCTCCCTTGTTGTCATCCCTAACAGGTGCTTCTCATGGAAGCGGATCGTCTTCAAGTTCTTTTGAATATAGCAGTAGTAAAAGTGGTGATTCCGGCACTGGCTCCCTAGGAGCTCGTCTTGGAGATATCGGTGATGGCTCTTCATCATCTGCATCTCTTGTTAAGTCTGTACATTCCACATATGGACCTCCAGGTCTTAGTGGACCATACTAAATGAAATTATACCAAATAGTTTTTGTCGATTTTATGTATTTGATATTGCTGTGTATGTATTTTTAAATAATTAAAGCCTCTTTTTAGAAAAATTTTTTTTTAATTAGTTTTCATACAGATGAAAGTGTTTTATTTTTATACATATAAATTAATCCAATTTGTTGCAACTTAAGATTATCGATGATGGTGAAATTTAATGTTTATATGCTGTGCTATACAGGGTAAGTAAGAAGTAACGCATGTCCTTGTAAATATTGGTTTTGTGAAAAAATAGCCGCAATAAAAGCTGTTTGTTAAATTTCAGCGCATACTTAGTCAACGTTAAATTGATTATTCGATTTGTTATTTGGTAGCTATGGCAACTGGGAAAATTTTGTGTTTCCGAGGCATTTCATACAAATATATTATTATGTAAATTTTTGGAAAAACTATGGTACCAGAAAGAGAAGGAATTACTGAATCCAAAAACGTGAAAAGATATACAGCGTTCGATTTAAAACACAAAAACTGGTTGTCATAGCAACCAAATTTCTAAACGTACAAATAATTGAATATCGATAAAGTACGCTCTTAAATTTAACAAAATTTGTTTGGGCTATTTTTTCACAGAGTCAATATTCACGTAAATGCGGATAGTATGCGTAACTTTTTGCTCATTCGTACAGTATTAATAATTAAATAAAATATTAAATAAATAAATAAATATTAAGACACGTAATCCCTGTAGGAAATTTTATAAAATCTCGAAAAGATCTCGAGTAATTTTAGAATTTTCATAAAAGCTTTCTTTCTAGTAAATCTTTATAGTATCTTTAAAGCGGAAAAAATTCGAACAAAGCTGATTTTTCGCAGAGATGCTCAGTTTGTTGTATAACATACCAAAGTGTTCAATGATCCTAAGCTTCGGCTGCCATTTTGTAACAACGAATATCTCGCGAAGGGTTGCACCTACATGAAAAATGGTTTTAAACAAAGTTATAGAGCGTGAAATTTCCTACAAAAAATATTCTGCAAAATTTTGCACCAAAAGGCGAAAAAGAAGATTAATCATTTCCAGCACGTATTCATGTAATTACAAAATATTAATTTTTTTTAACCTTTGGCTTTCTGACAACAAATTTGGTTTCTGAATATTTTTAATAGGAAATTTCACAACTATTTTTCTGGTAGGTAGCACTGTCTGTGAGATAATTGCGAAAAATTGATTTTGAGCGTCATTTTTACAAAATGACGGCCGAAGCTCACATCGAATCATACAGAAATTTTAGTATGTTCAACAACAAGCCTAACTGAAAACTGAAACACAGCTTTGTTTGAATGTTTCCCCCTTTTTTTTCATAGTTTTATCGTACTAGAAAGAATTAAAAATTTAGTAGTTTTAAGTCTTACTTTTACTTTAATTCGTGTGGTGAGGACCCGCAAAACAAGTTTATTTTAAGTTTTTCTAGATTTAGAAACAAGATTTTTATAGATCTAGAACTATGAATATGTTTAAAAAAGCTAATAATATTTCACAAGTACTACAAAAACACTTAACAATATGTTAAATTGTAATTCTTCTTGAAGAATACTTCAGAGTATAAAAAGTGCTTCTTTAAAAAGACTTTGTAAGTATTTCTGATTACCGAACTGAAATGTATTATCTGAGCTGATACTGCTTCATGTACTTCAATAATGCACAGTACTTATTAAGTGCTTCGTTAGTACTTCGTGCGGGTGTTTGGTATAGTTCATCTAGAAATCTCCATTTCCAGCACGAATCTAAAAATGAGTTTTTTACTTCTCAGGGACCCCAATTTCAAGTATTTATACTGCCTCAAGTATTCCTTAATAATTTCAGAATATCAGAAGTAGTTTCTTCACTGCATTTTATTTCTTTTTGACCTAAAAAACCCGACTTAATAATAATTTTTAATACATTTCTAGAAACTTAGAAGTAATTTTTACATACAAAAAAATATTTGGCTAATTTAAGAACTTAGCTAACTTAAGTACTCCAAGGAAGTTATACTTCAAGCTTGTTAGTGTAAATAATTTTGCATCGTAATAACATAATAACTTGACATTTGTTACGTGACTTCGAATAGAAACTTCATGATCTTCATCGGTTGTTTACGAAATTTGCACCTTAGACGACTTCAGAATTAACTGTGTAAACTACAAAAGCATAGTGCGAAACCTTCAAACTTATAGTTCAAATAAACTTCATCAGTGAACTTTTTATACTAAAACATTTCAGGCATTATTCTCCAATTGTTCTAGAATATCGGAAAATACTTTGATACTTCGCATTTTTGATGTGCTTCGAAAGTACTTTAACCTGTACTTAAGCGACAATCATGTACTTAAAAAGTACTTCATACAACTTTTACAGATCATACTTTGACCATATTAAAATAAGAAACACGTTCAATAAATACTTCGCGAACCAAATATATTTTTACTTTAAATAAATAAAGGGCCTAGGAAGTATATATGGATACTCAGTACTTTTGCTCTTAAGTATTTCAAACTGTACTTCTTCAAGAACACATTAGAAATTTAGAAGTGTTTTTTTTTAATATTTCTTAAGTATTTCTGACTACAGAAGTAAAATCTTGTACTTCAATAATTCACAATACTTAAAAAAGATTCATGAATATATTTGGTATAGTTTAGCTAGACAACGTTATCTTCATTTATATTAAAATACTGTGGCTATTACAATTTTATATTTTTAGAATATCTGGAAATACTTCGATACTTTACTCGTGTGCTTCAAAAGTACTTCAGACTAAACTTTATTGAAAATTCTTAACTTTCCCAAATATTTGTACACTTACCCTAATTTTTGCTTCACAGCTACTTATTAAAAGCTTCAAACAGTATTTGCACGTTTCAGGCGTATTTCATATACGTCCACAGTACTTCATACGGCTTTTACAGATCATACTTTGATCATATTAAGAAACCCAATTCAATAAATACTACATTATACTTATATATTTTAACTTAAATAATTAAAGGGCTTAAGAATTACGTCGATACCTAGTTTGTTTTGTTGTACTTAGGCGAATCAAACCGTATATCTTCGAGAATAAAAAAAGTATTTCTTTGCAAGTATTTTTTAAGTACTTTTGACTTTAGAAATGAAAAATATTGCTTCTTGCATTTCATAAATTCACTGCAGTGGTTCATGGAAAGATTTGGTATGGTTCAGCCAAGCAACGTCATTTTAATTTGGGCATTACTATTGTTTTCTTAGAATACCTGAAAAGTCTCTGACACTTCGTATTTTTTGGTGTGCTTCAAAAGTACCTTGATCGATACTTCATCGGCAATTCTTCGATTTTTTAAGTATTCATACACCTACCCTAAATTGATGCTCCGAACTAATTTTTAAGCTTCAAATATTAAGGAATGTTTAGAAAAGATCATGTACTTCAAAAGTACTTTCTAGGACTTTTACAGTAACTACTTCATAAAAGTTATACTATACATGTTTACTTTAAGGGATTAAAGGGCTTGGGAAGTACATAAATACTCAGTATTTTTTTGTTTACTTTCAAACTGTACTTCTTTAAGAATACATAAGATATTAAAAAATGTTTCTTTAAAAATATTTCTGACTAGAGAATTAAAATATAGTGCTTATTGTACTTCAATAATTCACAGTACTTAATAAGTGCTTCATGGAAATATTCAGTATACTTTGTATTTTCTATGTGCTTAATAAGTACTTTAATCTGTACTTTGTGGACAATTCCTGGATATTTTAAATATTCATACAATCATCCATAATGATGCTTCAGAAAGTATTAGCATACTTGAAAAGTATTTCAAAGGCTTTAAAAGTACTTTGACCATGTTAAGGAAATAAATACATTTAGTAAATGCTTCATGAAACGTATATTATATTTTTAAAGGGCTTAGGAAGTACTCGGTATTTGTTGGAGTATTTCTGTTAAGTATTTCAAATTGTACTTATTCAGAATTAAATCAGAATACAAAAAGTGTCTTTAAAACTATTTCTTGTGTATTACCTAACTAAAATACCTTGCTTTATGGTAAATATTTGGAATATTTTACTTCAATCTGTACTTCATGAACAGTTCTTCGTTTTTTAAGTATTTATACACCCACTCTTAATGATTGTTTAGAAGCATTTTTTAAGTTTCTAAAGTATTGGTAATTTTCAAATGTATTTCTTGTACTTCAAAAGTACTTCGTAGGGCTCTTACTTGAACTATTACCAATTACTTACGTGTTGAGTTTTGTGTACGAATCGGTCTACTCTTTATTATAAATTAATAACTGAGAAACAAATTCATTAAATGTATTATGCAATTTATATATTTTTATTATTACTTTAAGTAATTAAACGGATTAGGAATTACATCAATAATTCGATGCTCAGTATTTCTTGGTGTACTTTTTAAGTACTTTGTCAGCAATTTTTTAATTTTCTAAATATTTCATACAATAACTACTTTTACTGATAGTTCAGAAGTACTTTTTGTGTTTCAAAATTATTGTAATGTCGAATCGGTTCGCCGTCTACTCCTTATTATGTAAATACATAAATGAGAAACAAATTCAATAAATATTTCATACAATTTATATACTTTTATTATTATTTTAAGTAATTAAACGAATGAGGAATTACATCACAAATTCGATGCTCAGTATTTCTTAGGGTACTTTTTAAGTACTTTGTCAGTAATTTTTCAATTTACTATATATATCATATAACAACTATTTTTACTGATAGTTTAGAAGTACTTTTCATGTTTCAAAATTATTGTTTTGTGTCAAAAATACTTTAAAAGTGCCTTTCAAGAGTTTTCTGCCGATTTTTAAGCATTATAAATAAAAAAATTATATATTGGAAACGTATCATTTTTTCCTATTTCAAAAACGTTTTGTTAAAGAACCTTTTACGTTGTAAGCTATAATATGTATATTTTGAACCTTTTCCACCTGTGAGCCTTAAATTAAATATGTTTATTCTAAAAATGATGCAATTAAAATATTTTCTTATTTTTATAAATCCGGTGCTATTTAATTATTTGTTTTAGGGCAAAATCAATTTTATCCACCAAATTGGTACCTAATTTAGCAGTTTCGTCAGTATTACGCATGACATTAATTTACTCAAATTTAAGCAATTTTTTTCCCAACTATGCTATTCTCTGTACCTTCACTAACATCATGCTGAGTTAGATTGCGAATTCGCGTCTTATATTCGTCGTACTATCGCCATAATGATGGTGATGTCATAGATACATCGTACATTATTTCCCATGCACTGCGTCTTTAATTATTATTCGAATAATCATTACATAATTTTTAACAGCAATTAAAATAATTACAGAAACAACATGCCCACGTTTGTTTACTATGAATGCGAAATAGCGTGAGGTTATTGAAGCGTTAGTCCGTAAATTATGGAGATCGTCGTCTTTGAACTTGTATCTTTCTAGGTCGAGCGTTTCGGTGCTTTAATAAGCGTCCTACTATTTTCCTCTCATTGTTCACAAGGTTAGGAATTTCAGTAAATTCTAAATGTTAATTCTCATAAGCGCAATCGGTAATTGTCCTTGCGAAAAGGATGCTACCTTTCAGTGGGGATAAAAAGTACCTATAAATATGTGAGCGAATCACTACCACATTAAGTTCAAATCTGTTTGTGTTCTGTGTATAATAACAATGAAGTTTGTTGTGGTAAGTCATAAATCATCGTGGGTGATATTATGGATATCAGTGTTTGTGTTTCTTGCAGCTTGTGCTCTCCTTGTTGGGTGCCGTTCTTGCACGTCCAGACGTGTCGGAACTGGGAGGTGGATACAACTACAATAATCCAGGTTCAAATGGTTTTGGTATAGGATCAGGTTCAGGTCCTTCTGGCAGTTACCTTCCTGGAAGCGGCT
Source organism: Ctenicera cuprea (assembly GCA_958336395.1). Lineage (NCBI taxonomy): Eukaryota > Metazoa > Arthropoda > Insecta > Coleoptera > Elateridae > Ctenicera > Ctenicera cuprea. The sequence continues at coordinate 6,242,826 of OY284492.1, read as the reverse complement.
CAAGCATTTTAGGAGGCTCCATTGGCGGCGGTAATTTTGGCGGAGGAATAGGCGGTAACATTGGTGGAGGAATCGGCGGAGGTTACAACCAAAACTTGGCCCAGGACCAAAAACACGTTTATTTCTACGCCGCCCCTGATGATGAAGGTCCAGCACGTCTCAGAATTAACGTAGCCTCTTCCAACCACAAGAACACTAAAATCATCTTCATCAAGGCCCCAGGTCAAGGAGGTATCATCCCAGAAGTTATCGCACCACCATCCCAAGCCGAAGACAAGACTTTGGTCTACGTTCTGGTCAAGAAACAAGATCATGGCGGTGCCATCACCATTCCTTCATCTTTGGGCGTCAAACAGGCCAAACCCGAAGTATACTTCATCAAATACAGGAACCAACAGGAAGCCGAACAGGCTGTTCAAACTGGTCTTAGTGGCCAATCTGTTGGTTCAGGTCTTTCAGATTTGGGCAACGAACAATCTTTCGTAAGAACCATCAAAGACAATATTGGTCAGGGTAATGGTTTCGGTGGAATCGGTGGAATCGGCGGTGGAGGAGACTTTGGTGGTTCTTCCATTTTAGGGGGAGTTTCAGGTGGATCTCACGGAATTGGTTCTATAGGATCAATTGATGGTGGTTCTGGAAGCATTGGTGGAGGTACCAAGTATGGTACACCAGGTGGTAGCGGCCCTTATTAGAAGAAGGGTTAATTTTTAATGCTACTACAAGATTATTTATGGGTTTTTTGCTTTATGTGAATGTACAAAGGTGCAGTATTTTTTTCTTTCTTAAATTATTTTTTTATAATTTATACAATTTTAATATTTAAGATTTTTGTATATATTGTGTTGTAAAAACGTGCCGTATAATAAATATTTTATGCTTTAGTTGTTTTGTTATTATTTTGGTTGTAATTTTATAACTATATTTCTCTAACAGTGCTGCTTTGGTGATTTTTATTAAATGGAATTATTCCAATCCTGACTTTGCTCATAAAAATAAAAAATGAGTATAATATTAATAGTAAGAAAAAGGTTCAAGACAGCTCTAAAAAAGGTTGAGGAAATTTTGTATAATTCTAACGTAAATTTTATACAAATATAGTAAAATACTTTTTGCTGCAATTTTGCTGTAATTTAAAAAAATTTTTATATAGTCGAAACACCAGGAGACGAATTATCCATTTTGCAATAATTTCCTAAGGCACAAAATTGCATCGTTGCATCATCATGTGAATTATCCACCTCTGATAATCGTCAAAGTTAAATAGAAATTTGAAAGTTTATATCAAAATTTACTTATTGCTTGAAGATGATGACATGACGTTAGAAGAATAAGTTTTACTTTCAAGCGTGAATCCATTTAAAAACTTGAATTTGTTGCACGTATTTATACACACACCTTTCACTGGCGATCCCCCACGTTACAGCAATATTCGTCGGGGATTTATTAAAATGTCAAATTTATTTGTTATTTCAGAGGATGAGTTGTAATGCAACACCGTGGATTGGTTGTTAATCTTTAATTGGATATATGAAAGTAAACAAAAGTAGTGTGACCTGATTGCCGTTCTTAAGTTATAATTTCTTAATTATTTTAAAACAACGTAATACATGTGTTGAGAGAGAGAAATATGATATGTGTAAGCAACAAATTAAGGTTGAAGCAAATTTAATAATATTTCAGTACCTTAACAATCAAAATTAGGATGTTTGTAATAAAATCATAACAATTTTGAAATTTTAAAACCTGCTTATTAAGGTAGTAAAAAGAGAGAGATAATATTAAATTTTCTTGAAATAATTTAAAAGTTGGTTGTGCGTCTTACATCCTGTGAACTCCTTTTTACTAGAAGGGGAATCCCCTCTTTTATTTCCACCCTGGGGGCGTTTCAATATTACAAAGCAGTAGGCCTTGGAATAGTTTGTAGTTTCTGATTAAATCTTCTTCATTTTTATTTGAGTGACATGAAACACTAGAAAGTTAATAAATTGTTGGTTTGTGAACGAAACACTTCTGTACAAAAACAGCAAAAAATTGACATGCTGTCTTCCTATTTCGAAATTCACAAAAAAACTACTGCTTAAGCAATATGGCTTCTGTGATAGTTTAGAAATAAAGTTTGAAAGTTTAAATTATCATTGGTCGTATTCTATACAGGGTAAAAACGATACAGTTTAATAATAATCAAGAGGAGGGAGAAAAAAATCAAAATTTTTGCAACACCGTGTTTTGGTTTTGTTTTTTTATGCATATTTAATCAAACACTGTTATTACTTCAGTGTCTTTTCAAAACCATTTTAAATTCGGAAGAATTTATGGAAAAATGTTATTTATTGGAATATTTTTAAATAAACCTTGATATTTTTATTAAATTCGGGGTTGTAACCTAATTCATTAAAATGTGTTATAAAAAATTAACATTGCGTCAATGAATATATTACTATAGAAAATAAATTGCGCGAAGATGACACAAAAACGGCAAGGATTTTTTATATTCTGCAACCTCTGTAATTTTTCTATTCATGTAATTTAAAACAACATTCTTGAAATTTATAGTAACAATCTCCAATTATACTGGTTCTACTTGACATGATGAGGCATCTGAGGTGACAAGAGGACGCTCTTTCTTAACACAACAAAATGGTCTGGAGGTTCTGTAAAATAATCAGTACATGCGTGCGAAATTTACTAATTATTTTAAAGCCGAATTAAAGCAGCAATAATATAAAACGTTGTAGCTATCCATATTTATAATTGACAGTTGACAATGAGCTGCGTTACAACATTTTTTTATTTATTTATATATTCGAGTTAGGTCAAAGTAGTAAATATCTAATATCCTGTGATGTTTTGTCATTTGTCAAAGGTATCCGTCCTACTAATTGGTTTACTGACTTCTTATAAAATAAACATTAATTAAAGGTCTCTGCCTATGACAAAATATGTACATCACAGATTCAAGTTAACACATATTATGCAATATTAGGCGAGATTTATTCGTCAAACTTCAATTTTCATATGTACACCTGTCTTATTACTTTCTTGGGTTGTTTATTATTAATATTTTAGTTGCAATTAAATAAATAACATCCACTTACCTTAACAATGTATGACATCTGTCTCATCTACAAGGTGCTTTCAGTAAGCAAAAGAACATATGAACGTTAACAATAGCATTGTATTATTTAAAAGCAATAAATCTCAAAACGAACCATTGTTTACAAACTTCTATTTTAATTTAAATATACCTCATCATGATTGTGTTTTTCATACTTACCCCATAATTTCATTTTTTGCACCATTTGAGTACCATCGGTAGCAGATTTCCATTGATCAAAGTTACAAAATTACAAAATCTTTTGCCGTATATTATTTATGGTTATTACTTGACGTTATGTAATCAATTATAAAATATTGTCATTATTTTTGAACTTGAATCAATAGGTGAATGGAATATTGGCAATTGTGGGTGAATGATTTGGAGCTACGCACTCGTGCCTCCAATTATTATTGTCTCCAAGGCAAATCGCAGTTTTTTAGTTAATTAATACAAAAATATTAATTAATAATCGCACGATTGTCCTCGCTGTAAGAAAAAATTTCTAACTTAGTGGGGATGGGGAGTATTTAAGCATAGTTTGATTTGGACTTATCAGAATTGAATTCAGCTGGTGATATCAACTAATAAACATGAAGTTCTTAGTGGTAAGTAACAATTAAAATCACTTTGTTAATTTCTATAACTAATTTTTTATTTGATTTAGCTCGCCCTATGCTTGGTGGTTACCGCATTTGCGCATCCAGATGTTTCCGAACTTAGTGGATACAATTACAACCGACCATCTGGTGGTAATAGTCTGGGATCATCTTCCCAACCCTCGGGTAGTTACCTCCCAGGAAGTGGTTCAAATAATTACAACCAAGCCACATCCATCAGCCAACCATCTGCTAGTTACATTCCTTCCAGTAGTTCAAACAGTTATGGTCAATCTGCCTCACCCAGTGGAAGTTACATCCCCCCAAGTGGTTCAAATAACTATGGCCAAGTGAGTGCACCTTCTGGTAGCTACCTTCCTGGCGATGGTGGCAGTGGATTCAACCCCAACCAAATCCAAGAGCAGAAACACGTTTATTTCTACGCCGCACCTGATGATGAAGGACCAGCACATCTTAAAATTAACGTCGCTGCTAACAACCACAAAAACACCAAGATCATCTTCATCAAGGCACCAAGTGCTGGTGGTATCGTACCAGAAATCATCTCCCCACCATCTTCAATGGAAGACAAGACTTTGGTGTATGTGTTGGTTAAAAAAGCAGACCAAGGTGGACAAATTACCGTTCCTGCATCTTTGGGTGTCAAACAAGCCAAACCTGAAGTTTACTTCATCAAGTACAGGAACCCACAGGATGCTGAAAAGGCTGTGTCTGAAAGTCTTGGTGGGCACCCTGCTGGTTCAAGCCTTCCAGCTCTTAATGACCAACAAGCTTTTGTAAGAACCATTAAGGATACACCCCAACATGGTGGTATTGGAGATAGCTTAGGCGGAGGTTCATCTCTTTTGGGTTCTGGAGGACTTGGAGGATCGTTGGGTAATGGTTACGGCAATGGTGGTTTAGGCAGTGGAAGTTTAAGTGGTTTGGGCGGTAATGGTTTAGGCAGCCATGGTTTGGGCGGAAGTGGATTAGGCAGCAATGGATTGGGTAGCAGCGGATTGGGCAGCAGCGGCTCGGGCTACAACTACGGACCAGCAGGAGGTAGTGGCCCTTACTAAACAACTAATAATAGTAAAATATTTTTATGTTACAATTTTGGATTTATTTATTTATTTATTATGTCCAAAACTGTTACTATTATTATCATTTTTTTTTGCGGTGAAGCTTTGTTGACAAATTTTATTTATGCTGCTTTTATGATTGCTTGTATGTTATATACAAAAAAAAATAAACTGTTTTACTATTATTATGTTGTATTACATTTTAATCTGTATTTTCAAAAAATTTCCCAAATGTTTTTTTTTTCAAAACCATTACGTACTGATACAAAGTGTAATTACTTAAATAATCAGATATGGTGTTTCTGAGGTATACAAGAAATTAATGTCTGTGTACGCTTGACAATGAAAAATTACATTTATTTATTGTTTATTACAGGCGTGGTCTCAGAATTAATCAGAGAAAGCTGAAACTGTTCGTATTGCTATATTTAAGACCTCCATTGTGGTGTCATTTTGAGTCACCGACAAGCTATTGGAGCACGCCAGTCCTTATTTGAACGACCCTATTTAATGTAATTCATCGCTGTGCTGAAATTTTGAGAAATTGAATTAAATTTTGGACCAGTTCGATCAGATCGTGTCAGTTAAATAACATAAGACGAAATTTATTTTTATTTTTAAGTTCTATGATCAATGAAAAATATTACTTTGATTATATTTTCTTAGTCATTTCGAAGATTTATTAATAAATAATTTTTTTGGGTCTTCTACAGTGGTATTATAAAAATATATCTTCCTTGATCGGAATTTGAACCCGAGACCTCCAGCTATTTAGGTTTGATGATCTACCAACTGAGCTATTTAGAAACGGTAGACGAATCAAACTTAGATAGCTAGAGGTCTCGAGTTCGAATCCCAATCGAATAATTATACAGGGTGCCCATTTTATCGTGTAACCCCTTGACTCTTTATAGTACTGCTAAAATGTAACATTATGAATGAGAACAACAGTTTGCTGTAGCTATAGGTCTATTATACATGTAGATGTAAAACGAGAGTGCTGTTTTATCCACGGCAAGCTGTTGTTATTATTTATAAAATCATATTTTAATAGGCCAGCTACCTATGGCATGCAACGTGTGTTGCCTACTATGAAAATTCAAGAGGTTACACAATGAAATGGACACCCTGTATATACGACATATTTTTCTCAACCTTATATTACGACCATACAAGGCCAAGAAAAAGAATATAATAGTAAAAATTTCTATAGGCGCTGACTATGGGAGTGCCCGGGTGGTCAAGCACCCCTAAATAGGCAGAATCAACGGTGCTTAGCACCTCTGAGAAAGTTATCTATTTGTTTTAAAAATACAATTAATTTGGCAATTCGACATATTATTTGTGATATAATATAATCGCATACCACTTATGAATTGAACGTTTGTTTTGCTTAAGAAATAGCGCTGTCAAGAATTTTCAAACAAAAGATCTTTGCAATGCAAGAAGTTTTAGCTACTTAGCTACTTCCATTTTACTAAATTTGAACATATTTGTGCATCCCTAAGGATATACAAAGCCAGCGCCTAGGAATATTCCTATCTATCTGTATATTAAATCCGAATCCCTTCACCTGTCTCAACTTTTAGTGACGTGGGGTTCCCGCTACTAGATCCTACACATTTACGCGTCTATTATATAAGGCGCATATTCGGACTGCTACTGTTTTCAACCAATGCCGGATTAAGCATATTGGAGGCCTTAGGCTACGGTTTAGTTGCCCCCTCCCTAAAAAAACAATAATAATTTCAGACTTTCCAGTGGCCTGTTTAAAATCATTATTCCGGTTCTTTTTTGTATTTTGCGAATTTGTTCTATACTTCCCCCACTTAAAACAAAAAAAAAGTTATTTCAATATCTTTATTAATAACGAAGTTACAAGTTGTAAAGTGATTTACAAACACCCTGTGTAATCATAAAATAATTTTATTGACGTCAAACATTTATTTATTTATTCGTCCAAAAATTATTTATTAAAGTCAAAAAATGATTTTGTAACGTCTAAAGTTGTTTTTTAATGTCTGAAAATCTTTTAGTCTGGAAATTTTAAGAAAATCTGTTTAATTATTTGAAAGTGAAACGGGTTTTTAACGCCAATAAGTAATGACGTCAAAAATAAGTTTATTGACGTCAAAAATTCGTTTTCTGGCATCTGAAAATAATTTATTATTAAAACAGAAAATGACTTTTACTTAAGTTGTGAAATAAATAAAAATACTTTGATTACAAGTCATAACACTAAAGAATGATGACCGCGCACGTTTGTTAATCGCTGTAAAACCCCGCGTCGGTCTTATGATGACCTACTTAAATATTGGGAATGATTAACATTATAAATAAATTGAGTTATGTGCGGCTGGTTTATTAAGTTTATTAATTCCATCAGTAGCGCTCAACTTTGCTTTTGCTTATGGGGGTTAATTTTGGTTTACAAATAAAACGCCCCTGAAAAATATTTGCTGGGAAAACTTTGTTGGAGAAAACACCCGTTGACAGAAATCGTCTGATAAGAATTGATAAACTATATGGAAATGTCTAACAAGATTTTTTTAGTGCGTATATTAGTTTCAACAAGATATTGAAAATCTCCGTTAAGGCAGTTCCTTAGAAATGGAGAAAAATCCTTATTATTTTTTCGGGGAATGTTTTTTCTTGGAGTTTTTACGAAATTTCTTATGTCAAATATTTTTCCGGTGCTGTTTTTTCCTGGTTATTTTTTGGTTAGTTCGTAACTTGCGTTTGAAATAAATACCTAAATATAATTGGACAAAACAGGACGAAAATAAACACATGATCTTTGATGATTGCATACTAATCGTTTTATCGCTATTAAATAGTTTGGAAATGTTTTAATGTTTATCTAAATATGTATATGCCAGAGTTGTAAATTCGTAGTACTCTTACTAAAATTGATAGTTGCGCATAAAATACGTAAATATTTAAATTAATATTTTTATGTTAAATACAAGGCAACTGTCAAAAGAAAGGTTGTTGGTAAATTCTGAATACTAAATTTAAAAATATCTAGGTATTATTCTTTTAAATTTTTGTTTGAATATTTTTTTCAAAACGTGTAGAATGTTGTTGTTTTAATTAAGCAAATAACAATAAGTTAACAAAAACACTGATTTAAATAATGGAATTTGTAGGTACGCCCATGGTAATGTTTATTTTTGTTTTGCATTAAACAACACTTTGTATACGCACAACCATCTATCACCGACGTACAAAAAATGCTAAATAACACCTTATTCTATGATATGTCTGGGAAATATAATATATTACTTGTTTGTAAATCTGAATCGAATTAAGTAATGTGAGAGAACTAGCAAAGTTTATTAACACATTTTTTTTACGCTCCTCCTTAATTTAGGCAATGCTTTATACATTCAAATTAAGATATTTTGTAATTATTGTGGTGTGAAAATTTGGTGGTGTGTATGAGATTTGTTGTAAGCAGTTCTACAAAATTTGAAAAGAGTTCTAAAGAAATGAATGTTTAAATACAACTATATAATAAATTGTTAAATTATGTGCGTTGACGCTACCCGAGTAGTGCAAATTAATGCTTTGGGCTGCCACAAATTAGTTTATTATTAACAACGATTCTTTTTCTTCTTCTCGTGCCTTTTCTAATCTAGAGGTTGGCTACTAAATGCGTTTCTTCTCCTGGCTACATGGAATAGCTGTTCCACGTTCATTTTTGTCCAGTCTCGGGATGTTTCTCAACCAGGACTTTTTCATCCTTCCAACTCTTTTCGTTTCTTCTATTTTTCCTTCCATTATTACTTGTAATAGCTGGCAATTGCTATTTTTCAGTATATGGACAAGGTATGCAGTCTTTCTCTGTTTCATGATTTTTGGCAGCTCGCTTGTCTTTCCTATTCTGTGTAATATTTCATCATTTGATATTCTTGCTGTCCAAGACATTTGAAGCATTTTTTTATACTTCTTCTTATAGTGCCATACTCTATTTACGGCGTTGGATACCTCTCTCCTATGTATGTGTTTGGTGCGCGTCGATAGATATTTTGCACAGACAGACATAGGGGACCTGCAGTTTAATGTGGGCTCCGAACCACAAGAAGTGCACGCACTTCTTCTCCAGAGAGGTTTTCCTGGGAAAAAATCCAACCCGCGGGTTACCCGTTGCCTTGCGAGGAAGAACGACCGGGCCGGGCATCAAACTCGGATCCGCTGCATTCGTAGCCCGCGCGCTTACCACTCAGCTACGGCGGCTCAGTATTGTTTTTGTATACGGTGCGTGGAGAAAGTGTGGAACACATTTAATATCTCCCGAAATATTATTTTTCTGTATAAATGCTGGGACACTTAAACTTCAGTTTTAACCCAGCCTCGTTTTAAGCATATTGCTGTTGCTGAAGGGTCACGTGACACGGCGCAGGGACCTGATTCTTATTTTTTTTTAACGAAACAGTATGGTGTGTGACGGCTCATTTTAAAGTTTTTTTCAAGAGCAATTCAGAGAACTGTTTTTTGCCAACCAAGATAACAATTTTTATTTACTGAATTTTGGTCAACCCCATCACAGAAGCTTTATAAAATTAGTATGAGTAAACGTCAAAATTAAAACAAAACTAAAAATCGTCCACTAGATTTGTTCCAAAAAAGATGTTTTTGTGGGATATTCAATGGTTATCCATACATTTTCGATCAATATTTGGCAAAGAAAACAGTGCTCTGAATTCCTCTTGAAAAGAGCTTTCAAATGAGCTGTCACACGGTATACTGTTCTATTAAAAAAAATAAGGATCAAGTCACTGCGCCGTGTCACGTGACCCTTTAGCAACAGCAATATGCTTCAAATGTGGCTGGGATAAAACTGAAGTTAACGTGTCCGAGATTTTTTTACAAAACAAATAATATTTCGGGAGAAATTAAATTTGTTCCATACTTTATCCACACACTGTATATTACCTGTTTGTGAATCTGAATCAAACTAAGTAAGTAATGCTACAGAACAAGCGAAATTTATATGTTTATTAACACATTCTTACCCCTTCCTTAATGTAGGTAATGCTCTCTTTATACATTCAAATTATGATATTTTGTAATTTTTGTGTGAACATTTGGGGATGTGAATACCTTTGGTACCGCATTTCAAGAAAATTCAAACAAGATTCCATAAGAATTTAAATCTTTTACACAAATATAATAATAAATAGTCAGACACCCGTAGACTTTTATGAAACCACTCCCTTAATAATGTAAATGTTTTGTGTCTTCAAGTAGCAACTGTTTTTTACAATTAATGCTTTAGGCTATAGGTAAATTGATTTATTGTTATTAAAAAGTGAATCCATCAAATTAAACCTTAGTTTTTAAGTTCTGACAATAAATTTTGTTTGTCATTTTAACATTCTTCTTTGACCTGTGGATCCTAAATCAAACTCAAAAACCAGTATTGCTTCGACTTTTAAGGACAAGATTGTTTTGTTTTGTCCACCCAAAAGGTTAACATACCAATCCCCATTTTTTTGTCACAAGGGTACCTGCTTTGTACGCACGCCAACACAATTGTCTTTACAAAGCATTTGAAATTTTGGTAGGGATGAAGACATATATTTAAGCATGGATATTGATTGTGAGTTTATTGTGATTTTGAACTCATCATCATGAAGCTTCAAGTAGTAAGTTTTTATTTTGTACGTTATTGCTGCATATACGGAAACTTTTTTTCAGTTTCTTCTGTGCTTAGTCGGTGCAGTGTTTGCTGGTGACCAATCTGGGTACACCTCTTTCCCCGGTAACCCTTTCAATTGTATTCCTGATAAACCTTGCTATAATCCACCCATTTCTCCAACTCGCCCATTTAACCCCATAACGGATTGTCCTGCCGATGGACCTTGTTACAGACCACCCGTTACCCCAACTCGCCCATTTAACCCCATAACCGATTGTTTAGCCGATGCACCTTGTTTTCCCCAACCCTCTTCCACTTACCTTCCTGGAGGCAATAACATTTTCAGCCAAACTGGATACAGTCGTCACCAAGACCAAAAAAATGTTTACTTTTTCGCGGCCCCAGACGATGAACAAGCTGCACGTTTACGCGTATACATTCAACCATCTTCAAGAAGAAACACCAAGGTCATCTTCATCAAAGCACCAGGTCATGGTGGTGTCGTTCCGGAAGTCATCGCTCCACCATCCGAAGCAATAGATAGGACTCTGGTTTACGTTTTATCCAAGAAACAACACGCTGGTGGATCAGTTACCATTCCTGCTAATTTGGGCATCAAGCAAGCCAAACCTGAAGTTTATTTCGTTAAATACAGAAACCAACATGATGCTGAAGCTGCGGTGCAACAAGGGCTTAATGGACACCGTGTTGGTTATGGACTTGATGATTTAGGAAATGCACAAGGTTTCACCAGCACTCTGGATGTTCGTTCTGGGTTGATTGGTGATGGAGTAGCAACCAATGATGGTGCGAGTGTGATAGCTTCTAACTATGGACCCCCAAGTGGTAGTGGACCGTACTAGAAACAAATCCCTGAGTTTGTGAAACAAAGCATGTTATAAATCTTGTAATTATTATTTACTTAAACTTTATTTTGATAACATTTTGTATTTTGGAAGCTGTATTTTTATTTGGGAAATAATAATCTCAATTTTTTAGGATAATTGAAATTTTATTCAACGAACCCAAACAGAAGTGAACTTCAACCAATTGGATGCAGTCTGAAAAACTGTGAACGGTGTAAAAGAATTTGAATTTTCTGAATTGCGATTTAATTTATAAATATCACGCCTTTTTTTTTGCAATATCTTATACAAGTTTTGCACAACGAATTGTAGAATTTAGAACTTAAATGCCTTTTTTTACATACTCTGATCAAGTTTTGCTACATGTAAATTTTTTTGGTACTAACTATTTAAGGACGGTTTTTAGCCTCTAAAATAAAAAAAAAATCGTAGCGGGCGCCATTTTGTAGCTAGAAAGTTCGAAAAAAAAACTTTGATTTGCCCTGAAGTCTTCTATCAGATTCCGTTTTCAGTTTTCGAATTCAGTTTCTGAAAAAAGTGCTACTAAAAAAACATGTCTGACTTCCGGTTCCGGTTTTGGATTTTGTCCATGAATTTTTCATAAACTTCCCTCTCCCCCTCTCACACACATTTAAAATCTCATAGAAATCCGACCATCCGTTCTGGAATTTTTTTAAACCATTTTTTCGTCCAGAACATGGATTTCCGTCAAAATCTCGAATTCGAAGATTTTTATGAAATCAATACTTCTCTTATTAATTTCCTTTAACGCAAATTCCTGCATTAATTTCACGTCCAGCATCATGTCAGCAGAAATCTATGAAATTCAAATGTAAAGATTGAGGTCTGAAAAGAAAGATAAAAATTGTTTTTGGTTTGCGCCTAATGCATTATTTATTTTTTCTAATTTTACATCCGTTGTCGGCAAAATGAGGAAAACAGTTTTAAAAAATTAACCAAAATAATAGCGGCTAGCCATATAGCTTTGACAACTAACATCAATCATTGTTATGATAATAATAATTACTAGTGTTACCTCGCCGAAATTCGACGGCAGACTCAGCGTTGACCGACCCGGCGAAATGCTAAGTCACGTGATGCATTAGTTCCAATAATGAGACGCGGCGTTAGTGTAGATGTCGCCTCAAGTGAAGCGCGTCTAGCAGACTTTCATATATATTATAAATTAAAATAATTATTATTCAAAAATTGACGTAGAATAAAAATATAAAAATGTTTCATGTTCCATCTGAGGATAAAAACCTTTCATTGAAAAAAAAATGGTCCAAATTGGTGAAGCGGTAGCCGCTGGAGGAACCGGAGAAAATAACCTTTGAGCTTTTATATATGTATGGATTACTATGATTAATAATTTTTAATAGATAACTATTGGCGAATTAAAAATATTATTAATTATTATTATCTTAACAATGATTGATTTTAGTAGTCAAAGCTATGGTTACCCACAATTAGAATGTAATTAATTTATTCAACATTTTTTTAAAATTTGGTTGTAATATTTGCAAAAGTACATTATGTATTAGATGTAGTTTTTAATGCTGAACAAATTTATTTCCCTGCTGTTTTTCTGTAAAATAAATAGGGGACGCAATATTTGCAGCAATATATTTTTACATTGTGAAGATAAGATTCAATACAAAGTGTAAAAATGTTTAGAAAAAAAGATAATTTAAAAATAGTACCGTATTAAAGGTTTATGTTTTACACGAGTTTTTTTTTTTGAAAACTTGCTCCATGGCCAGCACAAATTGAGGGGGCAGTAGTGGGGGCACTTTTTCTGAATACCTTGTTCCGAACATTTTTACACTTGTTTTGTTAAAGAATCTTATTCTTTACAAAAAGCTGCTCTTGTTGAAACTGGTGACATCCAACGGTTTTCGAGATAATTCCAAAATTTGTAAAAAAAAATCGAGTAACTGTAGAAAATGTCTTTTAACTCCTATTTTTGGGCTAATGTTTATTAAGACTTTTAAGTTTGTTTTGCTGAATACTAAATACTCTTAAAATTACTCACCATTTTACAGACTTCGGAAGAAAGTAAGGTTCCGACAGTTGAGAGTGGAGGCTGTAACTCCGTAAGGAAGCGTTTTCGTTTACAAAAATGGAATTATCTCGAAAACCGTTGGATTTAACGAGTTTCAACTTAAGTATCTTTTTCGTGTGTTTTTGTATACAGAATAAGATTCTTTAATAAACAAGTGTAAAAAATGTTGAGAAAAAAAGTGATTTTGAAAAGAGTACGGGCGATCCCTCCCCCCCCTGCCCCATTTGTGCCACTTCTTAAGAAATTTTTTCAAAACTACTGTGGAACGACTCTATAGTGAAACATACACCTTTAATAAGTCTAATGACATGCAAAATTTCTTTATTTTATACAGGGTGTTGTTTTCAATATTAATAAATATTAAAGCCGTTTTAACCGAAATATTTAAAAGTCTCTATCTCGAAAACGTAGCATTTTAGGGCCCATCTTTATTTAGACTTTTTCCTTTGTTTTGATGAGAACTACATGTTCCTGAAATTTGGTACCACCTTTGTCAACACCTTGTATACAATTCTCAAAAAACATTTGCTTATATCTGCTGAAAATGACAGTTATTTTTCAAGAAACCAAAGTTAACTTTTGCTAGTGTTTATGGTACTTAGAAACCTTTAAGTTCGATTTATACACAATACACATGTCAGTACTTCCGACTACACCGGATATGGGACACTTTTGTTTTCTTAAATATATTGTTTCTGGTAGATTCTGATAGACAGTGGCGTAACTATGTGCCCGCAACCGCGGGAGGACTTGAGCTTTCTAAGGCGCTTTGGTTGCGGCTCTAAACGTCCACATCATGTTTTTTTTAATTTATAATTTTTATAAAAGGGACTCGACAATATTGGTGCGGGGGGCTCACAAATTGCGGTTACGCCACTGCTGATAGAGCATTAAATTCTCTATTCAGTTATGTATAAAAGTAACTCAAAGAGTTAAATGGTTATCAGCTAGATGGCGTTGATTTAAAGATTCAAGTTGGACATGAATTTCATAATTAAAGCTGCAAAAACATTTTGAAAGCCGTCAATGTCGTTAGAAGATTGCTATAAATGAGCCTGGAAGTTGCACAATACCTTATGTAACAAAAAATATTTTGGCAATAAATCAGAAAAAATGGGCAAAATTATAGACAAAACAAATAAATGTAAAATAACTTTTAAAACAGCAAAAAACATTTAAACACTTTGTTTAATGCTAAAGAAAAAACAGACAATTTACTAAAATCAGGCATCTACAAATTAAATTGCTCGCACTGTAATTCGGTTTATATAGGACAAACAATTAGAAATTTTGATATTAGGTGCAAGGAACACGTACGTTGTTACAAGTATAGGCACCCCGATAAATCCAATTACGCTAAACACTTACTAGAACACAATCATTCAATGACATCTAATAACACCATAAAATGTTTACACTTTGGTGATGACAAAGGTAAGTTGGATATACTAGAAGCATTTGAAATTCATAAACATTTAAAATCTGTACCTTTAATAAATGAACAAATTGATCTCTTAAATTCACTTTTATTAGACGTTTTGGAATGAGAAATCAAGTTATCTGGACGCATATATAGAAAACCAAGATCAAGTTATGAAGATTTATTGTTCCTATAGCAACACCAACTGTTTACTTTTAATTTTGCCTTTGATAATGACATGTAAACACGTTAAAATACGTATAAAATTGAAATAAAAAAACTGTTGAAGTTATGAATTGTTTTATTTACAATAAATTAAATATTTACTAAACCTTAATTAATAAAAATTCTCCCAGAACAGTACTGTATCCAAGCCCTTTGCGAAATTTGAAACTCGACGCCTATGAAACCATTTATCACTGATGTATTAAGCAAATGCCCAATACCACCCTATTGTATGTCAAAGAAGTTTGTAACTATTATCAAAAACTGAAAGAACTAAGCGAAATTTACAGGTTTACTAAAACATTATCGATTTTTACTTAATGCTTTATAAGGACAACTTACAATATTTTGTAATCTGGCTGTGAAAATTGGGTTGCGTCAATGAATGCAGTTATTTGTGTCCAAAATAAAAATAAACAAGATTCCGCGAGAACTTGAATTTTTAAGCGCAATGTTGATGATAAATTGTCTTTTCAGACACCTGCCGAGTTTTATTAAACCACTCCCTTAATAATGTAAATGTTTGGTGTTCTCATTACATCAGTGTTGTGCAAAATGCAACTGTTTTTTTGCAATTAATGCTTTAGATTATAGGTAAATCTGTTTATATTTATTAAAATATTAGTTCGTCAAAGTAAAACCTATTTTTTTTAAATTCTGACAGTAAATTGCGTTTGTCATTTCAACATTCTTTGTTAAGCTGTCAGGCTTAAATCAAAATCGAAACCAGTATTGCTTCGACTTTTAAGGACAGATTTTATATGCACCCAAATTTAACATTGCAGTCTCATTTTTTTTCGGTACCAGTTCACCTACTTTTGTACGCACGCCAACACAATTGTCTTGTAATTATTGGTAGGGATGAAGAAGTATATTTAAGCATGAGACTGACTGTAAGTTTATTGTAATTTTAAATTCACCACCATGAGGCTTCAAGTGGTAAGTCCTTGTTTTGTATGTTACGGCTGCATATACAAAGAAAATTGTTTCAGTTTCTTCTGTCCTTGGTCAGCGCAGTTTTTGCTACCTCTGTTCCAGCTAACCCCTACGATAAGTCACCTCGTCCATTTGACCCTTTAATCGATTGCCCTGCTGATGGACCTTGTCATAGACCACAAAGTTTTCGAAATCGACGCTCCATCCAAGCTGAAACTGAGCTCGGGTACACCTCTGTTCCAGTTAACCCTTTCAATTGTATTCCTGATAAACCTTGTTATAAACCACCCCTCATCCCAACTTATCCAGTGAACCCTTTAATCGATTGTCCTGCTGATGGATCTTGTTTTACCCAACCTTCCACCACCTACCTTCCTGGCGGCAATAACATTTATAACCAAATTGGATACAACTATGACTCGTACCAAGACCAAAGAAGTGCTTACTTTTACGCGGCCCCAGACGATGAAGAAGCTGCGCGTTTGCGCGTATACATTCAACCATCTTCAAGAAGAAACACCAAGCTGATCTTCATCAAAGCACCAAGTCAAGGTGGTGTTGTTCCAGAGGTCATTGCTCCACCATCCGAAGCACTGGATAGGACTTTGGTTTATGTTTTATCCAAGAAACAAAAAGATGGTGGATCCGTTACCATTCCTGCTAATTTGGGCATCAAGCAAGCCAAACCTGAGGTTTATTACGTTAAATACAGAAACCAGCATGATATTGAAGGTGCGGTGCAGCAAGGGCTTAATGGACAAGGTGTTGGTACCGGACTTGATGATTTAGGAAATGCACAAGTTTTCAGCAGGACTTTGGAAGGTTCTCGTGGATTTGCTAATGTTGGGTTTAGTACCGGAGTACCACGTAGTGATGGTGGGGTAGGTACCAACTATGGGCCCCCAAGTGGTAGTGGACCTTATTAAAAATAAAATCGTGAGTTTGTGAATCACTGTGTGTCAAAATAAATAGACTATTTATTAAACATTTATAAAACACATTTTCTGTTTCAATTTTAAATTTTAATATACTTTTAAAACAAGTGTGCTTAATTTATTGTAGATTTTAGTTTACAATAGTGATGGCAAAGTTACTGTGTGAAAAGTGTAAATTATAGGTTACTTTAGGAAAGTGTCCACATTTTTTTAACCCACAGTGTATATCATCAATTTGTGAATATGTTTGTAAATCTTCATAAATCTAACTTATTATTTTCTACAGTTTTACATCGATATCTTTGTTAACATTTTGTTGTTTGTAAGCTTTATTTTTATTTACTAAATAATAAATTTATTTATTCATCATATTTAAAGTTTAATTTAATAAACTCAAACAGAACCTAATTTAAACCGATTGGTTATTGTTTAAAAATCGTTGACAGTGTGAGAAATTTTTTGTTTCTGAATTGTCACCTGCTTTACAAATTCAATGCTTTTTTGCAATGTTTTATTTTCAAATTTTTCAATAAGAATTTGCAAGATGTCCAAATTAAACGTCCTATTTGCTATTAACGTATATCCTGAACGTCTGATTTGATACATGTCAGATGATTGAAACGAAAAAAATATATTTTTTTTAATTTAAAGGTAGATTTCAGCTGTTTTATGTATACTTACCAAATCTAAAGTCGTTAATTTCACTTCTAACTTAGGGTATACTAACTTGATGCGTTATGCGCGTCATAACTCTCGAACGGATGGTCTGATTGGGATGAGTTTGGAAATGTAGGGGTATGTCAAAAATGCACCCACAAAATAAGTTACAATTTCCAAAACCTTCAAAGTATTAAAAGTTTTTAAACATTTTCAACATTGACAATCTTTTTAAAAATTTCATAATTATAAGATTTCAAAATTTTTGAAACATTTTTAAAAATTTCCAAAATTTCATTAAATGCAAGGTCCTGTGGCAGTTGCCCGACAGTTTTTTATCCAACACCCAACACTTCAGATTGTATGGTCTTTCATCTAACGTGCACAATACGGCACAAATATCCGTGCCCTTGTGGGGGTTTGAGCACCAAACTTCCGCATTTGTCTTTAATTGTTGTACATAATAAGATGTTTTCCTATTTGTAAAAACCGTCTTATAACCATAAAAAAACTAAAAAATTGCGATAGCGCTTAAACGATTTATTTAATAAGATGAAATTTGGGTAAATACTTTTAGGGACTTATTTGAGTTTCTACACGTACCCTTAAGTTAACGTTGTAGCTTAGAATTTTTAGGTGAACATTCCTTCATTCGGACCTCCGTTGTAATGTTGGTACCATTTTACTTTCCCATACTGAATGAAGCCGGAAAAGTTATGATTTAGTGCAAATTTTCGAATTTCATATTTTAACGGAAATACGCGTTTTGAGGTCCAAAGAACCCAAAAAATGTCTGTCTGTGGGTGGGTGCGTGCGTGAGTGGGTTCGTTTCCCTATATCTCCGAGGATGTCTGATTTTTATAAGAAGTGTGGAAGTTTTTTAGTTGCAGGTAGTTCTTTGTAAGGTCGTTAATCGGAACCGGAAACGGAATTTAGATCTGTTTTTTTGTATAAATTATTTTATACACATTTTTTGAAATTTTGAATACATAGCGTTGTAGTTCATCTAAAGACAAATCAAATGTTTTTTTGCGAGATGCTATATCTTCAAAATTATGGCCGCTACGAATTTTTGAAAGTTTCAACTTTAATGCCCGATTACTCAAAAACAAAATATCCAATCAATACAAATTATCATATTATTTGATAGCCCTTAAAAAGTATAATCAAGTGATGTAAACATATTTTAGGAAATATGAAAATTGCCAAATATACCAGCGATTGCGGGTCATAATTTTGGACATTTTCAAAAAATAATTCTTCAAAAACTACCACTACCATTTTTTTAAAACTTTCTGAGTCGATAGAGCTTGCAATGAACTACAAATTTGTTGTTTACTAATCTCATGAATTTTACTCTGACGTCCTCCGGGAATGTTTGAAAAGTTTCAAATTGATTAATTATTTATTTAAGAAAGTCAAACGCCAATCGTTATAAACTTCAACAGTTTAACAGCCTATTTGAAGTAGTTTATTAGGATTAGCAAGAATTTTCAATCATATTAAAACTAAACTTTTAAATTTCAACGACGCATTTTAAGGAAGTTACGTTATTTTAACTACGCCTATCAATTAGATTTAATAAAGAAAAATATTTTTCATCCTTGGCATATTTTTGATACTCCTACAAATAAAGTTGTTATAACCATTTTTGATCCGAGGTCGTGAGCGCATTACCTATCGCCTTGACGAGCGCTGTGTCTGAAGCGGGTGGCATGTACCGGCTGGAGATGACTAGATGTAAATTTTAACCACTTCTTGACGCGAGAATATTTTAAACGTAAAACGTATGGGAAAGTACCAACGCCTTGTTTCGCTTATTTTTTGTATAATGGTTAAATTTTAAAGCGTGTCAGTTCTTAAGAATTTGCTTTTTCTTGCTTAATGAAGTTGAACATCGTTCTGGAATTATGAAAAATTGATGAAAAGCATGAGAAATGTGAGAAAGAGAAAGATAATTGAAAATTTGAACTGCTTTAGTCAGAAACTTGAAAAAGAATTATTTTTTGATTTACACATTTTTTATGTTTTTACTCAATTTACATTCAGGCTGTGTTTTATACGTGCAACTTACGGTATTTTGTAATTTTTTATGTGGTGTTTTGACGGTGTGGATGCGATTTCATCCTAGTTATAAAACTGACACAAGATTCCGCGACAAATCGAATTTCTAAGCACAAATGTAATAAATAAATTGTCGTTTTAGACAACTGCAGAAATTTATTAATTGTTTTGCGTTTTCTCATTATATAAGTGTCTGAACGATGCACTTTTTTTGCAATTGGTGCTTTAGGCTATAGACAAATCAAATTTATTGTTATTAGAAAAGCAAATCCATTAAATCAAGTCGCGAAGTTTAAGTTCAGATTACATTTGTTTTTTGTCATTTGGACATTCTTCTTTGAACTTTTGAACCTGAATCAAAATTGAAACCCCTGTTACGTCAACTCTTAAACATAGTTTTTTGTCTACACAAAAGGTTAAACATTCTAGTATAAACTTTTTTGCCATACATTACCTGGTACCGTACACCAACACAATAATGTCTTTACATTTCTAATGTTTGGTAGGGATTAAGACGTATATTTAAGCATGATTATTGATTTTGAATTTATTGTGATATTGAATTCCTCATCATGAAGCATCAAGTGGTGAGTTCGTATTTTTTTTGTTATTGCTGCATATACAGAAACATTTTTTCAGTTTTTATTGTGCTTGATCACTGCAGTTTTTGCACGTCCGGAAGCTGGGTACGGGTCTACCTCTGTTCCAGGCAACCCCATCGATTATAACCCGCCCGTTAACCCAATTAATCCATTTAACCCCTTAACCGATTGTCTTGCTGACGGACCTTGTTTTAACCAACCCTCTACCAACTATCTTCCTGGTGGCAATAACAATTTCAACCAAAATGAATACAACCATAACTCATACCAAGACCAAAAAAATGTTTACTTTTTCGCGGCCCCAGATGATGAACAAACTGCACGTTTACGCGTATACGTTGAACCATCTTCAAGAAGAAACACCAAGGTCATCTTCATCAAAGCACCAGGTCATGGTGGTACCGTTCCGGAAATCATCGCTCCACCATCCCAAGCAGTGGATAAGACTTTGGTTTACGTCTTGTCCAAGAAGCAACATGATGGTGGATCAGTTACAATTCCTGCTAATTTGGGCATCAAGCAAGCCAAACCTGAAGTGTATTTCGTTAAATACAGAAACCAACATGATGCTGAAGGTGCGGTGTATCAAGGGCTTAATGGACAACGTGTTGGTACTGGACTCGATGATTTAGGAAATGCGCAAGTTTTCACCAGCAGACTGTATGATCATCGTGGGTTTGTCAATAATGGGTTTAATACTGGAATATCAGTTCATGGTGGGGGGATAGGTACCAACTATGGGCCCCCTACTGCTAGTGGACCTTATTATAAATAAAATTATGGGTTTTGTAAAGCCAGACATGTTTGTACAACTTTAGATATTTAATTATTATTTAATATTTACTTCAATTTTATATGAATGTAGTTGTTAAGCTTCATTTTTATTTAATAAATAATAATCCTGTTTATTTAGCATGTTTGAAGAATAATTCAACAAACCCAAATAGAACTGAACTTAAACCTAATTTGTATTGTCTGGAAATTGTGATGGCCTAGGAAAGTTAAAAGAGATTTAATTTTTTTAAAGGTCACGTTATTTCTAAATTTTAGCAATTTTTACGCAAATTTTTTTGGCCAATGTACCTTAGATTACGTATACAGGGTGACCCAACAGTGTGAAATTCGTCCATAGCTCTGTTAATATTAAAAAAAAGGAAAACTTGCAATGAAAACATCGTTGGTAATTGACTGCTGCATAACTCAGAATTATTATCAGTTATACTGAGTGTTTGGTTCCGCCCGTGCAGCACTTTACTTTGTTATTTTAAATAGAACACACTATATATTATTGGAATTTTAGATTCTACAATTAATTTCAGGTATAAAAGTATAATTAAAAGGTTTTCGAATTATTTGTGTTTTTCCAAAATTTTGATATTTGTTCGGTAATATTAAAAACATAATATTAAAGATACCAAAAATGTTTACGCTTCGAATTTTGCACAAACTATTAACACATTATAAAGAATTTGGCTGCGTGTTAAAAACAGCAGATCATTACGAAGGGTGTTTATAATTTAATGCACATCTTGTGAAACTTCGAATGTTAATAACTTTTTGTTTTTAAATAGAACCTCTAGGATTGTTTACAAAAAATCGTATTTGTTAATATCAACAACGCGTTTTCTTGAAGTTACGTAATTTTAACTACGCCTTTAAAGTATTGATTGTTTTCGACGATTGTTTATTTCGCTGTCGCTACTATTGTAATTTGATTATTTATGGCTTTATGCTTTCTGGCGGGTCGCTAATCTCGCACAGCACGTTTGATATGATATCTTTCAATAACGGACAATTAATATAATAACAACACTGCACACGCACAATTATTACAGTTTTATTTGAAACAGCATTTGTTTATCGCTAGTTGTGTGAATAGAGATATGAGAATGATATGACAAGTCAAGACAATAATTGGACAAATAATTTCTTATGCAGACAAAATCAACAACAAAGTAACAATTACAACGGAAATAGAATATTATTTTTTCATATGAAATAATGTCTGCCTGTCTGTTTGTTTCTAATACCAAAACTAAGCGGGTCCTTACAGTGTACAAAACAATTTAAACTTATTCGAATCCTGATTCAGTATATAGATACACATCTTGTGCCGAGATGTAAGACATGTTACTGAATTAAGAGTTGTGACAGGAGGAGGGCATTCAGATTTAGTATATAGACTACGACTTAGATCTGCGGCCTGCTATGCTACCAACAAAATAAACAAAAAGGTGGAGGACGTAGCCCACGGGTTCCACTAGTATCTAATTGAACCTTGCATGCGCGCAGTTGTTGGGAAGCGCTGGTACGACATTCTATTACACAGGCTATCACAAGTTCAAATTCCCACTGGAACGTTACCTATCTTAAGTTCTTTTTTCTTGCTTTAATTTTCGTTAAAACAATGTTGATAAGTCATTTACCTGCGTCAGAATATTTAAAACGTAAAAATAATGGGAAAGTACCATCGACATGTTTCGCCCATTTTCTATTTAAAGATTTCCTCTTTCTTTGATGTTAACAAAGCTATGGCAGATTTCTACACTATTGAAGCACCCTGTATATGTTAGCATGATATCATGTAATAGTTAGTTGTTCCTAACAACTAATGCATTATAAGTGCAATATGCATTATTTTTAAATAGTTTAATTTTTTTTCTGTTGTAATACTTAGTAACGAAAAATAAATAAAAAAGTGAGACAAAACGTTAAAGAAATGTGGTATCGTCTATTGATGTACATTCAAAGCATAATCGATGAAAATGCAAGTTTTAACAAAAACAATCTTTAAAAAAGCCTTATATTTTAAACGTAACAGTTTGTAGAACCCTGGTTACGTACTGATTTCCTTTAACGCAACTTCCTGGGTGGTGTTTGCTTGGATTCACGTGCTACGTTATGTCAGCAAAACCTTTGATATTCCAAAAAGATCACACCAAAAAAATTGACTTCCTTTACCTTTCTTTGCTGCCTTTCCACACACTATGAAAGACCGAATTGATTTATTTCAGTGCAACATCCTGTAGGATTGATTGACTTTGAAATTCAATCAAGCTTATTAAAAAGATTGACTACTAGGGAGAATCATAAAAATTAGGTTGAATTTCAGATTTTTTTTTTGGATTTCGGCTGTTATATTTAGGTCCATGTGTTCAAAATCAATTTTTTGTAGACAGTAATTCCATTTAGCCGATTAGGGAAATAAGTTCTAAAACATAACAGGCGGTCGCAGTAGGTCAGTGGGATGAGAGCTTGTCTCTTACTCGACCGACTCGGGATCAAAACTCGTGGTAGGCATCTTTTGAGATATTCGGTGGAAGGAGAGCCGGCTCCGATAGTTAAGTTTGGGGTTTTTTGTGGTTGTTTGCATGGTAGACCCGTAAAATGCACTTACTCTTCACTTCATTTGAATTTGACATGATGCATTATGTGAATTACAAACACTCGTAATTTTTTTTAATTGAAACATAACAGTCGGTCGCAGTAGGTCAGTGGGATGAGAGCTTGTCTCCTACTCGACCGACTCGGGATCAAAACTCGTGGTAGGCAAACTTTTAAGATATTCGGCGGGACGAGGGCCGGCTCCGATAGTTAAGTTTGGGGGGTTTTAGGGTTGTGTGCATGGTAGACCCGTAAAAAGCACTTACTCTGCACTTCATTTGAATTTGACATGATGCATTATGTAAATTAAAAACACCCGTAATTTTTTTTTATTGAAACATAACAGGCGGTCGCAGTAGGTCAGTGGGATGGGAGCTTGTCTCCTACTCGACCGACTCGGGATCAAAACTCGTGGTAGGCAAACTTTTAAGATATTCGGCAGGACGAGGGCCGGCTCCGATAGCTAAGTTTGTGGGGTTTTGGGGTTGTGTGCATGGTAGACCCGTAACAAAGCACTTCCTCTGCGCTTCATTTCAATTTGACATGATGCATTATGTGAATAAGTATCACTCATAATTTTTTTTAATTGATTTCTTAGTGTAGTATTTCTAAACAAAACATGTGGATAATGTGAAATCGAAAAATATTGTTTTGTTATAATCATAAAAAATTGCGAAAGGAATTTAAAAGATCCATTTCATAACATGATATTTAGTAAGGTATACGCTTTTGGGGATTTATGACACGTTAACCTCAAGTTCATGGTGTAGTTTAGAATTTAAAATTCTAAGTGAGCAATCGTTCATGCGGACCACGAATTTCTCTAAAAAACAATTTCGACATAATTTATGCATTTAATTTAATACAGTCTAGCTCGCGGATTTAAATTTTGAAGTATTTCACACGCACTTGATTAAATTATCTCATAATTATCATTATTTGTTAACTGTTTAATTATTTTTATTATTTATAATAACAGTAATTAAAAACTAAAATGGTAATAAGTATTATGCAAAAAAAGGTTTTTCTGGACCAAACATTAGCGAACAAAATAACTCAACGTTTCGATTTGAATAAATTTCCATTAATAATTGGTCGAAGATTACAGAAATGATTGAAAATCTAAAATAGTTATAAGAATGCGATTATTATTACGACTGTCTGCTGGGTGATGGTGAATTGTGTGGTAATACTCGTATTTTTTAGGTCACAGCCGTAAATTCACAATATTACCATTAAACTTTGTCTCACTCTTTTCACTAAATTGGTTTCAAACTCGACATAAAATGTATATTAATTATGTAATTATATACGGTTTTAGATAACGGTTTTGAAATTATTTTAACATGTATTGTTGGCCAATTTTTTTTAAAGGAAATAAAATAAAATAGCAAAACACTCAAAGGAAACCAAACCCCAATATCGAAATTTTTAATTAAAGAAGAATAAACGGGAAATTTGTTACATTTTCTTACATAACATATTGAATATAATTAATTATATGCAATTAACACTCGGGCATTCCGCTTCAAAAATGGTTGCAGCATAAATTGATCACCATCACTCTGATCTGACATTTTTCTGTTAGGTAATTACGTTCCAATTGTGCTTTAAAAATCGATAAAAAGAAACATGTTCTGCTTCTCGGCAAGAAGCAAGTGGCTTTTATTAAAGTTACCTAATCAATGATTGGCATGTCATCATGATTGTCTTTGAACTTGAGTCAAAAAGGTGAAATGCAACGTACATACAAATAATGTGGGTGAAACGATTTGAGCGATTTCAGAGCCGCGTGTTCATCTTTTTGCATTTATTGTTAACAAGGTTAAGAGTCTTGAGTCCTAATTTTGTTAATTCTCTTTCAAATGTTAACCTATCGATGCACCACAATCGTCCTTGCTAAAAGGATTGTTTATTCCAGTGGGGATGAGTTGTATATAAGTAGGAATATTAGTCTACACTAATACAGTTGAATTCAGTTTGTGTTCACAACAAAATAATCATGAAGGTTTTAGTGGTAAGTGGTTGATATTTAACACATTATGGAAATTTCTCAATAATTACATAATTGCAGTTGGCGATCACTTTGGTGGCTGCAGTTTCTGCACGACCTGGTGTACATGAACTGGGACCATCTGGAAGCTACCTTCCAGGGACCGGAGGTGGCGGATCAAGCATCCTATCCACGGGAATTGGTGGCGGCGGCGGATTCATTGGCGGAGGCGGCGGAATCGATGGAGGATTTATTGGAGGCGGTGGTTACAACGGAGGTGGTTTCAACGGCGGCGGTGGCTTCAACGGCGGTGGTTATGCCCAAGACCAAAGACACGTATACTTCTATGCCGCTCCCGATGATGAAGGTGCAGCACGTCTTCGCATCAACATTGCTCCATCCTCCGCCAGGAACACCAAGATTATCTTCGTCAAGGCTCCCAGTCAAGGAGGTGTCATCCCAGAAGTTATCGCACCACCATCCCAAGCCGAAGACAAGACTTTGGTCTACGTTTTGGTCAAGAAACAAGACCATGGCGGTGCCATCACCATTCCTTCATCTTTGGGTGTCAAACAGGCCAAACCCGAAGTATACTTTATCAAATACAGGAACCAAGGCGAAGCCGAACAAGCTGTGCAAAATGGCCTCGCTGGCCAATCTGTTGGATCAGGACTTTCCGATTTGGGCAACGAGGGAGCATTCGTCAGGACCCTCAGCTATGGTGGAGGCGGCGGAATTGGGGGACTCCACGGCGGTGGTGGTTTCTTGGGTGGTGGCGGTGATCTTGGTGGTTCTTCTATCTTGGGTGGACTTAGTGGAGGTGGTACCAGATACGGAACCCCTGGAGCTAGCGGTCCTTACAAGCGATAAGTCAAAAAAAGTACTGAATAATATGCCAACCATGTATTCCAGCTTATTTGAGCCACATATTTCATATCACAGCGCAATTTCTTTTTCATTCTTTTATATAATGTATTTTAATTAATGTTTTAATTTTTTTGTGTGATGTTATTTGCTCTTTGATTATGAAGCATAATGTTACACAGAATTTGTTTGTATATATGTAATGTTTATAGGAAAATAAATTGTATTGAAAATAATCTTGTTTTTTAGTAATTGGTTGCAAGTATTTCACCTTTAAATTGTTCACCTTTAAGAGTAAATTCGCACAAGTTTTCTTTTGATTTCAATAATGTTTTCTTGCGAAAGAGCAATTTGAGAAGACACGGTGCTTAAAGAGCACGTAGCTCATCGTCCTACATACTAGAGCACGTTTAAAATGAGGTGTAAATCCCACTTATTAACACATAATGTAAAATCTCTTTTTAAAGGAAAATGTAAAGTTACTATTTTTTATTTTGCATAAATATCAACACGTTTTTATACTTTTACATAAAAGTTGATGCATTTTTTCCATTATTTTCAATTATGTTTCTGTTGGTAACTGCTGTGAGAAATTTACATTATCATATTAATTAGTAAAATATCAAAGTAGATGCTATCGTGCAAAATTAATATTTGACACGATCTATTGCTGTGTTTATTACGAAATTTGTATGTCCTTATATGTGATACCAGATCTCGTGGGATGTTGCGCCCCAAACCACATTTGTCTGTGGTTCTCCATAACTAAATTTGGACTTTGTATTAACTAGATTACATTACATTTTTAAATTTATTATACCCTAGTCATTTGAAAATTTTATTCGGTCCATAGCAGCTGGTCCCCCCCCCCCCCCCCCCACTTATTGTTGACTCCGCCTTCCCACATCTCAGTGTTGTTAACTTTTAATTTTGTAATATCCCTGAAGTAATGAAAATTATTTCTTAGTTTTACTGATTTTTCTCCATTTACATTTTTTATCGTGAGGATGCAATTTTTGTTTTGGAAATGTATAATATTTAGAAAATGACCTCTTTACATTTACAAATTACATTTTTGTTTAATATTAATAAGTCGAAAAATAAAAAATGGACCTAATATGTCAACGTAACCAGTAAATTTGAAGAAATGGGAAAACATTCACAAAAATACATAAATTTAGTGAAGTTATAAGTTTACAACAAAGAAGAATTATTTCAATATTTATAAATTCTAGCTTTACTTCGTTAAAGTCCATATTTAATGAGTATCTGTATATAAAATACTTAATTACTTTAACAATATGTATTTATTTTAACCGTATACGTATTTCGGCATGTTTACATGCCATTGTCAAAGGTTATATGAAAAAAGCAATTAAAAATGCTTCGATCCCATATTTTTTGCTAAAATTATAAACAAAACAAATAAATATAAAGTAAGCTTTAAAACAACTAGAAACATCTTAAACACTTTATTTAATGCAAAATCAAAAACAGAAGATTTGCTAAAATCAGGCATTTACAAATTAAATTGTTCGCATTGTAATTCGGTTTATATAGGCCAGACAATTAGAAATTTTGATAGTAGGTATAAATAACACGTACGTTGTTACAAATACAAATACCCACATAAATCCAATTACGCTAAACACTTACTAGAACACAATCATTCAATGACATCTAATAACATTTTTAAATGTTTACACTTATGTGATAATAAACGTAAATTAGATATACTAGAAGCTTTTGAAATTCACAAACATTTAAAAACTGTACCGTTAATGAATGAGCAAATTTATCTCTTAAATTCTCCTCTATTGGACATTTTGGAATAAGAAATCAAGTCATCTGCAGACGATTACCGAAATCAAGTCACCAAGTTCTATTGCTATAACAACACTAACTGTTTACTTTTTCATATAACCTCTGACAATGGCTTGTAAACATGCCAAAATACGTATAAGTTTTTTAAAATAAATAAATATTGTTAAAGTAATCAAGATTTTTTATACAGATACTCATTATTTCAATAAATTACATTACACAGGGTGTCAATGGAATCTGAGTATACCTGCGTTATTTTAGAGTTAATTTTTATTGCCTTCCTTTATCTATGAAGTATAGCTATAGAGGAAGGTATTGTGATTCGTCATGTTGGATTTGGAGCAAATGCATTTATTTAGCGAAGTTTCTTTCGCTATGAGTTTACTGGCCGATATACGTGTTATGCCCAAAAGAAAGGTACTTTTATGCCAAACATGTTTAACCTAAACGTTTTGACTAATAACTTTGATTATATACCTTTAGGGTATAGTCAATAAGCAGGTTTTAGAGCCTTGGGGGACCGATAAAGCGGCCGCTGCAGAGGTGTCTGTTGTGTGTCTGTCTGTCGGTGTGTCTGTATACACTTTACAGTTCAAACGCCTAACGCAGAAAAAACAAATTTGGCTTAAAGATTACTAATAGCAATAGGATGACACCGCAAGAAAATGTGGTTGGTCCGCCAAAAAAGGGGGGCGAGAGGTGCTCTATGTCGAAATAGACGCGCTCGAAAAAGTATCTTAAATTCGTATTCTACGCATGTCCAATAGCCGATCTGCGCAAACGTGATTTTTTATCACCTTCCAGTGGCCCCCACCATCGGTTTTTTGTTTGTGATAAAATGCACGAATTGCGGCTTCAAAATCGGTATAAACATGACAAGAGGGACATTCTTCCACTGAAAAAGCAGATTTTTTTTTGTTTACCTGAACAGTTTAATTGAATAATTGCCAAAATAAAGACTATATCCATATAATTAAATCGATTTTAGATTTAAACGAATAAATATTTTCTACAGTTAACAAATACAAAAACAAATTTTTTCCTAAACTCAGAATATGTTTAAATTTTTACAAATCGTTAAATTTTTAAAATTTTCAAAAAGTATTAAAATAAAAAAATTTTTATTCAAAATTTAACAAATTTTCAAAATATTCTAATCTTGTAAAGGTTGATTCTATGAAAAAAAGGCTTTACTTTGTTAAATTTAAACACATAACTTGTTGTTGTTGAATTTTCTAAACGTTTTATTTGGTTGTTATGGCAACTAGGAAGTTTAAAAACATTTAAAAAAAATGAGCAAAACACTTCGCCTGGACTTTCCTATACATTTAAATACATTGTTTTATATTTTCCAACACTTTCGATATACACCTGTCTAGACACGACTAGTTAAAGTAAATAGTTCTTATAAGTTGTAACATCTTGAAGCGGTTGAAGAAAGACCGACCGCTGCGCTTCAAGCATAAGGTTGGGTAAAATATTCGGACTGATCAACGGAAGCGCGGAAATTGATATTTGAAAATATATTAATAACTCGAGAAGTATTATTTTTATCAAGAAATTACTCTTATTATTTTGTATTTAGAATTTCAAAACCTTTCTGATTTTAAAGCCAAATTGCCACGTTTCCATTTAAAAAACAGTTATTTTTTACCGTGGCCGCCATATTAAAATTGGAAACTCAAGTTTTTTTTCTTAAATACAATCTAGAAGAATTTGCCCTACAACTTTGCTCTTGGGTTTGCGAGTCTATCTATTAAAATAAAAAAGTTAGCCTACACTGAACATTAAACGACTAGTACAAGAATACAACTGCTGTAGAAAGTATGTGAAATTCTTCTAAGGACAATAAGATTATTAAGGGGCAAAAAATTCGATTTTTTGATTTTTTGTAAAAAGATTCTCGTAGAGCAAACAAAAGAAGAAATCAATTTTTTAATTTTGTAGCGAAAATTTTGGGAGGGGAGGGGGAACTGTAGCCCCCCTAAATATTAAAGTATCAGAAAAATATTATGATATTCGGAGTTTGCTATCAATGATGAGCTATATTGCTTTAACAGAAATATTTTATTGCCCCCCGTTAAATAAATAAAAGGGTACCAATTTTCAATTTTCAAAAATTCATAGAGGGCGTCACAGTGAAATTATAGCAATGCGCAAAAGAACAAATTGTAGAAGATTCCCAGCTCTATCAGCTTAAAAAGTTTAAACAAAAACGTGTGGGCAGTTTTTGAGAAATATTTTTTTGAAAAATTCCAAAATTTTGGAGTGATGTCATTGCGATCGTTTTTATATTTTCAAAATTAATTATATTTCATGGTATAGTACCCTTGAAGGGCTACCAAACAAGATGTAGTTGATTCCAATCAGATAACTGGTTTTTGAGTAAATGGGCGTTAAAGTCGAAATGCTCAAAAATTCGTAGCGGCCGCCATTTAAAAACTAGAGAGTTCGGTAAAAAATCGTTTCATTTGTCCTAAGGCCTTCTTTAATCTCCACTATTAAAATTTCCAAAATTCAGTTTCTGAAAAAAATGCTACCAAAAAAACATGTCTAACTTCCGCTTCCGGTTTCGGTTTTTTTAAAAGCTCATTTTGTCAGTGAATTTTTGATATACCCCCTCATTCCAGCCGTTCCGGAGATATGGAGCGTAACGGACCCACCCATCCACAGACAGACATTTGTTTAAAAATTACTCTTTTGGGGTCCATGGACCCCCCCCCCCCCCCCCGACTAGTTCCGTTAAAATCTCAACTTTGAAATTTTGCATGAAATCAATACTTCCCTATACTGAAAGTATAGGAACGTAAAAACTGGTTATAATATCTTACGAAAAATATTGTACTAGAAAGAGAAACAATCGTTGAACCTGAAAACGTGGATCAAATATAGCGGGCCAATTAAACAACATAAGTCGGCTTCCATAGCAACTAAATAAGAAAACGTAGAAACAATTAAACGATGAAAAAACAATTTTTCTTAAGGCTATTTTTTAATAGAATCAGTGTTTACGAAGATACAGGCATTATGCTTTACTTTTTACTTACTCTGTATAATTCACTTGAACTGTATTATTATTACGTACATTATACGCAAAGCAATTTGTTTATTTCTACGGAAACCTATAAATAAAATTAAATTATAATTCTGCACAATTATTTCAAATAAGAAAAAAGCTGTCAGGCAGCCGCCACGGGACCTATGGAAAGTTTCTGAAAATAATTAATTTATTTCACAAATTTTGGCAGGTTTATGAAACTTGAAATATTTTTAAAATATTCAAAAAATTTCGCTTGTATTCTATACCGGATGTTTTTTAAAAACTGACCAAAAAAAATATGTGAAGCAGTGAAAACCTGCCCGCCATTACCCGCTCCGATGTAATGTTCTCGGAGTTGGTTTTCCTAATGACGCTATCGCTATCAGCGGATTATATTCCAATAATGTAAACAAATACCTCAAATCTCAAATTTGCTTATCTATATCAAAAACTGTAGCGGTCTGATGTACAAAGGTATATGCGCCTTATATAATAGACGCGTAAATATGTAGTTTTTGTAGCGGGAGGGGGGGTTACCACTAAAAGTTGAGACAGGTGGAAGGGATTTGGATTTAAATATACAGGGTTCCCACTGACCCTGGATAACCTGGAAGTCATGGAAAAGTCAGGGAATTAAAATTTTAACCTGGAAGTCATGGATTTTATGCAAAATTTGGCAAAAGTCTTGATTTTTCTCTTGATTTACAGTAAAAAACCTGATTTTCCTGCAGTAGTGTTAACATAACTTAAAAAAATTACAAATTTTCCGATTGAATTTTTAAAACTGCCGCTTATATAACAATTGCTGCTAAAGGTTTTTAAAATATCATTGAGGACTTTTCTTATCCTTGTTAAATTCTAAGGATCGTAATATGGCTTATGATTAGGTGCAAGTGAGACCGCCACATACTGTCTTGTGAACTGATAAAAAAACGCATAAACGTGATTATTTTTGCGTCTCTAATTTTATTGATTTTTTTTGTCGAAAGTCATGGGTAAGTATGATTTTTGGTTGTGGATATCCTGGAAAAGTCATGGATTCTAATTGTTAATAGTTAGTGGGAACCCTGATATAGATTATATGTGGAAACTGAACCGAGTACTATCGACTGCCACCATATTTAGTTTCTAAAATTTGGCACATTTTTAATGAGTATGAAATTTTGAATTATATATTTAAGATGTGGTAAAGTTTTTGTGATTTGCGGGAATTAGACCAAAATCGAGATTCATTTATTAAAAGATAAACCTAAAATGTTAAAACAATTGCACTATGGACGTAATTAGATGTAATTAGAATAATCTCGTTTCATTCCGTTGTTCAAAATTACGACATAAATCATAAAAAATGAGGTTCCATGTTATAAATTGTTACTTAAAATTGTTAGCAACGAGATTAAGCTTGAGAAACTTTTACTTTCTAAGTGTAGAATTGGAATGGTTTAACAATTAGATCGACGATGAAAAAACTTCAATAAATCTTCTGATTTGCTTAATTTTTACTACCTGAAATTGACATTTTACATTTTATTAGTTTTTATTAATAATATTATATTAAAATAATTAAGTTTAATTATGATTTTACAACGAAAAGTTGTTTTAATATTAAAATCTATTTAATAACAATTTTAGCGAATCGACGCACGTTGGTATTCTATTACACAAAGTTGTTTACAATATGCAATAAAACACATGTGTATTGGTAGTACCTAATAGAATTAAAAATTACGAGATAATTATTACTATCACGTTTGATTTATTTTTAATTAATTCTTACCCAACCGTTCAAATACATGCTGAAATTCATATTTGTTCCTCTTCTTAATGTTAACCTATAGATGCACAATTGTCCTTGTTAAAAAGATAGTTAATTTCAGTGGGGATGAGCTGTATTGTATATAAGCAGACAAATATTATTATATCGTTACATTTGAATATAGTTCGTATTCAAAGCTTAATAAACATGATGTTTTTATTGGTAAGTTCGAACAATTTATAAAAAAAATTAAAATACAGTGCTGCGTAAAATTCAAACAGAAAAATATTACAATGTGCATTATTTTACAGCTTGGATTATTATTATACGTGGCTAACGCCTGCGGGAGCCCTGAAGTTTCCGGTAGCTACCTTCCAAGCTCCGGAGGTTCAAGCATTTTAGGCGGTATAACCCAGCCTTCTGGTAGCTACATCCCCAGTTCAGGTTCAAGTATTTTATCTGGTTCCTACAATAGTGGTGGTTTCGGTAACGGATATAACAATGGATACAATGGATACAACGGAGGTGGTGGACATGGTGGTTTAGTCCATGACCAAAGACACGTTTTCTTCTACGCCGCTCCTGATGATGAAGGTCCAGCTCGTTTCCGTGTCAACATTGCCCCATCCTCCCACAGGAACACCAAGATTATCTTCGTCAAGACTCCAAGCTACGGAGGTATCATCCCAGAAGTCATTGCACCACCCTCCCAACACGAAGACAAGACTTTGGTTTACGTTTTGGTCAAGAAACAACAACATGGTGGTGCCATCACCATTCCTTCATCTTTGGGCGTCAAACAGGCCAAACCCGAAGTATACTTCATCAAATACAGGAACCAACACGATGCCGAACAAGCTGTGCAAAATGGCCTCGCTGGCCAATCTGTTGGATCAGGACTTTCCGATTTGGGCAACGAGGGAGCATTCGTCAGGACCCTCAGCTATGGTGGAGGCGGCGGTATTGGCGGAATCCACGGTGGTGGCATCGGTGGTCTTGGGGATGATGTTATTTCAGGCGGTTCAAGTTTATTGGGTGGTAGCATTGGTAGTCTTGGTGGCACTAGATATGGTACTCCAGGAGCTAGCGGTCCCTACAAGCGATAAATATTCTAATAATGATGTTTAATTATTATTGCCAGCTATTTATGTAGTCCAGCTTCTTGTTTTGTATTTTTTTATTATTGCTTTGGTTACTCAGCGCGAAATTATCTTATATTCTATTGTAATTTATATATTTTTATATTTTCTATGAAAATAATAAATTATTTCTATTTAATTGCTCTCTTATTTGTGATGAACGCAATTCTGCCCAAAAACAAAGTAAAGAAGAAAATTATAAAGGTTCTAATATTTGCAGAATTTTATCATGGTATTGAAAAATGTACAATATGTTCCATTTGAAACAACAACAAAAATTTGAATTTACATCAAATAATTCGAATTTGTTTATGTCGGTATAAAGAGTGTCTAATTAAAGCCTGAAAAAACTGAGTTACTCTAGATAAAACTCGGTTCATGGGAAAAAATTGAAGTATTTTGTATAACCGACCGAATGGTATTTATTAGCTTAAAAAATCACTCACGGTTTTGCCGAATTTAACATCCATTTTGAATTTTTTAATGCAATACCCGGTTATTTCAACGACTATAGTTAATTTAAAACGCGTGTCTAAACGTATATAGTACCGTTATAAAGCAAATATAACGTACTTCACAAATACCTATAAACATATAAGGTATTGTGATAAAAAATTTAAAGTTGAATGTGAATTTTTAAGATAAGAAATACCATTAGATTGATTGATTATAATATTTTGAATTGATTGTGTGGTAGGCACATGGTGAAACATTGTTAATAAATATTTAACTATTAAAAAATTAATAGTTTTTAATAAAATAAAACTCTTGGTAATTGTTTCACAATTTGTTGGTTTTCATTTTCTCGACTTAAGTTTCAACCATCACGGTTATCGTCAGGAGTTTTCAAATCAAACAGTTCGATTTGTAAACTCCTGACGATAGCCGTGATGGTTGAAACTTAAGTCGAGAAAATGAAAACCAACAAATTGTGAAACAATTACCAAGAGTTTTATTTTATTAATAAACTATTAATTTGTTAATAGTTAAATATTGATTGATTATACTTTAACATTTCCCATAAAACACAATTGTAATCTTGAATAATAAAAAAGTTTTCTTGACTGGTCGCTGTTGCTGGACACCCTGTATAATGAGCGCTTAAAATTTAGTACCTTCATATTAATAAATTGAAACAGGTATTTCGCTTACATTACAAAAGAAAATCGTTAGCAGTATCAATTAAATTTTTCATGGCTTAATATTTAAGAAACAAACATCATTTTTCTCCCTATACACTTGTGGGACTTTTATCGTTTTTTTCTTTACGATTACTTGGTTAAACTGCCCAAAATATAAGTATGAGCTTACATTTCGAATGCGCCTATAATTATGTAAGTAGAACATCTTTCCCCTATCCCTCAACTGTTTAACAGACCAACCTCGTTTCAATGCTCTTTTATGGAGGGCCGTTTTTATTTTTATTAGAGCTTTATTGACGTCAAAATATATGTTTTGACGTCAAAAATCATTTTTATTGCGCGACGCTAAAGAAACATTTATTGACGTTTACAATTTATTTCCTCACGTTAAAAATGTTTTTGACATCAAAAAAATTATATTTGACGACAATAATTGAGTTATTCACGTCAAAAGGCATCATTATCAGGCGTTTAAAATTTATTTTGTGATGTAAAAATATTTTGTTTCCACATCACAAATTGATTTCCTTACATTCAATAGTATTTTTTGACGTCAATAAATAATATTTGAACACAATAATAATTGACTTTTTGACGTCATACCTCATTTTCGAATGTCTGACATTAATAATTTGACGTCAAAATTTAATTTTGCTTGCCGTACCGTGAAAAACCTTGCTGAAAATGACTTTTGACGTCAAAAAGTCAATTATTATTGCCGACAAATATTATTTATTGACGTCAGAAAAATACTTTTCAGTTTATGACGACAACAATAATTGGGTTTTGACGTCAAAAATCATTTTCAGACGTCTAAAATTAATTATTTGACGTCAAAATGTAATGTTGCCACGTCAGAAATTTTTTGTGTATTGAACTGTTTCTTTACGTCAACAAATAATATTTTTCGGCAATAATAGGGGTTTTGGCGTCAAAAACATTTTTAGATGTCTAAAGTTCATTTTGTGATATCAACATTTTATATTGCGACGTCAAAAATGTGTTTCTTGACGCTGGAAAATATTTTTTTGGCATTAATATACAATATACATACATATAATATTTGACGACAATAATTTGACATTAAAAATCATTTTTAGACGTCTAAAATTAATTATTTGAGGTCAAAAATTAATTTTGCAACGTCAGAAATGTTTTCTTTATGTAGAAATATTTTTTCACTTCAACAAATAATATTTCACGACAGTAATTGGGGTTTTGATGTCAAAAAAATATTTTCAGGCGTCAATAATTTATTTTTTGACGTGAAAATTCGATTTTGAAATGTAGTTTTGTTTGATTCATAAAAAGTAAAGTACTGTTTCTTCTACTGAGATTACTAGTGTAAATTAGTTTATCTGCGTTACAGCTTCTAGGCTGTATTTTCGGGCTCTAGAACGTGCTTAACCAGCAGAAGATATTTTAGTGAAAATCCACTTTTGTGGACTGACGAGAGAAACAGTATACATGATTCAGTGTATCCAAGAATGGCTGCTGTACCAAAAAGGTTTCGAAAGATGTAAACAAACGAACAAATTAATAAAAATGCCTGACTGAAACAGAAAACGTTCATTATTTTTTTTGTTCTATTTTTTTGCTGTATATAAAACCAAATTACGCTAATTATATCGTGCAACCGTGGAACACCCAATACCTATTTCAAAATTCGTATTTCACCTTTAACTCGTTCACCTTTGGTATAAGAGTACTGGCTAAATTTGCAGATGGTTTCTTTTTGGTTTTAATAATCTTCATTGCGTCAGAGCAATTTTAGCAGCAAATTGTTGATGATTATGGACTCGGCGCTTAAAGAGCACGTACCTCTTTCGTCCTACATAGTGGAGCACGTTTGAAATCAAATGTGAATCAAGATGAAGACAGAGGGAACGATTTTTGATCGGGCATCATCAGCATCAAAAGGAAAACCACGATTAGGCAAAACTTAAAGTTAAATTTTTTTTTTCTATCAAAATGTCTTAAGAAAAGCAGATTTGTCAACAGTTTGGTTGTCTTTATTTAAGACAACTTAGATATTTCGTTATATTTAGGTAACTGTACATCTCTCTTTTGACTTTATAAATTTATGCAAGTAGTACTCCCACGTAATTAGCAGTTAAATATTAAATAAGTAATTAAGAAGCTACTTGAAATATGTGCTATTTTACCCACACTTTAGAGTTAGTTTATTTAATTGTAAATATGTGGGAATGATGTGTTTATTTGCAATAAATAATTTTAAATATTCTATAAATTGTAAACAGTGATGTGTAAATAAATGAAATGAAAGTTAGACCTAACCTATGCTAACTTTGCGTAAGGATACGATGAACTTAATTCATTATTATCGGCATTTAGACGTATCATTATCTGCAAACAAGACTTTGAAAAATTGAAATTACAATTCAGCCATGTTAACAACATCATTATCCTACGACATTTAAGTAGACTGAATTAATCATTAGAGAAACTTTAAATATGTAGCAAAAATCATTTTTTTTTATTCTTCAAGTACGTAAAGTTGAAAAAATTGCCAATTTTTGTTTATATACATTATTTAAAAAACGTAAATTTTTTATTTGTTAGGTATGATTATTATATAATTAATTATCGACGATATTAATTTAAAATTTCGTACTCGTATTACCCGAGATGGCCTACAAAACGGTTTTAATATTAATTACAAGCTTTTTATGATTGTTTGATAATAAAATTAATATCCAAGTTAAAAACTCCTAAAGGTTCCTCGCTGAATTAATTCTCGCTTCTTGCACAAGGGACTTAAATTCAACATTTACAATCGTAGATCAATAAAGTTTAGACCGACCTTGCGGATAAACAATTCTGTTTAGCTAGAAGCAAAATTTGCACAATGGGAATTTGGCTGAGATAGCAATTTAGTTTTCCCCTCGAGGCATTTTAAATAGATTTTTATTACAAACTAATTACTATTGATTTTTAAAGTTTTAATTGCTTTAATTTCTGCAAGTTTGAGATTTAACTGAATTTTGATCTTTCATGATGGTCAAGACAACAATTTAAATAATGATTATTAACTTAACCTTTTGATTTTTAAGGATTTTTAACAAAAGTTGTTGTAGTGGATATACCTTGTCATATTTGTAAATAAATATACTCTTAATTTATGGCTCAAAAAAAAACCAACATTTATTTAATTACAATGTTGGTACATAATTTACTAGGTAGTTCTATGTCAAATATTCATTTCTAGATGTACAATATTATTTTTATTTCTATTAAATGTTAATAACCTATAATGCACAATTGTCCTTGTAAAAGATTGTTTATTTCCAGTGGGGATGGGCTGTATATAAGAAGACAAAGTATTGTTACCTCTTTACATTTGGATTTAGTTTGTGTTCTAAGTTAATAATCATGCAGTTTTTGGTGGTAAGTCGTTACAATTTTTAAAACAAAAAAGTGGTGTGCCTAATTTTTTTCCATCCAGTGCGAAATTTTAAATACCTTCTATTTTGCAGCTTGCACTTTCTTTACTGGGTGTTGCCTTAGCCCGCCCAGACGTGTCCGAAATCACCGGAAGCTACCTTCCCGGAGTCACCGGAGGCTCGAACATTTTATCAACAGGCATTGGAGGTTCCAACTTTGGTGGATACGATGGAATAAGCGGGATCGGTGGAAGTATAGGAGGTGGTTACAACTCTAGGTTTCAAGAACAAAGACACGTGTTCTTCTACGCCGCTCCCGATGATGAGGCACCAGCACGTTTCCGTGTGAACATCGCTCCATCCTCCGCCAGGAATACCAAAATCATCTTCGTCAAGACTCCAAGCTATGGTGGTGTCATCCCAGAGGTTATCGCTCCACCGTCTCAAGCCGAAGACAAGACCTTGGTCTACGTTTTGGTCAAGAAACAACAACACGGTGGATCCGTTACCATTCCTTCATCTCTGGGCGTCAAACAAGCCAAACCCCAGGTGTTCTTCGTCAAATACAGGAACCAGCAGGAAGCCGAACAGGCCGTCATTGGTGGTCTCAATGGACAAGGCGTGGGATCAGGTCTTTCCGATTTGGGCAACGAAGGATCTTTCATCAGGACTCTCAGCACTGGTCCTGGTGTTGGCGATGTTAGGGGTGGTTTCTTGAACGGTGGTGGTCTTGGAGATATATCTGGTGGTTCAACTTTGTTAGGTGCTACCAGTGGAGGAGATTCAAGTTTCATAGGTAGCAGTGGTGGTGTTCCTGGTGGAGTTTTTGGTACTGGTGATACCTCTGGTACCAGATATGGAACCCCAGGAGCCAGTGGCCCTTACAAGAGATAAGTGATGCTGGTAGTATTGAAAATTAAAAAGGAAATGTTGCCATAATGTTTTTTTAAGTTATAGACGTACCAAGAGGATATTATTTGGAACCTAAATTTAGAAAAATTATAATTTACAATTTTGCTTAAGTTTTACATAATTAACAGTGGTGCTTCTGGGTACGCCTACGACTTGCTTAAAATTGCGTTCTCTATGTATATTTTTTCATAATAACATTTTATATATTCACGCCGCTTTTTTTAATGTGTATTTATTGTGTGTATTTACAACAAACATGTATTTTCATTTCTTGTGATGATTTCTGTTTATTGAATACCGATGTTGCATAATAGTTTGTTATGATTTTTGTATGTTTTCTGAGAAAATAATAAAATATATTATGTATGTAAAAAAAAACGTTTAATTTTCTGTTCACATTGAACATATTTAATTTGTGTAAATTTTTTTTATCTGAAATTACAAGAAGACGGCCTCTGTGGGCTAGTGGCTCGGTCTGTTGGGTCGAATATTAGGTATGAAAAAATAACGTTTAATTTTCTGTTCACATTGAACTTTTTTAAATGTGTATGTCACCTCTAATCTATGTAATCGATTACAAATTATCATCTGTTCAAGAAGCCGGCCTTCGTAGACCAGTGGCTTGGTCTGTTGCGCCGAATATTAGGTTTTTAATTGTCAAACTTCTACGCGCCAATAGTGACTGAAATAAGATGGCAAATGAAATGAAACTTAATCCTCAACTGATGCTAACGACTCTTAAGCTGTATGGACTTTTCGTCGCGAATTATTAGAGCAGGTACCTCTGCACCTGCGACGATTTTAATATTGTTATTTAGAAATTTGTGGTAAATAAATTATTTGTACTGGATCGGACTTGTACTGCTATGACATTTTGACCTGTCAAAAAGAGACGGGGTTTTATGACTAACATATTATGTAGAAATTCCATAGCAAAGTTTAACTACTTTTTGTAGCATTATTTTACCTAGAAGTCGTCTTTACTGATATTGCACAATAGTAATGGCAGTTCCAAATTGTTTAAAAATGATCTCCGCATTTACTAACGTTTTCTTAAAATGGTATTAACTGTAAGTCACTGCAAGAACACAGAATAGTACCCTAAATCAGAATGGCCTTTTGGCGTAAAATTCAGTTAATTTTTTTTGGCGCATGCGCTTACTAGTGCGCAGTTTCTGACGTTTCTGTTTGATAAGTCAGGTTATGTTTGTATCTTACTGCACTGTAATATCGTTTTGTGTCAAGAAATAAGTAACAGTTTTTTGCGCGAATATTCTCTCAACTTAAGTGTGTGTCCAGTGTTTCCTTAAAACTAAATCGATATGAGTGTACTATGCACGAAAAAGATACTTGGGGGGCACATGGTGTGCGTGCGAAAAATGCTTCAAGCTGCAATGTTTCGGATTCCAAAGAGGTACGTTTATTAAAAGAAATTACACAATTCTACTGTAATTACAATTTTAGATGCTTTGCTTGGCGTTAAATATTGTAGCAGGCCTGGTTTAATTTATTATAACATTTATTTATTATACAGGGTGAGTTATTAGTGCTCAATTGTTTTCTAACGTCTTTCTTATAGCAGTTAAAACAATTGTATTTGACAGCTTTGAAATACCTGTAAAGTAACGTGAATCTATGGGGAGTTAGAAGGGCGATTCAGACCCTTAATTTTCATTTTACGCTCCTAATTTCAGCAATAATGTTGTTAGTAATTAGCGCTCAAGCAACGCGTCCCTCATTCGCCTTGCATCTTAAAACGTGCGTAAAATTAAGTGCAATTTCATTCATTAAAACAAGGTGAGCAGTCAAAATAAACAGACAGAGAAAGTATCTCAGTTGGTTAAGAAAGTGTTCCACAAAGCACATCGTCAAGAAAGTTCATATATGCAAAGCATTATTGAAAATAACCAATATTGGTATATTTGCTGAAATTTTTTGACACAAATTCTTGTAATAATTTTTACCTTTCTTGCTATACAAAGTAATGCTACATACGAAGGTGTTGTGATCGTCATGTAGGATTTGGAGCAAATGCGATCATTCGGCGAAGGTTTTTCGCTTTGGACTTACAGGCCGAGATACGAGTTATGCCTAAAAGAAAGGTACTTTTATGACAAACGTTTTTAACCTTAACATTTTGACTAATTAAGCAGGTTTAGGGTCCTGGGAGACTGATAAAGCGGGCGCTGCAGTGGTGTTTGTGTACACTTTACAGTTCAAACCCAAATTAGACTCAACAAATTGGTAATTGCAGTCGTATGAAACAGCAAGAAAACGAGGTTGGTCCTCAAAAAAAAGGGAAAGGACTGGACTTCTCTACCTCACTATAAACGCGCTCGTAAAGAAACTTTAAATCCGTATTCTATGCATATCGAATTAATAGCCGATCTGGGACCGTATTCTCGACTCGTTCGTCAAATATTTCGTATACGTATCTGACGTCATTGCATGTAGTTTTATATGGGATGACGTCATTTAAGTATACGAAAATTGACACACGAGTAGAATAGGCCTCCTGCGCAAACGTGATTGATCTCCCTATTACTTCGCACTGGCCTCTACCATCGATTTTTTTTTGTTGTTTCAAAAATATACCAATTTCGGAGAGCGAGCTCAATGGTCAGCGCGCGGGCTACCAATGCAACGGAACCTGGGTTCGACTCCCGGCCCGGGTGTTCTCTCTCGCAGGGCAACGGAAAACCAGCGTTGTGTGGATTTTCCCCCTGACAACCTCTCTGGAGAAGAAGTGAATGCACTTCCTGTGGTTCGGAGCCCACGTTAAACTGTAGGTCCCCTATGTTTGTCTGTGCAAATTATCTATCGCTGCGCACCAAACACACACGTAGGAGAGAGGT
Organism: Ctenicera cuprea; assembly: GCA_958336395.1. Classification (NCBI taxonomy): domain Eukaryota; kingdom Metazoa; phylum Arthropoda; class Insecta; order Coleoptera; family Elateridae; genus Ctenicera; species Ctenicera cuprea. The sequence goes on along the minus strand of OY284492.1, from coordinate 6,200,321 downwards.
CGCTAACGTCTGAATAGGGTATGGCACTTAGGAAAAAAACAATTTCAGATTCAAAATTGGCATGAGCATGTTAAATGGCAGTAGGAACAACTTTCCATTGAGAAAACACCACTGCGAGGTTTCCTTTTGGTCGTTTACCTGAACAGTTTAATTGGATCACCAAATTATGAAATCTATTTGAAATTTGAACGAATAAATATAGTTTGCAATTAGAAATTACTAAAACGAACAAATGAATTGAATTTTCAACATTTTGTTCTTCAAAAATTTTCAAACATCAAAAATTTTCAAAATTTTGAGTATTTCCAAAAATGTTCAATAGTTTCAATTACTTTGAAATTTTGAACATTTTACAAATATTGAAAATTATCAACATTTATGAAAATGTTCGAAATTTCTAAAATTTTCAAACATGTTTAAAATGTCTTAGAATATTTCCAAAATTTCTAATAATTTTTAGATTTTTAAATTATAAGCATTTTTTAGGTTTTTCAATACTGCCACAAATTAATATTTTGCAATTGTTCAAACTTTCCAAAAAAGTTCAAAATTGTTTCAAATTTTAGAATTTTTAAAAATTTTCAAAATTTTGCAAATACTTATATTTTAAAAATTTCAAAATTTTCATAGAATTTTCAAAAGTGTAAGATATTTCTAAAAAGTTTCAAAATTTTCAAATAATTTTTAAAAGTTCAACAAATGCGAGGAAGGTTCTGTGGCGGTTGCCCGGCAGCTTTTTTGTACAGGGTGTCAATTTGAAAACGTACAACGTGTTATATATCTGGAAGTAAAAGAGGTATTAAAAACTTCTTTAAACCGTTTCTACAACATGGAGGGGAAATCTTCATGACTCATAAGGTAACCTTCCCCTTGCTACTATTAAATAGCATTTTTAAGAGCTTTTCTTTGAGGTATCACAAGGTGGGTGTTACCATTCGAAATTTTTTGTTAGGGTAGGTAGAGCCTAAGGGGTTGAATGGGGAAGGTTACCTTATGAGTCATGAGGATTCCCTCTCCATGTTGTAGAAACCGTTTCTAGAAATTTTCAATACCTCTTTAACTTCCATAGATATAACCCCCCCCCCCCCCCCCCCCTGTATTTAACTGGAAGTTACCGTTTGCTCTATTTTGTGTGTGACAACTTTCAGTGACATTTTATGCGGTAATAAGATGGTGCTTCTTTGTTAGTAGTGACACCATGACCTTAATAAGTCGATTATAATAAATAACGAATATTTTCTGTAGCTTTTTTCCTCGATGAAAGAATGTATACATTATTATATTAAACAATTCAAAGAAGTCTTGCAATTTATGTTAGCTTCTTTAATTATGGATTGCAAAATGTAGAATGCCGAATGATTCAATAGATGGGAAAAAATTGTTGTAGCATTATAGCCTCTCACTGCATTTTGTAAGGATTAACAATATACACATAACATGGTAATGTATCGTAATATATGCTTGAACTGTGGTGTTTGGTTTGTGTTGGAGTGTGTTTGTAAATTATAAGACTAATAATAATCAAGGTAACAAAAATAAACAACTTTTTCGGCAAATTTTCATGTTAAATTAAAAGTTAGGAAAACTGGCAAAAAAATGTCATACTTAGCCTCATTGTAGTGACAAATTGACGAAAATGAAGGTCCCCCTGGTAAATGCCATAGTCGGTTTTGATTAATTCCATTGTGAGTCGTATTTTATTTTTATATTACTATATTATGGTAATTACATCCATTGAGCAACTTGCAGTGTTTCACTTTATCAGATAATGTCTAGATTCTGCTGACATATCAGGCTACCTGTCCGAGAACTTTGTGGGTCAAACCTCTTAGTATACAACTATAGATTAATTTTACTTTTGGTAAAAGTCAATGACGTCACTAATAATAATTAAATACAAATAACAAACTACGCAGAAGCGCAAATAGAAATCATAAAGTCAATAAGCACGTTTGTAAATTTGTCATTTTTTACACTAAATTAGTAGTTTACTTTAATGGAAAATTCCTATTTATTATCTTACATTATTTGGACACGCTTGTGTTAAGAGATGGTGGCGCCCTGAGGCGCAGAAAAATATAAGGCGCAAAATGTTACAAAAATAAATATTTTTATGATCTCACCATAACCTAATCCGGGCCTGTACGTAGCGTGGGCTCATATAGGTCCATACTGTCCTGTAAAACTTTCACTTGCACGTCTTCATTTTTATTTAATGAGAAATTGGTTTTTTTTTTATCTGGGCTGCACCACGCCTGGTCTGGTGCAACCTTGTCATTAGTAGTGACTTTGACCCACTTTCCGGATACATCTTCACGCGCCACTGATTAATTACGTTCATCGATGTATCCCCGAGACAAGACGTTTTCTTTGAATTTCACTAATGTGAAGTCGGTGGGTAATTTTAATTTCTGTATTGCATAGTACCTCGTTATCTGCCTATTACGTTGGTTATATAATCTGGAGGTATCACGTAAAGATCAGGCTATTTTTCACACAAACTGGAGGTGCTTGCTTTGTGGTGTGAAGAATTTGTAATAATATGGTGTAGAATGCAGAAAATTATAATTAATAGGTTTGGTTTAATATTTTTTAATTTAAGATCTAAGTAATTTAAATAATTAACCTCAAAAGGTCATATCAATTTTAAACAATTGTTTATTAATTTATGTAACAATTTATTTAACGTCACAAAATTAACGTAGAAATTGCATTTGCAATCAGTCCCAATCAATCAATATTGCTCAAGATTTAACCTACATAATAAAAGAGTAGGTGCCAAGGATGAGTTCTAATGTTTAAAAAGTCCATTATTATCATATGCTCTTTGTAAAAACCCAAGATGTTACTGAACTTTCGTGGAAATTTTACAGTATTTGGGAACGTCTGTCTACTAACGCATTATTTCACATAAAACATTTATTTTTGGCAGCTGAAGGTGTGTATTAATTGTTGATTCCAGTAACTCATAAAAATCAATTTTTTCTGCATTTAATTATAATTTTTCTAAATTCAGTGTAAATTAAATATAATTATCGCTCATTCTAACTGTACCTCACTAATTTCTACTAATATTATTGCAAATGTAACCAATTCTATATATTGTATAGGGATCCCTTTCACCTGTCTCAACTTTTAGTGGAGAAGAGCTCCCGCTATTAGAAGTCACATCTTTGCCCGTCTAATATGTAAGGCGCTTGTTCGTATATCCAACGGACCAGTGCAGTTTTCGATGCAAAGACGAAAATTCGCTGATTGTTTGGATTAGTGGAACAGATACTTCCAACACGCACTTGTAAAATGTGTTATGTGTTACAAAATGTCGTAAAGTATTACTGAAAATCAGACATTCCTTACCGCTGACTCTGGATAACCCGGAGAAGTCGGGAATTAAAAATTTCAACCTGGCATTCATGGATTTTAAGCAGAAATTGGCGGAAGTATTGATTTTTTTCTTGGATTACATTAGAAACATGATTTTCAATTGTGTAAAATATTTAAAAAAAATGCATTAAATAAATTTTTGAACTTAAAAAAATATCTATCAAGTTAAGACAGGTCGAAGGGATCCGTATTTAACATATTGAAAGACTTACAGTAATCGCTATAGAAATCATAAAACTAGGATTTTGATCTGCGGTCTGCTACACCACCCACCACATACTTAATTAGCTTATTAAAAAAAGAAACAAGAAATAATGTTAGGCATATTTCACGGGTTTCGCTAGTTATATTCAAATCTAGAATACAGAGTGGCTAGGATAACCCCGTCCACTTTTCTTGCGGCGGTCAAGAGATGGCGCTTTAGTAAAGAAACATTAAATTAAAATACTGGCAACAACGCAGAATCCAAGACGTTTTGGTTGTTTTGATTTAATATGGGGCGTATTTAATAACTAAAGCGTCTTGGATTGTGCGTTGTTGCCAGTATTTTATTTTAATTTTTTTTTACTAAAGCGCCATCTCTTGACCGCCGCCGCAAGAAAAGTGGCCGGGGTTTTCCTAGGCACTCTGTAGTTTAAGTAATTTTTATCACTGTTAAACTAAACTGTTTGTCAACGAACTTTTGGTATAGCGTCATATTACAAATTTGAAAATTTTATTTAAGCATTTCGAGGGGTGGTTCACTCCCTTAAGTCAGGTGTCTTGAGCTTAAGTACTTTTTGAGTCTTGAGTTAGTACTCAGACTTAAAGTTATTAAGTCTCTTGTATACTTTTTGAGTTTTCTGACGATTTTCTGAGTGCTTTGAGTGTTTTTTGAAGCCAAAAATTAAATTTACATTGTTGAGCTAAAAAAATTTTTGAGTCAGGTGTACATTTTTGGACCGAGTGACTCACTCCCTGATTCAGACCTCCAGTTGTTAAGTCTCTTGGATTCATTTTGAACCTTCTTGAGTATTTTTTGGGTACTTTGAGTGTCTTAAGTTCAAAAATTTTTGAGTCAGGTGTACACTTTTGGGCCGAGTGACCTACTCCCTGATTCAGACCTTAAGTTATTAAGTCTCTTGGGTATTTTTTGAGTGCTTTGGGTATTATTTTGTGTATTTTAAATCCAAAAATTAAATCTACATTATTGGGCCGAGTGAGTCACCCCCCGATTCAGACCTACAGTTATTAAGTCTTTTGGATACATTTTGAATCTTTTGAGTACTTTGTGTCCTTTTTTTTTGTATCTTGAGTCCAAAAATTTTTGAGTTATGTGTACGTACACTTTTAGGCCGACGGGGCCACCCGATTCAGACCTAAAGTCTCTTGGGTGGTTTTTGAGTCTCCTGAGTATTTTTTGGATACTTTTAGTGTTTTTTGAGTATTTTGTAGACTTTTGGTTCGAGTGAGCCACCCCCCGATACTAACCTAAAGTTATTAAGTCTCTTGCGTACTTTTTGATTTTGAATATTATTTTAGTACTTTCAGTGTTTTTTGAGTATTTTTAATCCATAAATGTTTGAGTCAACCGTACACTTTTAGGCCGAGTGAGACACTTTCGATTCTGACCTAAAGCTATCAAGTCTCTTGGGTACTTTTTGAGTCTCTTGAGTGATTTTTGAGTACTTTGAGTGCGTTTTTATGTGTTTTTAGTACAGAAATTTTTGAGTCAGTATATTTTTTTGGGCCCACCGATTCTGCTGTAAAGTTATTAAGTTTATTTGGATCAATAAGAGCACTAAACTTGTATTTGCATTGTAGTTTTAAAACTAAATTTTAATTTAATCAGATATAAACATACAAAGTGAGTGTGTCCTTTGTGAAAAATTGCAGCGACACCCCTGAACTTCACCTTACATAACATAATGTAATTTTAATGTCTGTGGGTTAATGATAATAGGTTATTGTATTCAGCGTTTCCTGTAGCTGAAAACGTATTATACAACTTCTTTATTTACACGGAAAATTTTGCCTTATTTTTAATTCAAATGAAGTCATGGTACTCAAAGTAATGAAAACTTCATGTTATAACTTAAAAAATTTAAATTAAGTAGCTGTAGGTGTTAATTATTACCGTGAATGAAATTAAACGTGTTAATTAGCCAAGGTAAAAGGATGAAAACGAACACAATTTATCCAAACCTACTGGTATATTTCAGTAATATTTAATGAAATGTGCACAATAATTACGCAGTGCAAGACGAGCAGGTGTCTAATTAATCTCCTCTTTTTTTCAAACGTAATGGCAAGAGTTTCTTCACAAAAGGTGAGAACAATCAAGGTAATTTATAGGCACAAATTTCTGTTATTGTAAATTGGGAAAGCCAGCCGTGACTTATGATTATTCAGCTAGACCTTCGACCTAGACCCAAAATTTGTTGAAAATAGCAACGCAACCTTTTATTGTGCTATAATTATCTGTTAATGATGATCTATTATTGGTTTATAGACGTAATTGGCAATTAAATGCTTGTTGTTATTAAAAAAATCCTTTCTGATATTATTATGAGAAAATGCGTTAAACTTTTACTGAAAGTAAAGTACATAGAATAGTTTCGATTTAATTTATAATTATGAAATTAGGTTGTCTTGACACCTTAAAGTGGATCATCTCATACATGATCATCCTTTCCATTTTTTAACTATTAGCTAATTACAAATTACGAAATTAGAGTGGGCAATTTAATTACAGTTCGCGTAGTTTTCTTTAGAGCGTTGGTAATCTGCATGAAGCAATTTAAGTGCATTAGGTTAATAATAAATACTTAAGGGGAAGAAGTAGGTGAGTTATGTGCATGTCTTTCACTTATTATCGAGTAACATATGCATTTCACTATGTTCATCTTCTCGTGAGTCGATTTCTATTATTTCGTTTTCCTGTTATAAAACTCCGCCAGTTGCTAATTAAAAATAATTAACAGCCACACCTACAGGGAATCACCGAGAGACTCGATTTTAACATTAGTATGTAATGTCAACTTTAATGTGATCATTTGAAAGGTTTTATTGAATTAACGATATAGATGCACTTGCACTTTGTAAAGAATAAATTTATTTATATGTAGGATTTTATTGTGAAAAAAATTAGAATGAAGTCACTCAGACCCACGTTGAGATTTTCCAATGACATTTAAAATCTGCCGATTAGGAAAAAAAACAGAATAAGTAGGTTTATTATAATTTATAGCTATTTATCGCTGGTAAAATTAAGTTCATCGCATGAATTATTATTTAATGGTTACTGTTTTTCTTCCGTAAATAATTTTAACGTGTACTAAATCGAAAACTGAAAGTTAAACACTTTCAAAGTGTTAATATTGTATAATAATTTAAAAATAAATTTGTGAGTTTTTGAAATATTTTAAAACATTAATTTTGCACGAAACTGTATAGATTTTTTAACTTGGTGCAATTTAATTTTAGATAAATAGTTCTGGTAGGTCATCATAGAAATAATCGTAGCTTATACAGGCTGTCTCACGAAGTGCGGGCCGTAGGATTTTAATCATGTTGTAATTTGGTCAAAATCAGTAGCCTCTCTCAATGATCTAATAGCACAGATAGATAAGTAATGCGTATTCTACAATACAAAGTACGTTTGTAACCAACATCCAAAAAGAGAAATACTTGGTAGTGAAGAATAACCCGCTAAGTGTAGATTGAGTGCAGTAGCAAGTTTACACAAACATTGCCGAAGCGTGGTCCACCTTGTTATTATGTCATTGGTTTCATTACAGTTTTCTATCGCGTTGCATGCGTGCTTTATTCCTATTAATGATAATAAGGCATTATAATAATAAAGAACTTTTATTAACACATGTAAAAAGAAAAAAATACTTCGCCTTATATCTACGGAATGAAAGCACATGTTTGAGGTAGAGCACTCGCTTACCTACGTATATCCTGAGTTCAATTTCCATAATTTTTTTTAAATTTCATCTTTTAATTTGTGTTCTCACGGCATATTTTTTTACGCCTCTTGGAATTTTTAAACGCAACTCCCGCTTTAACCTAGAGATTTCAGGAAAAAAGCGTTGGATTTGTTGTAAGATCTATGAGATGCCGTCAGATTGTTAGAACCAGTTTCTGTAAATAATAAACATATTTAACGTCCGCTTCCAGTTTTAGATTTTATTTAAAGCTTAATCTTCCGGATGAAATTTTGTAACCTCTAAAGCTCATCAACATCGAACTATCCGTTCCAGAGATATGAGAGAAAACGCACCCCCCCCCTACCCACCTACCTAGCTAGAGATATACAATTTTTTATAATAACCGGTTATACGAAATCCTAACCGGTTTCAGGAAAAACTGGCTCCGTCGGTTTTTGTAACCGGACGATTATGCCTGTTCTTCGTTGCCATATGACTGGTTATAGGGTACAACCGATTATCAGTTATGACCGATTATCGGCTTCTATCATACTGATTGAAGCGCTGTATGCTAATTACGGTTACACATAAAATTTTACATAGTAAAAGGATTGAATTCCAATACTATTATAATTTTTTAAGAAATTAAAAAATGCAGTTTTAATAAAAATGATTGGTTTTAAGGGATGAAAACAAAAAAATACCGACGCATTTTAATATTTTACAAAGCTCAAACGTTAAAGAAACACGCTATAGCGTACTGGTTGAGCTGTTTCCAAATTTCGAGGGTGAACAGAAACCTAACCATTAATCATAATCAGATGGCGTCGCAATCGGCTATCAATATTATGTATGTGGGTCATATTCATAATTCATAGTAAATAACGACGTCATTATTTGTCGTTGGTTACCGATTGTGACCGTTATTCGATACGATTTATCATCGGCTAACATTCGGCCAAGACTGTTAAAATCGGTCACAACCGGCAAAATCGATCACGACCGGTAACCGAAAATCGGTTATGAGTTAAGATCAGTCATGAGTTATGAGCGGTAATCGATCATGTCCGATAACCGGTCGTGCTGGTGAAAAGAATGGTTTTAAGTAACCGGTCATAACTGATAATCGACATGATTTATGATTGGCCAATATTCGGTCAAGACTGGTAATCGAAAATCGATCATGTCCGATAACCAGTCGTACTCGTGAAAGCCACGGTTTTCAATAACCGGTCATGACCGATAACCGATGTGATTTATGAACGGTCAATATTCCGTTTAAGACCGGTAATCAGTCACGATCGGTAACCGAAAATCAGATATAAATTAAGATCGGTAATCGGTCATGAGTTAGAAGCGGCAATCGGTCAGGTCCAATAACAGCTCGTGCTGGTGAAAACCACGGTATTTAATAACCGGTTATGACTGATAACCAATGTGATTTATGATCGCCCAATATTCGGTTTAAGACCGGTAATCAATCAGTCACGGCCGGTAACCGAAAATCAGACATAATTAGGATCTGAACCGGTTGTGAGTTAGGAGCGGCAACAGGTAATGTCCCATAACCACTCGTGCTGGTGAAAACCAAGGTTTTCAATAACCGGTCATGACTGATAATCAGTCATGAACAATTAATAGTGTTTCACAAATTGAAAACCGCGATTTTCATCAGCTCTGATATTCGGTTAGCTGATAATCTTTGACAGCCTTGGTTTCGTAAAGGGTTAAGGTGTACTGAAGGTGTAGGAAAATAAATTATACATTTTACTTTCTAATACGTCGATGGAATTAGAAATTTTTACGGAAATATACGTTTTGGGCCTCCCAAAAATGTTTCTTGTGCCAAATCTTTAGATTACGTAAAATAACGCAACTTTTTTTACATGTTATGTAAAAAATACTTGTAGTACTACAAGTGTATTGCAATGATATGCTTGGTTTTGCAACTACTAGAAAACAATCCCTAAACTGTCTGCAATTCACGCAATTAAATTTAAACTTGCTATGAGACTCTTTTAACTTTCTCAGGGTCGTTATTTTGCTTGTAAAATAAATTGTTTAAATTAATTTTTAAATAAAAATAAACACACAAAGATATCAACTTTACAAAATAATAATTTTATTAAATAACTGAATTTCTAAAAGTGGTTTCCGAAATATCAATAAATTTTACTAACTACTATCGTCTTTTTTTAACAAATAAACACTTATCTTAGCGTCTTCTTATTCCTCGCTCTGGCAAAACGCTCTGCTGGCCTCTCGAGCAACAACAAATACTCTCTCTTAATCTGAATCTTCTTCTTGTGTTTTTTATATTATTACCAATTTGGTTTTACTACCATCACAAACGTACAAACTTCCTCGATCACCTTTTATTTATAATTCTTCTGGTTTTATATATAATTCGTTGTTACTTCTTTGTATTTTTCACTTTTATTCTCGCTATTACTTTTATATAACTTTTAGACCCGTTTTTCCTCTTTTTTCTTTCAGAGGATCTCAATTCTGTGTATTTATTTACACAGACGAGCCGTAACTAATTAAACAAATTTCTTTTTTTTTTATATCTTTTTTCTTCCTCCTTTGATTTTCATTTTTATTACAAACAACTAAATCTCATGTCCATCAGTATCCTTTTGAATTCGTTTGTCATTTTGACACTGACATCCTAACTGACATTTATCGACGCACAAATCAAGTAACTCTAAAACTTCTTATAAACTAAACCTTTTTAACAATTCTAATTTAAATTATTATTACAAATAACATAAATAGTCTTTGTATCAATCTGTTGTGTTTTTCTTTTCTTTCAGTACCATACGAAAAATAACAACCATTAGAACTTATAACAGGAATTGTAGCAAAAATACGCTACCCTGAGTTTATAAGTCAGAACATTAAAATCTTACAAGTCTTCATAAATCTCCAAAAGTAAATTGAACTGCAACAAACAATCCAAAAATTGTTTTCCATCAACCACAATACCCCAGTCAAATCAAACACCTCTAAATATCATAGCAGTATAATATAGTATGTTCTTTTGTTGTTTTGTTTTATTATTATTATTATTCAAATTAATTCCGATGACGATACTTTACATAATGAATTTCATGTTGGTGTGAGAATGAGTACTATTTATTATTATCATTATTTTATATGCCTAGATTCATGATTCATCGGGTTATCAATACAAGGATCTTGCATTCATCTTTTCCCAAATGTCATTAAAACAGTTTGAAGGTGCATTGTACTACCTTGACTGGTAATCGATTGTATTTTAGAACTGTTGTCACTTTATACTAAACGATTATAATTATACCAACGCTGCTACCGTGAAACTGTCCGAATAAATAACTATTTTGTAATAATATTATAATTAGCAACATGTTTTTTTTATATTTATAATAATATTTATTGAGTTCCTTGGAATTATGTATTATGTTTTACATAAATATTAAAGAATCGATTCGTATTTTAACCACAATGTAGGTTTAAGTATTGGAAAATTCAAGAATTCTAGTGTCAATTAATAAATATTCATTTGGTTACAGTTAAATTTCATAGTTCATCTTTATGCATAAATAAGTAGGTAGTAATCCTTGGCATCAAAGCGGTTTCGATCATTTTTATAATTGCTACTAACTCACTTGTTAATACACCTGTTATTACTACACATTATCAACGCACAAAATAATATGTTCTTTGGATTAGAAAAATAGAGACGATTATAATAATCAGTCATCCTATAAAGAAAATTATATTTCTTCATTATTATTAACGACGACTAATTTGTTTTATGAACAAATCATAAAGATTTATTAAGAAAAGTAAAGTGTTGGAATAAATACTTGACATTTTTACTACCACCCCCCAGGGGGCAAAGACTCCCAATAAGACTCCTTTCGTATGATGCCTTTTTAGGCAAGAAAAGAGAAACTTAAATGCTGTCATAAATTAGAATATTAAATGTAATTAATGTCGTTGAAACATTGCAGAAATAGCGTCTGCAAAAAATGCTTGTATTGCTCGCGAATGTTAAATTGTTACATCTTAACCAGAAGCTTTATTTGCATCACTTGTAAAAAAATCCCATTTTTAAAATCACACATTTGGTAACAAATTCTAAATTATGTAGTGCGTGGGAAATGTGAACAATGTTCTAAAACATTGATTTCCTCTTACCAAATTTAAATTTAAGGAAATCCTGAGCAACCTGAATTAAAATGAAGCAATTTATACACGTATGTCCCAATTATTTCTTGTCCCCCTCGACAGAATTATAAACTAATAGCACCAAATAGAGACCAACACATTCGTTGAGCCAGTGGCGTAACGAGAAGTTGTGGAGCCTGGGTTCCAAATTCAGGTCGGGGCCTTCTACCCCCCCCCCCCCCCCTTCACAGTAGGAGGTAATAATAAAACCTCCAAGGCCCATATAACGTAGAAACTATAATATCAAATAAAAATCTTTATGAACAGACAAAGCCATATCTACATGATGTAACGGTCTTGCGCTAACCGTAACTAACAGCAAAGCGGTTGTCATGACAACGTACCCCCACGCTCGCCCGGGTGTTCAGCAGGGCTATTCGGAAGAAGAAAAAACTCGCTGATGTTATTGCCTGGTTGAAATATAAAGAGAAGTGTGGGATTAATTTATTACTTACCAGTATTATCAAACCTACCGATATATCGAGATATTTCCAAAACAAAAGCCGCTGAAAAAAGTTGTTTGGCTTGGAACAAAAAAATTAATACTTGCTTATTTTAAGGAGGGAAAAAGCTGTAAAAGGACGGGTTCGTGGTGCGCCCTACGACTCACTGTCCCTGGTTCTGCGAATCCCTGCTAATTACGCCACTGTCGTTGACATACATCTTTCTTACTATTCTCTAAACAAATTCGTGTGAGAAATCTAGATAGAATTACGTCAAACCAGAATCTTCCTACATTACATAAAATTCAAAGGTCAAAGCGTTTAGGAACAAAATGTTACAATTAAATCCCGAATTGGTAAACAGTAGCATTTGTTGACATTTCTCTAATCTAACACGCAGAGTTATTTTTTTCCTTAAATTTCACTTTTAGTACATATTGCATAATATGCCATAAATTGGCATAATAGTTCGTTAAGTGTTAGCAGCCTGAGCTTAGGCCGCTTTTAGGTCGCTCATAATTTTTATATTTGAAAATTCCTTTTTATAATATTTTATTCTGTTACAGGAGGATGGTTTATCCTGCGAGATTGGAACATGGAGGATTTCGATCGCGACTTCATCATAAAACAGCTTCACGTAAAATATGGCGTGTCACCATATTTCAAAGTGTCAGTACAACCAAATCCTCGTTTACCTGGGACCAACAGCATCACAATTTCACCTGCAGGACTAGGACTTCCTGACAGAAGCTATTATTACACCAACCAGGACGACCCTGTTAGTATTTTAATTAATAATATTAATTATGTAGATGATGACGAAAAATATGGAAATTTCAGATCCAAATAGCCTACAAGCAGCTAATAAGAGACGTCGTAATATATCTTAGTGTGACGAAAACTGAAGCTGAAAAATTTGGTGAAGATATGTTCTATTATGAAAAAAGGATTGCTGAAATTACGCCACATTCTTATGAAATGTTGAATCCTATTAATACTTATAATCCTATTAAAATTTCTGAATTGAAAATTACCGTAGCTAGTGTAAGTATAAATTCTTTTAATTACTTTTTCATAATTGACGAATTTATGGAACACCGTTTTACTTTTTAATATTAGCATTCGGCTAAACACCCAGAGTTTCGGGTTCGAATCCCGATCGGGGAAGATATTTGTTTAAAATGTTTGCTTTCCTAATTGACCGATAACGCCATAAAACTTATATTAACATTCATATATTATTACGGTCACGAAAAAATTACTTATTACTTTATACCTTGGCTGAAGTATGGATGTGTGGTGTGTTCTATACATTAGGAGATTTTCTCTATGTATTTAACTGAAAAATATCCAATTTATCAGGATTAGAAAACGTGACATTCTGCCGCTGTTCCTACTATACTCAATAGCTCAGTTGGCAGAGCATTAGGCTACACACCTAGAGGTCTCGGGTTCGAATCTCGATCGAAGAAGATATTTTTAAAATATGTTTGCTTTCCCAATTGACCGATAAGGCCACGAAATTAATATTATTATATACATCAGCACTGGCAGGCCATTGAGGCCCTTAGCTTCGTCTCATTAATATTAATATTTGTATATTAAAACGGTCACGAAAAAATTAATTATTAAAGTAGTAAATGCATGACATATTTTTTGTAGAACATATTTTTGGTACAAATGTATCACTGATTTGACCAGAAAGTGGGATTCCTTTAAATGAGATATAAAAATAATTGTTAACCTCCCTTGTAACACTTAACAGAAAACTAGATTTTCTAATATAATTTTTGCTACCATAGGTTAAAATTCTATTGTTTGAATTTTAAGCGTTTGTTCAAATTTAGATACAGTAAAAGTTATATACATTCGCTAATTAAGAAATCGCTTATTTGCAACTACAAAGAACCTATGGAATTACTGCGCCTGCTCGAGTGTTCATGGAGAAATTATTGGGGTTACATTTTGTGTAATCCAAGAAATTATTGCACTGTATTTATTCGATACAAACATTTTTAGTACATGTTAAGGTAAAAATGCCTTGCATAATGCTTCTGCATTGAATTTTTGGCGCATAAAAATGTTAGTTTGTAGTAAATTTATGTAACAAACATTATGGCAATACATTTTAAGGTGACAATGTTTTGCAGAATTTTTTTATTAGTATAGTAGATATGACCAATGTTGTTAACGCTTGACTAAATTACTGCGTGTGATTTTTGATTTAAATTTTATGCAACGTCATCTTGAATTGTATTATGTGAAAAATGTATTGCATAACAGTTCTGCATCACATTTTTGTTGAACAGGCATGTCATCCTATAATATGTATTATGCAATGTATGAATGAATCTTTTGATACTTGCTTATTACCGACATGTCTGTATTACAGTTTATTTAGGAAGCGCAAAGATGTATTATATTACATATTCAAATAACTTTCCCACACAAAGCCTTTGTTGTAATTGTGTTACATTTTTATGGAATACCAATGCTGATTGTCCAAATATCTTTTTCTTACTATTTCCAATAGATTTATGTAGCGCAGAAATATTTTGTAGAATTATCCAATCTTTTTGGTGTGACGATATTATTTAAAGCAAAAAAATTGACACCATGTTCAAAAATGTAAGTTCACATTATACTGTAAATAATAGTTTGCTGGTGAATCGAAGTGTTTAGGTAAATTTTTTCGCAAACATCAAAATAGTACAAAATAATACCAAATTTAGATTATAGCTAACATATTTTTAAAATATAATTTTTTAAATCCGTTTTTTATTTTATACATCAAAATAAGACAGCATTAAGTTTAGTAATAAAAAGTAAAACGGGGTTCGATACGAATTACACTTAAATTACGTCTATAGAATTTTTAAGAACTTAATTACATTCTCTGTATTCGACTATTATGCTAACCTGTACTGTAACTTGTATTTCTCACACATTTTAGCTTCCTTTGCAAGATATTTTAACGGCAATGTTCCCAGAATCCAATGTAACTGAAGAAACAGAAGTGATTGTGACATCACTTGATTATTTAATGAAAGTTTCACAAATAGCTGCAACTACAGATAGAGCAACACTTAATAGTTATGTTGTATGGACATTAGTCAGGAAATACCTTCCTTATTTATCATCTCAATACACATCGACGGTGGATTTATTTCAGGCAGAGTTGTTGGGTAATATTTAATCTAATAAAAAAGTTTTGCACGAAAATTAATTGTGTTGCTTTTAGGAGTTCGTCAGCCTTTACAGCGTTGGGAAAAGTGTGCTCGTTTAGTACAGAAATTTATGGGTCTTGCTGTAGAATCATCATTTGAAACACAATTTCCTATTAGCAATAAAACAAAAAGCGTTGTTCAAAGCATGTTTGACGAAATTCGTAATACTGTAAGGGAAAGATTAAAAAAATATCGAGTTTCCAACGAGTTATATAAGTATTTATTAAATAAGGTAAGTAAAAACTAAATTAGCTTTAACAAACTTTAATTAAATCTTTTGATTACAGGTGTCCAAATTAAACTTACAAATTGGGCTTCCTAGTATAACCAAACAGGACGTTTATGTGAAGCGATATTATACAAAATTAACAATTTTTAAAGCAAATTTGTTTGAAAGCTTCAAAAACGGATTAATTTTTCAACGAAAAACTGAAGAACGACTTTTAACATCGCCACATCCTCAAGACAAACTAGTCTCTTATGCAACTGCGCATTCTCAACAAGTCAGTTATTCAGCTGCCTTGAATACTGTTATTGTTCCTAGAGCTGTTTTATCACAATTTGTGTTTGAATATGCATATCCTAGGTAGGATTTAATATTTTTGAAATTATCATACAAATTGGATCTAATAGGAAAAAATTGGAATGCTTTACTTCACTTGAACGTCATGTATAGTGATGGGTCTGTTCGAATGATATACTTAATCGAAATATTGTCATTCGAATGATTTTAATAATCGAATGATTCATTCGGATATATATTCATTTGGATGTGCGGTAAAAAGTAGTAAACAGTGGCGTGTATGAGAGGGGTTTACCAGGTCCGCAAACCCGATGCCTTGGCACGCAGTTTTATATCCCGACAAAAAAGGAAAACTTTAAAGTAAAGCAGATTTTAAATTTTATATTTGTTATATTACTAATACTATTAAAAACTTAAATGTTTTACATATAATATTTTTACGCTACCAATAACTGCTTTAGGAGCAATATTAAAATTTCAAATACGACACTGCGCTAAAATGACTGCAAAAAGCAAAACACATTGCGGTGCTGACTACTGTGTCTGCTATTCCTAATATTAGTAATATCCGAATATTCAAATCAAATTATTCTTGTCTCGTTGTCCCCCGCGCTTGCTCGGCAAAGAACGCTGTTTTTATTTATTCGAATTTTGCAAATTCTGTATGCATTCGCATTGGGCATGATTTTCTGTAATCCTTCTCGATATTTCGATAATCAAATAGTTCGATTATTTTCATTCGAAATAACTCATCACTAGCTGATGCAGTCTGGTGTAGTATCTGCAACAACCCAGTGGCGGCTCGTATGGTGAAGCGATTCATGCGGCGCTTCACCAAATTGCACTGCTTCATCCATACATATATAAAAGCACAAAGGGTTTTTTTCTCCGGTTCCTCCAGCGGCTACCGCTTCACCAATTTGGACCATTTTTTTTTTAAATGAAAGGTCTATCCACAGATGGAACATGAAACATTTTTATATTTTTATTCTACGTAGATTTTTTGATAATAATTATTTTAATTTATAATATATGTGAAGGTCGGCTAGACGCGCGTCACTTGGGACGTCATCTACAATAACGTCGCGTGTCATTATTGGAACTAATGCATCACGTGACGACATTTCGCCGGTTCTGTCAACGCTGTCTGTCAGTGCATTGTGTGCTGGGGTAAAGCGGGGCATACACGCTCGAACATGCTCGCCGAGCATGTTGGTGAAAGTAGTTGGTAAATGGCTCGGCGGACATGCTCGACAGTGTGTGTGTTGAACGAGCCTAGTTGGCGGTTGGAATGCTCGGCTGGGGGCTCGGCTCGCGAAACCCTACGAGCCCCCACCGCTCGCCGGACAAGTCTGAGCGTGTGTTGTAAACTGTCGAGCATGCTTGCTGATTACCATATAAAATTAAAATCTTGAGAAGTAATTACATACTTTTTAAAATTTTAAATATTCGTGTTTTCTCTTTTAGTTTTTTTAGTTATGTCATTCAGTGATAATAAAAATTTTTGGGCAGAATTCATTACTTTGTACAGAGACCAGAGGTCTCTTTGGGACGTGCGAAGCAAAGAATACTGCAATAAACACATCAAGAGAGATTGCTACAGTAATCTTGTGGAAAAGGCGAAGGAAATATTTCCCGGCGCAGACGAAAAGTTTGTAAAGGAAAAAATTGAATCCTTGCGAGCTTCATTTCGTAGGCAGCCCACACGCGTCGCCGTTTTTTTCTTTTTACTGTGTCATCCAAACACACAAAACCACCCAAAATCGCTACCATCGTTTGGAGATCCATCGCGATGTGATGCTCGCGGTTGCAAAGATTCAACTGAAGTTGGCCAATTTCGTTCGAACGTGTATGAGAGTCGACGAGCATGCTCGACTCGGGGTTGGGCTTGAGGTACTTTCTTCCGAGCCGAACATGTTCGAGCGTGTATGCCCCGCTTAACACTAGTATAATTTTATTTTAGTTTATTTTCATACTAATAGTATAATAATATGGCTATCAACAAAAGTAGAAAAATAAATATTACAATTCAATAATAAATAAAAGCTAAATTTTCGTAGCGCGATACACTAGCTACTACAGTTCAACCAAGTTAATGTTGAAATGACCGCATCTCTCTAGAATGGAACAGACAGCGGTAGCCATGGCAACATACCCCCACGCCTACCCGCATGCAGGGCCTAAGATGCGGCACCTACAAGCTTTGCAGGATTGCAGGTTTTTAGTTTCACTTAGCTGGAGGCAGGGCGGATTGACGGATACCTGTGTCTGGAAAATTGTAGGTCACGTTGATCGTTCAATTGCAATTAAGAAAATATATCCTGTAAATGGCAGCATTTGTATTTTACTTGAAACTCCTTTATTAAGATTTACAGAAGATGATAGAAAGGAAGTTGTAGGATGAACAGACCTATGCCTTTGTTAAATGTTAATAAATTGGTAAACAAAAAAACGGTTGGTAGAACAATATTAGTGGTCATGTCGTAGCTATTATCTAAATAAACTTTACTGGTGGAATAAAATAGGTTTTGATGATTTTTTAAATATCGTGCATGCTCTGTATCACATGTTTCGCATCCCATGCGTTCTCGGTGTGATCAGGTTTTTAAAATCCCTTCACCCATTGCTGAACCCACGAGCCACCACTGCAACAACCAACGAAATTCCTAGCTGTACATTTTTGGGTATATCCTCTATTTATGCCATATTTTTGCTTACAGTTCAGTACTTTATGGTAGACTAGGAGTAGCAATAGCAAACTCAATGATTTCCAGCATTTTGCCCTATGAAAGTGCCTGGAATGCAGACTTAAAATTATTATCTCCATTCCATCTGACAGTCAACGAATCTCATAAAGCAGTTAGTGGTGGACAGAACTGTTTGTCTTCATTTCTAACAGGTCATCAATTAGTTACCGAAAATATTGCCCAATTAACATCTTTATCAACACTTAAACATATGTCTGCTTTGAGTTTAGCTTATCAGGTAAGCCTAAAATTTTTTAACAATTTTGGTTTTTAGTAAAATGTTTTTAAGGCCCTCAGTAATTCTTTGGAAGGCCAGCCCCATGTTCATCAACCATCCTTGGAAAAATATGAAGATTCTGCCTTGTTTTTTCTAACTTATGCTCAAGTATGTAATAATAAAAATTGTTTTACATATTTTGCTTTATTTTTTTCTAACTTATGCATAAGTATGTAATGGAAAATTTGTTTTAAATAATACCTATTTTTAAGAACATTTAACACTTATATAAAATTTCAGAGTCAATGCTCAATCGTTACGAAACAGCAAGAGTTATATAATAACTTGGTTAACTATGAGTTAATACAAAAATCATTGTAAGTATGATTATTTTAGGCAATGCTGAAAATGTTTTATATTAAATTAATTTTCAGATTGGAGACTGCATGGTCGCAAATCCCTGAATTTTCTGAGTCTTTAGAATGTAGTAAGAAGAATGAACAATGTAGTGATATCCTATAGATTTTATAATAATTACCTTAGCACCATATTTATGAACTGGTTTTTTGTTTTTTTTGCGGTTTTCTTATTAAGGCGTTTTCAAAACGAAAGTTAGAAAATTAGATATTTATTACTTAGTTCTTCTGTTTATAAATGTGGTTCTAAAAATTTATATAACTTATAAAGACATACATGTAGGAATAAGCTTTGGAATTTTAAAATTTTTTATTTAATTTTATAATTTCGTTTTCCTATTTGTATTTATTAGATTGACCCATAAATTTTATTATTCTTGTACTTAAAAGATTTTTATATAAAAAAAATTGCATAATATTTTCTATTATTCATATTCCACACCCTATCAATCATCATTTTACAGAATTCTAGGATGGGAATGTATTTGAACCTCCAGGAATCCAACAAGAAAGTGTTTTTCAGTTAGTCTGTCAAACTATGCGTGTAACACGAAATCTCAGGAATGACTGCAACGATTTTAATGAAATTTGGTACATGTAGGTACAACGAAAATTCATCAGGTATATAATCTTTTTTATAATCCGGAAACGAAAGTAAGATAATTTTTTTTGGTATCATTTTTCTTAAAAACGAAATTCTAAAAATAGGGTATGATAGAGGGTGCTATAACAAATCGAATTTTGTTTTCAAAAACTGTAGCTTTTAAATGGCGGTTACTACATTTTATTGGAACTGTTTACTTTAACTCCTATTGACTCAGAAATGGTTTGTCAGAACAGCTTTAATTTTGGTTTTATAGTAGCCCCAGGGGTGTACGATGTTACTACATACAAATGTAAAATTACTACTTAGTGTTGAAACTTTAAAATTTCAATAATTTCACATAAGTCTTGCAGAGCCTTATCAAGCACGTAATGGTCTGGCAACAAGCTATGATAGTACTATTACTACTTAAAAAACTGAGCTTTGATAGTACAATGTATGTT
Source organism: Ctenicera cuprea (assembly GCA_958336395.1). Classification (NCBI taxonomy): domain Eukaryota; kingdom Metazoa; phylum Arthropoda; class Insecta; order Coleoptera; family Elateridae; genus Ctenicera; species Ctenicera cuprea. The sequence goes on along the minus strand of OY284492.1, from coordinate 6,180,188 downwards.
TCTTATTTTTTGGGGTACTTAGGGAACCACCCCTATTGACATGCAACCGATCTCGCCAGCCAGACTTGCATTTTAGTGGATGAAATCAATTTTAGAATACGGAGAGATTTGAAATTTCCATGAAAAATTCTGTAGTCTGTGACGTTGCTGGCTCTTAGACTATTACCTATACTTACATTATACAGGGTCGCTATTATGTATGGGACCCAAGCTCCCCTGGTCAAACAGTTTGAGATATGCGTTTCATATTTGGTATATGTTAATTTGAGGTTATTTTGCATATTCTGAAGTAAAAATAATTTTTTTTTGCATATAGTTTTTAAGGGTGCCGCCATCTTGAATTTTTTTAAATAGCAATTTAGGCTGTGTGATACATCAATAGAAAGCTTATTTTTTTCTCTTTTCAGAAATATTAAACATGTATAGGGTTACATAAGAAAATAACGCAAAAAAATTAAAAAAACATTTGAGGCATGCTTACATCGTTTAGAACTAACTTTTTTTCCAGGAAAATTCTTTTTTTAAACAACATTGTGGTTCTGAATAGAACCCTTGCATTAACAAAATGTCATAAATAAACAAAACACAAACAGTAATTAAAATTAATAGGATAACAAACATTTCTTAAATAAAAATGAAAACAACATTATTAAATTAACAGTAGTTAAGAGAGGAGATGTTCAAATTGCTGCCCATTTACTTCTTGGCAATAATAAATGCGCTTTTTAAAATTGTCTAAAGAGTCTCGCAAAGAATTGCGAGAAATAGCAGCCTTTTCAGCACGAATACGATTTTTCAATTCTTCTAAATTGTCAGGTCTATCTATCTGTTTTGTTAATGCAATGGTTACTAGATTTTACTAAATGTGCAGCGACGAATTAAGCATGCCTCAAATGTTTTTTTAATTTTTCTGCGTTATTTTCTTATGTAACCCTATACATATTTAATATTTATGAAAAGAGAAAAAAATAAGCCTTCTATTGATGTATCACACAGCCTAGGTTGCTATTTGAGGAAATTCAAAAAAATTATTTTTTTTGCTTCAGAATATGCAAAATAACCTCAAATTAACATATACCAAATATGAAATGCATATCTCAAACCCTTTGACCAGGAGAGCTTTGATCCCATACATAATATTGACCCTGTATAAGATATTTTTGGAAACGAATAAGGCGAATAATTTTAATTTCAATAGCCTGTTATAACTTAGCCTAAACGAAAACACAAATATTTCATTTACTATTTAATAAACTGTACAAAATCATTAAAATCAAGAAAATTAACATCCTTACTGACTAAGAATATCTTTAAATGAATTTAACATATCTGCTTCATCAACATCCATATTATCATCATTTTCTTTAAGCAAACATGCATTATTAATTTCAATTTCTTCATCTTTAATTTCACTTTTACATGTCATTATTTCAGCAGCATCGTTATTCTCTTGCTGTTGATCATCGTCACTATTCTGAGAAAAACTGCTTTGTTGTTTTATAATAATTTCTTTCGTCTCAACATTTGATTCTATTAAATCACATTCTTCGGTTTCTATGCTTAAATTTTTACTTTCTTCTTCTGTACTATCTACTGCTGATTCTAAAGCAGTATCGATTTGATCTAGATTGCTGTCATCAATACTGGTGCAACTATCATTGGCCGTTTTGATAATTTGATTATCTAGCACACGAATTCTTTTGGGAGAATTTGAATAATCTTTTTGTGAAAAAACTTGTGTTACTACAATTGGAAGTGCAACGTTCTGATTTTCTACATTTTCTAAATTTTTATGGCTTGTACCAAAACCATTAACTTGTATATCTTCTGCTTCGATTACATCACGCAATCTTTTTCGGTTTCTACTATTTGTCGAGTCCTCATCACTTATAAAGTGGTTAACGTGCAATGTAGGACACGTTGCTTGGCACAGCTTCTCTAATACGTTAAGTCCTTTGGCACAGGCTAAGAAAATTTGGTCATTGTTGGAATTTACAGATCTACAATGGCCTCTCGTAAAAATATTTATGGCAATTTGCAAAACGGGCGACACGCAAAACGTTGGCTGCATTAAAATACAAGCTAGCATTTCATACAAGTAAGCTTGGCATTTTGTATTCGTATAAGGATGAACAACTTTTCCACCTTGGATGTTTAGTAGGTGCTGAATTACTGTTTGGAATAAAGTCTGAAAAAAATAAAAGTTTTTTAAAGTTATGAAACTTCATTATTTTTATGGTGTACCTTATATGTGTCTTGATCCAACTGAAGCATAACATGCTCAAGCAAGGTTTTTCCAGTTTTCAAAGCTTCTGTGCATGTTATTTCTTTAATCTCCAACGACTTTTGTGTCCCATTTCTGAAAAATTAGCAGCAACTGCGATAAATCAATGTCTGATACCCCCGACCACTTTACTATTTCAGTTATGTTTAAAACTACGTTTTTTAATTTTAAATTAATATTTTAAATATATACTTTCATATATTTATTTATAAAAATAACCGAATTAGAACAGATTTGCTTTTTTTGTTAAGAATATAGTATGCCTTGACAATATAACAACTGCGGGATGACCAACAAAACAAACACTAATTTAATTTTGATTCCAAAAACGTGAAGCGTTTAATTTAAAATAAAAAATGTGAGATAATTTTTGATTTCTCGTGAAACAGGAAGTAACAAAATTTTAATTTACAGCAAATAATAGGAATTTGTGTATATTCACCACTCCAAATTTAATTTGTTTAAATTAATAAAAAAAAAGGCGGGAGGGGTTAGTCATGTTTTGTTTGCATACAGTGTGCATGATAAACCTAAGATAACTTTCTTTGAACAAAGCTGTCTTTTAGGTATCAGCATTTTGGTTGTTTTACCTTAATGCTTTACTTACCTTAAGTTTTCATCAGTCTTCACTGGTTCCTGCACAGTTTTCTTTTTGCCTTTCCCCTTCTTTTGCGCCAGATTTTCATTAAGCTGCAAAATAATTTTTTTCAATTATAGTGCTATTTTAAAACAATGTTACTTACACACAACACCACACTGCTTTTTGCTGGCATGATTTCACAAACAATTAGAGAAACTAGCTTATTATGCATGGCATTGCTTAATTTACTTTCAGCAATTATAATCCAATAGTTTAAAACTTTGTAAACCGCTTTCTGATATTCACTAAAAATACATAAGAATATAAGTAAACATTTTGTATTTAAAGTACACTATTATTATACCTGTTGTTTTTAAAATAATTTTTTCGAGAACGTTGTAGACAATCCGCAAGTAACTTGGTAATTGTAAAAGAAAATGGTATCACATTCTGCTTGAAACTAAGAATATAATTGGTTACATAATTTAAAGTTTTAAATCAAATTTTTTTACCAAGCAATGAGTGACCGTAATAAATACAACAGGTCGATTTGATGGGAATATAACAAAGCTGCAAATTGCGTTTCTTCAATTGAGTTATCAAATTCGACATATGTATCAACAAGTAGGCCCCTTTTAATAACATCCAGTATGTGCAAAATTGAAATGCTTTTTTCAACAGGAAAATATTCTCTAAAATTAATTTTATAATTATATATAAAAAGAAAAGTATTACAAAAATACTCACACCAACATGCAGTTAATAAAAATAACAACATTCTTTAAAGCATTGGCAGTGAGAGATGGTAAAGAATTATTCCGTTCGTCCAAAGTTAATTGCGGAAGTTCAAAGGGGACCACATCCATGTCTTTGTGTTCAAATTCAGTTACTCTTGCAAAAAACTGATGGTAAAGTTTGTGCATTGTAGAACATAATTTAGTAAGTTGATTGCTCCAGTTATTTTTGTGTGTAATTCCCTCAGGCCCTGATCCCCCCACCTATAAATTTAAATTTATAATTGGCAACTAATTTTAAATTAAAAAAACTCGGCCACCTACTTGCTGCAAATAATGAAAAACACTTCCCGCTTTCCTCACAATTGCAGAGGGTAGCAAACATGTCATATATTTGCTCAAATATGTTTCAATTTTATTTTTAAACGGACCGCAAGAGCTGGGGTACTTTTGCAAGCAAATTTTCAGGCATTCCAATGATCCTTCACTTAAAAATCTATTATGATTAACAGACAAACACATGTCAATTATTTTCGGCAACAATGGCAGTACCGATTTATTATAATCTGGGTTTCCGTTGCAAGCTTGCAGAATTTTTGCTAAAACACAAAATCGTTAACATCAAAACCGTCTAAAATTCACATCTTGCATATATACCCAAAACGGTAAATCTTAAAATGTTTAATGGCTCTTTGGAACTATAATTAACACAAATATTGGTCCACGAAATGGCATTATCGGTCGAAAGTGAGAGTGGACACTGCAGTATTATTTTATCTAGAAGACCTAAACCTTTGGAACGGTTAAGAGCAACAGTTAAATGCTTGTTTATATAAGAAATTATGATGCGAGCTGCGTTTTCGTTTTGCATTTTGGATATGAGCGAAATTTCAAGCATGTTGGATAAGGATGGTGTATTTTGCTGCTCTACACAGAGATTAAGTAACTGTTCAAGTTGCTGCGATGCTCTTGATTTATCCATTGTTGTATTTTAATGTTTTACACTTAATTTTTATTATTTATTTGATGTTATTTTATGTACTTTAATTTATTATTATTAAGGTTAAGGTGCACGTGTGGTATTGACGATTGACATTTATAATAATGGCAGTGTCTACCAGCCGTCCGACGGCCATGTAGTAAATCATAGTCTATAAAGCCGTCGTAGAGCTGTTTTCCCCACTAGACTCTAGTGTCTAAACTTAACTGCCGATCCTGACATCAATCAGTGAGTGAATGCAAATTTGTCTTCGTATTTTTTCTTTAAAAATATAACTGCTCTTAACAAATAACTTCGCGTAAACAGCAAAACGCAACAACAGTGTTTTAAAAAAAACTATAAAATTAAAAAAAGAATTTGGTTCCAACCGAGATTCGACCACACAACTACGTATGCAGTAAAAAGTCAGTACACCCGAACACACCCGCATATCCATCTGTACCACTACGAACATGGCGGTTATCGCTAAAAAAGTGTTAATTGAATGCGTGCGCAATAGAAATGCATTAATACCTTGGTGGGATCGGCAGTAAATTTTAGACACTAGCTACTTCTGTTTTTCCCTGGCTTATAGGGGTAATTGGTGTTGGTGCAAATCACTTAACGTAACTTGTTTTCTTCTTATGTTTTTGCATGACGACTAAAATTTGCTCAATGTTTAAATTAAAATTTCAAAGCATGTAAAATGTTTAGTTTTTGCTTCCTTTATCCTATAGTTACGTTTACAATTTAAAATGTATTTTTTAGCTGCTCCACGTTTCCGTAATTCTATAGCAGGTCCCGTGACTGAGCTGTGCAGAAGTTCAAAGAGACCCCATTCCGTTATTTCCATGTCTAGTATCTCTTCCAGCAGCACTAGCTCTGGGGGCTCCACAGGATGTGGCGTAACAACACCAACTTCTACAACACTCCCAGGTTTTGAGTCTGTGTGCGGCAGCCCCAAGGCTTGTCGCAGATCAGGCACACTTAACAGCCAATGTTCGACAGGTACGATTATATTAACTTTTTCTTAAATGTTTCAGTACATTTTGTAATGCTGTTTTGTTTTTCAGAAAGTGGAATAATTGCCGATATATCACTAGGTGCCGAAAACTGCCACGATAATTCACAAATCAGCGTGCATTGGCCTTTAGAAAAGTCAAACTCGCAACATTCTAATAGCTCGAGTAAGTCCAACACGACTACACCTACTCAGTCTGACGATACTCAAGTCACGCTTTACCATGTGCCAGATGATTTACCTGTTAATATTGAGTGAATCTATGTTTATATAATAATAGTGGGTATTTAAATTAAATATCTAAATTTGATCCAATATATTCATGTCATTGTGTTTAAAAAAAAGTTGTTTTGAATTGAGGAAATTTGTCCCGTACACAAAGTCTTGAATGTAGTGCGATGTTATGCTACTTGCTGTATTATAGTAGGCAAAACATTGTATTTTTATTTAATAATTTATTTTTACAGCGATACTATTCTCCACTTCTGTATATATTATTTTAAGTGTTTTCTTGAATTTTTGCATGGTTCTGAAAAATGCTAAATCGTTTGGAAACAAATTTTTAACAAAATACCTAAAGCATGTTTTGATACATTATATAAATATTATTTATAAGGTAGAACATAATGTAGTTGTACAAATAACTTTATGGTGTTCACTAAAATATACATATTTTTATTAAAAACACAATTCTAAATCCACATTTAAAATTTTGCGTTGCATGTTACAGATTTGTTTTTATTGTTACAGATTTGTTTTGATCTGTGCTTTTTAATTTTTTACTTTATTGCCAATAGAAAAACAATTGCCTCTTTAGGGAAGCATCACTGTAATAAATAGAATTTTCTTCTTATGAAAATATTTTACTTAATGTAAAATTATTAGCAGAGACGTTTTATTGAATAACGATTTTATCAGTAGCGCTCGTAGTGCAACAATTTACTAATCTTTTTATGGAATACGTATAACCGTTGATTGAACTAATACTTCAATCAACGGTATAACACAACGTACTATAAGAACATGTATGATTTTTATATATTTACAATATAGTCAAATATAAATATGTATAAAACCAAAATGGGATTTTTTTACTAGTAATTAATAACTTTCCGCCAAAACTGTCAAAAGCCATAATTTATCTCGCACAAAAGCAAAAAATTATAAATTTTCTGCCAAACAGGCAAAATTCATAATTTTTCCGCGCAAGTCGACAAAATCAATAATGTTTCCCGCTAAAATTAAATAGTTTTGATGCAACACCTCTTTCCTCGTGTGTAATCCTGATACCAACTGGGTTAATTTTGACCCCGAAATTTGAAATATATATTCATAAAATTAATTGTTGCAACCCCTTTTTGTCCTTCTGTAATCCTGATAGTAATTGTCTGGAATTTGATTACAAAATTGGGGTTTTTGAGCTTGAAATTTTTACTAGTTGGTACCTATTTGAACTTCTGTGACCCTGATACCAATATTGTCCGAATTTGGTTTTAAAATTGAGGTTCTCGAGTTTGAAGTTTTTATCTTTTATTTACTATCAGGATCACAGAAATGGGAAAAGGTATTACGAGTATTTATTGGATTTGAAATTCTGACCATTTGCTAGTAGGATCACAGAAGTGTAAAGAGATCATCAATAAGCAAAAATTTTAATTTTGAAATCAAATTCTAAACTAAATTCTGACCATTTGCTATTAGGATCGCAGAAGTGTAAAGAGATCATCAATAAGCAAAAATTTTAATTTTGAAATCAAATTCTAAACTAAATTCTGACCATTTGCTATTAGGATCGCAGAAGTGTAAAGAGATCATCAATAAGCAAAAATTATAATTTTGAAATCAAATTCTAAACTAAATTCTGACCATTTGCTATTAGGATCACAGGAGTGTAAAGAGATCATCAATAAGCAAAAATTTTAATTTTGAAATCAAATTCTAAACTAAATTCTGACCATTTGCTATTAGGATCGCAGAAGTGTAAAGAGATCGTCAATAAGCAAAAATTTTAATTTTGAAATCAAATTCTAAACTAAATTCTGACCATTTGCTATTAGGATCACAGAGGTGTAAAGAGATCATCAATAAGCAAAAATTTTAATTTTGAAATCAAATTCTAAACTAAATTCTGACCATTTGCTATTAGGATCACAGAAGTGTAAAGAGATCATCAATAAGCAAAAATTTTAATTTTGAAATCAAATTCTAAACTAAATTCTGACTATTTGCTATTAGGATCGCAGAAGTGTAAAGAGATCATCAATAAGCAAAAATTTTAATTTTGAAATCAAATTCTAAACTAAATTCTGACCATTTGCTATTAGGATCGCAGAAGTGTAAAGAGATCATCAATAAGCAAAAATTTTAATTTTGAAATCAAATTCTAAACTAAATTCTGACCATTTGCTATTAGGATCGCAGAAGTGTAAAGAGATCATCAATAAGCAAAAATTTTAATTTTGAAATCAAATTCTAAACTAAATTCTGACCATTTGCTATTAGGATCGCAGAGGTGTAAAGAGATCATCAATAAGCAAAAATTTTAATTTTGAAATCAAATTCTAAACTAAATTCTGACCATTTGCTATTAGGATCACAGAAGTGTAAAGAGATCATCAATAAGCAAAAATTTTAATTTTGAAATCAAATTCTAAACTAAATTCTGACCATTTGCTATTAGGATCGCAGAAGTGTAAAGAGAGCAATAAGCAAAAATTTTAATTTTGAAATCAAATTCTAAACTAAATTCTGACCATTTGCTATTAGGATCACAGAAGTGTAAAGAGATCATCAATAAGCAAAAATTTTAATTTTGAAATCAAATTCTAAACTAAATTCTGACCATTTGCTATTAGGATCGCAGAAGTGTAAAGAGAGCAATAAGCAAAAATTTTAATTTTGAAATCAAATTCTAAACTAAATTCTGACCATTTGCTATTAGGATCACAGAAGTGTAAAGAGATCATCAATAAGCAAAAATTTTAATTTTGAAATCAAATTCTAAACTAAATTCTGACCATTTGCTATTAGGATCGCAGAAGTGTAAAGAGATCAATAAGCAAAAATTTTAATTTTGAAATCAAATTCTAAACTAAATTCTGACCATTTGCTATTAGGATCACAGAAGTGTAAAGAGATCATCAATAAGCAAAAATTTTAATTTTGAAATCAAATTCTAAACTAAATTCTGACCATTTGCTATTAGGATCGCAGAAGTGTAAAGAGATCAATAAGCAAAAATTTTAATTTTGAAATCAAATTCTAAACTAAATTCTGACCATTTGCTATTAGGATCACAGAAGTGTAAAGAGATCATCAATAAGCAAAAATTTTAATTTTGAAATCAAATTCTAAACTAAATTCTGACCATTTGCTATTAGGATCGCAGAAGTGTAAAGAGATCATCAATAAGCAAAAATTATAATTTTGAAATCAAATTCTAAACTAAATTCTGACCATTTGCTATTAGGATCACAGAAGTGTAAAGAGATCATCAATAAGCAAAAATTTTAATTTTGAAATCAAATTCTAAACTAAATTCTGACCATTTGCTATTAGGATCGCAGAAGTGTAAAGAGATCGTCAATAAGCAAAAATTTTAATTTTGAAATCAAATTCTAAACTAAATTCTGACCATTTGCTATTAGGATCACAGAAGTGTAAAGAGATCATCAATAAGCAAAAATTTTAATTTTGAAATCAAATTCTAAACTAAATTCTGACCATTTGCTATTAGGATCGCAGAAGTGTAAAGAGATCGTCAATAAGCAAAAATTTTAATTTTGAAATCAAATTCTAAACTAAATTCTGACCATTTGCAGAAGTGATCAGAGAAGATATTAATTTTGAATAATTTTGACTGTATAATAAATTTTTGACCACTTGCCATCAGATGTATTTTAGTAATTTTATTATAAAGAACAAAATTGATACCTACTTAAAACAAGCTGATTGTGCAAATATTAATTTTATTTCTTATATTTTTATTACAATTTGTAATACTTTAATAGTACGTAAATACAATAATTAAATTTAATACAAAGAGTTTCACTTTTTCACATCTTGAAAGGATGGGAAGTTCCCCGCTACAAGGCTGATTGATGATTCCGAGTCTTCGCAATTGAGGTAGGTGCCTTTCCATTTCTTGCTCCAATGACAACTTGAAATTTAAAAAATACAGTCAGTGAATGAGCTATTAGAATTATACTAACAAAAGGAAATCAGATAAGTATAAATGAAAGAAGGTGAAAAGTCTCTCGCCCATGTAAACAGCTATGTAAACTCAAAAATATGGAAAAACAAAAGTAGTTTAAAAAGTGTAATGATGAATTATTAATCAAATGTTAGTCGGGTATGAAAAATAGAGCTACCTACCATAAGGAATGTTGTTTTAAGTCGCTCTTTTTCACATCTGCAAAGGACACAAGATCCATCGGCTATGCAGCGCCTTTTTTGCTTCTTCAAAATCAACTAAAGTTGATGATTACGATCTTCACAGTTGAAGTGCCTTTTCACTTCCGTGCTTTAATGATGTTAATATTTAATATACGATGAATTAAGTACTTCTCTCTGAAAAGGTAAATTTACAAACTTCATTCTATATTCTTTTGATCGTTAAAAACTTACAAGACAAGTTATCATAACTGCTTTTCTATCCAAGACATCGGTTTATCCCTCCAACAACTAGCAATGCAATAAACTACGGGAAACTTAACATCGAACTCAGGACACCTCCAAAAAGGATTGAACTGTATTAGTACTCGGGTACACCAACAAGTTCTTAAAAGTAGTATATTTTATGTGAGAGTCACGCATACAGTCCTGTTGTCGGTAGTGTTCTAATAATGATGTCAATAGAGGCAGAATCATCGTAAAAGCCAGCAGATCCAAAAGAAGCGATACGAAAACCAGACGGTGCACTTTTTCTTAGTTATTTTTGCAATTTTTGGTTTCTGTCTTATTCTGCTTCTTCATCATTCAATATGCTAAAAGAAAAGGAGTGGAGAACAATTTTCTAATTATGTTTCTAACCTATTTTCACTTTCTCTAAATACTTTCTTGGCACACCCTCGAATAAATTGTCACACTTTAATTTAATCAATAATTTATGATTATATCTAAAATTTAAATATAGAATAAGGTAAAAACTGAATATAAATATATTTTTTAAGGTTAGAATCTGAGGCAACATTACCAATGTGTTGCCAACCTACTGTGGAGAAAAAGCGAAACGTCCCAAAGCCACACCATACACTAGCACGTGCCCTACAGACAGGCGAGTTGTTGCCTTAATAGACCCTTGGCAGTAACATAACCTACCTGAACGCAACTCTAACCTAACTTTTCAGCAATTTAACCTAACCTTAGTAAAGTTCTAATATAAAAATAAAATGACAATGCTTTATTTTTTAATACAATTACGACAGTATGATATGCACAAGACGTGTTAAAAAATAGGTCTAAGATAAGTCCCTTAACATGAGCTAATTTCGAGATGAGCAACGAGATTCAAAAGGGCATGGATTGTATTTACAACAATAAATCTGGATTCGTAATATGCAGCTGTTTATGCTACGGCCGATGCAGTTGTTAATATAATTCATGTCATTTTGAAACTACATATTATTGATTGATTAAATAAAATTAAAACAAGAAAATCAAGGAACTTTACCTTTAGAAGACCTTTACAATACAAAAATGAGTACACAATATTTTTTCTATTCGTAATCTTAAAAAGCAGCTGCATCTTCTTCTGTATGGAGATGGTGATTTGTTTGGCTCCTCCAGTGGTAGTCTGAGAACGTCTTTTTCTTCCTACCCTTTACCTAAATATATTTCCCACTAGAAACTTTGTAATTGCTTTAAAAAATTTGTACAATTTAGTTTACTCTGAATTTCCTTATACCTTTTACATTGTTACATATTATGTGTTCCATTCATACGATTCCATGTAAACACTCCCAAGAAGAGAGAAAGAAAAGTACATATATATTTGGGCACCCAAAAAGAAAAAAATATAAGTTACTCTCTACAACATGTTGTTGATTTTCATTAGTTTCCCAATTATTGTTGGCAAATCCTCCCCGCCAAAGTTAAGTTAGGGGCAATGCTACTAGCATAACAGTTAACTTTTATATGAAGGTGTTAGTTTTACCTTAAGAATAAGAAATGAAATTGTTGGCAACTCTGTTGGAAGAACATAGTCACAACTTGAAACTTGAGGAAGGGCCCTTATATAACATATATAATATAATATAGAAAATATAAATAGACGAAATAGCTAGTAGCAATCCTATCAGCAAAATTTGGGTTCGGAAAAGGGTCGTGCCAGTAATGGGCACTTGGCTGAAAAAAAAAGAGAGTTTTAACCTTGAGGTGTTTGAGATTATAATAACAGAAAATAATGTAGGGAGAGAAAACACAAGTGCAACGGCAAAACTTATTGGTATCGAGGTCGATGGACCAAGAAAGTTTCCCAACACGCCAGTTGCCGTCCGCCGCCCAACTAGTCGACATGCCCCATCAGAGAACAGAGAAGGTGTCTCTGACGTCGATAATGAACAGGCAGTGGTCGTAATGGGCCCCATACCACGTATTGGGCTCTCCGGGGTCACTGCGCTCCCAAAGGATTGCAAAATGTGATGGCTCACTGCTGTCAGCTGGAGTCCCTCGCTTGTCGACCAGCGACAACGACCACCAACAAGTGATGCCGTTCAAACTCAGGGCGAAAATTGAAATGGAAGAGCTTATGCCGGTCGTGGCATAATCTCATAAGCAAACTTATAAGCTTAGTGCCTTGTAATAATGATTACAGGAAGTAGGCACATAAAGAAGACCTAATTCGATACTGTCCCACCCACTATACCAAATCGTAGAGAGAAAAAACGAGTGTAATAGCAAAACTTAGAAGTATCAAGGTCGGTGAACAAGTAAGCTTCCCCAACATGCCGGGTCGCCGCTGGCCACCCCTTTCGGGCTCCATACCAAGTATGTTAGGCTCTTCGAAGTCACTTCGTGTATAGCCAACTACCGCCTGCAGAAGTCACAAACTTGATCAGCGACAACAACCACTTCCAATTGATACTATTCAAAACTCTCGAAAAAAAATTGGGGAAAATGGTGGGGCTCATGCCGATAATGGCATAATCTCATTAGAAAAATAACGAGATGCTGTGCGTGTAATCCTTGAACTTGAGAGGACAAATACGACAACTAATGTGCTATCTATAAATAAAGAAGAAACAAATAGCAGTGCTATGAATAAAACTTGGGTTCGAAGAAGTGGTGCCAGTGACGGCATTTGGTCATAAAAAAAAAGCTGGAAACTTTGCAGTTGGAAATTATGACCAAAGAAAAGAATGTAGGGCGAGAAAAAACGAGTGCAATAGCAAAACTTAGAAGTATCAAGGTCGTTGAACAAGTAAGCTTCCCCAACATGCCGGGTCGCCGATGGCTACCCCTTTCGGGCTCCATACCAAGTATGTTAGGCTCTTCGGAGTCACTTCGTGTATAGCCAACTACCGCCTGCAGAAGTCACAAACTTGATCAGCGACAACAACCACTTCCAATTGATACTATTCAAAACTCTCGAAAAAAAATTGGGGAAAATGGTGGGGCTCATGCCGATAATGGCATAATCTCATTAGAAAAATAACGAGATGCTGTGCGTGTAATCCTTGAACTTGAGAGGACAAATACGACAACTAATGTGCTATCTATAAATAAAGAAGAAACAAATAGCAGTGCTATGAATAAAACTTGGGTTCGAAGAAGTGGTGCCAGTGACGGCATTTGGTCATAAAAAAAAAGCTGGAAACTTTGCAGTTGGAAATTATGACCAAAGAAAAGAATGTAGGGCGAGAAAAAACGAGTGCAATAGCAAAACTTAGAAGTATCAAGGTCGTTGAACAAGTAAGCTTCCCCAACATGCCGGGTCGCCGATGGCTACCCCTTTCGGGCTCCATACCAAGTATGTTAGGCTCTTCGGAGTCACTTCGTGTATAGCCAACTACCGCCTGCAGAAGTCACAAACTTGATCAGCGACAACAACCACTTCCAATTGATACTATTCAAAACTCTCGAAAAAAAAATTGGGGAAAATGGTGGCTTATGCCGACAATGGCATAATCTCCTAAGCAAACTTGTAAGTTCTGTGCTTTGTAATAATAATTACAAGAAGTAGGCACATAAAGAAGACCTAATTCGATACTGTCCCACCCACTATACCAAATCGTAGAGAGAAAAAACGAGTGCAATAGCAAAACTTAGAAATATCGAGGTCGGTGAACAAGTAAGCTTCCCCAACATGCCGGGTCGCCGCTGGCCACCCCTTTCGGGCTCCATACCAAGTATGTTAGGCTCTTCGAAGTCACTTCGTGTATAGCCAACTACCGCCCGCTGAAGTTACAAACTTGATCAGCGACAACAACCATTTCCAAGTGATGCTATTCAAAACACTCGATAAAAAAATTGGGGAAATTGGTGGCTCATGCCGACTATGGCATCATCTCATAAGAAAATCAATGAGATGCAGTACATGGGTGCACCCTTCCTTAAACAGAAAGGACAAGTACGTAATATGCTACTAGAAATAAAGATGAAACCATGTCAAGAAAAACAGCCATTTTGTAGGTATTTAGAATTAAAAGAGTCACAAATACAAAAAGAAATAGTTACAATTATAACCCGATTAGAAAAAATGGACAAGTAATTATAACGGTAAGAGTTAAGGGAAGGTAATGGCTGCTTAATACACCAAGCTACAGGGAAATGCTACCCAACCCATAACGCGATTTCTTTATAAATAGTTGTAAAACTATTACATTGTTAAGATTAGCAAAATTTGGTAAATTAACAGTGATGTGGTAGAGACATAACCTATATCTGCATTTGTTCTAGTTACTCACACTTTCCGACATACGTACATACACGTACACTCACATTATTTCAACAAATACCATTAAAAAGAAGCGCACTTACATCAGCATTAAAGAACACCAAAATTTAAATAAGATAAAGGAAATTTTAACGTTTAAATTTTAATAAAATAGGAGAAATATTATTTCTCCTATTTTATTAAAAATTTTCCTCTCATGGGTGAAAACCAATTTTCTAGTTTAAATTTTAATTTGTTTTGAAGGCGATATACTTTTGAGATTTCACCCAACCCTCCTGCTTCCGATGATCTGCAAAAACAGTCTTTTAAGTGACACACAATCAGAAAATTAACTTTATGTTTAACACGTTCACCGTCGGGTGACTGACATGTGGGTCATGCCACTGTCAATTAGGAAATATTCATTAACCACATTATGGGTCATATAATATGTACTGCCTTCCTTCTATGACGATTTCAATGTGGACTTGTGAATTTACACTAACGGACAATTAAAAAAAATAAGTTCATGTTAATCTTTTAAAAAACTTAATTTTTTAAAAAGTTCAACATAAAACGTAAAAAAAAAATTTTTTAACTGTAAAATATGAATGAAAATTTTTAAGAGTGTAAAAAAATTCTTACAAATAATTGCCCAAAACAAACCTTTTGTTACGCATTAAAAAAAATGTCTTCACTCCAACGTTGATGATCTTCTACCAACAGTTTCAAAGCCTTGTCGTATATATTGTTCACAGCAACCCTGAAATCAAAAATAGTAAATACACTGGAGGAATAATCAGAAGGTAACTTTGTTAACACTGGAACACTAAACAATCGTAAAATTTACGACAACTCGATTTCGAATATACAGTTTGGAAGGTTTCCGCTTATGCATCGGTTATCATATTCACAGTAGCCGTTCATGTGCATGTCATTATAACTACCTTTCCCCATATTCTCTGGGTGTATATCGTCAAATTTACGAGTGTTTATAGGTATGAATTGTGGACGAAAAACAGGAAGATGTCCCATGTGAGTTTTTGACGACATTATAAATATAGCTACAATAAATTTCATTGTGATCTATATTTCCAATACAAACAGAAATATTGTAAAATCGGAGCCTAGATTAACGTTTATGCTGAATCTAAGTGAAGAACTGATGAAACCGTGGTTAGAGTGGCGAGAGTTAACACCTCCTATTTGGAACAGCCATATATGCCAAGATATATGCAATGTTTTGAATATTAATGTGCCAGATGAAAGACCCACCCAGGATGCAAAGAAGCGTACTATCTAAACTTTCTGCTCATTTCTCTTCAAAGAATGACAACAAATCATTGTGGACGCCCCAACTGCCCCATTTGTGGAGCACACTGAGCCAGTTTCAATTATTTTTTTAAAATTTTTATCGATTAATATATACACAAAAACCAACTGTACACTTGGCATGTGATAAATGTTTATTTTTACAAAATGTTTCCAATTTAAATAAAAAGTAGTAAAATTTACAACTGTTTAGTATTCATGCAACTCCCAAGTATGTTTAGTGTTTTAGGGTTAATAATAAAGTTACCTAAAAACCGTTTACATCTTACTGGTCCAATTGTTTAAGACAAATTGAATGGTAGAAACAAAATTATAAAATCTTTCGTTTTTGGGGTACAATCTCAAAGCAAAATGTTTAATATTTCTATTGGGTTTTATACAGGATGTTCAATATACCTCTTCACTTAAAATTTCATCAAAATCGGTCCAGTACTTTCACCTTTAGGGGGGCCACACATCCACATGCCCACCCACCAAGAAACATTTGTTAAAAACCACTTTTTTGTGGTTCCTTAGGCCTCAAAACGTGTATTTCCGTTAAAATTTAGATTTCGAAAATAAAAACAAAGTTAATGCCAATTTCATGAAAATTCAACGATCTATTTTATTCATATATTTTAATTTGAGATTCAAAATCTGTGTAAAAAAGTGATAGTAACAAAATTATACACAAAAACAAGCAAAACACTTCGCCTGGAGTTTCTTATACTGTTATCACAAGTTCACAACAATTAAATTACAGCACATTTAACTAAGAACTGTTTAGAGTTGTAGAGTATTTAAATATAAAACTCTCATTGCAAGAAGAACAACTAAACCACCCGCTGGGTAGAAATTTTATGCTATTGCGATACAAAGCTACAAAGTCAGCTTTTGACTATTATCATGTTATTATACTATGTTCATCTCTTATGCACTACGGGTTTCGCAATCTACCTCGCCTATTCTAAAATTACTATTATTGCTCCTATGCTGACTGCTACGACAGAATTTTTTTTTAGAAAAATAAGATCGATTTTTGGTGTTTTGGAAAAAGATTCCTCAGGACTAAACAAAAACGAAAAATAGGAGGAAAAATTAGTTTTCCAAAATTAGAGAAGGATGGGAAGAATTAACACCACTAAATATTGCTGCACCTAACGATTAAGTTCTGAATCTTACTCTACTCAACTTAGCTCAAACAGAAATTTTTTATCGTTCCCTGTTTATTAAATAAAGAGGTAGGAATTATCGATTTTCAAAAATTCATAGGAGGTGTCGCAGAGAAATTAGCAGACCGGGATACGAACCAAATTGTAGCTTATTTCTAGAGCTATTAGCCTATAAAATTTAGAAAAAATCCTGTGGCCACTTTTTAAGCAGTATCTTTTTGAAAAAGTCAAAATTTTGATATTTTTTTCACTTCGTAGTTTTAGTAGTTCCAAAAGTTCTAGTAGCTTGTAACATTGTGTACTTTTAGAGTATTTTAAATATTAAATTTTATCCCAATGTGATGACTCGTTTTTGAGTAAATAGGCATAAAACTCAAATTTTCAAAAATTCATAAGCATCAGAGAGAAATTTGGAGGCTAGGACACGAAAGTGCGAAAAAATCATGATTTTTATAAAGAAATCAAAAAATCGATTTATTTGTAAAATCGAACCGAATCATTCCCATTTTCTTCGTCGTTTAGTAAAATAAGCATTATAATTTTGAATGGTTAATATATGCATGGCCACCTATTATTTGACGTAGATTACAACTTTCTTTAGCTGCTGTGGCTTTCCGCCAAAGTGACACAAATTTCTTATTTTAAATGGAACATGGTAGCATTTTTGAATTCAAGATGAAATTCTGCATATGATGGTAACATGTCTAATTTCAGCTTCCGATTTCGGATTTTTTTAAAAACTTATTTGGTTGGTGATATTTTGATCATCAAAATCACCATTTGTTCAATAGTTATGATGATGCAATGCACCACACATATACCCACAGACAAACAATTTTAAAAACCACTTTTTTGGATTCCTTGAGGACCAAAATGTGTATTTCAAAATACTATATGTAGGTATAAGAAAGTAGCAAGTATATATATACAGCGAGTATTTTACGGCCTGTGCCGTCTCTCGCATCCCAAACGCCAGTAGTCTTTGTCATTCCATGCTCCTTCTTCAAGGTTCCTGTTTCTCATGTCCTCTTGCACTTGTTTTATCCACGTATCAGGAGGTCTACCTCGTCTTCGTCGTCCTGGCGGGTTCCACTTTAGTATTCGATTTGGCCATCTATTTGCGTTCATTCTTTGTATGTGTCCATACCATAAGAGTCTCCTTTTTTCTACTTCATCTACGGATGTTGTGTTCTTCTGCATTCTGTTTCTTATTTCTGCATTCGTTACGTGTTCTAGTCTCGACACTCTACATCCTCTTCGAAGGAAATCCATTTCAACTGCATTTATTTGTTGTCTATGTCTTTTGGACAATTCCCAAGTCTCCGAGCCATATATTAGTATACTTTGCACTATACTGTTATAGATTCTAACTTTCGTGTTATTATACATGCTTTTTGACCACAGTAACGGATTTAGTCTTTGTATAGCTTGTCTAGCCTGTCCCATCCTACTCGTGATGTCTTTTTTTGAATTTGCTTCTGATGATATTATGCTCCCTAGGTATTTAAAGTCATCACACTTTATGATTGAATTTCCGTATATTTTCAGATCGTTTCCATGGTCTTTCGTTGTTAGATATTTGGTTTTCTTATAATTGATTTTCAGGCCGTTTGCTTCATAGATGTCTACAAGCTTTCGCATCATATATTTTATATCGTATTCATCCCCCGCCATTATCACTTGATCATCCGCAAATAATAAGGAATATATATAATCGTCTTCTATTGGTAGACCCATATATCTGCATTTTGTTTTCCATTGCTTTAAGATGTATTCTAAGTATATTTTAAACAAGGTGGGCGACAGACAGCATCCTTGCCGTACTCCTTTATTTGTTTTAAATGGATCTGAGATTTTGTTCGAGATCTTGATAACATTTGTCTGATCTTTATACATTTCCCTGATGGTGTGTATATAATGGTGGTTAATGTTTGTGGTTGTAAGGATTTGAAACAGTTTTTGGATAGGAACAGTATCGAACGCTTTCTCCAGGTCTATAAATATTAAATGGGTATCTAAGTTCTTTAGTTTCCTCTTTTGTAGTGTTTGCTTTAGGGAGTAAGTGTTATCTGTGCAAGAGCGTCCTGCGGTAAACCCGCTTTGTTCTTCGCCTATTGTTATTTCTTGCTCCACTCTTTTCTTTATTATTCGTCCATACAATCTTCCTACTGTGGCTAACACGCTTATTCCTCGGTAATTTTCGCAGTTAAGTAGCAAGTGAAAACTAAAAATCTTAGTTTTTTTTAAATTTCTATTGAAAATTAAGCGTAAATTCTAGAATTTTAATGTAGATCACAGTAGTACTTATTGAGATGCTGAATCATTCATCTCATTTAAGCAAACCTCTATCTCTAACAGTTTACGAGACCCCCATGCATGGGGCTCTTCTCTTGGGATATCTTATTTAGCTCATTTATTTCTGCAAATATTTCAAAATTTTAATTTCAATATATTTTTTTTTGTAGACTACAGTGGCGCGCTCAGATTTGTTATATTTGCAATCTTTTTGAGTTACAACACAAATATGCAGTTTCTAAATAGGTTTTGATATCATATAAAGGACATTTTCAAGAGTTTTTCAAAAATATATTTTTTTCTATAATTTATTCTTCAAAACAATTGAGATATTATAGATATACTGTTCAAATTCATCTAATGTAATTTAATTAATAGTGTACTACTTTGTGAAGAATTCCACTCGAATAGATGGTGGTGTTGGGAGAACAGCTAATACAACGAATGTTTCCAAATTTATATATCCAGGTGAAAAATTATTTATCAGTGCCTGCAGCAAGCGTTTACAGGGTTCACAAAGGGTCACTTTTTTTTTACATAAAAGTAGCTTTTTTCTATATAGGTCGCTAATTTTAGCATTTGCTAACTCAAATCACTAATTTCCGAGCTTTGATTCATTACATTTTTTAATTTCCCGATCCGCTTTTTTGTTTCCCTTACGTTGATATATCAAGCGATTTTGACCTGGCATGAGCGTGCTCCTAAAATATTGCAAGTGTTTTCTAAAGTAAAACTGCTGGGACGCCTATGTGGTAGTAGTGAATAATTTCGGCGCGGTAAACCACGATCAAAAGTGAATAATATATACAGTGAGGTCGTAAAATGCCCCCCCCCCCCAATAACTATTAAACGGCTTGATGGACACTACAAAATTTGGGTTATTATTATTGAAGTACAAGAGTAAGTTAGTAAAATATCTATCTATGATGAAAATAGAAAAATATTGTAAAGGAAAAACTTGTAAATCTATTGCAGTTGTACAAGCAAATGGATGTGTTGTTTTGTTTTCAATATATCACACAAACATGCATAACGAAAGAAAATACAGTCAGGAAAATATTTTTTCTTAGTACAGCTTTAATAGAAATACAACTTTTTCTCTTATGATTTTTTTCTATATTTAATATAAACAGAGATATTTTACATAAGAAATTCCACATTTTCAATTTTCCGCTTGTATCTAGTAAGCAGTAAGCCATGAATAGTTTGGGAAAACCAAAAACACCATTACATTGCTGCATAAATAAGGCAACTTTTATCTGATTTAACTGACTTTGTATCTCCTGTAGCTTCCGAGGTCCCTATCGGGTCCCCGTTAAAATATTTATAGCTCAATTATTTTGAAAAATAACTATAGCAAACTATATATTTTTTAATATGAAAAATCTAAGTACGCCACTGTAATCTACACAAAAAAGTCTATTAAAAAATCTCAATAACTTAACGGCATTTTTAATATTTGTAGAAACAAATGAGCTATAACACCGAACAGAAATGTTAAAAATTTTCACTTTTTGACTGTAGCTCAAAAACAAAAGAAGATTTTCTATTGTTGTTTCTAGCATTGAATCCGTCTTAAAAAATGGATCCAATAACATGCAAACGGTTTTTTCATAACTATAATATTTTAAAAGTTACTCGTATAACTACATTGAAAATGAGACACCTTGTAAAAAAAATTGACAAATGAAAATTTGAAAAACGAAGCTTTACACAATGATATTTGTACAAAAAAATCTAAATTTATGTACACCAAATTGAAATACATCAATTTAATTGTTGTAAAAAAACTCACTATATGCTTTTGCAAACGTTGTTCTGGCTCTCATTCCAATTTCCGACTACCACTGGCAACTGCGAGTGTAGCTGGTGAATCGTAAATGTGACTGGCATCTGCAGAATTTGGGACTGCGACTGCAATTGTGACTGCATCTAGCGACAAAATCTGGTTTGTGTTGTACCTGAAACTTATTTTTAAGTTCATTAATATTTTAACAACTCACGAAGTCAATATTTATTTTAAATCTAAAGTGCTATGACGAGCTCAAATTTTCGTAAAGGACCAAGACGATAACAAAAAAATACAAACATAATTTTTTTACGAGTATATTAATATACAGGGTGC
This sequence comes from Ctenicera cuprea, assembly GCA_958336395.1. Taxonomy (NCBI): domain Eukaryota; kingdom Metazoa; phylum Arthropoda; class Insecta; order Coleoptera; family Elateridae; genus Ctenicera; species Ctenicera cuprea. The sequence continues at coordinate 6,158,812 of OY284492.1, read as the reverse complement.
GCCACGTAAAACTTCCCAGGCCCATAACATTTTTATTTAAAGAGGTATCATGATGGGCGTAGCATTAAATTGTAGGTAGTTTAAAACACTTCCAAAGTAGCCACTAAAAATCTAAAATCAATTGACAGTCACAAAGTTGTTATTCAACTGAACCTGTTTTGTTAGAATATTTTTTTTGCTGCACAGGTACAAAGATTTTGTTACCATCATTAAATGGAGAATTTTAATACCTTCAATTTGGTGTATAATAGTAATATGATCAATTATATTATTTTCTTTCTTAAAACAGGGTGTTTTCCGAAATTCTTGTATTCTAATAAAGGGGCATAATGTATGTTTAAAAATAAGACGAAAAAGCTCCATAAATATGTTTCAAAAAATGTTGCCCTGAAGAGTTGACTATCTGTAAGATGCAGCTTTTCTCGAATAACTGCTGATCGCTTTTAACTAGGTACAGAGTCATCCTTAAGATGTTGCTACATACTGCGTAATTTTTATCATAATCGGCAGGGTTGTAACATATAAAACACTATAGTATAAAAAGCATATTAAACGTACGTATAAACTGTATAAATACATATCATGTGAAACCTACTTTTATACGTTTTATACAGTATAAAACTACAATTTGTTCATTTTAAGTTTTTACAGTTGACTGTACGGTAAAGTAAAACAAAATCAGTTGTTGTGCATGTCATTTGCGAAAACTGACACGGCAGTTTTCACAAATCAACGCAGGCGATGTACAAAGTCATAGGAGAACTCCAAACCGAAAATTTCATTCTACAAGACACGGATTTAGGATTAGGAGCTACAAGATTAAACAGTTTCACGCAGTTTAAAGAAAAAAGTAGAATATTTAGTATTTTATTTGAAAAAGAGTCACTGACAACAATTGCATTTTGGTCTGCCGCACAAAACAAACACCCCAAGTTAATAAAAAATTAACAATTTTACCGGCATCAACAGCATAATTAAAAAGAATGTTAAGGATGACTCCATATCAAATTCGAAGTACCTAGTTAAAAGCATTCAACAGTTATTCAAGAAAAACTACATCTTACAGATAATCTTCAACTGCCTGTAGCTCTTCAGGGAAGCATTTTTGAAAACATGTTCATATTTTCGTCTTATTTTTAAACGTAAAATATGCAATTTTGTTAAAAGACATGAATTTTGGAATACCCTATATAAAGAAAGAAAAAAACCACTGTAATCTATCATATTAGTATTATACATCAAATTGAAGGTAATAAAATTCTGTATTTAATGATGTTAACAAAGTAAGTGTGCAGAGAAAAAAATATTTTAACAAAACAGGTTTAAATAAATAACAACTTTTTGACTGTCAATTGTTTAGCGATTTTAAGTAACTATTTTAGAAGTGTTTTTACCTACAATTTAATGCTACGCCCATCCTGATAAAACAGTTATAGGACTGGGGAGTTTATTTGAAGAAATCACATTTTTGTAAATTAGTAATTTCTTTTTTCAAATCGCACTATTCTTTACACACGAGGTATCTAAATTCAGATTTTCACCACAAATTCAAAATTGGATTGATATTAATCTAAACCCACCAATTTCTTTGTGTATGAAGTTTAAAAAATCTAGGAAATACTTGTTTAGAGCGTGTCAGTGGAAAAAATACGAACGTTTACAAAATGAAATTTTAAGAAAAAAATATCAAATCTAAATTTATGTACCAACAAATTGAAATAATCTAGCTTTAGTATGAAAATAGTTAAAAACTCACTCTTTGCTTTTGCAATAATTATTCTGGTTCTCATTTTGACTGAATGGGACTGGCGCTAGTGCGACTTTGCCTCCACTGGCTACTGCGTTGGCGACTGCAACTGGTTCCTGGAAAATTGTTTCAACTTCTTTAATATTTTATTTATTAACAACTGGGAAATCATTCCCCAAAACAAATTTAATTACTCTGTTTAGCTACCGTACTGGTGTTCAACAACTTCAGTTGTCTATTATGATTACCTATACACCATGAGCACTATTTTGGTGTGGGGACTATATTGACGCTAAATCCTACTTTGTTATTTATTATATTTTTCAAAAGTATTACAGTATTCACATCTTAAGCGCCACCAATGACTATAATAAAATCCCAGTGCAGTGGACCTTTTGTCTCCATAATAACTCTTAATCTTGTCTTTACAAGGAGAATTGTCACACTTTACCTCTATAAAGGCTTAAACTGCAGGTGCTAATATGAATTTAAATATGAAAATATTTAAATAGAGTTATTAATTCTGATTTCAACGATGTGTCACACTTTGCATTTAGTTTAAGTTTTGAACATTTTTTTTACAGAAAATAAAAATTTCATAAGAGTCCCATGGAAAGACCACGTCATTTAATTTATTTTGAAAAAATTCTAGTAGGCTGATGGAAATAAAATAAAACACTACTTTTATTTACTTTTAGCTTTAGATACATTAGGTGCGCAAAAATTACAGAAAACTTTGTTTTGAGTGTAGGCAGCAGGTTATCTTATTTTTTTATATATACAAGTGAATGACAAATTTTCTAACATACACAATTTACTGAAAATTCCATTTGCAGCTTTTATGTTTGCAACTTACATAACAAATTTGTATAACAGGTTAAATAAATACAACAGATAACATTAGAACTGCACTGATTCAGACAATTATTAAATAAATGTTCAAAACATTTGACACCTTTAAAAACATGCTCAGAAGCTTGTTTAAAATAAACTTACTAATCTGTGTGTTATGGCCTACTAGAATTCTTTTTAAATAAATTAAATGACGTGGTCTTTCCATGGCACTCTTATAAAAATTTTTATTTTCTGTAAAAGGAATGTTCAAAACTTAAACTAAATGCAAAGTGTGACACATTGTTGAAATCAGAATTAATAACTCTATTTAAATATGAAAAAAATTAAAATGCCGACCATAAGAAAAAAAGAAGTTGACAAAATGAGCAATGGTAACAGTTATACCAAGTCGGATAAAAAATTTAGATTCAGCATAAAAAAGTGTCCCAATACTGCGTAACTAGAAATATGTAACATAAATGATAAATGTGTTATAGCCGAAAACAAAAAATCCAAAATCAGAGTTTTTTCCAATTCTTTCAGAAAATAAGCAAGATAGGTCTAATAGCTTTTTAGAATATAATGGGCATATAATTCCACAACTTTTCTCTAATTTAACCATCGTCGTATCTCTTCAAATAAGCGAGGTCCCCATAGTTAACACGCAATTTGATACATCCTGTATATTTATGATATCATAACTATCAAAGACTCACCCTTTGTTTTTGCAATACAAAATGTTGTCTTCTTTCCAATGTTTATATTGCAGTAATTCCATCAGCTGTTCCAATAACATCGTTCCTTGAATTGGTAATAACAATTCTGAAAGCATACACAATATTAAATAAACTCCTATAGAATAATTATACCAAAACCAGAAAATTCACTTTAACAGTGTTATATTTTTAAGTTTATCATTAATAAAATTTCGAAAATAAAATACTCAAGCCAAAATTCTTCAAGAAAGTGTAAAAATTGATAAATCAAAAAATCTTCTTCTTTTTCTTCATACCCTGTCCTTTAGTAAATTCGTAGACATCTTTCATCTCTCCTGCGCACCATTCGGTATTTCTTGATCCGCCGAGGTTGCTATGTCTTACTATTTTTACAACTTTGTCTTTTCTATCCATGTTTCCATTACATTTGCTTCTTCTGTTGTTGATACCTTCAGTGGTTTATTGAATATTTTAACTTAAAACTTGTAAAACGAAATTCTGCAACAATGAAATTTGTATTAAAAACATTGCAAAAGTAAAACCAATTTATTTCAAAATTTAAATACCAAAATATTTAAATAAAATCGGTTTGGATTGAAAATACCTATTAAACACTCACCTGTTGTCAGTAAGAAATTGCTGCCTTTTTCCAAGGTGTATGTTCTATTTGTACTTCCAACAACAGCTTCAAAATCATGTATTGGATCGCTAATCACACGCCTGAAAACAAACACAATACTAAATAAAATAGAAGAATAATAAAATTTAGCTTATCAAACTTAAAAGTACAAAAAACTGCTCAGATGGCACAGGACATCCATTTTAGGTCCAATCATAAGACATCCCACATGGACGTCCTATACGATTTCAATTTACGTCCAGAGGTGGAAATTTAATATTTTTATTTTGTTATTTAACAACAGTAAATAATAAATTAACAAAAAATTAAAAATGCGATTTAACAGAAAAGTGTACGACATATGTATATAAAAATAATTAGCTAACATTCGCGGTTAAGTTGTACTTTTTCAGCTAGCTAGAAGATATTAAGAATGCTACCACGAGGAAGGTTGAAGAGAAAATTAAAACTAGGTTGCAGCGGGCTAAAGAAAAAGCCGATTAAAAAAGTAAAATAAATATGTACTTCATCTAATTAGTAAATTATATTGATCAAGTTTGATCAAGATGTCCTATGGACGCGGTTGAGGATGTCCTAGGGACGCCCAGGGTTGTGACAAACGGACTACGTCCATAGGACTTCTTTGGAATCTAAAATGGATGTTCTATGAGCAGCCATGAAAATATGTCAAAATGTGCCATTTTGGGTACATATTAATTATGCTAAGTTTCGTTGTTCATAACTCAAAAACTGGAGACTGAAAAAACTAAAATTTTCAGTTTTCATTTTTTTGTGAATAATTTGGTTATTATCAAAGATAAGCCTACCATGAGCAAACAATTTCTCGCTTATAACTTTATTATTTGGGAAGATAAACTGATCAATCCTCAATGGAAACAAATGCAGCCTTTTGTATTTTGTTTTCTTGTTTTTTTTTCTTAGTTTTCAGACTACCCAAGAAAAAAGTTTTTCACAGCCTACTATAAAAAAAGAGTTTCTTGCTTATAACTCCGTTATTTGTGAAAATAAACCCATTAAACAGTATATCAGAGAAAAGAGGAAAAAGACCTCTATCCAATGATGACATGGTCGCTTTCGACGCATATTTAAAACAGCGAAGTAAATGTCAATATCTTGAAAATTTGAAGACCTATAAAAACTTTAATTTAAGATTCTTAATATGTGTAAAAAACTGTCTTAATAATGACAAAACCCTTTTGCGATTTCTTTGATAATAACCGAATTATACACAAATAAATGAAAACTGAAAATGTTAGTTTTTTCAGTCTGTACTGAAAATTAAGCAAAAATTGTAGGATTTGAATGTACATCATAGTAGTAATTGAGATGCTGAATAATTCTTCTCATTTGACCAAATCTCTATCTCTTACCCTTTACGAGATCCCCATGCATGCACTCCTTATCTTGGACAAACTGTATACCATCAGGTGACACTTAAATGACTCACCCCACTATTACTTCCTAAACTATTTGAAACATCAATTTTTTTCTTAATAAAAGTTGTTTATAATTAAGTGCTGTATAACCTTAAATTATTACCAGTTATACTGGCATCAAACCACTTTTAACAAGAAAAAAATTGATACTCGTAATAGTTTTATAAGTAGTATGGGGGAGGAGGGTGTTACACTTTTTAAGCGTTAGAAAATAAGAGTTTGTGTTTTGTTTTCATAGCACACCTAGTTTCACTTGATTTTTCTATAAAAAAAACCATACTAATTTGAACATTTGGTATACCAAACCCTACCTTAAATTAAAAAAGAATTTAATTGCACGTTTGATGGTGTGTTCTGTTTAAAAGACAAAAGATTTGAACATACCGCTGAATACTTTATAATGTGTTAATAGTCTTTGCAAAATAGCGACCGTTGAACGTTTTTGTAAGTAAAATATTAATTAAATAAGATTCGTCCACAAAAGTAAAAAATTTTGAAGAAAGTCAAATAACTCGAAAATCACTAATTTTAAAATGGTAGTACCTTTACACTTTTAGATCAATAATTAAATCTATAATCTAAAAATGTAATAATATACAGGATGTTATGTTTAAAATAACAAAGTAACCTGCTGTACACCCATAATTAAACACCCAGTATAATTGGTAATAATTTCGCGTTATGCAGAAGTTAATGATAAAAAACTTTAATTAATAAAAAAAATTTGATATTCTCAATAGTTTAGGAAATAATAGTAGGGTGACACTTAACTGACTCACTCTGTATACTAGAATCATCAAATTGTAGGTTGCTCATAAGAAATGTTCATGTTTGTTAAAACTTAATTGGCTAATTTCCTTAATTGCAATCTCATTTAATCAATAAATTAAAATTCTACAAAACCGAGAAATAAAAATAAAACTAGGTAGACCTAAATGAAAAATAGTGTCCCAAGATATACTTAGCTCCCGCACCTCCTGAGTAAACACCACCCCCTGTAGCATTAAAACTTCCGAACTAATTTAAATATCTTACCTTATAAGAAGTCATGTTTGCAGGAAAAAGCATCCATTTCTACTTTTATCTGATATGGAAGTTCCCGATGCGTTGGAAAAGGAAAGAATTCTGTCTCCCCCCAACACAAGCTGTAAAAGAGATATCCCACTTTGAAGCATTTACAAAAAATTTGTTTAGGAAGTAAAATTATATAAATATGTCAGTACCTATGTTTTGTAGAAATTTGAGTTTATTTCTTAGCAGAAAAGATATCCATTATTTACGCGTACACACCACACACGTTTAAAACTGCGTACAATTTCTCTACAATTCACCAAACATTGCGTGCAAACTAATAAAAGTAAGCAGGGGGAGGGGAAAATGAACCAATCATAAAGCTCTGTTATAACAGAATCTGCGCACCTGCACCAAATGAAGATTATCTGCAAGGTCAAACTTGTAAATTGGATTGTTACGTTATGTGCCACATGTTGCATAAAAACAAAACACGAAACTGATAAGCTGATAATGATAAAGATAACATTGAAGTTTTGAGGCATGTTGTAGAATAAATTTTATTCAATAACGAAATTTATTTCAATTAAGAAGAAATTGCCAGGGAGGGATTCAGAAGAATTCTGACATTTAACGGAACTGCAATTTCGGACCCCGCTAAAGGAGTCCTACGGAAAACTGAAACATTTTAGTTTAAAAAAAATTTTGAAGAATTTAATTTAAAAGTTTTGAAATTTGTTATGTTGCGTTAAAGATTGTAGACATGTGCGAAAATGCTTCTTTACGGAGTTAAAGCCGTCTGAAAAAAAACAGTCTAATAACTTTTTGTCGATAGCTTTCGCAGTAGTTGCACTAAAATTTTGATATGTGAGCACTACTGATTTAGTTTACTATTTTTATTTATTTTTGTTTGAATAAGTGCACCAGAGGCGTCTCGTACGGGGGTGTCACGTAATGTTTGCTTTCCAATATTTGAGATCTTTACAATTTTTGAAGTTTTGTCTAGAAAATCTTATTCGCCATACAAAAATACACAAAAACAGTGCTCTTGTTGAAAGTCGCTATATCTAACAGTTATCAAGATAATTCAATGTTTTTGTAAAATCGAGTTACCATGAAGGTCTAAGCGAGGGTCTAAGTGTTTTCTCAAGGTGTCAAAATAGTTGACACAAACTTTGAGAGCGAGTTCTATACATGACAACCATGCAAATATTCCTACAAGCATTCGCCTGGAAACGTTTCGTTACAGAGGTACTGTTTTCGTAAAAGGAAATTTTTAACAATTCACACTAGCCTCCCAGGGAGGCTGTAACTCCGTAAGCGAGCATTTCCGGACCATGTTTACAAGAACATATTTTACTGTTTCGATTTGTATGGAAGTGTTTTAAAAACTATTTGCGTCCCTATCTGGGGGATGTTTTACATCCTAAAATAGTCAAAAATATGAAAATGCAGACATCACAAAAGTCTAAAAAAGTTTGAAATCTGTTTTTACCCTAGCTAAAATAAATTTCTAAAAATTGGTGATGTCACCATTTTTATTTGACACAAAAGGGGGAAACTTTCTACACTGACCCCCCTCCAGGGTTCACAACTGTCTTAACAAGCAAATAGCGACTTTGTCGCTATTTTGCTATAATAACTTTACAATAATAAGTTACATGCAAATGTTGTTTGTTAGACAGTTCCACACCATTGTAAATCAATTTCATTTATATAGGGTGTTTACTTTTCAAGGTCCAATCAGCAACTTTGTTGCTTTATACGTAACACCCTGTATGTTATTACATTTTTGAGTGCGAAATTTAATTCTGTATAAGATCCTATAGAGATTTTTATACCTAAATTATACGATTGTTGAGTTATTCGCGATTGTTTTTTACAATTGACAGTTGCCGAGCCAAATTTAAAATAGTAATAACTGACTAATGAAATGTCTCTTCACTGCTATTTTTACAGCTTATATGAACATGGGCCATTGTAATAAATGTACCGCTAAAAAGGTTTTTGAATTATACAGGATGGTTTGGTTTTAAGAGTAATTTTGCCAAACTGCAATCAACAATATCGCAATGTTTTTAAATAGAACACTCTGAATATTTTGACATCATCTTACGAGAAATTTAATTCCCTTGCGAAAACTAAATTTTCTACTTATTAGTTTGTATCAAGATTTTTTTCTATAAAAACCATTAAAATCTTAAGAATAATTATCTCCAAAACTACTAGGTTTAGTTGTAGGATGTGGTTTATGAAATTGGAAGAGAATTAAATTCCTCGTAAGATGATATCATAAAATACAGGGTGTTGTATTGAAAAAAAATTGCTATATCGTTTGGAATTTGTGCATTAGAAAAACCTTTCATTAATCAGTTATTCATTTAAAATTGGACCAGCAACAGACAATTTAAACAAAAATCTCGGATATCTCAACAACCGTACGTTTTAGGTATAGTATTACCCCATATCGTCTTACAGAGAATTAAATTTCGCATTCAAAAATGAAATAATATACAGGATGGTATATGTAGAATAATAAAAATGCCAATTGCACCATGAAAAGTAAACACCCTGTATAAGTAAAATTGATTTACAATGATGTAGAATTGTCTACCAAACCACTTTTGTATTTAATTTATTTTCGTAAAGTTATTATTTAAGGCGGTGACATCGATATCCATACTTTTTATTCACCCTGTATATTATTGAGTTTTGATCGTTGTTTTCGCACCGAAATTATTCATTAACATAACATTTATATGCGTCTCAGCAGGTTCTTTAGAAAATACCAGCAAAATTGTACGAGTACGCCCATGTCAGGTCAAAATCGCTTGATATACCAACTTGAGGAAAACAAAAAAGGTACAAACGGATTAAATAACGCGAAATTTAAAAATGTGGTGAATCAAAGCTGGCAAATTAGCGACTTTAGTGACCAAATGCTACAATTAGCGACCTACATAGAACAAAGTGACTTTTATCTTAAAAAAGTGACCATTTGTGAACCCCCCCCCCCCCATAGGAAATTTTTTATGTAACTTTAGTATGAAAAAGAGGAGACTTTTGCATAATCTCGTTGCTTTCTTTCGTATTCTCTGTTTCAAACTTTTTCATTAATTTCAATATTTTCAAAGTTTTTGGAAAACATCAAAAATTTAGAATATTGCAAATGTTGAATATTTTCGAAATTAAGAATTTCGAATTTTTAAAATTCTGAAATTTGTGAAAATTTAAGGAATTTTTAATATTTTGACCTTTTTGAAAACGTTTAAGAGAACGTATTAAAAAATTTGAAAATTTAAAAAAACTAAAAATTTAAAATTTTAAAAACTTCCATAATTTTAAAAATTCGGAAAGTTTTCGAGATATTTAACTTGAAAATTTTCAAAATTCCAAGTTTTTCAGATTCGAACATTGCCAGATTAACAAAAATAAAAAAAAATTAAAAATGTTTGATATTTTAATGTTTAGTATTTTCTAACAGCAAGCAATATTTTTCAATTTGGTATTTTTGGCGATTACTCATTAACCTAAGCGATCAAAAATTAACTACCACAGGTGTTATGTTAATAGAAGATTGTTGCTATTGTCATTCAACATGTTCAGGCCGATTTTGAAGCCAAAATAAGTTAATTTAAAAAAAAACAGAAAAATCGTTGTTGGGGGCACTGCGGGTGGTAGGAAGACCTAAGGAACTTTTTCGAGCGCTTTTACCAGGTGAACAGGAGAACATGTAACAACCGACCATTTTCTCAATTTTTAAATTATTAATTTCAAATTGATTTTGGGTAATATACACATAAAATTGCATATTACGACATAAAACGGTGTTAATTTGGACTTCCAGTTCAACCAGGAGCGATAAACTTTTTTATTTTTAATGGAACACCCTGTATATTTTTGCGTATTTGGATAGACCTTTAAATTTCCTTTACGGCCATGTATAACACTTTTACATTAATTTTGGCCGCCAGATGGCGTCTAGCTATTTTTAATATCCGTTATTATTAATACAATAACTTTATTTATTCTTGCTATTTTAAAAATAATAAGGTATGTTATTGGTATTAAATTAAAGCAAATAAAATGGCAATTTAAAAAGTGCAATAAAAGGTAGGAGAATTTAAATAATAAATTATGACCGTTTAAAAATTGAGAAAATTTTTTTGCCACAATAAAATGCTTAAACAAATTAATATTAAAACACTTAAAGTTCATTAAACTTTTATTTTCAAAGCCAAATTAAAAAAATCAATTATGAATATCATTAGGAATTTAAATAATTTTAAATCACGCCCTCTGGCGGCTAAAATTAAAAGTTATGGGTAAGTATTATACATAGCTGTAAAAGAAATTTTAAGGTCTATCCAAATATGCAGAAATGTACAGGGTGTTCCATTAAAAAAAATGCTATCACTTCCGGTTAACCCGGAAGTCCAAATGAACACCGTTCTACGTCGTAATATGTAACTTATTTTGACGTTTTCACGTTCTATAACGTTCAAATCAATATTAGGACGCGTGTGGAACTACATGGAAGTATGTGGAACTACAAGTGGAAGTATGTAGAAATATCTGTGTTTCTGGAAGTAGGTCTACAAAAGTTTAGTGCGCGGTTCATCCCACGAAGTGAAATTTAAGCATAAAAACTGTTTCAATGTAACTAGTGAATGTAATTTGCTGCCACAGAAAATGCCCTCTCTGATTGCAAGCTGGTAGCTGGTATGGTTACTAAATGTTCCTAGCATAACTGGAGATTTTGCCCACGACAACCCCCATTTTCAAAAAGTGTCATTTCTTTTTTAATTATTGTGGCCATGTTTAATTTTTCCTCAACTGGGACAGCCGAACATCATCCTGCTGTACGTGCTGCTCACATGCCTGCCGCTTTAACGCATGATTTGTGACGTTATTATAATTTCGGGACTTTTAGGTTACGAAACCAGATTTTTGGGGTGGGATAACGGGACTAGAAACCCTAGTTTTGGGTTTGAAAATTAAGTCAATCAAATGGTTGAAAAAGCATGGTAGGTATATCAATATTGAACTACTTATAATGTTAAGATAATATGAAATCTGTGAAAATCAAAAAAATTTCAGGGTTAGCATACACAGTCGGAAGTTCGCAAAACAAATTAAATTATGGAGATGAAATTAGACGAGTGCAAGGATGTTAGAGAATTCTTGGAACTTTTAAATATTAAGCAGAGACTAGCATCTGATTATTGAAAAAAATCTTACCTTATGACACACATTTGTGAAAAATCAACCACTTCTTCTTTTATCACAGAGATTTATTGGTAGGGGTTTCCTTATGCGTTGAAAAAGGTAAGGAATCCGGCAATTCTTGCTGCAAGCTGCAAAAAGAAAATATATAAATTACCCAAATCCAACAAAATATGTGCCTTCACGATTATACAAATAATGACAAAAAGTTATATAACTTCTACCAATCAAATATAGTATTTTTTTAATTATCATCATTAATGGCACTATGGACGACTATGAGGTAATTCGTAGATAATTTAATTATCGGTGTAATAAATTTTCCCCTATTTTAAATTAATTGAGAAACGCCCATTCACTTTTAAAAGCATTCTTTATGAAGTAAAATTATAGGAGGTATGTTTATTACCAGTTTTATGTAGAAATTCGTGTTAATTTTTAAGTAAAAAAGGTATCAATTATCCATATAAATTATACACCACACACGTTTAACACTGCCCATAATTCATGTACAATTTCAACTTTCACAAAGCAATACATTCTACACAATGACAAATGAGTAGCGTGAACTAATATCTTATCAGTGAGAGGCAAAAAATGCACCAATCACAAAGCTTAGTTAGAAAAGACATCTGGAATGTGGCACCTGCAAACGAAAATTAACTGCGCATGTTATTTATGCACATGTTATCACATAAAATATTTTATTCAATGAATAAACTGGTAAAATTTAAATTTTCAGACACGTGTTGTTTTGAATCAATTTTAATCAAATAAAGCATTTAATTTAAATTAGCTGAACCCGTAGTCTACGCCTCACGCTTTGAAGGAAAACATAGTGTCCCAACATATACCTAGCTCCCTTACCTCCTGGGTAAACACCATCCCCTGTAATAAAAACTTCCAAAGTAATTTAAATATCTTACCTTACCTATAAGAAGTCATGTTTGCAGGAAAAAGCATCCATTTCTACTTTTATCAGATATATGAGTTCCTGATGCATTGGAAAAGGAAAAAATGCTGTCTCCCCCCAACACAAGCTGTAAAAGAGATACAAATTGGTAAAATCCAATCAAATATGTCATCTTCGTGATCATACAAAAATGATACTAAAGTCACTAACTCTTAAATTAATCAGGCAACCTGTTTTTTATGTTCATCAGTTTATGGTATCATCATTTCGAAAAATAATATAATTCGCCCATAATTCTATTATTGTTGTAATGAATTTTCACCATTTCAAATTAAAAGCTACACACACTCACTTTGAAGCATTTACAAAACATTTTTAGGAAGTAAAATTATGTAAGTACCTATGTCTGTGCCTATATTGTCTAGAAATTGGTGTTTTCTTACGCGTACACACCACACACGTTTAAAACTGCCTACAATTTCTGTACAATTTTGAAGTTTTCACAAAGTAATACAATTAACATATAATTAAAAGAATTAAAACATAAAATAACCAACATTCTGCAGACATTGCGGGCAAACTAATAAAAGTAAGCACTGGAAGGGGAAAATGAACCAATAACAGAGCTTTGTTATAACCGAATCTGCGCACCTGCAAACGAAAATTATCTACAAGGTAACATGTTTAAACTGAATTTGTTACGTGATGTCATGAACTCATGATGTGATGTGTCACATGTTACATAAAAACAAAACACGAAACTGATAAGCTGATAATGCTAAAGATAGCATTGAAGTTTTGAGGCATGTTGTTTATTATTACTAGAATAACTTTTATTCTAATATTGAAATTAATTTAAATTAAGAAGAAATTGTCAGCGAGGGTTTTATAAGAATTCCGACATTTAGCAGAACTGTAATTTGAAACACCAAAGGAGTCCTACAGAAAACTCTAACCTTTAAGTTTAAACTTAAATTTTGAAGATTTTACTGTACAAGTTTTGAAATTTGTTTTGATGCGTTAAAGAGAGTTACAGGCTTCTGAAGAAAGAACAGTCTAATCACTTTTTGTCCTAACTTTTGCAATAGTTGCACTAACATTTTGAAATTTTATATGTGAGCACTACTGATTTAGTTTACTATTTTTACTTATTTTTGTTAGAATAAGTGCACCAGAGGTGTCTCATATGGGGTGTCACGTAATATTTGCTTCCCAATATTTTAGATCTTTACAATTTTTGAAGTTTTGTCTAGAAAATCTTATTCTCCATGCCGCGCCGGCCTGATTCTAGCAATTTTCCAGCAATAAATCCAGCTCAATAAAGTCGTGGGCATAAAATCCCGATATACTCCCTATTATGTTTATTATTTAGAATATCCCGGCAATATTAGACATGCAGGTAGGCGAGAAGACAAGAAAACGTTTGGCAGCGAGAAATTCGATTTTACGTGAGCCGGGGGCGGTAGAGCGAATTAAAACTGCCATTTTAGTAACATGGTCTCAGCAATTTTTTTATTATTGGGAATTTTCCAACAATATTACACAGGCAGATATCTACCAGGACAAGAAAACTTTTAGTTATAGCAGATTCGTTTTTCCGTGACCCGGGGGCGGTGGAACCAATTAAACGAATTAAACGAATCTGTTATAGCCAAAAGGTTTCTTGTCCTGGTAGACATCTGCCTGTGTAATATTGTTGGAAAATTCCCAATAATACAAAAAATTGCTGGAATTAAGTTGTTCAAATTTAATTCGTTCCACCGCCCCCGGGTCACGGAAAAACGAATCTGTTATAGCCAAAAGTTTTCTTGTCCTGGTAGACATCTGCCTGTGTAATATTGTTGTAATATTCCCAATAATAAATAAAATTGCTGGGACCATGTTATTAAAATGACAGTTTTAATTCGCTCCACCGCCCCCGGCTCACGTAAAGTCGAATTTCTCGCTGCCAAACGTTTTCTTGTCTTCTTACCTACCCGCATGTCTTATATTGCCCGGATATTCTAAATAATAAACAGAATATGTATATAATAGTAATTTTATGCCCACGACTTTATTGAAGTGGATTTATTGCTGAAAAATTGCTAGCGTAACAGGACTATTCTCCATACAAAACTACACAAAAACGGTGCTCTTGTTGAAAGTCGCTGTATCTAACAGTTATCAAGATAATTCAATGTTTTTGTAAAATCGAGTTACCATGAAGCTCTAACTGTGTTTTTACTAGTTAATTGTTATTCTACATACATATTTGATAAAATTAAAACAGTACTTACTCGTCTTTAATTTTCTGCTGGTAGTTTGTCTTTTTACTAAGCTGAAGCTTCTAATACATTGAGTTTTGTGAATTACATCGGTGTGTTAATTAATAAGTCATCGAAGTATGCTTTTATTCGTTATTATTTTACTTTTTGAACGAATCGAATTGTCTCGTCAACTGTCAGAACATTTCAGGAGGATTGGGTTAAAATTCACGGACACTGTCAAAGAGATAAACCTTCACTGCCGCCCTCTCGCGGCCAGTGATGTTCTTTTTAGTCCTTTGGGACTAGTTCTAGTACTTTCAGACGTCAAAAAATACCCTAGTACTCCTAAAGCAAATCTAGTACTCAGCTCAATTTTTCAAAAAAAAATTTTTTTTTCAACTGTTGCGTTTGCGCCATCCAAGAAATCGACGAGGATTACTGTTCCACCTGTTCTGTCATAATTATTGAATGTGGCTAAGTCGCAAAAATTCTTGCTGAATAGACGATAGATGGCGCAGTTAAAAGGTAAAACTAGAGTCACTATATACCAACCCTAAACGTAAAAAAATGACACAACGAAACAAACGTAAAGCCACAGTATAATAGGTAAATTCCGAACAGTAGTATCACTCTCGGGTTTTTTTATTAACCAAATTTATACACGCATGATCACCGCGTGGGGTGCGGCGCATTAGAACGAGCACGTGTTTCTTTGTAGAAAGATACTAAAATTTGCTTCAAAATTAAATCCAAAGTCTGTTTTGTCTGGGGAATTTACTACAATTTTTGAATCAAAAATTTTGTTTCCTTACTTACAAATTAATATAGAAAAATTAGATTTTGAATATAGACTTATAAGTGAGACAGATGAGTTAACTAAATACTGCAATAGTGATATTAGTATGACTGAATTTTGGTTAAATGTAGATAGTTTAAGAAATGGATTTGACGAAAGGATGTTTCTAAATGTAAGTAAAGTTGCAAAAATAGTAATGAGTTTACCACACTCTTCTGCTGCAGCAGAGAGGCTGTTTTCCCAATTAAATTTAGTTAAAAGCAAAACAAGAAATCGACTTATAACAAAAACCTGTGAAGGTTTATTACACATGAAAGATATGTTAAAAACTGAAAACAAAAAAAGGCTTTGATTGGGAACCAAATCCCAAAATGTTGAAATATACCCATTCTTTACTAAACAGCACTGAGGTAAGTGATGAAGATGTTGTTTTTCACAATGCCCATTAAAAAAAATAATTTTAATAAATCTGATGTTAAGCAAGATTGTTTTAGTTTCTTATTTAATATTCGCAAATGATATGTTTTATTTTTGTTAATGGTTGAAATATTTATAAAATATATTACTCACTTGTGTTTGCTTAAATAATTATAGTAGGTTAATAAAGCGTTGTTTTGTGAAAGAAATATGTATTATTTTTTACAAAAATATAAAAAGAATTATTTTATATCTAGATTTCAAAATAATTTTTAGAATAAAAAATTCATTTTATTTAAATTTCCCGCCCGAGATGAAATACTGCACACCATAAAACTTAAATTTACTAGTTTTGGTTTGTTTGTTGACTAATAACAATGTGAAAAAAACACTACGAAATTTAGTCCCGAAATTCCAATTCTAGTCCCCAACAAACTACAAATCTAGTTCTGAAAAACATTTGGTTTGGAACATCACTGCTCGCGGCAATATATTTGTGGGTCCCTGCCAAAACAATGTAAATATTAAAAAGTGAAAACACATATATTAGCTATCCATGCATCTTGTGTACAATTTTCTAATTGATTTTACAACAAAATTTCAATAATATCCACCAAATAATGGCTACAATTAATCCAGATTTACACCACAAATTTCGGAGTGTTAAAAAGTTATCATCAAGGCAAGCAGGAGATGGAAATGAAGTGGAGGTGAGGTTATTTTTTTTATTATCAGTCAAAGATCCGGTATTTAAAGAGTTTTTAGGTCGAAGTACGTGAAGATGAAGAACAGTCAGTAAAATTACAAGAAATCATCGATTTACTAGTAGCTGCTGGATATTTTCGGGCAAGAATTAAAGGATTATCACCGTTCGATAAAATCGTTGGGGGGATGACCTGGTGCATTGAATCTTGTAATATCGATGTAGATGTTGACCTTTTATTTCAAGAAAATTCAACTATAGGTCAAAAAATGTAAGAATATGTTTGTGGGAGAATTATCTTACATGTGGTTGCTTTTTTAGAGCTTTAACGGAGAAAATTGTAGCTGTTTTGCCTAAAATGAAGTGCCCGCATAGAATAGAACCACATCAAATTCAAGGGCTTGATTGTGTTCATATTTTTCCTGTTATACAAGTACGTACGAAACTATGTATTAACAATTTGCTATTCTTTTCTTTATTTTCATTTTTGTTGTAGTGGTTGGTGAAACGTTCCATGGAATTCAGACAGGAAATGTCTGCTTTTGTTCGATCCTATGCCGTGAGCCAGTTTGATAAAGAATTTCCTGTAAAAAGTAAACAAGCAGATGCCCAAAAACAGGTGTTAGAAAACGTCAATACCGTAAGAGAGGTTTACAGGCCTCGAAGGTATTATAAAAGAAAAAATGCACCGTCTGAAGATTTGCTATCTAGGGTACAAATTACTTTATTAGAATACGGATTGCGGGGGGACGTTTTAAGCTCCACAAGTAGGTCCAGTGAGCCAGATTCTGTAGAACAACATTCCAGTGAGGTAAAGTTATAAATTTGGTTGGATGATTTAATTGTCTGTGCGTTTGATGTTTTTTTTAATGCCTTAATGTTTGTTAATTTTATGTTTTAGCCATTTGTAACTCGTGTTAACATGCTTTATTAGTGAATGTTATATTTTTTAGCTTGATATTCAGCAATTATTAAACACCATGGCTGTTATGAAGGAGGTAAGATTTTGTTTTATTTTTGTCCAAGCATTTTGCTTTTGTGGCAATTATTTAATTAACTAAACCACTATTATAGTTATATAGCGTGAGTTATTTAAGGTGCCACCTCGCTATTATTTTCTAAACTAATTCCCGGCTGGGCTGTCTGTCCTGGCTTAGGTTTTTGCCGTGGTTTTCCTGAGCCAAAAGGTGAACGCTAGGACACTATTTTCCACGGAACAACCTCTTTTATCCAAATTCCTTGTTCTAACCCATCCTTACCATCCTTTCTCGGCCGAAGAAGGGCTTAGGATTCCGGTGCAGAGTCCGAAGACCCCTATAGCGGACCGCTCCTTCACGGGGAGTGAACCAACACCAATTTTCTCTTTTTTTGTGCCGAATATGTAAATTGAATACTGAAATAGGTGTGTGCTATGAAAACAAACGTTAAAAAGTGTCACCCTCCCTACTATTTCTTAAACTATCTCCATTAATTGTTTAAGGGGAGGAAAGCCGCCCTAGCCATAACGCCCTCCGAAATTGTAATAGTGGTTTAGTGTGACATTGTGATGCCAAAGCTTCAACCATTACATCACCTTAAACATGCCAATGGTAATTAAAAATGTAAATAAAATAACTAATTATGCTACTTTTATAGGACAGTGCAGAACAATTTGATTTAAGCGAAGAAGAAAAGTTGGAACTCATGAAGCATTATGCAAGTCTTCAATCGGAACTGGAGGTGAGCTTAATTTTTATCGTAATTATTCTTAATTTCTAAGCCATTATTTTATTATATACCCTGTATACAGCAGATACCAGTATCTGCCACTTTTTCAAAAAAATTGACATGTGCAAACATCACTGATAATCAGTTGGCCCAAGTACACAGTTTACTGTGTGCAGATAATTGAAATTGCGCTTTGTTCTTCATTTTCTTACCAAAAAATAGATATTGGCCCAGAAATCAAATTTTCAAAATTGTGTGTGGGGTTTAACCTGCTAATATTTCTCTTCTCATTAATAGGATGGTGGATTAAAATCAAGAGAAGAAAAAAAAGTATGGGCAATCGAACAACAAAAACAAATTTTAGAAGAACGATGTGATAAACTAGGAGAGGAACTAAGTGCACTTGAAAATTTAATTCAAGAAAACGAAGCAGCTGTAGACGATATTAAAATTAAAGAACAAGAAGTTGATAAAGTTCTACAACAATTAGCAGAAGACGAAAAAGAACACGCAGAGTATATCTTTATTAAATAATTCAAAATTATTAATTTTAATGTTACAATTTTTACAGTAATTTGAAAGAAGTTGAAGAATTAGTCATTTTGAACGACAGTTTGAAGGCTCAAGAGTTACAGTTTAGGGAGTATTGTAAGCAAGAATTAGGTAGATTAAAAAAGTTGATCGAGTAAGTTACGAAACACGGTACTATCATGGCCAGCTAATTTTCGGAAATAATTTACAGTG
Organism: Ctenicera cuprea; assembly: GCA_958336395.1. Lineage (NCBI taxonomy): Eukaryota > Metazoa > Arthropoda > Insecta > Coleoptera > Elateridae > Ctenicera > Ctenicera cuprea. The sequence continues at coordinate 6,139,676 of OY284492.1, read as the reverse complement.
AAACTAGGAATTCTAAAACACCTGAAGAAACCAATGTAGGCGCCGATAAAGAAGTACAAGAAGAAATAGAAAAATTGAAAGGATTAAGACTGCAATTAGCTAAGAAGAATCGTACCATAGCAGGTGTACAACGAAAGTTAGATGAAATTCCTAGCAGGGCAGAGTTAGCACAGTACCAAAGAAGGTTTTTAGAACTTTATAATCAAGGTAAATAAATAGGTTGTTAAAGTACATGGCACTGAGGTTCTGGTGGTTTAAACTGTAGTACTCACTTTCTGGATACTACCGTTACAAGCTCGAAATAGCATCAACTGTAGGAAAGAGAGGCACATACAAGTGTATAGTTGGTTCATGTGGCTAGGATTTATATGCCTTTAAAATCGTCAATACAGAGTGGTCCAAAACTAGGCGGGGGCGGGTCATTTTTTATTATTTTTGTAATCTTCAATTGTTTAACCAATTTTAGTCAGTAATGTGATTCTACATTAAAAATGCATAAAAATGGTACTCTTGATTTTTTTTTGTACGACTAGCCATTTTCCAGAAAAAAAAATATATTTAAACATTTTTCTTCTTTTGAATGAGATATCTTTTTTATTTCGTACGTTTTTATTAACTTCGGATTCAGAAAACTTAGAGATAATGTGTAACAATTAACTGCTAATTAATAACAATATAAATATAAATATAAATAAATTTATTCAGATTTGTACATCAGAAGTACTTATCCTTGTCAAGAGGCAAGTTGAGATAAAATATAATAAAAGTAAATTATAATGTAAACATTTGAAAACACAAAAACGTTAACAAATTCAACAATATTACATTTGACTTTCACTTACATGTTAACACTTTTATATAAAGGATGTTCAACTAGACAGTTTTTTAATTTTAATAACAGGAGTTTTAATACATTATTATTACGGTTATTTAATAAATTGTCTAAATAAAAATTTGAAATCAAATTGTTAACAAAAAAACAGTTCGTAAAACGTTCCACTCTTCTGTAAAATTATAAGTTAATAAATAAGTACGAAATAAAAAAGTTTTATCTCATTCCGAAGAAGAAACATTTTTGAAAATAAGTTTTTTTCTGGGAGGTGGCTAATCCTACAAAAAAATCAGGTGCTATTTTTATGCATGTTTTAATGTAGAATCATATTCCTGACTGAAATTGGTAAAAAAATTGAAGATTGAAGGAAAAATAAAATGACGTCCAAATATTCATATTCATTTTAGATCGATGGACATACGGTTGTTTTTTTGACCTAAATCGGATGTCCATAACGTATCCTGTGGTATATGGGATATAATTAACACACATATAGTACTATTTCATTAAAGTTTTACATCACAAACCTGTATGATGATGGTTTACATATCACGCATAATAAATAATACAGTTTGGTTTTATCTTCACTTTTATTCACTTTTAATTCACCTCCTCCAAAATAAATGTTTACTTATTCACTTTATTTTAAATTTTTTGCACTGGAAGCCCTGCATTAATTCAATATAATATATATTACCTACATTTTATATCTATGTGCTAAGCCCCTAAGATATTCTAAAATATCGGCGTTAAGAAAAATATGAAATTACATAAAAATCCTAGGCATAATGATTAGTTCATGTGGCTACCTAATAACTTGAAAAACCTTATTGTTACAGTTGCAGCGAAGCACAAAGAAACAAAACAATATTACACCTTATATAACACGCTAGAAGATACAAGAATGTACATCAAAAAAGAATTGTCATTATTAAACTCCATATGCGATAGTTATCCAGAGTAAGTTATGACATTAAATACAAAAAAATTGTTTTTTACTATTATTTGCTACAACTTTAGGGCCATATCGTCAAGTAGTAGCAAGGAAGAATTCTTAAAGCAATTTGAAATTATAGTAGAAACAGTGAAGCAATCGAAATCAAAAGTGGAACAGAGATTAGCAGAAGAAAAACATAAACGTGATCAACTAAGTCATACTCTTCAAGGGTTGGTAGAGCAACAAAGGCGATACGTGGCTGCTGTACGACAGCTAAGTATTGAATGCAGGAAGCACGAAACTCTCTTGGCACAGCATAAAGTTTAAATTATAAGAAACATATTTGAAATGTGATATTAATGCCTAAAAATGATTTATCCAGGCACCATTGTTGTAGGTTTAAAAAAAAATTGTTTTCTGGGTATTGGGTGTATAAAAATTCAATTCGAATGATTTACTTTTTACCTATTATTTATATTTGTAATTAGTGAGTAGGATATAAAAGGTGTATAACGAGCATAAAACTTTTATAATATGTATTTCCCAAGGCAGTTGTAATTATTCAGATTGCAACAAACATTGTTGGAGATGTGAAAAATGTAAACTAAATCTTATTGTTGAAAAAGAAAATTATAAGCTCTAGACTAGAAGTGCGACTTTTGTACTGAAATCCAATCCAAGCTGGTCAGATTAGATCGGATTTGGGTAAGATTTTTTCTCACCTCTATTTTAGAGCACGTGATCTCCTGATGCTTGTTATTTGTATTCTTATTACTCCCTGGTTTTTATATCTTTGTAACTATAATAATGAATTAAGAATGCATAGTGTTAACGTTTTGTGTTAAGCTGAGCGTTACTGGTTTTGGCTTTTTCTACACTAAACAGGATTCGAAATATTGAAGATAACCAGAAGACTGAGATGATAGAACAGTTTAGATTGATAGCTGGATTAATTGTAACAACTTGTAATGGTGATGCTCAATGTTTAATTCATGAACTAAAATTTCTTCTATACTCACACAATAATTGTAGATAATTTATTGTTCATATTAAGTTGTTGTTTTTAACAAGTGCAATATAGGTATGTATATCAAGAACAGTTTTGTATGTATGTCTGTACATTTTCAATTTTATTTAATGAATATTAGATATAACAAATTGTGCTTTTTACTGGATCATGTTACATAAAAAAATATATAATTCCCTCATTGCGTTTCATTTATTTCCTTAAAATTCTTTATCATAATTTCCGTCAGTGAGCAGAGTTGGTGAGTCATAAGCTACTGGACTAAATTCAGTTCTCGCTCACTGTAGGGTTCATACCGGGTGTTTTTTTTAAAACAATCCACCTTAAATAACTTCAGAATAAAATAAGATATTTAACCGCACCCCAATATCAGTTCTTGTATATTTTTATCACCACCATATTAGTCGAACTAGTTGACATTAAACCACGTAGGACATGGCAATAGCCATGGTTGTTGCATTAAAAAACAAATCTTATTGATGTTTGAAGTTTTGCAAAATGGACATTAAATTATGAACACTATGTAATAATCTGCTGTACTAAACACTTTATAAAGTGTTAATAGTCTGTGCAATAGTGATTGGACTATCCGAATGAAAATTATGCTAGTTTCAGATTCTTAAATTAATCGGAATATTCCGATTAGTGTTTCGAAAGTATCCGAATCATTTTCATTTTACGACAGCGCGAGCGGGTTTAAAATACAATAACCAATGAGTAATACCACAGTCTAAATTAGTAGACTGTAGTAATACTAAAGGTGCGATTGTAAAACTATAAAATAATAAATCATAGATAGGCACGTAATGCTTTCTCAAACATATTTGGACTTCCGAAATTCCGTTTCCAAATTGACTGCGCTGCATTCGCATGAAATTTTCAAAGTGGGTGCTCCAGAGATTTCCGCTAATGATTCAAAATATTTTAAAAACGTTAAATCACTCGAAAACCACCAATTTTAAGATCGTAGTACCTTAATACTTTTATATCTAAAATTAAACGTAAAATCCAAACATCTATAATAATATAGAGAGTATTCCATTTAAAATACCAAAGTAATGTGCTGTACAGACATACCTAAACACCCAGTATAATTAATAATAGTTTTAGGTTATGCTCGCCTCTCCTGGCTGTGTAGTGCCTGCACCAGTTGTACATAAGAGTGCAAACCCTGTTCGTTTCAAATAACCCAAATTGTAAATGCAAGTCTCCGGACACTAACAATGAGATCCATTTCTACTGCTTCTAAAATTTGCGGTTTGGCATTTCAAATCCGAAGAGTTCGTGCCCTTCCTCGATATTGCACTTGAGGTTTAAACGAACCATGATGCCCTAGCTCTGGCAGCATTTCCACCAAGTTCGCTATACACAAGGACGATGTCCGTTAATTCATTATTTGATAAAATCAGCATTTCATTACTAAGTAACGAATTTGTTGCATGCGATCACACGTACAGTTGTACACATCGAACTTATTCAGCAATACATTTTACTGTGCCGCATTAAATTAAAATACAATTCCAGAGGTGGGTACCCACATTTTTAGTAAAAAGGTTTTTGATTTTTAACTTATTTTGGGTGGGTCTTTCGAAGAAATAATAAATAGATAATTAACTTTAAAAAAAAAAGAAAACCGACTTCAAATAAAAACACAAAAGTGACATAAGTTAACTAAAAAGCAAAAAATAAATGTTTTTTATACAACAGTTTAATACTTATTTGTTGTTCCGTTTAATGTAATTAAGAAATTGTTGTTTATTATATAATTATTAATTGTTTTATAATTTTTAAGTCGGTGCCAAGTAAAACATAAAAATTCGAATCTAATTTGTTATTGCAGCAAGGTATATAATTTTTATGTTTTACTTGGCACCGACTTAAAAATTATAAAACAATTAATAATTATATAATAAACAACAATTTCTTAATTACATTAAACGGAACAACAAATAAGTATTAAACTGTTGTATAAAAAACATTTATTTTTTGCTGTTTAGTTAACTTATGTCACTTTTGTGTTTTTATTTGAAGTCGGTTCCCTTTTTTTTTAAAAGTTAATTATTTTAAGTGATGGGTAGACCTAGTACGGATGCTTCTCGAATGAGGAAATGACGGCTAGTTGAAACGGAAGATGAAATACGGAAACACTAAAAAGTCGGTTAAAAAAATAGATTTTGAGGAGTATCTTCGAAGTTCAAGCTCCAATACTAATGAAATTACAATGGGACCACCTTGGAACTATACTGAACCCAACACAAAAAAATCATTAAAATCGGTTCACAAACAAAAAAGTTATGCCCAAACATACATTAAAAAAAAAAAAAAAACATACAGACGAATTGAGAACCTCCTCCTTTTTTTGAAGTCGGTTAAGAAGTGGTTCAGTTTGGCGAGTTCTATTACAGGTTAAAATATCTGCACATATGTCAATAACACCCTGTATGTTTTGGCAAAGTGGAGTATGTGTGTTTAATGTAATGTTGTTTGTTTTTTGTGTCTGCTAGGAAGGTTGTCGCCCATATGGCCTTGCGTCATGATTTTTGTACCCCATTGCATATACAGTACAATCATTGGTAAAAGAAATTATACGTTTTAATAAAAAAAAACTTTTATCAAATACATATAATATTCAAAATTTAAAATGTAACAACAGGTTATAAGTATTTGGTGTCAAATAACTGACCATCACGATGTACAAATTTGCTAAGCGATTTGTTTTTCAGAAGCAGCATCTGCGGCAACATTCCTTTCAGGCGAATTATGATATCTAAAACATACAAAAATAATTGCTTCTAAATTTTTAAATCCTTAGTTAGCAAATTACAACTTACCTCTAAAATTAGTTTTATCCGCATCTGAAACATACAAGGCCAACATATCCAAAAATATTTTGTAAAGTCGTGCACCAGTGATACCATTAAAATTTTCGGCTAATTTATTCCAATTAATTTTTTTACGATCGTCCTCTTTGGTATGATATAAACTATAAAAAAAATATAATTAATTTTGAATATTTTATTAATAGGTTCAAGTTTTACTTTGTTGAAGTTCATATTAATATAAATAAAATATTAATTATTAACTTCAACAAATATTTATTTTAACCTTATACGTGTTTCAACGTGTTTACATGTCATTATTAAAGGTAAGATGATCTATGTCTGCAGATGACTTAATATCTTATTCAAAAACTTCCAATAATGGTGAATTTGAGAGATCAATTTGCTCATTCATTTAAGGTACAATTTTTAGATGTTTGCGAATGCGTTCAGTTTATCATCACAAAAGTGTAAAAATTCTATAGTGTTATTAGATGTCATTAAATGATTGTGTTTTAATACGAGTGCAGCATAATGATGACAAGAATCGTCTGGTATTGTAATGACTGTTTGTGTAGGTTTTCTATAAACAGAATATTTAAGTTTATTATTTAAATAAAACATTCAATAATTATATTAACTTGTAAAGTTACAGGGATTTATTCACATAATAATACGCGTGTTGCTAACAACGTAGCTTTAACATAACTAACTTCTCCTGCCGGGATATTTTAGAGCCCGGCCGGTGATCTCATTCCTTCGTGGTAATATGATTCTTATCGCTATGAAGCAATATCGAGGCTGACCCAACACTAAGTTACATTTACATTTACTTGATGTTACTTACTCCTCGATTAGTTTTTCTCGAATTTCATTCAAAGTGCAATACTCTTCTACGAACAACCTTGGATAAATATAAAGTACCCATTTTCTCCTTATTTTGGGCGCCGGTATATTCATCTTTTTTTCAATTGCCTTCCAATGCGCTGCTTCAATGGAAAATTCCTTTAAATCATCCACATTAATTTTTCCGGTTACCTCCAGTAAATTATTCACGAGGTCTTGCAAAAGCGACATGTTCCATGATAATTTTTCATCTAGAAATAAAAATTCTAACATCTAACCACTTGTGAATTGTAATGAATTCGGTACCATCTGATATTAAAACCTGATGCCGTTTTTTTATTAATTCCCTGCCGCGGTTTAAAATTGGAGATAATGCAGAATACTTGTTGGAAACATTTGAATTTTCTACAAATGTTAAGATAATGCTATCTTCTTCTGTGGTAAACCTAAAATTTTAATCAATAAAATAAAAATGTTATGGACATTACGGCCAAGTTAGGCAAAATGGTAACTTACTTTCCTTTTTTGAATGGTCGAAACAGTAATTGAAATCTATTGTAAATACTACAAAGTGTACGATGTTTCAAATCCTTTCCTAGATATCTAACAAAGTTAATTCTTTGGTCTGTTGGTAATAAACTACGATTTTCACCTTCCACAGGAAAAAATGCCAAAGGACTGATTTTTAAATCGTGATCCTAAAAAAGAGTAGAAAATTTTAGTAGTAATACAGGTAACCTAGACTCTTTAAAGTTAGATATTTTTACACCATTGTACCAAATTCAACTTTAAAAAATATCAGAGTAGTTATAGTACCACGTAGTACAAGGTCTTGACTAACATTTGAAAGAAAGGGTTTAATCTGTTGCAAATACGGCTCGTAAAGATTTTATTAGTGAAGTCTGCAAACGTAAATTTTTTAAAAAAAGAATAACTTGGTATCTCTACAAGGAAATGGTATGGCACTCTTATATGGAACCCCTGTATAATCAAAAATAATATTACAATGTGCTCCTCTTGGTCCCCTACAATATTTGTTTGAAGATTTTTGTGTATATTAAACAGTAAAGGAGACATCGACCACTGCGGCCTTGTTCTCTCTACCTTATGTAATAAGAGAAAAACAATTTCTGCTGTTACTTACTCGACAAAAATTCTCCCAATTATCTTTAATTTTTTGATCCTCATCTTTGTTGTAAGGTCCTGATTTCATTGCAAAATCTAACTCTTTAAACTCTTTGTATTGTTCGGAAGTTGGGTGTGAGAGTCTTGTTTCGATTGTGTGCGATTCTGGCAATTCCCATGGTACAACTATGTGTAGATCATTTAAAACCTACAATAAAAAAATTAATGAACAAGATGCTTCTAACCAATAAACTAAATTTTAATTCTTTAAATGTTAATTGTTGTAATAGCAGGAGTGACAAATGTAGTCCAACTCGTCATAAAAACAAGGAAAAAATTGATTTGAATTTTGCAACAAATTAGGTCTTTAGATCTTCCACGCATGATAATTAATAAAGCACTACAAGTCAAAAGACAGAAAAAAAGTGTTTTAATACTGTTAACAGTATAACTTTAAATGCGTTGGAATTTTCCTAAACCTATAGGTCTTTTCTATGTAGATACTACTGTTACGTGCAGATTAGCTTGATGCCAAAGATGAAAAAAGCCTTAAGCAGCATCAAATGAAGCTGTAGGTACTATGTGTCTAGATCTTACTGTCAGATAGAAGTCAGGGAAGTCAAGCAACATAAACACTGAAGTAGTAGGTCCTCTTTGTATAGATATTGCTGTTACAAACAAATTAGATAGAGGCCAAAGAAGTCTAAGTAGTGTCAACTGAAGCTGTAAGTCTCTCTGTCTAGATATTACCGTTACCGTTAGGCACAAATTAGATACAGGCAAAAAAAGCCGTAAGTAGTGTCAACTTAAGCTACAGGTCTGACTAGATATTACTGTTACACAGGAACCAGATAGAAGCTAGATATGTTGAAGTAGTATATTCTCTCTGTCTAGATATTACCGTTATGCAAAAAACTAGATGGGAGGCCAAAGTAGCCATACGTAGTGACAACTAAAGCTGTAGATCCTCTCTGCCTAGTTATGAGTATTATACACAAACAATATAGAAACCAGAGAAGGGATAACCAGTCACAGCTGTATTAATGTGGCACACAAATCAATTAAATAAATTAACAAAAATATGCTTACACACATATCATCATCATTAAGTTGTTTCTTTTCCAGAGCTGTATCCAAAGCTTCATTTATGAAATTCATCGCCTTAATCTTATTTTCATTCTGCTCATCATTATCTTCATTATGTGCTGATTTTATTGTTGGTGTTAAATAATATTTTTTGTGATTACTTTTTATAGTGTCTAATTGATTAATACTTCTTTTCTTTGGCGTGGGTTTTATGTATTTCTTGTTGTTTTTAACTTTGTCCGACTTAATATTTTCAGAAGCAGCCGATTTTAGGGTTTCACTATCTCCATATTTATTTTCTTCATACGTTTTTGATAAGCTATCGTCTTCTTGTTTCTCCTTTTGCATTTCTTCTACCGAGGAAATAGATTCTGACTTTTTGCGACCTTTATGCTTCTGCTTTCCTTTACCATTGTCTTCTATTTCTGATGTACTAGAATGTTTCGGTTTCTCCTTTTTGATTTCTTGTATTAAAGAACCAGATTCTGACTTTTGGTGACCTTTATGGTTCTTATTTTCTTTACCATTGTCTTCCACTACTGAGGAAAGAGATTCTGACTTTTTATGATCTTTACGGTTCTTATTTTCTTCACCATTGTCTTCTACTGAGGAAACAGAATTTGTCTTTTCATGACGTTTATGCCTCTTCTTTTCTTCACCATTGTCTTCCACTTCCGATATACTAGAATATTTCGGTTTCTTCTGTTTGACTTCTTCTACTGAGGAAACAGATTCAAATTTTTTATGACGTTTATGTTTCTTGCTTTCTTCACGGTTGTCTTCCACTTCTGATATACTAGAATGTTTCGGTTTCCCCTGTTTGATTTCTTCTATTGAGGAAACAGATTCTGACTTTTTACGACCTTTATGCTTCTTATTTTCTTTACCATTGTTTTCTACTTCTGATATACTAGAATGTTTCAGTTTCTCCTGTTTAATTTCTTCTATTGAGGAAATAGATTCTGACTTTTTATGACCTTTATGCTTCTTACTTTCTTTACCATTGTCTTCTACTTCTGATATACAAGAACGGTTGTGTTTGTTTTTCTTCCGTTTAACTTCTTTGGATAATTCATTTTCATTTTCCTCATAGTTATCTTCTATTTCTGAGATACTAGAATGTTTGTGCTTCCTCTTTTTAGTTTTTTTAGGTAAAATGATCGATTCATTCAAAATTGGCTCATTTAATTCAGGACTGCATGATTTTAATCTTGCAATATTTTCAATTTCTGTGAAATTTGATTCTTTACGATGTTTTTTCTTTTTAGTTTTTTGTATTATATTTTCATTCACTACAATGTCGTTTTCTACTTCTAATACACCAGAATGGTCATGTTTTTTCTTTTTGTGTTTTTTAGGTAAAATAATTGTCGGTATTTCTAATTCGTTCTCATTTGAATTTTTACCATCACGATCTTTATGTTTTCTCTTCTTCTTCTTTTTTAAGGAATCTTCTTGTTCAATTTCAGATTTTATTTCTAGATTTTGATCAGTAAAAATTTCCATTTCTTCATCCTCGTTTATTTGCTTTGTGCTGTGCTTGCTCTTCAACGTGTTCATCGTACCCTGAGAAAGCGAATTGAAACGTGCCTGTTGATGTTCGATACTAGCATTTAGAAGAGTTAAAAGGCTTTCGTTGCTTGAGCTGTACTCTGAATCGACTCCCAGTATTGATTTCAAGGATCGATTTATACTTATGGCACCATCATTTAAAGAATTTTTTGATTTTATAGAACAATCCTTCATAATATTCTTCAATTTAACACCATAGGCAATTAATAATGCCTAGGGTGGGTTTATCTAAAAACGAAGAGACACAAATTTCAGGAAACTTTGTGTTACTTTTTATATATACTTACAATTTGTGTTATATGTTTTTAATGATTTTCCAGCAAACAACATGGATTTGTTATTTTCACTAAATAACTTTTAAAAACATGCGATTAATTGAGGTTAGAATCAGCTGGTAGTAACTGTGGTTACTGTCACAGAACATAAACCTTTGTTACTGTGGCTGTGGCTCTCACATCCTTGTTGGTATTTCAGTTATTACATCACTGTTATTTCATTTCAATCTGTCAGTGTCAAGTTTATATACATAACCCGACTTAAATTGAGTTTTGAAAGTTAATTTATTCAATTAAAATACATCGAAAAATGACTGAAAACATGAATTACAAAGACTCCTGGATATTAATAAAGAAAGCGTTTCCTATTCTCAATGATTCTTTCAATTTGGTAAGTATTAAAATGTTGAGTTCGTTTCCTTCTAATTTTCCCTTATTTTAGCCCTTCCCAGATACTTCAGAAGAACAATTTACAGAATCCGTAGGAATAATTAACAAATTTAATCTTACTCACGCAATTCAATCACTGATCATTAGTAAAATCGAAAAGCACATGCGAAAAACAGTTGTACCAGAATTTTGGTCATTCTTCGGAAAAACTGAAAATAAATTTGAAGGCTTTAGCAAATTTTACAAAGCTGTTGAAGTGTTGTACGGGTATTTTGCGCAATATTTATTTCTTATGGTTAAATTAAATGCTTTACGAGAACGTAATCAATTTGAAGAACTTATTTATGGAGAGAAAAATGCCGTTGATGCTTTAAAACTTATTATAAGAGCCACACTCTTATCGCAGTTGCCGATCGAACATACTAAAGTCACTGAAGATTTTTATGAAACGGCTTTAAAAATGGAAGATAATGGAAGTTATTTTCATGATAAATGCCCGTTGTGTTTAAAGGAATATGCGAACTGCCATTGTGTTGATTATTTTTATGAAACAAACAGGTATGGATGTATATTTTAATATCCTAGTATTAGGATGAAAATTTATTATTTAATTTTTTAGGAAATTAGTCGACTTAGGTTTATTAGAACCTTTAGTCGGTCAAGTCTTAACATCGTTAATTTATACACATATTGAAAGTCATATTCATAAAACTTGCAAGGATAATTTTGATAATTCTTATATAAACAGTTTGGAAAGGGTAATTTTAGCAGAATTAAACCTGATTTTGAAATTTGACATTTTTTATTTTTAGTGGTTGGATCTTTTCGTCATAAGATGGTTACGTAAAGTTTACTGCTTAGATTACTCACCAGATTTGCAAGATTCTGTTACCAAATTTAAGCAGAAGCTTACGAACTTTTTATATGAAACTTATACCAAAATTAGGATTAATCAGCTCTTTAATATAATAATAGGTAAATATGCAAAAGTCCAGAAACATTTTTTTCTTCTTAACTTTAAACTCTAGAATATCCTGAATCTCTTCCGGCCTTGGAAGATCTAAGTAAATGCCTACCAAAGACCGATTTACGTCCGCTTTTAACAAAAAAGCTGCAAAAGGCAATGGAAACACGTCTTTTACATCCTGGAGTGAGCACTCCCGATATTTTAACAGCTTATGTGGCATCCATTCGTTCTATGCGTGTGTTGGACCCATCTGGGTTACTATTAGAGACTGTTACACATCCTGTACATCAGTATTTAAGAAGCCGGGATGATACTGTTAGGTAGGTGAAGAGTATAAGCATACTCGAATCCAATTTTACTTAATATGTCATATCGAAATTATACAAGTTATTTTTTCTCTCTTATCCCAAACGTATTTAACTAATTAAACTTTATTCCCAAAGATGCGTAGTTAGCAGTTTAACAGAAGAAGGTCCAAATGATTTAGCCGAGGAATTAGTTAAAGGAGATGCAGTACATGTGGATGAAAATACTCCCTCAGATGAGGAATCTGAAAACTGGGAAAGTTGGGTACCGGATCCAGTTGATGTTGATCCAAGTAGGTTTTTACTAATACCATCTATGCAACCAATAGCACTTCATGTTCTCAGGCAAATCATCAAACATTCGTCGAACCTCGGACATAATATCCATGCTAGTAAACGTTTATGGAAGCAAAGAATTATTTGTAAATGAATACCGCACCTTATTAGCGGATCGTCTTCTCTCTCAGTTTTCTTGCGACACAGAAAAAGAAATTAGATATCTGGAATTGCTAAAACTTCGATTTGGTGATTCTCAGTTGCATTATTGTGAAGTTATGCTCAAGGATATTGCGGATTCGAAAAGGATCAATCAACACATTAAACAAGATCCGGAATATATCGAAAATAATTTTCCCATGTCTGCAATGATAGTATCCGCACAGTTTTGGCCGCCATTTAAGGATGAAAAACTCGAGCTTCATGCGAAAGTTTTGGCACAAATGGAGGCCTACACTGGAGGTTTTGAAACTCTGAAAGGAAATAGAACTTTGTGTTGGAAAAATCATTTAGGAGTTGTTGATTTGGAGATTGAATTGCCTGACCGGGTGTTGAATTTATCTGTAACTCCTGTGCATGCTACTATTTTGATGTATTTTCAAGATAAAAGTAAGTGTGAAATAGGGAACTCGCTGGAATTTTAACAGAATGTTTCTTTGTTCTTTTAAGATCATTGGGAACTAAATGACTTAAGCCATGTGCTACACATCCCATCCACTATTTTGAGAAAGAAAATAGGATTCTGGCAATCACATGGTTTATTGGAAGAGGTTAAACCAGATTTGTTTTATCTTGTTGAAGAAGGTGAAAAGAACAGAGCAAATGTTAATGCGGAAGTTGTTGAGGATTACGAATCCGAAAGCGCCATGGCTAGTACACAAGATCAACGTGAAGAAGAATTACAAGTCAGTATTTAATCATTTCTACTTATATAATAAAACAGAATGATGGCATCTTTTTTGTTTTGCAGACATTTTGGTCATACATAATTGGAATGCTTATGAATTTGGACTCGCTTCCATTGGAAAGAATTCACCAAATGTTGAAAATGTTTGCATTTCAAGGTCCTACAATTGAATGTAGTCTACCAGAACTGAGACAGTTTCTAGATAGAAAAGTTAGAGAACATCAATTGGTTTATTCGGGAGGGTTTTATAAATTGCCTAAACCTGATATGCTTTAAAGATGAAACAGTTAATCGTAGATTGTATGATTCTTTTGATTTCTGAACTAGTATTAATATTTTTGTTAAATATATGTGCTTTGCCATGTTCTAGAAACGTCCAGATTTTTCTACTCGTTTTTTCTTATGGCAAGTCTTTTTAGTTGTACATGGTTGTTACTGCTTATATCTTGGTCTCCTGCAATATTCTAGCTTACCCCAATTAAGGTGTCTTTATGTTACAAAAATTAAAAATTAAACTGAACGTGGTTTCATTTATGTACATAAATAAAATTGTAATTCAAACTAGAGATAACCAACTTTTTCTTCTTAGTTTAACTCTTAATTTTTAGAGTTGTTTGCGCACCACTTACCTTAGGTCAGTGATGCGCACTCTATAACACCCGCGCCATTATTTTCAAAGTGATTGATGTTCATTACTGCCGATGATTTGATTGGTCCTTTTTTAATTTGAGTTGAATTTTTATTACATAAAAGGCATACTTGTCATAGTTTAGTTATAACCTTAGTTTAGTGTAAATTTAGTTTAACTAATAATTTTTGTAACATAAAACCACAGTTATTGTTTTTGTTAATAGCCCTTTGTATCCTTACAATTAGTTAAAAGGACAAAATCTATACTTTTTGTCAAAATCAATACTTTCCCGCCAAAACTTTTTAATTCAATAGGTGCATTTGGAATTTACATTTCTTCCCTCGTTCTTACTCACGATTGTTCGGTAATAGCATCAGACGTTACTGAGCAAAGGGGTAATTAGAATTCTGAGTCTTCAGATTTCATCGGTTTGTTCGGACTTGTTTTACCCAGCATACAGATGCCAAGCGATATGCCGTCTGGTGGCGAATCATCTAACTTACAAGGCATATTGTAAACAGAAGTACCTAGTTGTCGTTTTTAGCATTTAATAAGTTTGTAAGTACGAAGTTTGGTTAGGATTAACAAAACGAATAAAAAGCGTTCGCTTATTGTCCGGACAACAGAGTTTCTTAGCTATCACGTGACCAACGTCTGTTTCCTCTGAGCTCTGCTAGGGGATGTTATTTCCAAATGCACCTCATATTTTATTATAAAAAAATAAGTCAAAATCCAAAATTCTATTCACGCCAAAACGTTTAAATTCAACCTTTGTTTCTGCCAAATGTCAAAATCCATAATTTTATTTTCTGCAAATTAACAAAATCCGGAAATTTATTCCTACTAAAAGGACAAATTCCATCCCTTTTCTGAAAAACGTCAAAATCCATAATTTTATTTCCGCTACTACGTCAATCCGTATTTTTATTCACGCCAAAACGTCCTAATTAATACTTGTTGTTTGCCAAAACGTAGAAATCACGCTTTACATAAAATTTATACTACTTTCTCGTCATGACGTCTAAATTGATAATTGTATTACCAACGTCTATTTCCTATGAGCTCTGCTAGGGGATGTTATTTCCAAATGCACCTCATATTTTATTATAATAAAATAAGTCAAAATCCAAAATTCTATTCACGCCAAAACATTTAAATTCAACCTTTGTTTCTGACAAAATGTCAAAATCCATAATCTTATTTTCTGCAGATTAACAAAATCCGGAAATTTATTCCCACTAATAAAAGGACAAATTCCATCCCTTTTCTGAAAAACGTCAAAATCCGTAATTTTATTTTCGCTACCACGTCAATCCGTATTTTTTTTTCACGCCAAAACGTCCTAATTCATACTTGTTGCTTGCGAAAACGTAGAAATCACGCTTTACATAAAATTTATACTACTTTCACGTCTAAATTTATAATTGTATTAACGCCAAAATTTACACCTTTTCTCGCTAAAACGGTAAAAATTCAAAATTCTTGTCAAAAATACATTTGTATTTCCCGCTAAAAATCAAAACCACTAAAACATCAAAATCCATACCCTTTCGTGTCAATATTCGTAGTTTTGACCCGCTAAAAGGTTAAAATTCATACTTTTTTCCGCCATTACGTTCAAAAAGTCAAATACCTTATCTGCTAAGACATTAAAATTCACAATTTTGATCAAAATCTCCATTTCATACTTTTTTCCCGCAAAAACGTCTAAGACCATAACTTGGTCCCGCCAAAACTTCTAAATCCACACATTTTCCTTCCAAAACGTTAAAGTATAGTTTTGTTTTAAATTTCTACGTTTTTCCCGCCAGAACCCCAAAATTTATACGTTTTTCCCGCCAGAAGGTGTATATATGAAATTTGTTAATATCTTTTTTTTTTGAACGTAAAACGTAAAAGTCCATGGTTTTTACCAACTTTTAATCCTGCCATAACGTCATATATCCATAATTTTATTCTCCCTAAAACGACAAAACTTTTGGGAAAATTGTCAATTATATCCTCACCAAAAAATCAAAATCCCCATTTTCTTTGTAAACCGTTAAAATTTCAAAAATGTAATGCCGTCAGAACTTCGATATTCCTAATTTTTGTCAAAAGCCATAGTTTTATTCTCATCAATTGCATAACCATCATCTATGAATTTAATCAGAGAATGGTACTTTTGGCACGGGTAGGTTTCGTGAAAACGCCCGAGCAAAATGACTTCCCAAAAACCGTGTTCAGCGTGAGTTCCTAGTAAATAACCTGACTAGGAAAGCTCACAGTGAAGAAGCTGAACGGATTTCAGTAAAATTGACTATAGAACAGGGAAGGAATAAAGGATAAGGGAATGGAAGTGTGAGTTTGGTGAGTTAGACATGTTATTATATTACCAAAGACCTAAAAAATAGTTGCAGGGTAAAAGTTGACAAAAATAAGACCAAGGAATCACACTAGGAGCACATTAAGGGATAGGGAAGCAAATTATCGTAGAAAAATAAGTGCTTGCAACTGGAGGAATACAGTGGAAAATAAGAAGACATATGGAGCACGCTAAAAGCTAAAACACAATCAGAGTTAGGATGCCATGATGTAAGGAAAATAATTGGAGACTGTGGAAAAAAACAGTTGGAGACGCAGAAGGGCAGAACGTTTACGATGAAGACCACGCGGCGATGGTGCAACAGTTGGTTTTATCTCTAATTTTCTTATATCTAATAAGGTTTAAAATAAAAAACACTTAGTAATCTTGTATGAGTTAACTTTTATTAGAGATGAACTATGAGATACAGTTAGTCGTTACAGCAATTAGGGTAAGGAAAATTACAATTTTGATTCATTCAGACTGATTGTTCTTGGTCCTGTATCGCTATCTAGGTATACAGACTTATGGAAGAATATCGTTTGATTTATTATCTACATAGTTTGTTTTTTTTACTTGCTACTCATATATAAAATTTATCCAAATTTGCAATTTCGAATAACAAAATGTATAAACGGGATACTCTAAAACTTTTTTTATACAAATTGATATATTTGATTTTTTAAATTTATTAACTGAAATATATTTTGATCTTTTTATTTAGTAACAAAACATTTAAAAAGTTTGATTATTATCTAAAACCACAGCTTACACTGCAATAGAATAGTCTGATGGCTGTCCTGATCCAGCGGGTCGAGACCAAAGAGACGATCGCAACCCTAATTTGAGCTTTTTGAGCGTGTCTATGTCACATTCAGCCTCACTTAGCTCAGGTCGATCCGGTGTATTAGTTTCTGACTGTGACGACGTTCGCTCGGTAAATGCTGTTTCGGCCACTGATAATGTTGGTAATAAATGTCTCGTGGATGCTCTACCTTGTGATAACCACCTATAGTTAGCCTTTAAATGAATAGCATAATTACTCCATACTTGTTACTAATTTACCTGGACCTACTGCGCCTTGGCAGCGATTTTTGTTCTGACATAGGAGATATGTCTGACGACGTGCTTGATTGAGCACCATGATATATAAAATCTGTAAGAAAAATTCGTAAACACAACAAATAAGTGTCTCATTTTATAATAAGTCACCCAACCTATAAAAGAGAAAAATTTAACGTTTATTAAGTTGTATGGCTACGTTAGGTAGAGATTATTTGATAAACTTACTGTGTTTAAGTTTCATATCTAACTGGTTGGAAGACTCCGTTCTACTAGAAGTGAGTTGGTCAGGATCTGAATCAGATTCGTCGCTATCTACGTCTGTTTTCCGACTGGCCCTTCTTCGCCCATGCCCTTTTGAGCTTTGAAACTTTTGCTAAAAGAAAACGTAAAACGGAAGTCCCTTGGTCTGTTTTAATAGGAAATGGGATTGCCGACGTTTCGTTTCTGGTTTCACGGGACATCTTTAGAACTACTGTATGTTGTAGATCTGGGACAGAACTGAAATACAACAACAGTGAAGCACATGCCCCACGAGACGAGGCGCCACTGAAAACCGAAGAGAAACCGGGAACTCCGGAAGATGGCGCGATATTAGTGACACGCAAGGAAGTTCGGACGGAACCACGTTTTACCCCGATTTACGACGGACGCGAAACGGGCGGTTTTGTTGTATGTTTGAAATTTAGTGAGCTTAAGTGAAGGTGAATTTAGTGTGATTAGAAGCGTATTGTATATTTTTCGAAGATGCCAGACCAGATAGAAAAACCGAATGAAAAGAATACTACCGCAAAAACAACGTTGTTTCAGAATGAACAACAATGCCAGTGCCAGAACAGTCCGATGAGGCATGTGCCTCACGAGCCGGGTCACCACTGGAAACCGCAGAGCAACCATGGAACTCCAGGACGCGCAACCGCAAGGCAGTTTGGATGGAACCACGTAAATCGGAAATTATGGGGAATTTGTATATTTTAAATTACATATTTTTCCTTGTATTCGCCGTGTGAAGTCTTATTGTATTCCTTACAGTTGTATTCCAGATCCAGAACGAAACGCATTTCTGAAGAATAATTTGCTGGAGAACTACCAAATTTAGTGTGTACAGAAACGAAACGTCCAAGGGGGAAGCCTGAAACTTACAATATTATAATAGGGGGAATTTCGTTGTACTGATGATGTAGCAGGTGGAGGAGAAGCGCATCCTTCAGTAATTGCATGTTCGTGATACATAAAACTATGCAACATTGTATTTTGTGGCAGTGTACTAGGTTCAGAAAGTTGGAATGTTGCATACGGTGAAATATCTTCAGAAGTTTCTGCAAAATCGAATCAATAAAATTTGATATTTAATTCAAATCTTCCAGTTTACCCGGAATTTTTTCTCCAGCTTGTAGCGCTACTTTATGAATAGTGGCATAGTATCGTTCCCTTTGTGCTTCAGCATTTTGTTGATTATCTAATTGTTCTTTGGCATCTTCTTCTTGATCTAGAATTTATCCTCATACAAAACTTTTCCAATTTTCAAATAAATACTTACGATTTTTAAAACAAACTACAGCAGCTGCACCAGCTACTAATAACATTATAATTATAATTACTACAGGTACAATAATTTTGAGATCCGCATAAAACGGGGGAGATTCGCTTCCTCGTTTCATTAAATCGGGTGGAGGTGCATCTGCAACCCAAATTAATAATTTTATGCAACCATTGTTTAATAACTTTTACCTCCTTCTTTGGCAAGTGTGGTAAATGCAAATTCTTCTGTTGCAAAACCAGCTATATTATGAGCTTCTACTTTGACAACATATTGTGTTGAGGACGTCAAGCCAGTTATGGATGTTCGTCTTTGTGGCTTCAAAGCATTCGATACTGCAAAAAAAAACGTTAAATCAGTTACGAATTGTAGGTCTTGAAGTTGCTTCAATCTCATAGAAACCTTTCTACTAATACTATGTACCCCTAACATACCTAGCGTCCATTGCGATTCACTAGCCTTTCTATATTGCAATATAAAATACAACAAGGGGCAACCATTATCAGGCCATATATGCAGTCTCAATACAACGGCAGTTGTATTTGGAAAAATGAAAGTGTTGGCAGGAGGAACACCTGGTGGATGCCCTTGAGTCCGAGCTTGAAGAGGATGACTTGCTGGAGAACTACCGATTTTATTATGTGCGGTTAGGTAGAGATGATACGACGTTCCACACAGCAAACCCTTAAATATTCACAGCTTAGGAAATTTACACAATTGTTAAATGTACTCACTTTTAGTTCAAAACTTGATGCGTGTCTAGAAAGGAAAACTTCATCTAAATCACCGTGCTCTTTTCTGTAATTTAAAGTAAAACCACTAATAGCTGCTCCTCCATTGCTTCCAGGTTTCCAGTGCAAAAGTACGCTACTGCTAGTTGCACTACTAACATATAATAAAGGAGCATCTGGTGGTACTTGCACCAGTAAATTATATGTTACTTTGTCAGAACCTTGCCCATTATCAACCTGACAAGTATAATTTCCTGAATCAGTAAGTTGGACGCCACTAAGGAGGAGTTCTCCTGTATCTAAAAGTTGTTGTCTATGGTCTACTCCTCCTTTTATAGATTGGTCTGCACGAAACCATTCTCTTCTTGGTGTTCCTACAGCAGTACATGGTAAGGCTACGGAACTACGCCATGGGCGAACTATTTGGCCTCCGAAAGATATCACACGGGCTGGAACTACAAAATGGTTAAAAAATAAATATGGATCGTTTAAGAGAACTCACCTCTTCCGCTAGCAACTTGTGATACAACTCTTGAGCTTTGTCCTTCACCTATCCGTGTTGATGCAGTAACCCAAAACTGATACTCTATATGAGACTGTAGTCCTTTTGCTTCATAATTAGTTTGCTGACTAGAAACTGTTTGTTTTGCATGATCTACTTCTTTTCTTCCATCCATACTTCGTTTGTATAAATAATATTTGGTTATTATACCATTAGGTTCCCGAGGTGGAAGCCACGATATTAATAAGGATTGTGGGGAACTTACAACTACTTTTACATCGGCAGGTGCTCCAGGAACTAAAAATAAATAATGCTGTTAATTATGAAAGAAACTCTTCTATTGATGTGTTCGAGACATCCTCGTTGTATGTGTCATTCCAGCGATGATACTGAATATTTTGTAGAAAATTTAATAAATCTCACCATCTTCCTCTGTTTGGCAGTAAGCAACAGCAGTAAAAACTCCATCCCCAACTTTGGTGAACGCTAAGACCTGCATACTGTAATTGGTATATTTTCTTAATCCCGTGATGACAGTAGTTAGAGCTGTGGTCTTTCTAGTTTCTATGTCATCACTACCTATTTAAAATAACTGGACCCTTAGCAAAAGGTATAGAAAGATACGACAGATTAGTTACCTCTCCAACTATCGTCAATTACAGGTTCATACGTTAATTTGTAACCCTGAAGAAGACCATTGCAGTGCTCTGTTGGTGGAGGTTGCCAACTTACTTGCAATGACTGGGATGTTAAGGCAGCACATCGAACATCCTCAGGTGGAGCGCTAGGCACTGCAACACAACCACATTAACTTCAAACAGCTTTCAGAGACAATTTAGCCGTACCATCTTCCATCGTCTGTGCAGTAAATGGTTCAGTCAACGGACCTGGTCCTACTTCATTAAATGCTTGAACAACTATATTGTAGGTTACATATTTAGCAAGTCCTCCAAGTAACAATTCGCCTCCACCATCTTCGCCATCGCCCGTAATTGAAGTGTAATTATACGCACCCATACTTGCAGAACGGTACCCTACGTTGTATCCTTGAATGTCTCCATGACGCAAATCTGGTAGAGGTGGGGCCCATGTTACTAGTAATTCTGTTGAAGATACTGGTCGAACTGAGAGGTTTAAAGGAGGTCCTGCTGGTCGTTGAGGCTCCGTTCGAACTACAAGTTCCGCACTGGGTTTACTTTTGCCTGCAGGGCCTTCGGCTATAATACGAAAAATATATCTTGTAGCAGGTTTTAAGTCTTCTATCAAAGCAGCAAATTGTAGAGGCGATTCTGTTAATTCGATGTGTTGCCATGGGCCTGTAAAACAATTTTGTAAGTTTAACAATAATAACTTCTTCGTTCGTACTTACGATCTACTTCTCGGTATTCGATAATAAATTTGTAGACTTCATTTGAATCTCCAGATTTGTGTTGCCATTTTAAATTGATGGATCTGCTGCTAGTCATGGCAGCTTCAAGATGTTGAGGGCTCAGTGGAGGTTCTTGTACTAAAAGCTGAACTAGTTGTTGATCCCTTCCATACATATTACTAGCTTGACAGAAATATGCTCCACTATCGGAAGCATCCGCATTAGCTATTTGCAGCTGTGCCGCTACTCCATCGGGAGTTACATCCTGTTTCACATGTACCCTGTAGTTTGTCGATGGGTTCAGTTCAGTTTTTCCACTGCGCAACCAAATAACACTTATTGGCTTATCCCCGTTCACATCACAATGTAAAGTGGCAGTGTCACCTTTCTTAACAGTAACGAGGCGAGAAGGCGCAGAAAAATAGGGGGACGCTGTAATTTACTTACTTTACCGAAAATGTCCAATTGGCATGGAATAACCATGGAACTTACAATTGACCCGAAGTTGAATCACTTTTCCGATTCCCGTTCCAATACCATTATCTGCTTGGCACAAATAGAAACCTTCGCGATCTTCTTTTACGTGTTGTAAAAGAAGAGTTCCATTTCCTAACAATTTTGTGTGCATCTGATCTCGAACCTCTTCGTAGTCCCCAGACTTGCTGCCTGAACAGATGTAATTCAGTAATATGCAATATCGGTACTCGTGAGTTACAAAAGAAAAACTAATGATTGTTCCAAAGTATATAGGAAAAATTTGTGTAAAGACCTGTTGCTTTTTTCCATATTACTGTAGGTGTGGGAACTCCCTGAGCCTGGCAGTGAAGGGAGACGTGATGGTTTCTCTCTACACTCACGTCTGCAGGTTCAACCAACCAACGAGGTGGTACTGTAACAACGTAACATTTGTAGCTGGAATACAAAGTAGGTACTATCTAAAGACATTTAATGTTGCATTGTGCCGTGAGTGGATACATTGACGACACTCTACACGGTTTGGATAGGTGGCTACTTTACTGGTAATTTGCTGCAATAAGCAAGTACTTGTGAGGAAATAATCAACATATCTTCTGGTACAGCGGTGTGTGTTAAGGCGATAGACCCGAAAGGTCCATTAACTAATATAATATAAACACACTACATACATAATAAAATTTCATGCATAGTGATAGAACAAAGTCCAAATTCTACAGAGTGATTGAGAATGAAAATAAAAAGGTGCAACAGTACCTTGACCTGGGGGTTCCGGTCGACGCGTGTGCCAAAGCAACGGAGGGTGGGTTGGGAGTGGGTGAAGGGAGACAGGCTGGGTGGTTACCTTTAACCTGCAGCTTGGCGGTGTACCTGACCTCGGCGGCTGGATTGCTGGCAACACATGTGAAGTCCCCCGAGTGGCGCGAATCAAGGCTAGAAATGCTGAGGAGACTAGAATAGGGATCAAGGGCCGACACATTAACGCCCAGTGCGGGTGTCAGCGGCTGCCCGTCCTTGAGCCAGGAGACCACGAGTGGTGGGTCCCCGGAACTCACGCCGCAGACGGTTCTGGTTCGCATGCCTTCGGACAGCCCGTCTTGGAAGGAAAAGGGCTCAATAATAGGAGGAACTGAGAGAGAAGAGAAACAAACATCAGAGATAGAAAAGAAGAGCTAAAAGGTGCGTCACGGCGCACCTGATTACCATTAACTACTAAGTGCTGCGTGTGCGATACCTCAGCTGCCAAGTTACGCACAACGCACGAATAGTTGCCATTGTGATCTGGTGTCAAACTTTCTATCAATAGAATGCTAGTGTACTGATCCACTTGGGTGACGGAGACCATCTGGGCCGGTTCTACTACTCGCCCATCCTTGTGCCACGAAATGGTCAGCGGAAGGTCACCTTTCGTTACGGAACAAGTCAGACTCGCACGATCTCCAACATGGAGAGTCTCCTCTGCATAGAATGGACTAACTTTGGGAGGCACTGTAATAATATATGGGTCAAATGCAATTAAACATACAAAAGGCATGCCTTCATCGAGCCTTTGATGAAATGCGGTTGATCCTCCCCCGAACTGCTAAAATGATAATAAATTATATTTAGTTAAGCAGAACTAGGAACATTTTTAGATTTTGAAATCTTTACTAATAAGATCACTATTAGAATTGTTAAAAATGTTATAATACTGATTCCTGATTTGATTATGTACAGTCATGTGTCGTGATTGGTGCAACAGTGTAATGACATAAATTAGTCTCGTTGTGATTGGTGTAGATAGAAGTTTGCATTAGTAGAGTGACTTTAGTCAGATGAAAATTAGGAAAAGATTTTGACGGCTCGCAGAATGTTTTTGTTTCGTGGGTTTTATTAGGGATTCCCTTTGTTTATTTGACTAATAGATTTTATGCATTAGTTGAACTACTGGACATTTAAAGCACAGGCCATTTGAACTACGGGCCATGTATAAAATTGGTCATGTGAACTACTAGTCATGTGATATATTGATAATTTGAACTGCTGGTCGTTTGAAGAAGTGTGTTATAACTATTAAAAACGACAATAGCACGTAATACATCGAAAATTGGTTCTACATGCAAATTTTAGTGATTGTTACACAAATAAATTGCTAAAAAAAAAGTATTATAGTTCCCAATGATACTAGCAGGGGGGATCGGGGGACTCTAGCACAGCAACCGCAGTGATGTAAGCTCCGCCGCTCAACCTATGAGAGCAATAACCAAAAAAAAAAAAAAGAAAGGTAACAGGAAACAAGTGAACAGTTATCTTAATACAGGTTATGGGTTACGGAAAACATGGGACCTGTTTTCTATAACCAGTCATTCTGCAGTTTAGTCAACCGCGTTGCGATCTTAATGGTCGAGGGCTGGGGCTTACGTTACGTGATAGGAGTGACACACGTAGGGGCATATCTACTGCGGTTACGGTGCTAGAATCCCTATATCCACTCTACTAATACTAAACCTGATTGGTGTCTATTATCTAACCATGATAACACACGAATATAAAATCTTTCACCCTTTTTATTGTTTGATTGATGAAGAAGAAATTATTTAATAAATAAAAATTAAACATACCTATAACAGCAACTTCACCGCTACGTCGTGCACTATGACCTTGTTTATTTCTGGCCCAACAGGTATAAACTCCAGAATCGGCCTTTTTCTCAACGGGATTAATCTGAAGAGTTCCATCAGGTAATACTTTTTGCCGAAGATCGTCTGGAAGTTCCCTGCCTCCCCGTTCCCAATGGATTTCCTCAATTGGATATCCAGCTACCGGACATTTTAGTTGTAAGGTTTCTCCTGCTACTGCAGTCACTTTGGGAATCAGCCGGATGTACGGCATTCCTGCGAGAATACAAACACAATTACGGGATAAATTTCGAGTAATGGCCTCAAGTTCGCAATATTTATTAATAACTTAATGGAAGTTTAATGTTGGGGAACATAGTGAAGTAGAAGAAATGAAATTTACTGCTTATGAAAATGGTTTTATTTTAGATGGTCTGAGGTGTAATTACGGAAAATTGGTTAAAATTTCGATGATAAAGAGGAAAGCCAATTTGATTATCTCAAACTGTAAATTTCAAGTCTGAGAAAATTAACCAAGCATTTTGTTATCAAAATCACCAAATTTTTGCCGAGGTGTTTCAAGTAATAAACAGGCAAGGAAAATGTGAATATTTTAACGTTGAGAGATACGCAAAGCACCCATTGTGACGAATTTATGAAACATATTAAGCTCACCGTAAACGTTCAACCGAGCAGAATGCGATGTTTTCCCCGCACGATTTTCAGCAGTGCACGTATATTCTCCACCATCTTCTACCATCACGTGGCTGATGTTTACATGACTTATTACGTCGCCATGGACGGTTACGTATTGACCTATAACGAATCTGGAAAGAAACAATAAAGAAAATTACTCCCCGAGCGGTAAGCTGAATCAATAAGAAAATTCCGGGGTAAACATTTCCTCCTATTGTTTCCCGTTTTGCGGTTCATTAACAAGTTATGAAACTCCCAACTTCCGTCGAGCGAAAGTCATCAACTTCTTGATGCTTTACAGAATTACTTTCGAATGTTTACGGCATTGTTCTGGAAAGAATCTTGCACATCACCGAAATTTTATTTAGCGAAATCTAATAGATAAAGTTGGCGTAGTGTTTTTGTTCTATTAAAAGCTTAGAGTTTAGAAGCTTGAGAAACAAACTTTTGAACTTGATTAAACTGGCACAGGATCGGATTAAAACACAAAGTGAAACAAGCCAAAGTTATTTTATTATTTGAAACTTAGTAGAAGTTAGTAGAAAGACTTTAAAAATTGGCACGATTCGGTTAAATCTCCAATTCCGAAGCTGTGTATCAACAAGCAAGTGGGGAATGTCTTTATATGAATGCTTGGGGATAAAATCCGAAAATCTGGGAACGAACAGAAACTTCTGCTTTCAAACTGATTGATAAGCAGCTGTGAATCAATGAAGAATCAGAGAGTTTGTGAGTTTCTATCGCTTGTGTAAATGTTCGGTTCATTTTTATGCTGCTAGAGAATCCGGGCGTGAATTCCGGCGCTAATGATAATATAGTGTGCTGTACCCCAGGGCCTCACATTCCAAATAAGTTCATGTTATAGCACATATATGAAGCTCTTTATCTTCATTTTCAGTGTTTATTTAGGTTTAGCTTCACACCTCGTTCGCTCCATGTCATAATTTTCCTTACTGACGTTGGTAATTTATCCAGAATTTAAGAAATTATTCGCCTTCCGTAGTATGCTAGACAGAATCAGGACGTTAACTTCGTTTCACCTCTTCAAAGAAAGTGTAAGTTCGTTTTTGCTTTCAATTTTACTTTTAATAAACTTTCAAATGATGTTACTTATACTTTCAGGAAAAATTTAAAAAAATCTCATGCTCTGAATATTTTACTAACGCTGTTTTTAAGTTTTTCTCTGGGTTTAGCATCCCAACATTCTTTGCAAAAAATATACAAAACGTATTCTTGAGCTTGAATTTTTTTCGAACCAAACACTGTTTCGCAAAAATTGATAGGAAAAGTGATACATTTTTATGATTAAAACTCCCATTTTTGTATTAAACCTAGAAAAATATTTGAGGGTTTAAAATAAAACTTTTGTACTTTACACAACAAACTTTGAGGTTATAGTCTCAATTTAACCAAACACGTTATCGTCATTAGATTTTGACTTTACACGATACAAATTTGAACTAATTTAAACTTTCTGTTATTATACTACTATACGAAACGTTATTGCTGGGAAACGTCTTCATTTCCGCCAGTTCCTGGAACTTTGCGAATACAAGTGCACTTTAATGTCTGTGCAATGCAACTCCGTTAGTGATACTTTTGCAGACGATAGGAAACTGCATTATTAAACCCACCCTGGGGTGTTATTATCAAGTTTAATAATGGTAATGCTCATTGTAGCATCTTGAGAGGTTGTTACTTGTTTAAAGCGTTGATGCAACATTGGAAAATGACCAAAAGCACTTTTAAACACTTTTTGTGGCGTTGTGTGCAGTTTTACCTTAAAAAGATTGCTTTGGGTATGCAGACTAACTAAGCGTTTAAATCTCCAAAAATAAACATTATTTTTTTATATAACGTTAAATTAGAATTATCCATTTTAAATAAAGTAATATACACTTGATTGTCTTTTTACCGCCACAAAAAAAATAAATAAAAAGCAGATCTCATCACGGTTTAAACTCATAACCTCTAGCACCGAATCAGACTCTCTACTACTGCGCTACGGGTACAATTTCGCATCAGTTTCGCAATCGGTTATATCAATACATCAGTGGCCTTGACTATTACTAAAAAAATTATTTAAAGCATCATTTGTATTCAAGTTTAAAATAAATGCCATCACTGAAGTAAAAAAAATATGTTATCTTTCCATTTAGGATCATTGTAAGTAATAAAATTTTCCTAGGGACATAATATACAACTGTTTCACCTAAATGTAATTCACTGTATATCAATTACACACTCTAATAGTTATTTAAGTATCAAGGAATGTAAGAACGTAATAACATCCGAGGTAGGCGAATACGAGCTGAGGCGGAGCCGAAGCTTGTCGCCTGCCGAGGATGTTATTAGTCGATACATTCCGTGTTACCATACCGTTTGTTACCATATCAACGAACAGTTAAAATCAACATTATTTTCCTAGGGATGTAAGTGACACTATTAAGTTCCGTCGTCAAGGGTAACTAGTACACGAATGTTATCAGCCATTTACGATCCCTGTAGCTATGGATGTAAGGCCTACTTACATTGCCGGTAGCGTGAAATAGTTATTTAAGTATCAAGGAATGTAAGGACGTAATAACATCCGAGGTAGGTGAATACGAGCTGAGGCGAAGCCGAAGCTTGTCGCCTGTCGAGGATGTTATTAGTCGATACATTCCGTGTTACTTATTAAATTTTTCACGCTACCGGCAATGTAAGTAGGCCTACAGGTAGAAATTTAATCATATTTTTAAAAGTTCGTTATGACAGCTGTCATCGGAATTATTTTTTAAAAGCTCCATTATTCTAAGTTGTCTGTGTTTGTTACCATATCAACGAACAGTTAAAATCAACATTATTTTCCTAGGAATGTAAGTGACACTATTAAGTTCCGTCGTCAAGGGTAACTAGTACACGAATGTTATCAGCCACTTACGATCCCTGCAGCTATGGATGTAAGGCCTACTTACACTGCCGGTAGCGTGAGAAAGTTTTAAACCAACATTACAACTAGTGCCATGGTAACAAATGCTAATGAACGTGAGGCTTTATTGAATATTTTGCAAAAATCGTCATATTTATATAGTTATGACGAATATGAAAAAGTTTAAGAGGTTGAATTTTCTATTAGCCAACAAGTATTACTATGAAAACTGGTACAACTGCAAAGAAAAATGGGCCAAGTATATTAAAAAATAAAAATTTTTGAAGTAAAAAATTTAATCGAGTTTTGGATAAAAATCTGTTTTATAAAATTTTGTAATCGAATTCTTGACGTCAAAAATTGATTTGCTTACGTTTCAAATTCATATTATAAAATAAAAATATATTAGTTTGAGACGTCAATGTATATAGCTTTTTGACGACAAAAAAATGAATTTCTGACGTCACAAAATGAATTAGTGACGTCAATAAATGATTTGTGATGCCAATAAATTAATTTATGAAGTCGGAAAATCCTGCCACCTAATAAGATTTTTTTAATACGGTAGTAGTGGAAACTAGAACGGCACTGTAATATTGACTGATGGGGGAGCTATGTGTCGAAACAGAACGCATGTACATCCCCACCGCTAAGGTTTGATCCGAAGGCTGCAGACACCGTACACACATTTACCATCTGAGCTATCCGGGCGTGTTGCGTCGTCTTTAATGATAATTCGTCGTCTAAATCAATTAAAATCTTTTCTAAATTTGTATTTATTTATTTTTAAAGACTGTCACAATATTTATACATTTTTTCTCGTTGTTATTTCGTCGTTAACTGAAACAATAAAAATATTGCAGCGCCCACTTTCTACCACTGCTTGATGACGACCTAACATTCTCCCCCATCGTGAGGAACAGTGTCGTTTTCCTCACTATCTTCAAGGTCGAGGCGGCATAACTTTGTTACAGGTCGTCGGTATGTCCCAGATTGCGTTTTTACCTCAGCAACTCTTACCTTGCCATCTGGACCAGGAAAAACTGCTGTAACTTTCCCTAATTTCCAACGATTTCGTGGAGCATTTTCGTCAACTATTATGACAATGTCATTAATTTTCAGAGTTCTTCCGTCATCTGTCCACTTAGTTCGTCGTGTTAGGGTAGGCAAATACTCTTTTATCCAACGTCTCCAAAAATTATCTACAAAATGTTGTGATTTTCGCCATTCTCTTCGAAAACAATATTTGTCTTCAAATTTCCCTGGTGATCCTTCGCCACTTGATGATCCCAGTAAAAAATGATTGGGCGTTAATGCTTCTGGATCTGCAGGATCTACAGAGACGTGCGTCAATGGTCTGGAGTTGACAATATTCTCGGCTTCCGCAAAGAGTGTTAATAGAAGTTCATCCTTTAATAATTGACCATTTAAAATAACGTAGAAAACCCTCTTAATAGAGCGCACTAGTTTTTCCCACGTGCCACCCATATGAGGTGCACCAGGCGGTATAAACTTCCATTCAATACCTTTTGAGGTCATCGTTTGATTCAGCTTTGTTTGATCTAGTTCTCTGACTGCTTTTCGAAGCTCTTCATCGGCTCCTCGAAAATTTGTTCCATTGTCAGAAACAAATTGTTTTGGTAGGCCCCTCCTAGAAATCATCCTGCGGATTGCCATAATCGCTGAATCAGTCGTCAATGAGTGTGATACTTCCAGATGAACTGCTCTTATCGTCAGACAGGTAAAAATCACGCCCCATCTTTTCTCTCGTCGCCGTCCAACTGTTACCATTAGCGGACCAAAGTAGTCAATTCCAGTATAGGTAAATGGTTTTACGTTTGAATTTAGTCTTTCAGTAGGTAGCTGTCCCATTATTGGTACTTCCGGTGTTGCCTGTTTATTCCGACATTTTTGGCAACATTTAAAGGCTAATTTCACGGCGGCTCTACCATCTATGACCCAGAATTTCTGTCTTACTTCGTTCAACACAGATTCTATTCCTTGGTGTGCAAATTTTTCATGGACATGTTGTAACAACAATCTGGTGAATTTGTGTTTCGGGTGCAAAATATATGGTCGTCTGGTAGTGTTTTCCATACTGTCGGCAAAGTCTGTCCTACCACTTAGTACCAACAAACCACGTTCGTCGATCGGTGGCGAGAGTCGTTTAAGTCTACTTTGACGACTTAGTCCTGTTTTCTTTTTCAGTGCTTCGATGTCGTCCGAGAAGCTTTCACGTTGGCACTGCTTTATCCATCTAATTTCTGCGTCTGACAGTTCTTCTACAGTTGGTTGCTGTAAAATTTGGCAAGCAGTTTTTCCAGTTCTTGTCGTTAATAACCTAACAAATTTTAAAACCCAGGCTGTAGTTCTAATCAACTTACTCCATTTTGAAAAGCGTTGAATATCTGGCAGACCTTCATTAATCCCAACAATTACTGCGAGAAATTCGCGTTGTGGGGGTAAAGTTTTTTCATCGTCAGAAGAGCAATCTGATTTAACCAGCTTATTAGTTGGCCATGTAGTTTCGTCGAGATTTGATAAAAATTCAGGTCCAGAAAACCATGTTTTAAAACTGGTCATCTTACACCCGTCTCCCGTGTATGTCCTTGTGGCTTCGTCAGCTGCATTTAATTTAGAAGGAACCCAATGCCAGTCGCTTACGTCACTTAACTCTTGAATTTCTCCTACTCGATGAGACTCAAACTGTCCCAACCGACTTCCGTCGCCATTTATCCAGTGCAACACTGTTGTCGAGTCAGTGCAAAAGTACGTTTTGTCGATGTGAATTTCAAGTTCTCGTCTTATACAGCTACTCAGTCGGCTTCCCATAACTGGTGCTTGCAGCTCCAACCGAGGAATGGAAATCGGTTTTGTTGGTGCTACCTTAGCTTTTCCAATTATCAACGATATGGTAATTCCACTTTCAGCCAGAGTGCGAATGTATACTACAGACGCAAAGGCTTTCTTACTGGCATCACAAAAAACATGCATTTCAATTCTTTTAGCTTTTGGGATGTTTAACGAGTAACATCTGGGAATGCGAAGTTGGGTTATATTATGCGTAAGGTCATCTAACCAGGCAATCCACGTGCAGTGAAGTTCTTCGTCAATACTGTCGTCCCATCCAATTCCCGTCCGCCATATGTCTTGCAGTAAAATACGTCCACGTATGGTAAAATTGGCGATTAAACCCAGAGGATCAAATATTGACATCACCAATTTTAACACCTATCTTTTCGTAGGTCTATGGTTTTCATTTTGGCTGGCCATGTCTAACTTTAGTCTAAATCTGAAATCGTCCATGTTTGCATCCCACCAAAGTCCTAAAACACGCTGAACTGTCGATTCACAGTCGATATTTAAATCTTTCATTGTCTCTACCTTCTCAGAAAGAGATTTCATGAGATTTTTCGAATTTGATAACCAATTTACTAGTTCAAAACCTCCAAGTTTCTGAATGCGTCGCACTTCTAAAATGGTTGTTAACGCTTCATCTTCGGTGTCTTTGCAGTCGAGGTAATCATCAACGTAGTGCTTTTGAATTATCGCACTTAAGATTACTTTTGATTTTGTCTGTTGTCTTGCATTAAAATTTTTAACAAATTGAGCGCAGGTAGGTGAGCAAGTTGCCCCGAACGTCATAACCTGCATCTCATCAACATGACATCGTTTGTCCACGTTTCCTGCGCGCCATAAGAAACGTTGGGAGCTTTGATCGTCTGATCGTATTCGTACTTGATGGAACATCTCCCTTACATCACTGCAAAAGGCAATTTTTCTTTGACGAAATTTTATTAAAACGGCTACCAGAGGTTGCAATAAGTCCGGTCCTGCAATTAAATTATCATTTAGGCTTATTCCATCTGACTTCGCTGCAGCGTCAAAAACCAAACGTATTTTATTTGGCTTATTAGGATTTACAACTGCGAAGTGCGGAAGATACCAACACCGGGGTCCCTCTATAGCGGCTTCTTCTGTTGTCAATTTACGAGCGTATCCTTTGTCAACATAACTTTGTATTTTTTCGCAGTACTGTTGTCGAAAATCAGCATTCTTCAACATGCGCCTTTCGACACACTCCAGTCGTCGCATCGCTGTTGGTTTGCTGTTTGGTAGGGTAATTTCTTCTGCCCGCCATAATAACCCTATTTCAAACCTGTCGCCTACACGTTTTGTAGTTTTTTCCATTATTTCCATCGCTCGAACTTCGTTTTTGCTAGCTTTCGAGTGCGTTACAGTCACACCAAAGGCTTCAGTAGTAAAGGATTGTTTAACAAGCTGATGAAGGTCTTCATCGGTTCTTTCGTGCTCACAAACATGAAACATGTACTCTTGCCGTGGTTTGTCCATCGTAGGTCCATGAAGTGTCCACCCGATCTTTGTCTTTGTAGCAATAGGCAAATTTTCTGGACCTTGGCACACCTTCCTTGCTACCGTTAAACGAATATTATCTTGACCAATTAATAACATAGGACGTTCATTTATGTCCGCTAGAGGTAATCCTCTCAGATGTGGATATCGGAACCATTTATTTAAAGAAATTGTCTGCGCAGGAAGTGAGAGATTTTCTACAGATCGAACGTCTTTCATGGCAAAAATTTTTGCATTGTTGGCGATTCCGGATATACTCACGTCAAACCGAATTGAATTCTCATGTCGAGATGTTACCTCATTGGTCCACTGTACACATAACGTGTCGTTCTGTCCTTTTATACCTAGTCTGTCAACAATTGATTTATCAACTAAAGTCACAGTGGATGCTTCATCACAAAGAGCAACAGTCTCAAGTTCGGTGTCATTTCCATATAACTTCACTCTCACCAATCGCAGTAGAACATCGTTACATCTACGTCCCACAGTAAGCACATTTTCATTTGTATCGGCATCCCTGGTTTCTTTTGTCTGTAGGGCGGGATGCGTCAGTCTTCGTGGCTCTAATTTTTTATGTAGAAGCTTATGGTGAGGGCGTGTGCATCCATCAATTCCACACGGACGTCTAGCTCGGCATTTGAATGTCTGGTGGTTGCCTTTCAGGCATGAGAAACATAATTTTCTTGTTGTCGCAGTTTTCCATCTCGTCTCTACGTCGTCTTCCTTTAAAATGGTACAATTTGTAGTCTTGTGTTCCTTAGAATCGCAGTATTCACACAGAGCTTCTGACGTGGTATCCGTCGCTACTAAGGTTGTTTCTTTTCTTGAAATTGTACGTTGTCTTCGATAATGATCATCTGTGGCAAGTTGCATCTTGACACTTCTTGGCGTACTCACATAACATGCTGCAGTCGCTATTTCGGTCAGCCAGTTTGAAAAGTCTTCCAGGTCAAATTCGCCATTCTTCTGGACTATCCTTTCTCCCCATCGAAGTTTTAACATGTCAGGCATTTTGTACAATAAGTTTTTTAGTAAGTATGGATTCTGTAAATGATTATAACATTTTAATGAATTTATAGTTGACACAAGGCTTTGCACGTGATTTGAGAAATAAATTAAATGTTCGATGTTACTGTCTTTAATCGGTGGAACTCGTTTCACCTTAGAAATGAGTATATCAATTATTTGGTCTGGTCGTCCAAATCTCATTTCCAAGGTTCGTATGACTAAATCAACATTTTTTGGTGACATCATCATACCAGATACCGCTAATTTAGCATCAGCTTTCAAACACTTCTGTAACTTGATCATCATTTCTTCAGGGGTGTATTCGCATAGCTGTGAAATACGTCTAAATTGTGCGATAAAAATTGGCCATTCTTCCGGGTTTCCGTCAAATAAAGGGAAGTCCTTCTCCACCGTCTTTCTAGCAATAAGTCTGTCATGCTTTGGTGCAGAAGTAACATGCTTTATTGTATTACTAAGAGCATTACATAGTAATTTTATGTCTGACATTTCTTCAGTTTTTTGTTCTGGTTGGAAATCGGAAATATTTGGCTGAGTTTTATCCACCCATTCAGCTACAGATTTCATAGAAGGTCCATGATGTGGTCTAAAGCATTTGTCATGCGGATACAAAGGGTTTGTAGACTTACTGGTGTTAGAAAGTGCTTCTTCGGTGGAACAACGTTCTTCGGCTTCGGCGATTTCAGCTTCTCGGACATCGTGTTCTAACTGCAATAATCTCAACCGAGTCTCTAACTCACGCTGTTTCATTTCTAATTCTATCTTAAGTTTTTCTTTTTCTGTTTCAAGAGCAAGCTTCTTTCTTCGTAAGTCTTGACTGACAGTTGTGCGTTTCGAATTCACTGACGTTTCGCCAATTGCTATTTTTGAACGCCGACTTGTTTGGTCAGTTTCTTTTGAGTCAACAATATCCTTTTGTAAAACCTGTGACTTTTCCTGAACAAATGCGGATTCTGATTTTGCTTTCGACATCCCAAACCCAGGTGGCCACATATAGTCTAAAGAAAGGTTCCTATTTACACCAGCACCTCGTCTACGTTCACGTGCACTCATAATTCGTCAAGAGTTGGTAATATCCAAAAACCAGATCCGGCTCGAAGGACCAATGTTGCGTCGTCTTTAATGATAATTCGTCGTCTAAATCAATTAAAATCTTTTCTAAATTTGTATTTATTTATTTTTAAAGACTGTCACAATATTTATACATTTTTTCTCGTTGTTATTTCGTCGTTAACTGAAACAATAAAAATATTGCAGCGCCCACTTTCTACCACTGCTTGATGACGACCTAACAGGGCGCTTACGTCAAACGCTACAACATGGAACATACACATACGCGACTGTCGTAGCTTTAACAAGGCAGTTAGTACCTCGACAATCGGGGCCTTTTTAAATAGTATTTCCTGAAGTTCTCTAGCGTTATAAACAATTGTTAATTATAAACTATAAAAGGGTAATTAATAAAAGGGGAGGTTTACAGTTTAATCCGTATGGAGCATATAAGAGCCATTCTAAACCGTACAAAACGCCGTTGGAATTAACAAGGCACATCCAAATGAAGCTTAATCCAGTGCGAGTGGACCATCTTCATTTGCTTTGATGTAACGATTCTGTTTAATCCCATTGCGTAGCGTAAAGCTTGGACTGTTTTATGGTTCGTTAACTATAACTATAAAGTGATCCTATTACGGTCTTTATATTAAAATACGCGTAGTACCTTCTACGTGGTCGTTTTTGAATTGCAAATTTACATTTAAAGATACTTCGACTTTAAAGTGTTTAGAGGCAGGAACTTTGTTTGTAATTGTAGAAAGATTCGATGCAGAAAATATAATTTAATGTAGTACTCTAGTACAGTACCAATTATTGAAACATTACAAATGTATAACAATAATAATAACAATAAACGCCAATCAACTTGAATTGGTGCGTAAGTACAGTGACGTCAGTTAGATGCAATGTGATTGGCGCAGAGGTATAGTCATGCTAATCAGAGGTGCCGTGATTGGTTCAACAGTATACTGACATCAACTAGTTGCATTGTGATTGGTGTAAAAGTACACATCATTACAGTGACGTAAAGCAGATGCATTGCCATTCGTGCAGAGATGCACGATTAACGTCATGTTAATCAAAGGCGTCTTGTTGACGTAACAGTATAATCACAGTATACTTATTCATACAGTTGCGAAAGCAAAGGTCATTTATGGTAATTACAGCACCAAGCGGCGAACAAGTTACACTAAAGTCTGACAGCTAACGGTAGTAGTGTTTCTCTGCTTTTTGAACGTTATAAGAACAATTTTCAAGTTGTTTGCCAGTGTTTTTATAAAAATTTGATTAGTGATATACCAATCTATTATGAGAGTCTCGAAAGGAAGCGCATGTTCCGCCGTGAACTGCGAAAACAACAAAGGAAAGAATCCCAACCTTAGTTTTTTTTTACATTTCCCAAAGATCCAAAAAAGTAATAATTTCTGATAAATATTAATACATTAAAGTTTGACTTTCTCGTCGTTCTAGATCAAACCCGTGGGTTGTAAACTGTAGACGTGAAGATTTACGTGAAAAGGAGGTGGGATAAAAACTGCACTTTGTGTAGGCTGCATTTTGAAGATTCGCAGTTTATAAATGTAGAGAAGAAGAAGTTGGTTCACAACGCAGTACCAACAATATTTCAAATTAAAAACCCTCCTAAACCACTTTTGTGTAAAAGAAAACTACCAGCGCTTCGAATAATAAAGCCTTGTTAATATAGGTATTATTTACTGTTTAATGTATAAATCAAAACTTATTTTGTTAATAAATCATATTACTGGCATTATTTTGGTATTATTTAAAAACCATTATATAAGGTAGCTCGTAATTTTTGTTTTGCTTATTAACAATATGGTAACAACAACGAACTGGATTGGAAATTAAAAACCGCCATAATTTAAACGATAGTTTAACTTGTCGACCGCTTGGAGCGCCACTAGTTACAGCTTACCAGGCGTTATATGGGAGCTTTCGCTACTGTGTAAATAAGTATACTGTGGTACAATGGCAAATATGAAATGCATTGTGATTGGTCTAAAAGTACACCGACCAGTGAGACCGGTTAGATTGGTAGTGATTGGCTAATTTCGTATATGACGTCAGAGAAACATCTAAACTAATTTGTGATGCAATTCTAGAGCGGGAAATTCAAACATTGTTTATTACATTTCTTATATTTTTGTTAATAACACTTAAAATACAAAAACATAGAAGTTAAGGAATAAATTTCTAGTCTGTCATTAATTATTATGGTAAAAACCAAAATCTTATTCTGAAAGTTTCAAAAGAAAGTGGATATACCGCGAGCGATTTTTTTTTTGATTTTGCGAAGTTGTTTTAAGGATTTTCTTAAGGGTTCTTAAAACATTCTGACTGACCTGCCGTTGCTAGGCAGCGGAAAACCATCAAGAGTCCACGAGATCTGCGGTGTGGGGTTGCCGGCCGCACTGCATTTCAGGGAAACTGCGGGTCCGGGCTGTAACGTTTGCTCTATGAAGCTATAAAGAAGCACAGGCGGAGCATCTGAAACAACAAAACAATGTTCTGGAACTTCCGCACCTACAATCAGCGTTTTCAGTAAGCTCCATTTCGTGTACTAAAATAATGTTCTCGAAATTTATATAACTTGCTTTGACGTTAATATTGCCCTGAAAGCAAATGGTGCGTCCGCTTAACGCGGCTACCTCTAAAAGTGGCGCTAGCGACGCTCCGTTAATTTAATTGTTCATCAGGGCACGGCAGGAGAACTGCACGATGATGCTGTGGCATTTTGAACATGGACATATAATTGCGAACTAAGCCTATAACGAGCTGGTCTGCTGCGGCGTCTAATGACTGCGGGTAACTGTCATGGCATTTCAGACGTATTCTGCAGCCATACTCTTTATTTAAGGCCAGGCCAAAATG
The DNA here is from genome assembly GCA_958336395.1 of Ctenicera cuprea. Lineage (NCBI taxonomy): Eukaryota > Metazoa > Arthropoda > Insecta > Coleoptera > Elateridae > Ctenicera > Ctenicera cuprea. Next base: position 6,102,110 of record OY284492.1, on the reverse strand, counting down.
TATTCTATCCCCTGAATTGTGGCGGTAATGCCTCTTGATATGTTTATTTGATCTGACTGGATGAAGCTACTAAAGCAACTGTCGTAATTCATAGGATCAAGTCACTACGGCGAAGCTGTCTTGGAACTTAAAAGGATTTTTGACATGTACACCAAGAGAGGCTGAATCATCAAATAAATTATTGTTGTATGCTTTTTTAGAGTTTAAGTTTATCAAGAAAAAAAAAAGAAAAATGCTTGGAAAACTGAATTAACTTTGCCACGACTGTGATTTGCGCTATTAAAATTGCAGTATTTGCATTATTCAGTTTCCATCAATTTCTATGAAAACACTGTAATGCGTTAACTGTTTTTGTGTTTGTTTAACATACTGAAAGTTGCATGGTACGAGATCGCTGCTATATATTCAACTTCAACATTTACATGGCGTAAACATGCCCGTGGCACATTGTTAAATTTTCGCTAAAGCTTACTAAATTTTAATTTCTATTTTGTATTCGTGACCCAGTTAAATACAGTTGTGATAATTTAACTTCGTAATTACACGTTATATGTATAAACACTGACAACGACAGCAAAATTTGTTTTCGGGGTCAAACTTTTGTCTTTGGGGATTTTTAGCACATGTCATAAAAATCAAAACTTACCCCCCAGTTGTAATTCAGCCGAAGCTTGTGCGGTATCCCCTTCAGATCTTCTCACGATGCACTGATACATCCCTCGATCTTCCCTTCCAACATTATTGACTACCAACGTTTCGCTCGTTCCTCTTCCCGTGCTTGGTAACTGCCGGCCATCCTTGAACCATGTAACCAAATGAGGACCACCCTGTGCAGACACTAAGCATCTAAATTCAGCGCTGCCCCCCATGTGTATACTTAATAAGGGAGGTGTCACTTCCACGTGCACTGTGGTGGCCACCACAAGTCGTAATTCTGCGCTCGCTTCGCCCCCGGCGTTCGAAGCAGTGCAGCGATAAACTCCGCCGTCTTCGGATGTAACCGATTCTATTGCCAGGACTGGGCCTAATTGGCGAATTCTAGGTCCTGGTATTACTAGGGTAGGTTCGATCCCCGTGTGCGAATACCATCTGGAAGTAAAATGTGCCTAAAGTCAAATTAATGCAAGTCTTTCTTAAAATTAAAATGATATTGTTGAACACAAAAGATATTTTGTGCAATTCTTGTTTTTGGTGTAAAAATTCCAACCTTATTAGTTTAAATTTTTAAAAAATGTTTGTATTTATACTGAATAATTTTGGATTTTTATTTTTTTTTTAAATTGGTAGTATAGCTATGGGGGTTCTGGTTCAGTTGGGCGTGGTTATTAGTTATATAATTGCTCCAGAACCCCCGTCGACTAATGCGAAATTTTTGCCAATTTTTGGACTTTTAAAACAATTCAAATCCTTTTTATATCATTTTAATGTTTATAGCGATTTAGACATTTCTATTAAAACAAACCGCATAATTCTGATGCCTTATAATTGCAAAATTTCAAAATTTATGCAAATAAACGATTATTTTTTTATGTTATTAAGCACTTCAGGCAAAGTAATAAAGTTATTTAAAGCAGTTATTTAGAGTTTCAGTTAATTCTCCAACTTAAACAAGAACTAAACACATTTATCTGCAAGTTGTATATCAAACAGCATACCGCGTAAAATGTTCAGCTATTAATTTCAACTTCAAAGGACAGTTGCAGCAGCATTTAACGACATGCATAGGACACTGCAGTGACGTAAACCAGACCCGTTGTCATGGTGACGCGTTTTCATTACGTTTTTAAAATTCAATTTCTCTCGCAAGTGCGGAACGCCGTTTGTATTTTTCTTTTTAGAGGATTGTAATTGTACACTGCAGAGCTCGTGCATTTTACATCGTAAATAAACAAATACCTGTATTCTGGTGCCGGACATCCCTGCGCTATGCACAGTAAAGCAGCCCCTTCGTCCTGCGGCACAGTTATTGTCCCTGAATGCTCCACTATCACAGGAGCTACAATCCCCCGATGCTCTGGAAATAACGAGGAAAATTACAAAGATCCCTCTTTTTAATTAATTCGTGATGAAAAATCATGAGCTCTCGGCAGTTTGGTAAAGTTTCTATGTTTACTTTGAAAAAACCAGAATGATTTTTAATTAAAATAAGCTCAGTCATTAAGAGCATTTTGCTTATAAATTTTTGAGTTAACTAAGGTAGAAATAGCTTGAAGTAAAATAAACTGAACAAGTAAAGAAAGGAAAAAAAAGAACACGTCTAAGCGGATTTATGAAGGTGTATCAGTTTCGATGGAGAAATTGTGTGTTAAATATTTAACTACCGTTTTCTTCCAGTTCCTTAGTATTTTTATTTCGTTTGCTCAAAGCGTATTACTTACAAATTTTTTATTGAGGCGAAATTATCTTTAACTCCGACGCGGAAGCCCTAAAAAATGTTAAAATAATTACATTTAAGAAAATTTCTGAATGAATTGGATATATAGGGCTGAGAATACACCTGATACATAATAAAAAAAGTAGGATAGCATAAATTAGAGGTATCTTCCAATAAATTGATTACTGCTTTGGAGAATTACCAAAGTTACTTTTTTAAGTCTGTTCATTGGACAGTGACAAATTACAAAATTCCTCTTTTATTCAAAGTTGAAATTTGGCCCGACAAATTAACCTTTCGTAAAAGCGGAACAGTAGTGATCCTAAAGTTTGTTAATCAAACCCACAGCAGATTCCCCTGTAAAAATGAATGATGCATGATGGCCTATTATCCATTCTCTTTTTAGAGTACTGGCCTTTGTTCTGCAGTGGATTGCGTCTTCATGTAGACTCCTCAAAGAATCAGCTTTCTTTTTTAGAAAGCTCTTGTATAAATATTTCACAGAGAAATGCTCGTTGCTTCGCAACGCCAACACCATCTCCTTTTACATGCAGCACAATAGTGGAATTCTATATTGGAAATCGAAAATGTATTTGTACATTTATAACTTATAAGGTTTCCCACCGACTTCGTTTTAAGGCCTCTCTGAATATTGGAAAATTATTTGTATAATTGAAAATTTGAAATAAAAATGTGTTTTATGGACTTTACTTTTAGCACTCACCTGCAATTCTAACATTTGCAGGACTGCTGGTAACTACTTGTCTACTCAGCCGATGCATGGTCCTGCAGCGATAAGTTGGAAATTGGTCGCTAAATTCTAAATTATGAATCAGCAGGTCTCCTGATGGCAGTTGATGAAATTTTCCATCTGAAAATAAAAAACACAATGTTTGAGAACATTACTGATAGTTTATTGTAAATAAAACAATTCTTAACTTCAACAGGTTTTTTATGTTAGCTTTATACGTATTTCGACGTGTTTACACGTCATTATCAAAAGCAAGATTAAAAGTAAACAGTTGGTGTTAATCTTGCTTTTGATAATGACGTGTAAACACGTTGAAATACGTATAAAGCTAACATAAAAAACCTGTTGAAGTAAAGAATTGTTTTATTTACAAGAAATTAAAATGAACTTCAACGAAGTAAAGCTCGAACTTATAAATAAAATTTCTGATAGTGTTTTAAACATATTAAAATAAATAATTATAACATAACATATACCATAAATAACTCATGCTTTGCTTTAAATTTTTAAAAGTTTTGAAAAGGTTGTATCCTATTTTTTCTTATCTTCTTCATATCTGCTCACCCTCTTTTTCAAGGTTGGTGGTATATACGTTTAAACCACAAAGTCTTGTGTGTTTGTAGGGCAGCGCTTCATATTGTGTACAATCAAGTTAAATTCTGGTAGTAAATAGGGTAGCAATATATCCGTACCAATTGATTGGCGCCCTGTGTTATGTATCTACCAAACTGTATATTCAACGAATTCGGTTTAAATACCCGCTATAGTTGTTTTTTGAGGTTATTTTTGACATCACTGATACCTGTTAGCAATTACTATCGCAAGTTTTTTTGGGGTGAGTATTGCTTATACTAAGGTGGCTTCTAAGTTAAGTTAGGTAGTTATGAGATGACCTAACCCATTATTCCAGAACACGTGACATACCAAAATGGCGACGTAGGGCACGAAAAGTATCAAACGTCAGCTGTTTGACTGCAACACAACAAAATGCTGGCATTTTTAGTTTCAGACGTTTTACTCGAGAAAACAATGTTTATTTAACACAACAACAAAAAATAGCTGACCATGTGTATGGATACTGCCTAAAATTTTATATATGTGCTGCAAAATCAGATAAGGAAGATCTAAAATATAAAAGCCTTCACGCTTGTGGCACTGTTAATTCTAATAAACGTCGCCGTCGAATGCCAAAACTAATACCAGATAAACAGATGGAAATAAGAGTTTACGGCTGGTATACAAGCAGTAATGGTTTATCTGCAATGAAATGGAGAGATAAACTATTTTCAAATTTTCATGATTCTCGCAATACCACAGAAATAAAGAGAAAAGAAAAAAACAGTACCATCCCTAAGGTGCGTTGTATGATTACAATCAAAATCATAATTTTGTCGATAAATTAGATCACAACACAACATCTTATAAAACTGATCGTAAAAGCCATAAGCAGTGGCATCGATTTTTTTTCACTCTTTAGACTAGGGTACTCTACGAGCAGAAAAATCTGCCTGATATTAAAATGAAAAAATTTCGAAAATGTATAATAGATGGTCAAGTTTTAACCAATTTAGTAGCAAAAAATCATCCACATTCCGAAACATTTTCCCAAATTGACGTAGAAAAAACATAAACCATTAAAAAATACGTTTGGAAGCATCTCTACACCAACCAAAGCGCAGCCCACGTCGTCGCTGTGCCAAATGCAAACAAAAACAATCACGCACAGATTCGGTTTATTCAGTGTGTAATGTCACATTGCGCTTAAGAAAGCAAAAACACATGCTTCCAAGAACTTCATCTTATGAAATAGGTACTTCAACAGTGCGGTGTACCATATTTTGAACCACATTATAATTCGCTATAAATAATTAATTGTTTTGAAATTTTTGGTTAGTTTTGCATTATCAACATTAATAACACAACACCAAAATGATACAAAAGCCACTGTTCAATAACTCTTAATTAAAAAAAATTCTGCCCCTCTAGAGTAATATTTTGCTTTAAAATCCCGCCCCTGAATGAGTTAAAGCGGCACAGGACAGTGAGGACCTACAGTTTTACGTTGGCTCCGAACCACAAAAGTACATTCACTTCAATTCCAGAGAAAATTTTACTAGAACAATCTACGATGTAAGAACTGAAGCAAAACCCTCAGAGGAGTACGGGCTATAGGCAACACAACTCACACCAGAGTACGTTGGTGATTTCCAAGGACTTTCAACAGAGCACGCCAATTTTATAAAAATCCGTAGTTGCTTTGCCCGGAAATCGAGCACCTAGACCGCTGCACTAATCGCCGCAGAGTTAAATTATGTAAAGGTGCAAATTGTGAAATTTTCTAAGATTGAAAAAATTGTATGTAATAAAATTACTTTCAATATACATTTCTTGTTTTCAGCATTTTACGGTTTTGGAAGCTATGATAACTCTCTTTTTGTCTGAATGGTACTTCAACCGAATATAGGTTGAAGCTAAAATATTCGACTAACGAGGTGCTGCTTTAAGTGCCGCAGCGAAACTCGGAATAGTATGAAACTACACTTTAATACAGAAAGTAGTGGGAACAGAATTCTGTATGAGTTATCTGTTCATATTACTTTATAATTACTTACTTTTATAAAAACTGTGTCTTTAGAGAGAAATCAAATTTTGAAACCAAATACAACTAAATCGAAAACTTAGTTTGTTTTGAACAAAGTTCAGATTTTATCTCAAAAGTTTTGATTGAATAACTTTAGGACCACAAACTGAACAGGACTTTAGTAAAATATCGTTCAGGGAAATCAAATTTATTGGAAATTTAAGATTTGCGTTCTCAGTTTGTTGTTCTTACCTGTTTTCAATACAAAATTTATATTCATTTTGATCAAAGTTTGGTTTCCTGTTTTAATTTTAATCTTTTTAATTTTTTTAATTGACGAGTAGTAAAGATATGGGGGTTTGGGATCAATTTGCATAATGGGCGTGGTTAGTGACCTAATGTAACTTCGTACTAAACACTAAAGTTTCAATAGAAATTTTAAAGTTAAATACCACTTAATCGTAGCTTAGTTTGTATTAAACTTACCAAACAAGTTTTGATTGAATAGTTTTAGGACTACAGAACCCAATAGGACTTTAGTAAAATACCGTTCAGGGAAATCAAATTTATTGGAATTAAAGATTTGCGTTTTCGTTTTCCATTTGTTACTTTTATCAAAGTTGTAGTTCGTGTTTTAATTTTAATCTTCTTAATTTTTACCTTTCTCGCTATACGAAGTATAGCTGTAGAGGAAGGTATTGTTATCGTCATTTAGAATTTGGTGCAATTGCGTTCATTTAGCGAAGATTTTTTGCTTTGGGCTTACTGGCCGATGCAAGAGTTATGCCTAAAAAAGGTATTTGTATGGCAAACATTTTTAACCTTAATATTTTGATTAATAAGTAGATTTTAGTGCCTTGGGATATTATTAAAGCAGATGCTGCAGAGGAGTGACACCTTAACGCAACAAAACCAAATTTCGCGCAAAGATTGGTAGTTCAAAATGAGGTTGGTTTCATACACTTGCAAATAAAATATTGATTATGAATAAAATACTTTCTACTTTAATATTATTTATTTATTTTAACCTTAAATTTATGTATCATACTACTGGTCTAATGGGCGTATTGGGTTTGTGCATTTTTAATAAACCGTCTAGTTTTGGTGGTTGTGGATTTGGATTTATTATTAGTCTTTTTAATTTAGTTTTCTAAATTATTAAAACCAAAAAATTCTAAAAATTAATTAAAATTAACAGTTTTAAAATTCAAATAATTTACAAATTTTTAAAAATTTAAAAAGTTTTGATTTTAAAATTTCCAAAAAGTTTCAAAATTTCAGAAACTATCAAAAACTAAAAAAAAAATACAAAATTTTCAAACTTTCCAAAAATTTTCATATTTATAAAAAATTTCAAAAAATTTTAAAATAATCAAAATTAAACTCAAAGTTGCAAAAATTGTCAAAATTTTACAATATTTCAAAAGTATTTAAAAAATTTCAATAAATACGAGGAGGTGGTTGCCCGACATCTTTTTATTTCATTGAGCAGTAGTAGAGATATGGGGGTTCTGAATCAATTTGCATAATGGGCGTGGCTAGTGACTTAATGTAACTTCATGCCAAACACTAAAGTTTCAATAGAAATTTTGAAGCTAAATACCACTTAAGCTTAGCTTAGTTTGTATTAAACTTATCAAACAAGTTTTGCTTAAATAACTTTAGGGCCAAAACATGACCTAAAGGTATATCATTTACCTTACAGAAATATTTTAGCGCAATTAAATAGAAACATTAATTAAGATCCGTTAATAAATAACTCCTTATTGTGGTGTTCCATTAAAGAAATACTTGAGTGATCTACATTATCTAAATCTTATCTAAAAACCTTAACCGGAACAAGTTCGCTATTGAAATGAAACCTGCAAACGTTAGTAATTTGGCATTAAAATGAGACGGTAGGATATTCTTTGTAGCGGAAGCGTGTCCGTATAAAATTCTTTAGAAAAGCTCATTGAGAAGTGCTGACGTAAGCCTAAAAGGAGATCAGAAGTGAATTCTAAGGGGATTCCAGGACAAAACGGCAGCGGGATCAATTTGTGTTAATAATAGTTAAACTGGCGCTGACCGAGCAAGTAGATGTAGAAAGGCTCGAATGGAAGGAGTTGTTGTTCAGGAATTTCACGGTACAGCGGAAGTGCCAGAACTATTTGGAGGTCCGTGGAGCGTGATTCAACGAGCAGAGCTTTTTACTCAAAGCGGGCGCGGCGAAGTGTATCGTCCTCGGGCGGACCATAAAGCGGCACAAACAGAAGCAAAGTTCCTCAATTTCAGGAATCGATGCGAACTGCCTGGATGTGTAAATGGTTTAATTAAACACAAATGTTTGGCAAGTCCACAGATTAAAACTGAAATTAAATTTCTTATGTTATTGTTGGAAGGTGTCTGTTTACTACATTATATGGGAAATTGAACGGCAAAACTTGATTATTTGTTTTTAAGCGAGATAATTTGATTTTGGAACAGCGCAAATGTGTAATTTAATTGCTGAGAATTCTCATGCTTTTAGTCCGCGCATTTGTCTGAATAGAAATCATGTGGAAAATTATTCGCTTTTCATTGGAATAAAAAATAAAAAATTAATGAATGAGAGAGAAACAAGATTAATTAGAGATTACAACGTGGGTGGTGTCTGGACGCATCCAAAGAGTAGATTTAAATTATTTTGCTATATTTAACCGAGATAATGACACGTTTAAACATTTTAGATAAATTGAGATTGGTCCGACAAAAAAAGTTTGTATCGTGTTCTGAAATATTCAAAAAGTGGATTCACATGTCTTGCTTTTGTAGTCAATTGAGGGTATGGTATGATTAATAATCGTAACAAAATGAGGTTGGTCCGCCGAAAAGAAGCTAATTATGCTGTTGGATTCTGGAGTTGTCAACAAGTTCATTTGTTTAGGCGCTCAAATTTTACTGACTTCCATGAACTTTTACCAGCTAAACAACTAACAATTTAAGTTTCCTTGAATGTACAAAACCAATTGTGTTTGTAATACAATTTAAATGGGCCAGCGTACAAAGGAACATTGTGTAGCAACCTAACTAACTTTCCTAGTTATACCACAAACATAACACAGTTGCAAGTACAAAATACAATACGAAATGGCTACGCTATACTTTCTCATGCTTCAAAAGTTAACGAAAGTAAACAAAACAACACAGTATTACTTTTAAATTAGGTAAATTCCGAGTCATGTTGCAGTAATTTCAAAGAACCCATTTTGTTTTAATTATAAAAAGGAAAAATCGCGTTCTTAATTGTAATTTTCGAAAAACTCACCTCCTTGAAGCGATGGGTAAATATACAACGAAGGTTCTTGTATCCAGGACACAATTCGAACTAAATCTTTCACGAAGGATGGCACAACACATTTCAAAACGGCCGTACAACCTCTTGCTGCTCCCAAAACTTCGATGTCCACCTTGAACGCTTGTGTTACCACTAAAAATAAAAATTCGACAATTACTACAGCGAAGTAATTAAAATTAAATTTGTGTATGTGCATGCATTTGCTTGAGAAAAGCTTAGTACTTTTTTTCTTGTTACGTTGCCGTCTGTACGCAAAAAAATAAAAAAGTGGAGAGTCCTCTATTTCCGCCCTACTAATTACACAACGGAAACGGAGCCTTTCAGCTCATATTCCAAGAGCGCGAATAAGTCCGTCTCCACGGCAACGAAACTTATAAAAGATCGACAACTGGGAAATAAAAATAAGCGACCATATACAAATAACATTTCTGAAATGCGAGTCAAGTATGAAGCGCCGTGAGAAATTGTTTTATTCAACTTTATATCTCGTTTTGAGCCCCAATATTTTCCAAAGGTTATCTTGATCTACCGACCAAATGCCGAAAGAGCAGAGAAACATAAAGGACATCGACTGTTGCTGAATGTAGCAGTTTCATTTTCCTCTCATTCCTGCAAAGTAGTGATCAAATTTTGTTTTAAAACAAAAAGCGACTGTATAAAGTTGAAAGTTTAATACTAAAATCGAAGAAATATTCATGATAGAAACCGAAATGTCAAATTTTTCCTATGTTGGTAAAACTGAAGCAAATATGAAAGATAGTGACATTTGGTGTAGGCTACGAAATTATTAGAGAAATATTCAGGAATAATTTGTTGGATAGGCAAAGAGCGACTGTAAATTTGTAAGTTTAATATTGCCAAAAAATATTTCAAGTATACGTAATAATTGTAAATTTTTGACATTTGGTGGAGGAGGTTACGAAACTAATAGTGGAAATATTTGTAAATTATTTGTTGGGTGAGTAAAAACCGACTGAAACCCTGAAAGATTAATATTAAAGTTGAAGAAATATTGTAGATATCACTAAAAATATCAAATTTGTTTACTTTCGATAATATAAATAATTTTTATTTTTTTGTTTGAAAAATAAAAAAATAATTCTCTTATAAAAATAATTCTTGCTGAAGAAAAGTTCTCTCATAAAAATATTACTCTTTTGAAAAAACTCTCAAAAAATATTTGTTGGGTGAGTAAAAACCGACTGAAACCCTGAAAGATTAATATTAAAGTTGAAGAAATATTGTAGATATCACTAAAAATATCAAATTTGTTTACTTTCGATAATATAAATAATTTTTATTTTTTTGTTTGAAAAATAAAAAAATAATTCTCTTATAAAAATAATTCTTGCTGAAGAAAAGTTCTCTCATAAAAATATTACTCTTTTGAAAAAACTCTCAAAAAATATTTCTCTTGAAAAATATTCTTCTAACAAACTTCTCCGATCGAAAAATTTGTTTCTTGAAAAAACTTCTCCCCTAAAAATATTTCTCTTTTGAAAAAAGTTCTCTCATAAAAATTAAAAACATTTCTCTCGGTGTTAATAATTGCTCTCAGAATTACGGTTTGCGTATATCACAATAGATGGCGCTACTACATTCTGGCCATCTGGCCGGTACTTTGGAACAGCGAAATAAATAATTCAATGTAAAGTTGGAACGACTACCTAGGTAAAGCAAGGCGGACACAGTAAAGATAAACATATGGTTTATGTTTACATAAAACAACAAAGTTTCTTAGTTAAAAGTGCTCAAACTCTGTTTCACTCTACCTTGTTAATTAAAATGAAAAAAATATTCAAAGCTTGTCTGAATTTGTAACGGTTCCAAAGCGTTGGCTGCGCTTCGTGTACAGGGTGCGGCAACTAAAGTGTTACCAGTTGATATCTCTAAAACTATGAAAGATTGAGCAACTTTATGCTTTCAATTTTATGGGACTGAAAGGGCCGTATACTGGGCTAATACTGAGTTATGAAAAGCCAACCTATTTTAAGGGGTGGGGGTAACTTAATAATTTTAAATGCTGTGGTTTTTTAATATCTGCATCAAAATCGCTACACTTTATTTTTTCAGATTTTTTGAAAAACGTTTATTACTTTTAATAGAAGCATGAAATTCTGTAAATATTTAAAAGTGGAACGAAAGTAGTCTTTTTTTTTTAATTTAAATGTCCCTACTACAAATACGCAACCAAAATTAGGTCAAACAAAATTGACAGAATTTTGTTCCCCCCATTAATTAGGAGTTGTAAACTATATTTTTCAATCTTATTAAATTTTATTTTACCTAGTTTTGGTTGCTTATTTTTTGTAGGCACATTGAATTTAACAAAAAAATAATTTCGTCCCACTTTTTAATATAGGTATAGAATTTCATCTCCCCATTAAAAGTAGTAAACGTTATTGAAAAAAATCTAAATAAATACGGTGTATATTTTTATGCAGTTATTAAAAAAATATAAAAAATTACTGACCAACTACCCATTTAAAATTTTTAAGTTAAACTAGGGTGGTTTTTTAAAACTTATTATCAGCCTAATATTTAAAAACATTTAACTAATACACTGTGTTTTTTATGTATAAACCATGTTTTGTTGTTCCGCTGTTCCAAGCACCGGGCGAAATGTAGTAGCGCCATCTCTTTGTGTCATACGCAAACCGTGATTCTGAGAGAAATTTTACGTAGTGAGAGAAATATTTCTACAAGAGAATTTTTTTCAAGAGAAAAATTTTTTTATAAGAGAACATTATTCAAAAGAGAAAAATGTTTTTTGGGTGAACGTTTCTTAATAGAGATATATTTTTGTGAAAGAACTTTTTTCAAGAAATAAATACTTTTATGAAAAGAATAGCTTTTCAAGAAATGTATAGAAAAATTTCTTGCTGAAATAATTCTCTTTTTTTTTCGTTGATAAATATTCTCTTCTAAAAAAATTCTCATTCAAATAATACTACGACACATGGCGCCTTATAGAAAAGTGACTGTAAAATTGAAAGTTTAATATTGATTCAAAGAAATATTTCACACAAAAAGTGGACCAAATGTCACTGGAAAGTTTTAAGAATAATTTGGTAGAAGTGAAAGTGGGAGAAGCGAGAATGAGTCAAAAAAATAGTTTTCTACCCCGTTGTTTTAATTTACTTATTAAGTGTGCGCTGCCTATACTATAATGATACCCACTTCGATACAGATTTTCATTATGAAATGACCCAAACTGACCAATAGCAGCAAAGCATTATTTTTGGTAACCATGGTTACAAGAGTTGTTGACATTTCTCAGTTAACATCGCAAAACAGTTCGACTTTTTTTTAAGTATAATGTTCAAATAAATTTTTCGGCTGAATATTTTTTTTTTATTAACTAGTAGAAAAAATAGTCTATTCAACTCTTATACAGGGTGTTAATGAATTGTAGGGACAAACTTCTAGGGCTTGCAAAACACAACAAAGCAAACAACTTTTGTTAATAAAAGTGTGGTCAAAAATAGAGCCTCTTAAAGATTCTTTAAAAAGTACCTGAAAATAGGCAACCCAAATTGTATTTTCAATTATTTTGCACAAGTCACACGAAATTAAAAAAAAAAACGATCATACATACATGCATTCAAATAACGTCAATTTTGACACAATACGATCTTTTTGTGATATTTTTTGACTTTTCTTGCATTCGTTTCTTTCTGTGCCTTTTATAATTGTTTTTTTTCGTTCTGTGATTTTTTTGATAATTATTTTCTTCATTATTTGCGTTTGTGTTTCGTATTTTTGTGTTATGGCGAATTACACTTTTGCCGAACAGCATGACATGATGTTCATGTGTGGATGCTTGGGATAATTTACTATAATTTTGTTAATTTTTGAATTAGTTAATCTAAGTTGCAGGCGTCCGCGGCTGTTGTTAATAACATCTAGGCTTCCGGGTTGGAGCCGCGTCATCGGTGCTTGAACTGCCGACGATTCGTCCTCGGTTGCACGGGACATCTTCAGGGCTGTGGTCGCTTTGGGACCTGGAACACAATTGTTGTGTTCCAGATCCCAAAGCGACCACAGCCCTGAAGATGTCCCGCGCAGTCGAGGACGAAACGTCGGCAGTTCAAGCACCGATGACGCGGCTCTAACCCGGAAGCTTAGATGTTTTTGAATTAGTTATTGTAAATTTTTCAAATAGTTGATTTTTGCTTTGTAATTTTCTTTTTCTATTGCTTAGTTTTGAAACATTTTATTAATTTATTTATTTTAAATTTAATTTGAATTTGAAAAGTGGGAAAGAGGGCTTTATTTATCCTGTATTAATTTCCATCGTTATGGAAACAAATAGTAGGTAGTAAATTGAGTTGCCTAGATTTAGGCGCTTCTTAATGAATCTTTGAGATGCTCTATCCCTGAAAGGAAACACTTTTGACCACACATTTATTAACAAAAGTTGTTTGCTTTGTTGTGTATTGTAAGCCCTAGAAGTTTGTCCGTGCAATTCATTAACACCCTGTTATAATGGCTATTAATACACTCGTTTGTATTACTACACTTGCTCGTGCCGTAATCTCACTCGTGTATTAATAGCTATCATTATAGTTTCGTTGCATAATATACTATTAAGATGCGGAAATATAAGTTTATGACAATTGGTGGAGCTTACGAAATTATTAGTGAAAGAATTCAAGAAAGATTGGGTAGAGTGGTGAGAGGAGACAGAAAGTGGCGAAAAATGTTAGTGGAAAATATCAAGAATAATTTGGTAAACGGGGAAAGTTGTTAAAAATCGTCAAAATTTGGTAATAAAGCAGCTTTAATAAATTTTCAAGTTTTCCATAAACTTACCCGCTCGAACTTGCACATCCCTACTAATAATTCTTCCAACACTATTTGATGCAACGCATCTATATACAGTACTATGAATATCTTGTCTATATGCAGCAGCCGCAAATGGAAGTAGCACCAAAGTACCGTTTCTAAGAACCCTTCGAATTCCTGAAACGTCTCCAACGGAAGTGCCGTCAACTGAGAGCCAATCGATAGAAGGTTGCGGGCTTCCAGAAGCCGAACAATCTAACCAGCCTCCGCTTGAATTCGAAAATTCTAGTCTTGTAGGTGGTTCCATCACAAACGTTGGACCACGAAGGTGCAAGTCAAACCCAACCGCCAGCTCTGTAACAAAGAAAGGCAATAAAATACTGTTGGGTTCTTTGTTCTGTTTTATTGCCAGCAGTAACTCGAGCGGAATGCACCAGGAATGTCGGTTGCATTCCAGCGTGTATGTTTTATTCACATTAGGTGTGAATTTTTTTCTTTTACCTTTACATATGCAAAAATATGAGCTTTGGCGAAAAACTTAAATGATAAATAAATAAAGCTCTGAAAACCTTGTAACAAACATTCATCAAAGAAATGCCCAAGAAATATTGGATTAATAAATCCACCCTAGCATGTCATCCTTGATTTGAAAAAAATATATATGAAAGGACCTAACAGAGCTTTAATAGTTATGCAAATTAATAAACCAAAATCGTGGCGAGCTTTTGAAGTCTATTAAATATACATAGCGAGCGACAACCTCTACAAAGGTGTAACCAAATGATATATTTAAGTGGATGTCAATATTAGGTATCCCGAGAACCTTCTCGGGTATTTTCCGGTTAGAAGGGCATTCTCAGGGGGAAATTGCTGCTACAAAATTTACTTGATTTATATAAGGGATGACAAGCTTATTATGAAATGCATTGATTTTTTGAGACGTGATAATAATCCTTAAGAAAGTAATATTTAATTTAATTTGCGGAAAAGCTCAATAAAGCTTGCATTAAACTTCATTATATTGTTAGTATTTGGTTGTATATTGAGTTGCAAAAAAAGTAATTCTATAAAAGTTGTCATCTTCAGTAGGAATTTCGGTAAGGTTTGTCAGACTAAGTTATTGAAGCAAAACGTTTAGTATTTATGTAATTTATGCTTGATGGATGTTTTTTATTACCAATTTTTGTACCTTACTTTTGGGTCAGCAAAGCTAATAAACTAAATAATATAAGTGGCGCTGGATACATTGCTAAGACAAATTCGAATTACGGTTCTGTACTGAATTATTCCGTGCTGAAATATTTAGGGGATTTTCACCAGAGTAGGGTCACACTTTGACAGGTGGCGATTGTATTTTTGGTATCTAGGTCAGCAGTCTTAAACCCTTTTTGGGGTTTCATTAGTGATCTAAAATATGAAGAGATTTAGGTTTTTAAAATAAGGTGCGGTCATTTACAGGTCATCTAAAAGCTAAATTGGTTTTTTATTTTTAAACCTATTTTTTCATAACTTCTAGGATTATGAATGTAAAAGAAAGTCAATTTTGATATTTGACGAAAGCGCACGTGTTGGAGTTCTAAGAACCAAAAAGTGGTTATTGTAACATTTTCTCTCTCTTTCTTTCTTTGCCTTAAATTTTCGCTAACTCTTCCTATGTGTCTTCTTCTTGCCCGTTTCGACAAGTTCAACAATTTAGGAATTATTTCACATCAACTTATTAAAAATATCGTAACTTATTCACTCTATTTTATGTGTGGCTTACATAAAGTTATCAACAACTCGGTTCAAACCGAACTCTGAAAAATAAATAAAAATAAATCTTTACGGCGCAAACTGAGCTATAAATAAAAAAAATTTCATCAAACTTAGTTACTGGCTAAAAAGAAAAGTTGTGCTCTATCAGCAGCTATAATACAGCAAAACTTTCATAAATCGAACTTTACTAATTCGCTTAGAATAGAAGGTCATGTAAACCAAAGTTATACAGCTCCTTTATCAAATTTGTGTTACAGAATTTTCTGTACACTAAAAATATACGTAAAATTTTGGCAATCTATTTTAATAATTGTATTTGGCGCCTCCACCAAAATTCTGTGCTAACATATTTTGTTTTTCTAAAGAGGATTATGTAACTTTAAAACGATGGTAATTTTCAAATAAACATTTTTTAAATTTTTCGTTTTTTATAGACATTTAATTTTTTTCCCTATTTTCTTATTGTTTTTATTTAGTTTTCTCTTCTTGAATACTTTATCAACAACTAAAGTTTAAAATCTTGCAGTTTTACATAATTATTGTAACGTTTTCAAATTCAATTTTGTGAAGCAACAAATGACATTTAAACTGTCTAAAGTCGCCTTTATAATCTTTACACAATTAGACAATTCACAACTTTCTTATTTCTCACCGATATTATTTTTCAATTCGTGGCAGTGAAATATTTAAATTTTACTTTATGTTAAGGATGATCAAAATATTGTAGTGAGCGCTGTTAGTATAACAACGGGAGTATTTGCAGCATTCAGAATGTGGAAAATAGTTTATACAAAAGGTTTCCTTTCTCTTTTTAATATTTTATCGCCACCGTAGGGGCCTTTATGCTCCTACACATATTTTTCAAAATTGTTATTTTTATTCCATTTCCTCAATTTCATATGATTTATAATGTTTATTGTAATGATGGTTGTCACTACGAGGATGATGGAATGGAAATCTGCTTCAGCGCCATAGCGTTGACGACATAATAGATAGGGAGGTCTGGTGATGTAAAATACTAGCGTCTAGCCCCTTGGTCAACAATGTATCCTGCGTGTTAGTATGCCGTCAATGAGTGAGTGATTGCAAATTTATCTTCGTATTTTTTCATTAGCGTCTAGCCCCTTGCGCTTCTAGCCGATCCTACTTCACATGACTTGCGCACCTCCTCTGCATGCAGCTGAAATGTGTGTAAACCACAACTTCGTAGTGGCACAGATGGATATGCGGGTGTGTTCGGTTTTTAAAGAACATAAGAAGCGATATCGTAAATGAACTGTAACTTCAACCTCCCACACAGTGAAGCGCATAACGTTAATAACCTATTTTTATGTATATTTTTATGTAAATAATATTTAACTTTTGCAGAGCTCACTAAAACGCGTATGTTATATTTCTTATAACTTCGTTTAAATTGTTACTAAAACTCTTCATCTATATGCATGAAATGTATTCACAATCATGTATAATGTGTTGCCTAAACAACAGCAACATGCGACACTAAGCTACGCTCTTAATTTTTCGTAATACTTCGATGCTACTGCTATGATTCAAACAGTTGAACTATTTTTCTTGATGTTGGTTATACTGATACAAATCGAAGTTATCCGAGTTTCGATTGGTTCTGTTTATTGCAATTCTGTTCCATACATATTATGCTCGTTGATTAGGCGCAATCGTTTTCCAAATATTAACTCGCTTCGGGTGACTTCTGATTCTCTGTAAATACCATTCTGTAAAATGCACGTGTCATATAGATACCCACTTGTTTGAAAGCGTTCAAAATGCCAAGGAGAACGTTTTTTTTTATTCTCGCGAGAATGTTAGCGCACGAATCTTTTTTTCTTGCGCAAACGTTTGCGAATATTCTCAACACTTTGAGAACGTTCTCTTCTTTACATCACTAGGAAGATCCCACGTTGTGGGTTTTGGACTGCACTGGATAAGTAGTAAGTCATAATTCAATTGTTGTTGGTGCCCTTAATTTCGTATACAAATTCTTGTAACAGTTACTGTAGTGAAGCGAAGTGTGTGAAGACAAGAATTCAATGTAGTATGTCAGGGTCTTCGACAATTGCTGACATCCAGGACTTGGCGATTGAGAATAGAAATGATTTGGCATGCAATGCGGTGGGTCAGGGCTATCGATCATCGCTTTCGATACCGATTTCATAATACTTCACGCTCAGTGCAATAATTACAACATGCCCTATATAAATATATTCCTATAAATGTTAAAGGTTGGGAATCTACTCAAAGCAGCCTACCAATAGCAACTGATACTGGAAAATGTTGAAATGTTATCAAAAATTGAAGTTTTCTATAACGGCTTTAATTTTATAATTATAACCTCTTTTTTTGGACAACAAATAAAGTATTATTTGCATGCAAACTGTGGTATAATTTGGTTTCAATAGAGTTTTTGATTAAAAAGGTGCACTTAACAAGATTGGATTTAATATAGAGTCTCATCGGTTGATATCCTGTCGAAATGATAATGATTAATGATAACCCAAGAGTGTACGTATATGCTCGAAATCTCATTACGGAGTATATTTGCAAATGCGAGCGTTTTTGCTTGTTCTTTGTGTATTTAGGATTGAGTTTGACTCGAAACGTCTTTAGCAATATGTTTGCATCAAACTACAACAATACGAATTCGACCTAACTTCAGTCGACGTAAAACAAAGGAAATCCGTTCCTTCGATGACGCCGATGGCGAAATAGCCTCGAATCCTTCCCATCCACCCCCGCCTTTTGTATGTCTCAACTGAGCTGATTGATTGTGTTCAAGATGTGGAATTCCACCACTAAATTCGAATTTGCAATGGGACATCTCTCATTTACATAATCCCTTTTTGCGAAACTTGTAAACACCGTTTCACTCGATTATGAAACAGCTTTCGTCTATGAACTTTCCGGATTTCTGCATCTCCGAGTCTAGATTTGAATTTTTTAGCATAAACCTTTTCAAAGCCAAAGCGCCTTTGAGCCGCCCCCTTTTTACAAAATAATGACGACTTGGTTCTGATTCACATTACGAGTGAATAACTTTCCCGGATTAATTCTCGCGAACGAAACGGAACCGAATAATTGCGACGGGAATCTATTGTTCCTGGATGCGACACAAAAAACTCAGCGGAAACGCGAGATGTTGAATCAATTTTTTTAAAAGCTGCAGCTGGTGCATTATGTATACGACAGCTTTTTTTCCTCCAATGGGATTTGTCGTCAATGGAAATTAATGGTTCACTGACGCCAAAGAAACATAATTTTAGTTTTTCCCGTTTCAATTTGAACTTAAATTTAAATTTAATGAACTTGAGCAAAAAATATAATATAAACAACCGGGCGTAATTGTAAAATAGTTTTCGTAATAAACAATTAAGTTTGTAATTTACGACTACCTTCTCATTTCGTTGTCGTTTACTCCTTTTTCGCAGAGCTAAGCTCGAGTTTCGCGTCTACGCAAAGCCAAGCTGATAAATTGTTACTTTATTAGAACCAACCCATTAAAACCGCCTTGTAAACTAAAGACATCTGTAACAATGTAATTTACAGAGCCCTCCATTCGTTGTTTTAAATGCGTGACTGTCTTTGAAGTTGATGCCCTAAATTGATAAATTTAATTGAACAAAAGGTAGAGTCTGGGGAAAAAGTATTTTTTCTTCATAAACACTTTTTAAATGCCAAACCATAACGAATGGGACTATAATTGCCCAATTCTCTGTTTCATTTTAATGTTAATAAAAATATTAGAGGTGCGTAACGTAACCAACAAATTATTGTTAGAGCCACGTTTCGAATTTAAGAGCAATTAATGCTCAGAAATTTGTAAAATAAATACGACCACATCAGGCTTAGCTATAAGATGAAATGAACCAATTTGATTTTATATTTTTTGAGGTTTTTGCGGTTTCTCGAACTGTCAGTATTACAATATTATACTTTTGGCTTAAACCGCGTCGTCATTTGGGGAATATACCCAGCATAATCAGATAAGGACCGACCTCTAGCTTGTCTGACTTTACAAGTATTTGCTCTAAAAGTTTGAGCCATAGTTGTTCGTAGGCCCTGCCTGCCTAAACAGTGCCGTGTGCTTAGATTATTTGAACCTTGGGGCGGACAAGGATTTGATCGTAACGTATCTTGTTTGCCGGGACAATAATACATAGTCTGCTTATGCCTGTTGGTTGTTTGTGCAGCAAGACGGTGCAACATCTCACAATGCACGTGAAGTTACTAAGCAACTAGTTTCCCAAATAAAAAAATAGTCGACCTTCCGCCACGAGATCGTCCTCGCGTAAGCCAACTGTTTCCTTTCCTATTAACTTTTTTCACTAATTTTCAATTTCTTGATTTTTTTTTAAATTTCGTAATTATGTTTAACATTTTAAAAATTTGAAAATATTGATTGAAACTTAAAATACATGTACCGATTGTTGTAAGCAGCCCGGTAGCTCAGTTGGAAAATGCGTGTACGGCATCGGTAGCCGCCAGATCCAATGACGGTAGGGATCAACTTTTCTTTATTAAAAAAAAATTTATTTGTAACTATGTTTTTTGCGTGGAATGCTATTGCTTTTGCCTCCTGGGATGTTTTTAGCGATTGTGTCAGTGCCGGAAGCGCAGCAAAATGCACACGTTTCCACTGTCGTGCTTTAACAAGGCGGTTAGCATTTCGACTGCCAGGGTTTTATCCAGGGCCGAAAATATAATTATTATTGTTTGAAAAATCAACGTAAATACAATTTTATGAACTAAAGGATGATTAAATAAAGCATTAACAAAAATATGCCTAAACAAGAGGCATTCATAAAACTTTTTTTTTGCAGTACTTAGAAAATTTTTTTCTGTTTAATAAAAAATAATAAAAACTTGATGTTATCAGCTGTTAATATTTTTAACCCGAACCTATATAACAACCATATGCTGCGATCTGTTTAATACTTTCATATTTTCATATATACAAATCTGCATAGTTGCTAGTGGTGGGCATAACAGAATGATTTTCATAATCAAATTATTGCTAATCGAATAAATTTGATAATCGATGATACATTCGGATAAAATCTTTCTATGCTGTAAAAAGAAGTAGACGCGCTCGCCGGTAGCTACTCGAACGCTCTCAGATATCAATTTTCGTTCTCATCGTCTTTCCTCGGACCGATTGGCAATAACAGCGTGACTCTCGGCTTCGAAAAGTTCAAAATTTGAACCTTTGGTTGCACGGCACCGGTCGGTATCTTCTTGAAAACAATGCAATTAATTTATTACAGTATTTTTAAATTTATCACATTTCATTGCTAATTATGGCGTGTTTCTTCAGTAATATTTGTATAAACCGCGAAATGGTTTGTCTTTTGATACCCCTTGCTATTTAAAATTTTTAGGGTGGAAATCGCTCCAATTTTTTTGTTGAAGATAGGCACACGGAAATAGCCATATTACATGTCCTCCTTGCAAATTAATTTGACCCGTCCGAGTGTTTTTAGAAAAACTGAGGTTTAGTGTCACAAATCACATGTTTCGTTTTCGGTGGGCCGCCCTGTATAGACGAATCTATTTTTATTTTTTGTTTTGAAGTGCCCTATGTTTTTATCAACAGTGTTATTCTAAATAACAATAAATTTTCTTGTTTTTTGATATGTTTTAAATATTTAAATTTCTAGAGCAATATTAAATTTTTTAAGTACGACCCTGCTGATAAATGACCGCAAAAAGCAAACCGCACGGTGCTAACTGCTGTGTCTGCTATACTACTACTACTACTACTGTAATGGATATTGCTTCAACGCCCACTTCCAAAATGAACAAAACCGACAATATTAGAATCGTAAAATCATTCGAATGATTTTCTGTAACCTCTCGAGATATTTCAATAATCGAAAGGTTCGATTATTTTAATTCAGAATCAAAATGTCACCATTTTATTATGTTTATTGCTTTTGTTTTGAATTTGCTTATCGCAATTTGTTTGTCTATCACTTAGTGGAAAAAAGTTCATAAAATTTTGTAGGATACCTCTATCGTTAGTTGCATAAATTTAGGCGTACTGCAAATTTCAACGTCAACCTTAACTGGGAATTTTTAATCAAAAATATACAGAAAAAGATCATTTTTTTTGTAAAGGCAATCTTCTTCTGAAGTACATGCTTAGTATGGTTATTTGTACAATTTATTCAAGTGTTTGACAAACCACTTTGCTGACCAAACAACCTTTAAATCAGTTCTGGGAGTCCTCAACTCGACCGCACCAAGTCATATAGTCAGGACACTGACGTATAATGTAACTGATATTTTTTATTCAGCTCATAAAGCTCGTGCGTTTTCCCAGGAGAGATAAACTCGTTTTATCTTGGAATATAAACAGATATATTTTTAAAGCAGTGGACGAATTTTAATGCTGTGTTTTAAAGGCGATTGCCAGAGGGCTGAGTCGGGTATTTTTGTTCCGGGTAAATGGGTTTGCCAACACTTAAAGGAATTATTAATTGGGTTTAACTGTCAGGATCCGGTCACTTTTGATTTTAAATAAGTAAAGATACCTCGAGGAGGGTAGACTGAAAACGAAGATGAGAATTTTTTATTTATTCGAAACAGGGTTTAGAATAATTATGGCTCGGACCAATATTTTAAGCGTTTTGTTCCGAAAATTTTGACTGGCAGTTTGGTTTCATATACCCCTCCTGACCGGCTTAGCATACGACATATTAATTTCAGCAAACACGTTTTGCTAATTAAGACAACTAATTTCCCCTACACTCTGTTGATAGCGGTGTTGTAACTTTATACGACCGCACTAAAACTTCTAATCTAAACGGCGTCAAGCAAACCAGATTTTGTTATTACCTCCATTTTGGCCATGTTATATTGTTTTGCCAAAACAAGGATATTTTAATTTTTGGAGTTAATATTCATACAGATTTTAAAGTTGGAACGACGAGTACATACGTCTCTTTGCTAGGAGTAATTTCCAACGAGCAAATGCAATTTCCAAATTTCTAGATTTGGATTTCCAAATTTAAACTGTACCCTTATGAACAAATTTTTATCATTTGAAAACTAAGGTAGCAAAACCTTGTAACTCTACGGAAGATACATTAAGCGAAGCTAAATAAGCAGTGCTTTCCAGATCTATGACTCCATATCTCTCTATAGAGTAAATCCGGTTTCCTTCCCCCTTTCGCAACTTGTAGTGTTGTACTGCCTTTGATAGCACAACCCACATATTTAGGTGACCCTTATATAAAGACCATTTTCCTTTGTACAGGGGACCGCTATAATATTCCACAGAAGTAAGTTCTCTTAATGTAGAATATTTATTTGCATTATTGCACCACAACCTGCTGATACCTCAAACTTGAACGATAACACATCACGACAGGTCTGCGTAGAGTGGTTTGTTAATACTGCGTTCTACTTTTAATACATAAATGTAATAACTACGACAACAAGGATTAAATAAACTAAAATACTAAGCAAATTAAAACTAAAACGATATAATATAATACGAAAATTTCACAGAATTCACTCAATGTAACGCCCCTAAAAGAAGGCCCAGAACAACTTTAACATCGTTAAAATAATAAATGCATGGTATTCAGTCGTTCGGATTCGACGTTAAACTGTAGGTCCCCCGTACTCCACCACGTGACAGAGAAGAGTGCCGGATCTCAGCAGTAACACGTAAAGACTGAGTACGACAATGTTTTTCTTATAGTCAAAGTTTATACCACAATACTTAACGAACAACCACAATTAGTCCAACAATGAACGAACAGAACACTGAATGGAACGTCAAAGAAATAGTAAATTCGGCGAACTGAATATTAAACATGAATAATTATTAAGTACAGTTAATAAATCACAAAATAGTTAGTTCGTACAAACGCAATACACGTCCTCTATGGGATCAACGCACGTGTACTACGTAGCGGCTTTCTACATCAGTCGCTGTCTAGGGGGACGCCAGACAGGAAACAGGGCATGTCTTTTAACTTCTATCCAGAGCCGGGGTGCTCTAGTAGGAGATGGCGTGCTGCGGGGTTCGAAGAAATAGTGAGGTTATGGGGTACGGTGCTCTGGTAAGAGCTGGGGGTGCAGTTCAACGTAACTTAATAAAAAAAATGTCTAACGTCCGCTTCCGGCATCGGAATTTTTATAAGCTGATTTTGTTTTGATATATTTCCAAATTCGGAAAATCGTCAAAATCGAATCATCGCTTCCGTTCGGAATTATGAGGCGCACTCAAACACTCACGCACACCACAGGCTCTTGACAAAAATATGAAAACAAAAACCCAAATTTCATGTTTCATTTTTCTGGAAGAAACAATCTGAAACAGAAATTTGATAAAAGAAATGTAGAACTTTGGTTTGCATGAGCTTCTTTTGTAAATGAATTAGTAAAGTTCGGACTTGTGAAAGTTGGGCTGCATTATAGCTGCCGATATAACACGACTTTTCTTTCCTGTTAGTAACAAAGTTTGATGGGATATATCTTTTTATTTATAGCCTACTTTGCGTCATGAAGATTTAATATTAGGTTATTTTTCAGGATTTTGCTTTATCCCAGTTCTCGTAAAACTCTATGAAAACCACACATAAAAAATAGAATGAAAAAGTTATGGTATTCTCAATTCAAAGGTTTAGTTAAAATCATTAAACTATTATTGAATTTATGTATTTTTAGAATACCTTTCAAAAGTACCACCCTCCAGTGCACCCCAAAAATTTAATAAAATTGCTAAAATCTCGTTATGGCGACCCATTCTTTTACATACACAATTTTCTATAAATAGAGCACCCTATCGCCTCCTATTGCACCCTTCTAAATGATACAACTTTCTAAAAATAGCAGAAATGATCCTATTTTTAATACTAACGAGTATTCAACAGAAAGGGGTCAAACTGACTAGCGTTAAATTTTTTTTACGAGTGGGAATGTTTGAGCGTATAAGATACACGCAAGTTAGACAGTTAAGTTGGTTGAGCAGTCAAATTTGTTGTTTCGTGTTTATGTGTTTCTAGTAGTCATTTATTCAATTGCGTAAAAGCACATACGAGCATTCAGTTGCAGCAAAATGGTTTATAGATGTTAGAGCAAAAAGCATTTCTAAATTTAATCTTGTTTTGTAACTGATGTGAGGTGGACAAGGTTTGGACATATTCCGTACATGACTGCCTGGAAGAATTTTTCACCAAATTTCCAGAAGTTGCTATTAACTACAAACAGTTTCGTGATACAGGAAGCATCGGTAGAGAACAGGGTAGCGGCCGACTACCAAACTGTTGTGAAGAAACCGTAATTGTTGCTAGAGAAGTCAGTCTAACATAATTATATATCCGCTACCTATCGATAAAACTTCAGCTTTCTGTGGAGCATGTCAAATATTAAAGAGGAACATGCATTTATTTTCGTATCGACTGACTGTGGTTCATAAATTTATGCCAGTTGACTCACCGCAAATGATGCGATTCTGTGAATGGTTTTCAAACAAACTAAATAATGATGCTCGTGTATTAAGGAAAACATTTTTTAAGGATGAGGCGTGGTTTTATCTGTCGGGCTACGTCAACTCGCAAAATATGATAACATGTAATGCTAAAAATCAGTTTGCCGGAACGTCTTTACACCCTGAAAAGGTTTGGGTTTGGGTAGTCCTTAGTGGAAGGAGATTAATTGGACCTGTTTTCATTGGAGGTACTAAAACATACTACAAAACCAAACTTTTAGATTAAAAATTTACAGCCAGATATTGGGAGAAAATTCTGTAACTATTTTTGAAAAAACCGGACGGTGAAGGACTACAGCAACGTTATTTTCAGCAAGACGAAGCAACACCCCACTGTACACAGGAAACGGAGAAACGGTTAAGGACCCCAACTCAGATGAAAGGCGTGAACAAAAACACTTTTTGCGGGGTCGGCGTTGTAACGGTCACTCCGGTGACTTGGTACATCCAACTCAAGGTTTACCTTAATTGGGACCATAGAGAGCTGGGTTAGTGATTTCGCAAGGTGAAGTGTTACTAGCCCTCAGTATGGGTTTTTAACATCAGAGCGGCAGCGCGTCTTCTCTAACGAGATCCCCGCTTCCTGGCCATGGGTATAAATATTATGCTGCATCCCAGTCACTACGTCTGGGTGACCTTACGTGATATAAATTTGCCAAGACGATATACTGGGTGGTTAAAAGCTGATGATAAAGGCAAGTGAAGGTTAGCTCAAGGAAGGAGTGGCGTGGCTGCTGCTATTAGAAGCTTGAGCCCTAAGGGTGAGATGAACCTTGAAACGCAGGAAGCTCCTGCATCTGCACAGCCGACGCTGTTATGGTACCGGTCACTAAGATTAGACCGGTTACCGACCTATCTGGGTGGTGCGTAGTTCACCAGTATTGGGTACTGCGAGTAGCCCAACTGGTAGAAGCAGCTTCGGCTGCAACCAGTGACTTTGTTGGCTAGCGTCCCCCGCCTTGGTTACGGCGTAGAACTCGTGGTAGCAGTTTATGCAGGTCAGGGTCGTCTTGGTGCGGCTCGATAGGTGAGCTGCGTTTTAGCTCGGGCACTGATCTGCAGAATCAGTAGAGATCTAGATAATCTCTCCGTATTAACTTAAGCGGCGCATAATAAATACAAAACATGTTGTAGAAAATGTTGCGAATGGTCTTATATGCAGAACTTCATGCTGTTTCCATTTCAAGCATCTCATAAAATAATTAAGGGGGTTTATTTTCCCTTCCTACCAAATTTTTAGCAGACCAATTTGGCTTTCCGTATTGTTTTTATTTAATCACAAGGAATTCTTTTATCGTTATTTTTATGCTATATGCAAAAATCAATTTTCATCCATAAAGAAAAACAATAAAACGGCAAACGTTAGGCAAGATGGTCATCAGTCAGGTGGTAGTTATAGCTTAGCTCGTTTTGACTTCACGTCGCACTCGTATTATGCTTTTTTCGGTTGCACGACCGGATACTTTCGTTTATTGTACGACGCGACGTGTTGCATTTGCGCTTTGCGGAGTAATATCAATGTGCGTTTATTTTCTACTGCCACTGTTGTGAGGCTACGATGTTGTGGATAAAACTTTTTGCACATAAGAAAAGTAAAAGTATAGGAAAGTTCAGGCGAAATACTACGCCCATTTTATAAATAGCAAAACTGTTGGTACATGGTTAGTTTCTCGTCGACTTACCTGTCGATTCTTGTTATATACTTAATGTGAAGTTGGGTCGTTATTAAAGAAAAACCCAAAGATACTGTCGTAAATTTGTATTTCCCTGATGTTTAGGACACTTGTCATTGCCCAAATATGTTTTTCCAACGTTCATTATTATTCTGAAACGGCCCGTTACATATTATACAATATCTCTGATTGTATTTACATTCAAAAACGGTACGTCAGGAAACTGCTGGCACTCATCAATATTCAATGAATAGGATTAACCGATCCTTTTTTCGACTTCATGAATATTCATTTAGGTACCTTTAGGAAAATACAATGCAACCCGCGAAACAATCCAGCTAACGCAAGCAAAGTCATATTCGGCCTGTATCAGCACTTCTCGCCCATTATTTTTCCGCTGCGAGCGTTCGAGTGAAAAATCAGATAAAACGTGATACAAATCCATGAAATATCGGAGTATTCTGCAGCGGGTCGGCATAGAAAAGCGGAACACAAAGCTGGGACCTGCGTATGACAGCATTTCTGATGTTGGCAAATAACGACGCTTGTCAACCGCCTTCTCTACCACACTGAAATTCTTTCAGGTATATTTTTCTCCCAAAAGGGATGTATTTATTCTCAGCACGCGTGTCGAACTTTATTATAGTGTTGCTTATAAATATAGACTCGTCTCGTGATATGAAACAGTGATCAAAAGGTAGCCCCGATATTAGTTACGCTCGTATTGTTCGTGGACGATGAAACCTACACACGAAGTTATTAGTAGCCTTATAAGGATATCAATAAAAAAAAAGAGCTCGAGTACCTCACAACAAAAAGTGAGAAAAATAAGAAAAACATGGAGGGTATATGGAAGAACACGATCCACGACGAAAGTGGCCGTAAGCCGCAGGTAGCTAATAGTAAAAAATTCATTTTATCAAAAAAATAAAGACCACATCCCAAAGCCATTTTAAGTAAAAGAAAGACGAATAACCATGGGTCCGGAGAGGATAGTTGCGGAGTTACAGTCTTTCGAACATGGAACTTTTATTAATATCTTCGCCGTAAGATTACTAACGATGGTTTATATTTCTGCTTGTTTGTTTTCAAATCCATTATCCAGGGTCGTAGATATGGGACGGTAAACAACATATAATAATAATAATAATAATAATAATAATAATAATAAATCCGAGCGGGGGAAGGAAAGGGATTAAAAACGCTGTGATTATTCTTAATGCCGCTAGAGGGGGCCAAACTGTTTTTTCCCTATTCATTTGTCCCAAATTGTGCTAGGGAAACGAGACCCGCGCTATTCGAAGCGCAAAAGGACCGGACACACCGGCTTACAAGAGAAATCGCAGTCGTAAACCGTTTGCTATGGCTACGGCCGAAACAAAAATTTTTGAAAGAAAAAATAGGAAAAGTCGGAAGGAAGTCAAAGGAAATCTTTCAAACTTGCTGACGAGTTATCTTTCACCCCTAACTATAACACACCGAAAGCGAAACCCGGTCGGTCCACTCGTTCACGAACGGCACTGCTTTGAATAAAGCTCGCAAAATCGGATCTTTCAACGGATATAAAACAGCTCGAAGCCGAGTTATCAGGGTCAACTTTTTTTTATTGGAAACCCAATCGATTGCTCTAACTACATA
The DNA here is from genome assembly GCA_958336395.1 of Ctenicera cuprea. Taxonomy (NCBI): domain Eukaryota; kingdom Metazoa; phylum Arthropoda; class Insecta; order Coleoptera; family Elateridae; genus Ctenicera; species Ctenicera cuprea. The sequence goes on along the minus strand of OY284492.1, from coordinate 6,073,717 downwards.
TTATGATTGATTATAATTGATATGAAAAAATTTTAACGCCGCAAAACGCCTCCATAGAAGGGTGCTATAATTCATCATGTTTGGCGCACAACTACGGACATTTTGCTGTTACGGACGGCTCCGGGGATGGAATCTTTGGATATAACTTTTGCTGCTTAACATTTTTCACAATTAAAACCAAATTCGAAAAAAGCCATCTTCGGGGCAAAAATTTCGAAACGTTATACCTACGGAAGACAGCGCTAAGAATCAATATGCACTTAAGGAATTATACAGAACGATCCTTGAGCGTATTAACGGCTAAAATTGCGAACCGGTTCAGAAAAGTTCTAATTTTGCCGCCAGATGGCACCAAAGTGTTTTCTTTGACACGCTGTAACCCCTCGACCGGGCGGGATAGCAAGATGGGGTTTGCGCGAAAGGATCATCTAGCAACTAAGCCTCAATAATTAATTTATTACGGATGATGTTATTGTTCATAAATACCTGCTGGTGGATCGTTGCGTAATTAAGAAAGAGCTTTCCCTTGAAAAGATACGTGGTTTTTCCCTTGCTTGCCGATTTCTATGAATAAGGACAAATTTAATTTTGGAATTAAATGAGAAAGTGTAATTGGATTTTTTTTCTGTGTATTTATTGGTTACAAAAACCTTTAGAAAACCTCTGTTTTTTGTTCTTGCATTTTTTACGTGGCTGTTCTTCCGGATTTTTCTTCAGGTTTCTTTCCGGGTCTGTTTTTCGTTTTTGTTTTTGATTTTCTTTCCGGGTGCAGTTCTCAATTCTGAGATCGACTCAGCTGGAAAAACATTCAGAGTTACCAAAAAAAAAAGCACGCGGTGCGTAGCCCACGGGTTTTGCTATTTTTATATAATTTCTTTTAATAAGAATTAATACAATAATACCTTTGCACATAGAACATTATTACAATTGTTATTACTGAGGCTGCTACATTTTGCTACTTTTAATATTAAAAAGCTGCCGGAAACAGCCACAACAAAATTCTTCTTGCAGACATTTTGCACAATAAACAAATATACGTTACGCATGCCACGCTCCATTGAGGTACATATTGGGAGTAACATTAACTTTCTCGTAAGAAAATTGCTGGGTGTACATTACTATATAGCTCACAGTTCATGAAGAACTAGCTGAATCCGTACGCTTTTCTACTTTCCCATACTTCCAGTATGGAAATATGTTGTAATCGTGAAAATTTCTGATAGCGACATTTTGACGGAAATACAAATTTTGGGCCTCCAGGAACACAAAACAGTGATAAAAAAAATAACGGTCTGTATAAACGCGTGTGTGTGTGTGTGTGTGACGCGAAATATTGGACCGATTGGACCGATTTCAGTAAAATTTGTTATACTATTTATTTTACAGAACCTGAAAGGGAAGTCACACATGCTTTTTAGTAGCGTTTCTTTTACAAATGGTATTTCAGTATATGATAGAGGATATTAAGACAAATCTACAGTATTTTTCCGAGACTCTAGCTTTAAAATGGCTACCGCTACGGTGTTCGTAAATTTTCGGCTTTAACGCCTATTTACTCAAAAACGAGTTAACAGAGAATGATGTAGGTATTAGAATAGCCCTAGAAGAACACAATTTTATTATAAAGGGGCAGTGTTTTACTGATGAAAACAGTAAAGTGAAAATATTTTCAAAAGTTTGTACATTGCCAAAAAACTTTTGGTCAAACACGATTTTTTAAAACTTTGTGAGCTTGTAGAGCTAGAGATAGGCTCCTATTTGTGGTGTGTCGGAATCTACTAATATTTCTCTGTGACGCCTACTATGAATTTTTGAAAAACTTAAATTCATGCTTCTCTCTTTGGTAAACAGAAGACGATAAAAAACTTCCGTTTAGACTAAAGTGTTCATGAGTAATAGTAGAATAAGGTTCAGAACGTAGTTTTTAGGTGCAGCAATATTTAGGGGGGTTAACTTTCCCCCTCCCTCCCCAATGTTGGCGAAAAAACTTGTCCAAATCGATTTAGATAGAATTAAAGCAATCTTTATAGAAAAAAGCATAAAACTAAGACTTAAAATCCACGGTCCGCTACACAACCAACTTAAGTAGTTTGTTTTTATTAAAAAAAAAAAATAACGTGGGACACTGCCCACGGATTCCGCTAGTATTAATTAAAGCGTGATTAGACCGTACCATTTTCGGGAGGCTGTAACTCCGCCAGGAAGCGTTCCGGCCCATATTTATTTGATATGTTTGAGTTAAAATGATTTCAGGAATAAGTTTGTCCAAAAAGTCATGTAACACCCTGTATAGAGCTTTGTTAATACCAAATACTTTCAAGGGCAGCATTATCGCTGCAAAATGAACGAAATTCTAAATTCTATATAATGCGTTAATTTATTTTCTGATTAACCTCCTTTCAGTTTCTTCACATTAAGAGTGAAGTTCATTTTCTGACTTCTTATCGTACAAAAGTTCACTTTTGAAATCACCAGACGAATAAAATGATAAATAATTTTCAGCGATTATATGCAAATGAGCATATTGTGCCCGTTGTGAAGAACATCTTGAAAAGGGATAATAAATGTGCTACTTCTAAAGTTAGCGAAGAACCCGATGAACTTAATGGATGCATTAAAACTTCGGTCGAGGCGACCAAGAGCAATTAATGTTTGTTTTTACATCCTTAAACTGCGATTTCAAGTCTGGAATCAAAACACGAAACTGGAAGGATTTTTTGCTCCATTATTCTTCTAATTAGAGTTTGTTATAGTAAATTTTGTTTTAACACGATTTATGCGTAAGACTATCTTGGATGTTAATAATAAACAAACGAATTAATCTCAACGAAATAAATTAGTTAAAATGTCTACAACATCCCTTCCAGCTTATTTTTCATGGTTGTTATTTAATGAAGTCCTGAAAAAAGGCGTTAGTCGCACAGACAGTCTTATTAAAAGTTATGGGACGTGAATGGGCCCCAACCTTTATTAAAACAGTGTGTTTCCAACAACCCGACTTGAATAATAATGGAACAAGTTTATCGTAAGGTACTGACCCATTTCCTTGGATGTAAGGATAAAATTCGAAAGGGTAATTTTACGATCGCCACTTCTTAATGCTAAACGTATTTGAAAGTGCGGCGCTGAAAGTACGACCGTTAGCTATCGAGGTGGAACTGGAAGTCCCGCGACCCTTAAACCTGCAAACTTATATTGAGGTAACCCGAGAGCAGGCAGAGGGTGAAGTGGATTAAGATTGGGGTAGGGTTTTAACTCAATTTACAATTATTTTATAATTTGAAAGGTCCCCCAGAAAGTTCATAAAGTTTAAATTCACTTTGACAGAGATTTATTGGCTATATTAATTCCGAGATAGAGTTTCCATTTGTTTTAAGCTAACCTATTGAAATTTAGTTTTGTATTTGTTTCCAATAAGTGCTTTCATCTGGAAATAATTTTCAACCTGCAGTATACTTACTGCAGCGGATCCGGGTTCGACTCCCGACCCGGTCGTTCTCCTGCGCAAGACAACGGAAAGCCAGCGAGGTGGATTTTTCCCCAGGAAAACCTTTCTGGAGAAAAAGTGCATGCACTTCCCGTGGTTCGGAGCCCACGTTAAACTGTAGGTCCCCTATGCCTGTCTGTGCAAAATATCTATCTTCGCGCACCAAACACACATAGGAGGAGGGTAGCCAACGCCCTTAATAGGGTATGACACTAGAAGAAGAAGAAGAAATATACTTGCAGGCGCCGCGCCGCGCCATTTAATGTTGATTAATATATTATTTTTGTAAAAAAAATGAATTGCTCCCCTAAGACGTACTTGTCCACAAATGTTTAGCCAGCAGTTAGTTTAGCGGAGTGCTGGATTAATCCTTATCTTACAAAATATGATGCGAATGAAAGACACCTTCATGGTGGTGATCTGAATGTTGTAAATTGTTTATCAATGCATGGTATGTTTTAGGCTTTCCCATCAAAAGCCGGTTAAATTTGGTGTGGTTTGTGCGTACGTCTGTCTATTCAAATAAATGAGCTCTATCCGTCCAAAACCGGTTGCATGCACTGAATGTAAAAATAAATAGAAAGATAAACGAAGCACTTCGCCTGGACTTTCTTATACTTTAGGTATTGTTACTTATCATAAATATATTCAAAAGTATATTATTATTGTTGTACGGCCCAACACTGACTACAAAGAGAGAATAGTAAAGCAAAGTTTTTTTTGTGAAGAACGTCAATTTTTTGATTTTTTGGAAAAAGATTGCTCGCAATAAAAGAAACCCAAGAACGGAAGGACAAATTCGTCCACCAAAACTTAGGAGACGGAAAATTATCCACTTCCAAAATTTGCCGTATTTAAAAATTAAGTTGACAACTTTATTCTACTATCACTTATGAGCAATTTAGCTTAAATATATATTTTTTATCGGCCACCGTTTATTAAAAAAGGGGGTAGGAAATTACGATTTTCAAAAATTCATATAAGGTGTCACATATAAGTTAACGGACTGGGACACAAACCAAATTGTAGTTGATCTATAGCTCTATAAGTCTACAAAATTAAAATGAAATCGTGTGGTCAGTTTTTTAAGAAATCAAAATAGTGATATTTTTCCATTTTACAGTTTAATAGTTCTAAAAGTTCTAGTAGCTTGTAACATTGTGTACCTTTAGGGAATTATCAAATATCAAATATTATCCTGATCTGATAACTCGTTTTGGAGAAAATAGGCGGTAAAGTTTTAATTTTCAAAAACTCATAGAAGGCGTCACAGAGTAATTTGCGAGCTGGGACATACCAAATTGTAGCTCATCTCAAGCTCTATAAACTCACAAAATTAAAAAGCAATTGTGTGGCCAGTTTTTGAGCAATATTGTTCTGAGAATATTTGAAATTTTGGAAACTTTTTGACGTCGTAGCTTTTAATTTTTCGAAAATTTTTGTGCACAGTAACATTGTGGCTGTATAGGGATAGTACGATAAAATATTGGAACTCGATCTGTCAACCTGTTTTTGAGTAATAAGGCGCTAAAGTCAACATTTTTAAAAATATTTAACGACAGAACGTTACGCCGTGACTTTAACTTTGGTACTTTAGCGCCGGGCCTTTTCTGCAAGAACGTTACCGCGTTTTTTTTTAGCGCCAGAATGTTATTGCTGGGATTTGAACGGCGGGACGTTAACGCCGAGTTTTCATCGGCGTGATTTCAGCAGTGGGACGTAACTGAAATGACTATAACGGCGGGACATTTTTCCCGGCGCTATAGCGCCGGATCTTCAACGCCAGGACCTAATCTAATCTAACTTAGGCTAACCCTTACCTACTTTATTATCGGGACTTTAACGCCGTTACTTTACCACCCCGTCTTTACTGCAGTGACGTTATCGCCGACAATTCAAAGCCGGACTTTATGCCAGGACTTTAACGGCGGGACAATGCAGCGGGACTTTCACACCGTAACTTTAACAACGTGACTATGACGCTTTGATTTTAGGGCCGAGCCTTCACTGTAGGGACGTTATCGCCGAGAATTCAGTGCCGGCTCTTTAACTACGGGTCTTTAATTCCAGGACTTTCAAACGACGGGACGTTACGACGGTGCTTTAACACCGGGGCATTAACGCCTTGACGTTAACTTAAGGCCTTTACTGCAAGAACGTTAACGCCGGTCCTTTAACGCCGAAACTTAAGTACCGGTGCTTTAAAGACAAGACGTTAACGCCGGGCCTTTATCGCCTGCACTTTAGCACTGGGACTTTATCGATGTGACTTGAACGGCAATACATTTTCCCCGGCACTATAACGCCGGATCTTCAACGCCAGCACCTAATCTAATCTAACTTAGCCTAACGTAACCTGTTCTATTAACGGGACTTTAACGTCGGTTCGATTCTAGGTTGCGGACAACTTTACTCCATTCCTCGCACGGCAACGGGCCAACAGCGAGGCAAGGCACAAGCAATAGTTTTTCTGGGGCAGAAGTGTAACTATACATTCCGTGGTTCGGAGCCCAATTTAAACTGTAGGTTTTTTGTGCGTGTGTGTCACTTAACATGGGCTAACATGCCCAGAAGAGATGAGTAAGCTACACCTGGTAGCAAGGATGCCAGTATAAGGAGAAGAAGAGGTGTTAGAGGGTTATATCAGAAGAGTGCAAAACTTTTTAAAAGGGAGACATTGTTGCTAAGCTGAAGCACGAAAGCCAGTGGATATACTAAAGTACCTACACGAATGTGAAAAGGCAACAATGACGATCGACCGACCAGCAGGTGGCGCTAATCCGCTACACCTCCCTATATTTTTTCTTTTAAAGTTTATTAATGTTGTGCGATATGTTTTTACAAATCGAGAAAGTAGCAGTAAAAACTATTTGTTCGGTTCAAAAAGGACGTGCGAACATTGAAAACAACACAACAAAATGTTAAATGTGACAGCGATTGAAGAGCCTCTTCTATATCGTTATTGTAACCATTTAAGAAACGTCAAATCGTGTCTGTACACATACACATTTTATTATGTTCCAACTGTATTTCATTAACTTACATCTTGTATTAACGCTTACTCTGCAATATTTTGTTGCAAAGCAAACATTGTCTGTACAGTAGAGAATATTATCAAACTCTTCTGATAAATTTTGTGTAGATTATGCTCAGTTTATCGAAAAATTACCTCCTAAACCTAAGTCAAAATTGCATGATCTTGGTTAGAGATTCAAAGCGTGCTGTAGTAAATTGAAAGCTATAGCAGATACCCATATTTAAAAACAAATATTTATTGCAACAGCAGGACGTCAAAAATGTAATCGTGTCTAGACGGGAAGCAGATATTTCCTGAGGCGTAAACAAGTCCTTCCTTAAACTATCTAGTTTGTCATCTAGCAGGAACTTTTGAACTTCAACTTTGTTGTATTTGCGAAGACGTACTTAAAGTAGCGCTTACAGTAAATTGCAAATTTAAGAATCTTGCAATTGTTTATAATGAAAATATAAGAGAACTTTTTCATATTGATTTATATGTATAAAATTGTGTCAAATGCAGCAATCGCGCATATTTGATAAAATATAGATTTATATTAACATATAATTTATACCAATACGCATAGAGCTGCATTGTTTTATAGTTAATAATGTATAGCAATTCAATATATAATTAAAACAAACAGGTATTCGAACATGGGCTATAAATAACCCTTCCAATTACAATGGAATCAGCACTAAAATTATTTGCTCGTTTGATTTACGATTAATAATAAAATAAATTTAAATTTTTTCGCTTAATTATGAACAAACAAAATAATCAGTAAATTGGAATATTTCCCAGAATCATCATAAATTTAACCAATCTCGGTTCTAAACCTTGAAATTGGAAATAACATTGATAAAATTAAATAAAACCCAAATTATTTGCTCATGGCAAATCTGACAAAACTCCCAGCTGAATTTTCCTCATGGTTTAATTTTATTTGCTAGTAATTTAATCCTATGCAATACTTTTAATTGAATGGTTGTACATTTTCCCGAAAATGACCTAGATCGTGCTGCTTGCGAAAGCAAAATAGGGCATGTGCTTTGCATAACGGTAGCATTTGAATCCCGGGTTTCCATTGACAGGTATCCGATAATGACTGTGCTTACTGGACAGCTATTACAATGGAAAAGTCCTCGGGAGATTTGCGTGCTCTGATATCCCATTTGTTAACTCACATAATGCATCACCTGAAAAGCAACGTAATTTAATTTTCATCGTATATCTTAATTATTTTCAGATTTATTGGATCATTTTTCATTTGCTACGTGAATAACTTATAATAATAATAATAATAATAATATATCTAAGAAAACTTCCATTGTGCATATTTGTTGGAGAAAATTTTGTCCAATATAAAATCGTTCACAGATGATTTAGCAGACATCTCTTAGTTTGTCCGACATAAACTTCTTGACAGCAATCACAGAAAATGTAATAAACACCCCTCTTTAGTGCGTAGTTGTATCACTTCACTTAAGAAATTTGCATTCAAATGTTCAAAGGTTATTACTGCAAACAACTTTTAACCATGAAAATGTCGTTAGAGATAAGGAAAACGTAGTTGTACAACGTTGAAACGTTATCAGGATAATAAAACGTTCAGCACTGGCAATGAGATATCAAGCAGATACACCTGATCGTGCCGATCACAACAAAAATTGCCACCGTGTTACACTCCACTAGCTTGGAAAATCATTATTTCACCATCTCTTCGTTCGAGGCAGATCTGAGCCAACATTAATATCGATATCGCTGGCGAGAAACGAGAACATTCAGTCGGAATAAAAACTCAAATAAAACAGTTTGTATAAACAGAAAGTTGGATTGTGATATTCTCGGATTTTTTCGCATGATCTCGCAGCCAGATGGCCTAGAGCTTTCAAGCTTCTAAAGCTTTTTGCGTACAATATTTGACAGCATAAATTTAATAAGGGAAAGGATTTGGGCAGCGAAGCGGTTCTCTCGTATTCATGGTCGTTTGCTTTTTGTAAATATAAGCTGATTGTTGTCTAAAAAAACACTGGATGTTTTAAAAATGTTAAATGGTAAATTAAAATGGGTAGATGTTAAAATATTAAATGAAGCTTTTAAAAACGTTGAGCTCTTACAAACACAATTAAAAATAATTTTCAGAATTGTTTTTGGGTTAAAACAAGAAAATTGGTATAATATTACGAGTATAAATAAAATGTTTCTTTTTTGAGCGTTATGTTTTTGTTTGCTTTTTAACCTACTTATAAAGTGAATTTAACTAAATACAGCTGCTATAATTAAACTGAACAATTATTTTAAAAATTAGTATTCTCCATTTGAAATCTATAAATTAGCATATTTATTTTAATGCAATTTTAATGCACGTTGATGAACAATACCAGTGACTTTATATGCGCTAGATTAACATTTGGCACACGCCTAATATTATCGGTATATGGATGGGAAAGAGTCACGTATCGACAGTTTACACAATTTAAAGTTTGTAAAATGCGATCAACACAAAATCACCTCAAGGGTAACTGTGAAAGTTTAATTTCCCACGTATTTTGTTAACCTCATCCTATCTTTCCTAACAAAGTTATTTACCGAACTGTATTTAATAAATTAAGCAGATTAGTTTAATAGTTTTATCTCAAGAACAGTAAAAATTCATGGTCAAATCTTATTTTCGAAATGGGCCCGGATTGACGGTCCAATGGCAGTATTCTATTTGATTTTTTAGAAAACTTTCGTGCTGAATTTACAGCGGTTGTTGTTGATTATAACCTGTTTGGTACCACTTTCAATGATTGTGTGAGACTGTTTCATGAAGCAGCTAGCCTCTATCAAAAGGAAGGTAGCGGAAGGCCAAGCCAACGTACTGCGAAAGCAATTGAAAATAAATTATTAAATTGAAAGTTAAAACTGAATTACTTATTACTGAAATAACCTTACTTCATTTTTTCTATAGAATGACAGATGCGTACGGATTATATTGAATCGGCCATTTTGAATTTTACAAAATTAAAATCAGATTTGAAATCAGCGACCCTGGAAACCCACATAAAACAAATTTCGTGTAAATCCAATGTCTTTTAGAATTTTGGCCAGTTTTTTGAGATTCTAGACCACTGCATTGAGGTGATTGTTTGTTGATCGCATGTTACAATACGATATTGTTTAAACTGTCGTCTGCATTGATCTGTGGTAGTGGACAATATATCAACGTAGACAACGGTTAAACGTATTACGTCAGAAAATAGAATTTATACGATAAAGTCATTGTTCAACATTGCAAATGTGGATTAATAACTATCAGCCGTCAAACACAAGGTACGCTTTTCTACGAGTTCATTACAGTACAGTGCTTGTAATGTGTTTTTTAAAAAAGAATTATTTTCGACGTTTTAAATAATAATAAGTGAAAAAAATGTCACTGTTCTATTGGAAGTGGGAAATGTGGAACAAATATGACATTAATGGGTGCGACAAGGAAGGGATATAATGGGCATCCCAAGTAGGGATTCATGTTTCCATAGATATTTTTAAATTTAATTAAATAAATTCACGTTTTCATTTTAAATGTAAAAGTTTTATTGATACCATGATTCCCCATTTGGAGCGCCCATTATGTCCTATCTTGTCGGATTCCTTAATATGCCTATCTTTTCCTCGTCGCACCCATTATCGGCCCATGTTTTGAAATTGTCAATTAGGTAATTAGTTTAATTATGCACTTATAAAAGACACAGTACATACCAATATGCGCCTTATACTAAAAAAGACGCGTAAATATTTGGTTTCTAGTAGTGGAGCCCGTCGTCACGAAAACTTGAGACACGTGGAAGGAATACGAATTTAATATATAGAGGACTAGCAAAACCCGTGGGCTACGCATCAATTTTTGGGTAACTTTTTACGCGGCAGCGCTTGCCGCTCCGAATGTTTGGGAACTGATAGCTGTTCCCGGAAAAAAATTCCGTAATTTGGAAAAAAAAGCCAGAAAAACAGCCCAGGAAAATTTTTTTAATTAAAGAACAGCCCCCTTATAATGTTTAGGAATAAAATCTCCCGAAAATAAACCTACAATAACCCCATTAAAAATTCTTTAAAACAAAGCGGGAAAAAAGTCCTTAGAACTTGCTCTCATTTCCAAGGAAGTGCCTTAACGGAGATATTTAAAATGTCTATTAAATACGTATAAAAAAAATTTTTGTTTCAAAATCGAATTCGCCCTATACATATAACTCGACCACCAAAGAAAAAACACGTATATTTTTCAGGAAAAGTTTTTTGAATTATACAAAATCCCCCAGCAAAAAATACACGTGCTTTTGTTCGGGGCATGTTTGTTTAGTGGTTGTTTGCTCCGGCAAATTATTTTATCGGGGTTGTTTTTTCCGGTGAATGTTTTTACCGGAGCTTCTTTTCAGACGATTTGTGTCAGCGAGTAACTTTTCCATCAATGTTTTCCCAGAGAATTTGTTCTGGGACTGTTTTCAAGGACATTTTCTCCGCAAGCCGAGAATGGTTTCTATAAGCATGTTATTAGTGTAATTTCGAGAAGGTAATATTTGGGTTATTTGGTGACATCGACGCGACGTGGCGTTGCGAGAAGCCAAGATTTTTGACGTGCAAGAGGACGCTTTACCGATACAGAAGACGGAGAAAGTATTTAGCGTTCTTATGTGTAGAGTTGGCCAAATGCATATTTGCATCTTTTTTCCTATTGATCATAATATGTTAATTTTTCGTATATACACGTTTCGCGATGTTTAGAGTCATAAAAAGTAAATTTTATTTTGCATATTTGGCATATATTACAACTTTACGGCATACGGCAAATATTAGTGCATATTTTAGCTTTTAATGGCATGAAAATGCATATTCTAGCAAAAAAAATAATAAAATTTCAAATAAAATATTCGTAGTTCTTAGAAGAAATTGCACAATTTCTTCTAGTGAAACCACATGAACCCTAGACTTGCACTTTCTAAATTTCCAAGTAGGGGTAGAGGAAATAAAGGATTAACTGACAAAGGTTGTATTATTTGGGTAGGTCTTATTCCTTAGGTACAAATTTCTTTGAAAATAATATTTGGAAATTTTTCTTATACTTATTCTTAGAAATAGTTATTTATAATTTTACTGCTTGACTAGTTCATTTGTTGCCTTGACAGAGAGCTGTAAAGTGTAATTGTCCAGTCTATACCCTGAAAATGCCTAAAGTTGCTAGTTCAAAAAATGATTTAATTAAGAAGTGGTTGAAGCCGTATACATGTTTTAAATACGATGGAAGTGTTGCGTTGTGCGTCATCTGTGAAAAAGAGGTATTTATCCGTTTATTTTAATTTTGAATTAAAAAAAACTGTTTACTCTGTTTAAAGTTAAAAAACTTCAAATAAGCCAAAACAGCGAGTTAAAAATTTAATACTAATTTGTTATTTTATTTTGTAATTAAGCAAACAATTTAAGAATAAAATTAGAAAGTTTTTTTTGGTGATATTGCAAAGGATATGGCACAGGCCAAAGGGCACATTCAATTATTTTCCTTTGTGCAAGCTGTAGTAAATTGTACTTAAATATTGTTTTTACAGATATACGTTAATAAAAAGTTTCAACTTGATCAGCACGTAGCCACCGGTCCGCATCAAAAGAGAAAAAATAATACAAACGGGCCAAAACAACAATTATTGCTGAACTGCTTAAATAAGAATGTTAACAATTTCAACGACGATTTGTGTAGAATGATAGTTTCATGCAACATTCCATTAAATAACATGGACGTTCCCGAATTTAGAAATTTCTTAGAAAAATATACAAAACAAAACGTCGTTTCCCGGAGAACAGCTTCCAGAACGTGCATTCCAAAATTATACGAAGAAAATCTTCAAAAAATAAAAAAACGTTGTTTCGAATAATTGTATTTGGTTTAGTGTTGACGAAACCACCGATGCTAAAGGAAGATATATACCGAATTTTATTGTAGGTGTTTCAAACAGCAGTCCTTCTTCCCGTTATTTAATTGCTGTTAAACAACTAGAAAAAAACAACAATTTGACAATTTCACGTTTTGTCAATGAAACCCTTTCGTTACTTTATTTGCCAAATCAAATACCACCAGAAAGGATTTTATACATGGTGACTGATGGATGCGGTAAAAGCAGGTCAAAATTTAAAAATCTTTTTCCCAAATTTAATTCATGTAACTTGTTTGGCCCATGCGATGAATAGGGTGGCCGAAGTGCTTAGAACTGAGTTTCCTTTAGTCAATAAATTAATTAATAACGGAAAAAATGTATTTTTAAAATCACCACTTCGCGTCGAAGTTTACAAAGACTTGCTTAAAGATGTGCCCTTACCTCCACAACCAATTCTCACCAGGTGGGGAAAGTGGATAGAAGCCGCTCTATTTTATTGTGAAAATTACAGTGAATTTAAAAATGTTGTTAACACCTTTGATTCAACGTCTGCTCAGTCTATAGCAGATTGTCAAGATAGTTTAAAGTGTCCGGAATTGCAACCTCAGTTGTCCTACATAAAGGCTTTTCGGAAATTCCTAGCATCATTAATAAATTAGAAACACAAAACCTGCTTCTCACTGATTCTTTAGAATTAATCGAAAAATTTCATTCAATTTTGAATGAAAATAAAAATAAAATATGCAAAAAAGCAGCAAAATGGACGATTTAATTCAGAAAAACAGCGGGCTTTCAACTCTGAATTCCATAAAAAATATTTTAAATGGAGATTTCTTAAGCAATGGCCACAATGACGAATGTTTTGCAGTTAAAAATTCACATTTATTTAAATATTGTCCAGTAACTTCTTGTGATGTAGAAAGAAGTTTTTCCAGCTACAAAAATATATTGGAAGATAAGCGGCAAAATTTTCTCGTTGACACCATTGAAAATCACATGATTATTCATTGTAATAAATAGGTTGTGTTATTTATTGATTTTACTTCTACCTGTATTTTTGTATATGCAAATAAAAAATGCAGTTTTAACTGAAAATAATAATGCGTTTCTATATTATGTAAGCCCTTTTTTGAATGTTGAGTGTTTGTAACTAAAAATATTGAAAATCATTAATTGTATTTATCTTTTTCTTTCAACGAAAAATTACATTTGATGCAAAACGTACTTTAACTCATATAATAATTACTAGTATTAAACTGCAGATTCAAATAAACGTCAGATTTTCATATTAGGCACTAAATAAACAAACTAATTTTTTTTAGTGCATATCGCAAAAGGTTACTGCATATTCTTGCATATATTGAAGGTTTTATGCGGCATATTTTAGTGCATATATTGACGGTTTTATGCGACATATGTTGGTGCATATATGCACTATCTTCACAGCATTTTTGCCCAACTCTACGTTATGTGTAACGTAATATTGGGTAATGCAGTAAATTTTTGTTAATACGGCTGATGTATTAATAATTGCTTTAATTTTATATACATGATTATTGTTATATACTCGTAACGCGCGGTTTTGTATCTTTAACATTAACTATTCGCAAGTTGTTAAAATCAAGTGTTGTGCCAGCCTTTTACATAAACAGCTGGGAATTTGGCTTACCTCTATGAATATTGTGGCGGAACGCAGTGCATAGGAATTTGCGCCTTATATAATGGACGCGCTAAGGTGTGGTGAAGTTCCCTTACCACTAAATGTTGAGGCAGGTGGAAGGGATCCTGATTTAATATATAAATACTTTTTGCAGTTTTATAAAAAAGAACAGGAAATAAGAAATTTACAAAATTGTATCCGATATTTATTCTAATAAATTTATAATTTACATTATTTACAACTCTTTAGAAAAAAACATTAAAAAATTATAATTCTTAAAGCTAATTTCAATTTGGAGGAAACCATTACCAACCTGGTGCCGGTGTCTGTGTTTCTGCATAGATAGAAACTTAAACATGCCAATAATGCTATCATAAATACAAAAAGTTTAAAATAACACACTCCTTACAGAAAAGTACAATAACGATGAAAAGTTCCAGAATGTCCCGTTTAAACATCTTGCTAGCGCTTGGCTAATTTCAAACGAACTATTAATATCTAAGTCGGCTATCAATATTTATAAAAAAACTGCTATAATAAATAAACTATTTTGCAATTACGTTATTAAAAATAACGAGGCAATTACATGGTCACTAACGCTAACCATTAAGTAAATAAATTTATTTGTTTATCGTGCTTCTGGTTAGTAGTATTTTCAGTTATGATACAATTTTTGTAGGGACTGGAGATAAAAATTATGTCAAATTGTTTTAGTATTATTGCTTTGAAACTACGAATACCAGCTATCGACAAATTATGTTCCAATGTTACAAAAAAAACAAACATCCAATTTTGATTTTCTGCATTGAAAACTGTAGCGGGCCACTGTACAAAGAAATATGCACCTTATATAACGGACGCAGTGACTGCGAAAATGTAACTTATAGTGGCGGGGGCCCCCCACCACTAAAAGTTGAAACAGGTGAAAGGTGGTCGAACTTCATATATAGCTTTGTACAGGAAAACTGTTTACCAAACTACAAATTTAAAGTCACCAAATTACCAATTTCAGTATTAAATCAACTTTCCTATTGATTTTAAAATCACAAAACTACGACCTAAAAACGTTAAAATTCCAGAGCTTGAACTAACAAAAATATTGGAATAATTTCCATGCAGTGCGCTTAATTTGCAATATTAAAATGGAATATGCAGGCAAGGTTGGTTTTTCTCATTTTGTAATTATTCTGCAACAGTACTAGCATATTTTTTTGCTGAAGCTAGCGTATAGAAAGCCACTATACTAATATGTAGTCGACATACCCAAACTATTTTTATGTTTGTGCAACCCTTTTGCTTTATATTTTACATTAATGAAATGTAAACGGAAGGGCTTCATTTTATATTTATATTTAAATTAAAAATTCAACTAATTTCATTTTATTATGTAATCATTGATTTTATAGTAATTAGATGGGCATAGCGCGTATTTTAAATGGGCGCAAAATGGATGTAATTTTCAAAATCAAAACGACAAACCTAACTAAATATTTGGTTTAAATTATTTTGTCGCAGCTTGAATTTAATTTATTCTAAACCTTTCTATTACTATGCAAATTGCTAAAGTGTTAAATCTGGTTTAGATGTCATAATATAGTTTCTAGTTGAAGTCCCTTCCGTTCGCATTAGAATGCGGTATAAAATAAATAGGTGTTATTTAAGCTAATGTTTGTGTGAGTAGTTTGGTGGGGAAAATGGAGACCTAAGTAAATTCTCTTTGGAGACCGTTGATGAGGTACAAGAAAGATAATTGACACACGTCAGGCTGGTGCTGCGGATCCTCTCCCTTGGGAAATCAGTCGCATCCTCATGTCCCTGTAGCTTCCGGTTAACGAACTAACGAGCTACTCTTGCTGAATATAATAAAATATTGCTATAGTCACCTATAATCCTGTGATTTAGTTATGTTCATGCTAGAGATATGTGAGTTTTGGGTTAGCGGTCATATTTAAATTTTAACAATAGAGTTTTTATAGGATATTTGGCAAGATATTTGGTAAAAAAATGTGTTTATCATGATATATTGCAAGAAGATAAAACTGTCTCTTGAGATTCACGATATTAAATTTTTTATTAGTTATAAATTATAGAAGCCAAGTTGTAAGGCATTAGAACAAGCCCAACAAGAAAGTAAATATCTTGTCTTTAATATAAATATTAAATGTTAAAACAGAAAGAGATTAAAACTTAATTTTTGCCAAAATGTAATTTTCTCAAGAGAATAATAAAGCATAAGATGAAAGTTACTATGGTTGAGTACTATTATACAGAGCCTTCGTTAATTACTGATATCCACGTGACCTTTGGCCCACAGTGACTTAGGGAGTTCAGGATTGGTACTCGTGGTAACTAAAAATTCCGGTGTCACTGTCAACACTCAAAGTGGGGTTATGTATGTAAACAAGCAAACCTTGATAAGTTAACAAACGGCTTAGGAATTTTTAGATAAAAGGCTTACCAACGATGTAAGTTGGGTTGCCTATATTTTGTGGTCACGTGGGTATCAGTAATTAATGAAGGCTCTGTACATATACCTATTGTAGGCGCCACATACATTTTTGTCTGTTTATTGGTTTATTTTATTTATAACATGCGTTACTAGAGCGTTAATCGATAGGGTTATTAGCTCCCATTTACCATACACACACGTACACAAATATTCATGACAAACTTGGGATTCGAACCTTGAACTTAGTTTTTCCTCTCCCACCCAATTTTTGGATTTCTGTAATTCCCAGCAATCTTTTTCCAAAAAAATTTAAAAATCGATTTTTTACACAAAAAACCTGAAAAAAATTCAGCGTACTATCAGTTTACTTTACAATATCACTCGCTCTTTCTTTATCTGACGCCCATACGTTGACCGAAGTCTTTCGGCACGTCAGCGTAGTACACACACACATATACGCACGCACGCACGCACGCACGCACGCATGCACGCACTCACCATCCCCCCCACACAGCTACCTGTCGACCTTTGCTTCACCATTCTCTCTTTGTACTCAATGTTAGGGCGCAACACGTTAATAATAAGATACTTTTAAATATATGATAAGTAACAATATCTAAAATATAGGAAAGTCTAGGCAAAGTGCTTTGCTCATTTTTTTATTACATCTAAAACTTGGTAGTTGAAGAATTGAGCTCTATTATTTCAAATTGTAGTTCATATTTATTTTGAATATTTGGAGTTCTTTTTTCTTTCTCTACGCAGCCAAGAGGCTTGTTTCAGTTATAACGTTATTTACAACTTCGTGACCGATTATTCTATACATATATTTATATCTTCTTCTTCTTCTTTGACCTTTTCCCTTCAGAGGTTGGTCGTTCTCAGATGCTGATATTCTTTATCTTCCCAGTCGTCTTCTTCCAAACCCTTTTCAAGCATCGTTTGGTGTATGTATTGTTCCCATTTGACGGCAGGTCGTCCTCTTTTTCTTTTTCCTCGTGGCAGTCGCTGTGGGATTTTCTTGGGCCACTTTTCTTCTTCCATTCTTTGAACGTGTCTGTACCATCTTAGTGCTTTGTTCTCTTTTTTTTTGTAATTGATTCTTTTACCTCTATTTCGCTCCATATTCTTTCTGTTCTTAATCTGTTTCTGCGGGTATACTGTAGGCATCTTCGCATATAGTCTAGTTCAACAGTTTTTATCTTTTCTTGGCCACATTTCTCCTCCATACGTTGTTATACTCTCTATAATAGCCTTAAATATGTTTCTTTTTGTTTCTTTGGTGAGATTTTTATTTCAGATAGTCCAGTGTAGTGCTTTTATAGCTCTTTTTCCTTTTATAACTTTTTCTGTATGCCTGCTTCCACTTTTCCTGTGTTCGTAATAATCGACCCTAAATATCTATATTCTCTGCATGCCTTGATTGTGCCTTTTCCTATTTGTATATTGTTTATTCGTTCTCCCACACACATGTATTATGTCTTTTTCAGATTTATATTTAACCCCCATTTTTCGTATTCTTCTTTAAGTTTACGTAGCATATATATCATGTCATTGTCTTCCTGAGCAAATACAATTTGGTCGTCTGCAAACATTAGCGAGTGTAGTATTTTATCATCTATGGGAATGCCCATCCCTTCACATTTTCTGTACCAAGTTTCCAGAGCTTGTTCTATATATTAAACAGCATAGGAGAAAGTGTGCAGCCCTGTCTTAGACGTTTCGATATTTCTATATTGGTCGTCAACTTATTGGCTATCTTTATTTGTGCTGTTGTATTGTGGTATAGTGCTTGTACTACATGAATCAATTTTTTTTTATTTCCAATTTCCTCATTGTCTGCCATATTAAACATCTTGGTACACTGTCGTAGGCCTTTTGCAGATCGACAAAAGTCATATGCGTTTCTATATTCTTCTCTTTGTTTTTCTCTATTAACATTCTCACCGAACAGATATTGTCGAGGCACGATATTCCTGCTATGAAACCGCTTTGTTCTTGACTAAAGTTTTTATGTGCCCTAGGATTTTGTTTTTAATTACTCTCCCAACGAGCCTGACGAGTGATGGTAAAATACTGATTCCACGGTAATTCTGGCAATTCTTTTTATCTCCCTTTTTGTGTCTTGAGATGATATGGGACGTGTTCCACTCTTCCGGGATATCTTCGCCGGTTTCTATTTGTTGAACAAGTTTCGGGACTATTTTTATAACTTTAGTCCCTCCGTTCTTTATGAGTTCGATTCTAATGTTGCTTGGGCCTGCCGATTTGTTGTTTTTGCTCTCTTTTAGAGCTTTATAACATCTTCCGTTGTTATTTCACTATTTGTATTGGCTTCTTCTCTTTCTTCATTTTAATTTATTGTGTATTGTGGTCTCCTTTCTTGTAGCAGAGACTCACAATGCTGTACCCATTGTGTCGGGGTAATTACACTTATATTAACACCCTTCTTAGGATCCTGTCTTATGCTACGGATTACTCTCCATGCCTATTTGTTGTTGTTATAGCCAATTGTATTACTTATTTCTCGGCATACATACATCGACATACATCTTCTATATTCTTGTCTTAATTCTAACATTTTATTTGTTAGCCATTTCTGATATAACTTTTTCTTAAGTTCTGTTTTTGCTTCCAAATCTGTACTAAATACTTCTGACCTTTTATCGTATTTTTTTGTTCCTAAAGCTTCTTTGGCTGTTTTGTTTATGGTTATTTTTAATTCTTCGTATATTTCGTTCGGTGTCTTCTCATCTACATTTCAATTTAGGTTTTGCTCTAGTCTTGTCTGATATAGTTTTAAATTGTCTTCTTGTCTTAATGGTTCTATTTTATATATCGGGTATTTTATTTCTTTTACACTTTCCTCTTGTTTCTCCTCTTCTTCCCCCCTTTTTGGTGTTTGTCTTTTACTAATAAAAGTCCCTACTACCATGTGGTGGTTGGATCCGCATTCTGGTTGTCTATAAACTCTCACATCCTTCATCATGAACGTTCTTTCTCTTTTAACAATTATTAGGTCGATAATTGATCTGAGCCCTAACGTTTGATGTTGATTTATATATGTCCTTGCGCTATATAATATGCTAATTACGTATAGGTACAATTTTTGCTTATTTAATAAACATTAAAATATTTAATAAATTTCTTAGAGCTATTGGCTACTGTTGTTGTTTAATTGTGGTGTTCTATGAAGTTTCCTTCATTTAGATCCGGTGAAGTTGTAGGAGTTGGGTCATTGCAAGTTTATCTTAAGGATCTTGACGCATGTTTTATAAATTATTTCATTTTACAGTCTAATTATATCACAGAGATCTAAGACATTCGCAAGAGCGGCCGAGTATCGCTTGTTAACGTTATTTATACGACCACAATTCAAAATGTAATACATTTCTTATTTTCCTTTATTTTTTTTTGGTTTTTCTGCAGATAACGCGTCTATGAACTCAAAGTTTTGTTATTATCCTGCAGTACTCAAACAATTCTGGAGCAAACTTTCAATAATTAGTTTTTTAACAAACAAATAGTTTTCTTTCTGGTTGGTATACTGTATATACTGTAATCTGCTGTTAATTTTAATATTTGTACCTATTTTTGATACACTTTGTATATATGTTTAATAAACTGCTAGTTTCAACTAAAATTGTATCAAACAAAATAAACCAAACAATTAAACAGCTCTGTAAGACCGTTGTTCGAAAACTTTCCATATTCTGGGTGTATATTGCTCCCAAGAGAATAGAGTGCGAAAGTAAAATCAAAATGAAATGCCTAGAGCAATATAGGTTTGTATGGTTCTCCTGGGAACTCATTTTATTGTTATTAATTATTCACCGAGCTCTAATTATTGGGTATGCAAAAAACATGAGTTTACATAAAGTCAAGATACGCTAATTACATTTTTATAACTGTGCACCATAAACGGGATATCATAACATTAAATTATCACGAACTGAAAGCTTTTTAGGAGATTTTTAACATTTAATATCATTTTTCATTAATTTTAATCTCAAAATTACTTGACACCTTGTATGAAATTTGGTATTGTCATCAACAGAACTCATTAAGACCAAGCCCTGAAATAATTCCGTTCATCTATTCAAATGTCACCGTTTAAATTTAAAAAAAAGTACTAAACAGAGCGTGATTTAATGGCACATCCTGAGTATGTATTCGCTTGCTTTGTTTCGCAAGCATTGGTGGGTGAGAAAACTCATGAACATAATTCACTGTGGCAGATCTGTCACCGTTGGTTAGGGTATAACCAATGTTTGTGTGAATATGATGGGATATTAGCATACAAGCAATTACGTTTGGTATTAGTGTCAGAAAGCCTGTAGGTCAGCCCTTGGAGTTATTTTTGGAAATCCAACGATAGAACCTTCGCAATAAAATCATCATAATTTGATAAATTAACCAAAAGTAATGAAAGCTGAAGAAAGGTCTTTCTGAAACTTCAGCTTTGATTTGTGGATGTAAATTAAGCATGAATGTTGCAACATATCTACCAGCAATAGATGTAAATGAAGCGCCAATATATTTGCACAGCACATCCTCTGCTGTCTAGTACAAAGCCAGAGCTAATCGATTCAAAATGAGAGATGTATATTTACTATGCTGTAATGGTGTGTATGTATGTCGGTCAGACTAGGAAGCTGGTTTCTGTATAAAATTGTAAATAAACGCAATCATGGGCGTAGCCAGCTATCGTCAAGATAGGTCAAGTTATAGGCGCTGGGATTTTTAAATTTCTATGGGGTCGCAAAGTTAAATGTGCTGTATTTGTAGTGTCCCCCGCACGCGCTTGAATATATAATTTTGGACATATCGTCTAAAACATAGGCGGCCATGGCAATAAGTTCGTGGGAGTTAGGCCCCCACACGCAGTTACGCAAGATTTAAAGTTTGTAGTTGGAAAGCAATTTACATACCCATTTTCGGATATTGGTAAATTGGAACTTTTGCAATTATTTACTAAATTGGGTATCTATAGTAAATCCTTAACTCTCTCACCATAACAACACGATGCGACGGGATCTTGCTTCTCGACAAAATTCATCACCATAATACTATGGCGGTCTCTTGCAACTCCACTCAGTTTATTGATTGTTTTGTGCAACTATTTATAATTATTGCCACCGCTGTTGCTATAATTTGTTTATTTATGGTTTTGTAACGATAAACTCCTAAGTTTGAATAAAATGTGACTTCAGACAATACAGAAATGCTTTGCAGTGTTTAGATTGGACAATTTAAATAACTATGACGGTCGACGTCGGAACAAATAAACCAATATAATTATTGCTAAGCAGAACAAAACTGCATATTATATTAGCGATACTTTTAAATATATTTCATAATTTTATGTGTAATCTCAGATTATAATACTAATGTTAAATGTTGAATTTAATTTGCTTAGTGCACTTACTAATTAAAAATTTTTTTTTTGATATATTTACTGTTATTATTACAACAAATATATACTATGAGCTTAGGCCCCTGTCAATCACGAGCCCTGATGCAATTGCATTAGTTGCATTGACGCAGTTACGTCATTGTACACGCATTAAGTACATGCCTTACTTATTTGTTATTATTTAAAAAAAATCTGCCAAAAAAACGTAGAGCCTAGCCCACGGGTTCTGCTAGTTTATCATTAAATTATATCTTATTAATTTGTTGCATCAAGATTATTGGATTAATGTCCGTTTATGTGTCAGTTTCAGAAAATTTCGCGCAAAAAAATTTCGCATATTTTATGAAATATCTTCAATTTGGAGATTTTATCTAATTACATAGTTTAGTCCAACAGGAGCTCATCAAAACTGTAATATATTGGTTTACATTATAGAACTGTATTAATCGTGGTTAAAGGACGTATCCATTCTATTGTTGTTAAAGTTGCGAGATATTTTTCATATTTTTCTGCTGTCAAATTTTGATTTCTGTAGATTAGAATGTGTTAGAATGTTTAACTTTGCACGATATTATCGGATTGAACTATTCATCGAACTGCGTTGTGTGGTCGAAATGGCTGCCGCTTCACCTCGGTGCTTTATGTAATTAAAAAGAAGTTTTGCACACACACAATGTAAATTTTATTCACTCGAACAAGAAGCCCACGGCTGTCTGTAGTAAAATAATGTGTAATTAAATGTGAATGTTTGCTTGATGCGCTGTTTCCACATTCTGGTTCGGTTTTGTAGGTATTTTGGTGATCTGGTATCGAAAATTAATTTGTGGTGTAATTTCTGGTGAATGTCTGAGGTAAGTACAGAGAGTATACTTTTACTGGATTTAATTAGTTTAAAAATTGCTAATTCAATATATCTGCGGAGTTAGTGCAAAATGCATGGAGTTAAGCATGAAAGTTTGACGTTCGGTTTTTAATTAGCCAATACTCAAATAATTTTTAAAATACGACTGGTACAACTCGATTCTACTTTGGCTATTCTATTATTGCTTTGAATATTTGTACCCTATTTTTGATACAGCCTGTATAATTTAAATTTCAAGATTACGTCATGGCACGATTTATGTTATTGCTGATATGTCACAACAAAATATACATCCCTATTATAGTTAGCGCACAGATTAGCTAATCAGTGCATAGATAATCGTAACTGATGTAGCTGAATTATCTGTAATAGAATCCTTAATAGATTGAAGTGCTTACTGATTGTCCCATCGACTGTAATCATCAGTGAGAGTGGATGCTTTAGGGTACCGATAGTGAGGATGTGCAAAGCAATATCCTGCTCACAAAGGTCAGTCGGAAATTGAGAAACCATTTTCGTATATGGCTACGGCTGTGAATTTATCTCCTACTAATTCTAAAACCACAACCGCTGCGTGTTAATTTAAATGTTAATTATAGCGCGAATGGAATTGGTTTTTGTGGCAGAAAGTGCAAAATGGAGAAAAGTTGTTGTGGTTTCTAGTCTGGCAATGACGTCAAATACACCACCCTGGTCTTAATTGTGTTTTAAAATTGCACGAAAGAAGTAAACTGAACAAAATTAATTTGATGAAACTTGCTTCTGTATTTGTTGATTAAGGGGCACATTGAGTGCAAAATCAGCATGAAAGTAGCCATAGGAGCAGGCTGCTAGATTTATCATCGTTAAAGTACGTATAAAGGGAGTCAACTACCAAGAATTTTAAATTATTTTCAGTTTTTTCCAAACCTATATTTATTTTATAATAGACTCTGTATATTTTAGCATATTCTTTCAATTGTTTTTTTGAATATGTCTTGTTTTTGTAATTCCGTTGCGGCATTGCCAAAGTATTCAACTTGTTTTGAAAAAATTGTGATCTGCCAACTTCACTCATAAAACCAACAAGAGCCGTATTTCTACAGATTAAACAAACTTTTTGTCTGTTAAATGTTAATCAAGACCATGTACTATCCTCCAGATATTTTAAAAGTATAATAATTTTATTTGTAAACCAAAAAACCCTGTATATTTTAAGGTAGTTCGATAGTTTTTGTTTTATACCCCGTTGAAAGCAATGCTTTTATACCTAACATCAATGGTTTTTGAGAAAATGAAATTCTAAAACAACATTTAGGTGATTTTGGAAATACAAATAAGTTTTTTAATTTCAATATGAGTTTGTTGCTGGGCGGATAAACTAAAATTGTCCGACGATTAACACAGAACCAACGAAAAAGAAATCGGAAACAAGTCTCTATAAAATTGTACAGTAAAATTGTATCCCCCAAGCCGTTCGCCCTGGGGCGAGAATTCCCGTCGCGCCATGTTAGGTCCGGTACTGAATATTCACTATTTTATGCCATAATTATTTTAGCATTGAAATTACTTTACCGGGGCCGACAATTCAGTTTTACGCGTGACCTTAAGTTGTACGTAGAGAAACGAGACGAGGTCCCTGCTCTGAAATTGAATTTAAAACCGGTATATTTTTGTAACTGAATCAATCCCCACTAAGCAAGTTCTCTATAAAACCAGATATTATACCGTGGCAAGCACGGTTTTCGTTCAACAGTTCCGTTCAACAGTTTCCTCTCAAGTCCAGGTTTACACCAGAACAGCCAGTCAAGCTGACCGATTCTGGAAGGTATATTGAATGTGGAATATTAGAGACATTCTGGTGCATTTTGTATTTATTTTATTGTATTGATTACCTGTTATTCCGTTCCATCTCTCAATTTTCATTTCAAGTCTGTTGCAGCCACTTGTCATGAGGCACACTCTTTGCACCGTACCATTGTTATTAAAACGAGAATGTTGCATTTAAGGTGAACAGCTCACCACGTCATATGTTTATTGAAATACGGACAAAATTGTATAAAGTTAAAAGATAGCCGCATCACTTGCGTGTAGAAACTGTCCTCCATGTTGGGTTGTTTCTGTTTATTAGAATATAATTTGGTTTAGCCTGGCCGTTAATATTCGTTTAAATTCACTGATTACGCAACTACATATAAGTATTTTGGGTATTTTTAAGTTACTTTCAAAGCCAGGGAAACACCCAGACACACTAAGCATTATAGTTTAATAAATGTTTATGAAATAATTATGTAAAGTTAAATACTTTTATATAGAACTGTATATAGATAAAAAAACAATATATTGTGTTCCATTAATAACATTGTACGTGCCGATACGAGCTTTCGATTTACACTGAATGTTACATTCAAAATCTGGTGTGAATTTGCCAGCGCGACAAATTTGCAGTTTAAAAGCTGCTAATCAAATTTATTTTCTTTCTAAAATTTAAGTTTTAGGGGAACAAAATCTTAGTGGCGATTTTCCAATTATTCCTGCCTAGTTTTATTTAACCTAAAATAGTCACAACCTTCACAGCAGATAACTATTTACCTGACACGCGATACAACTATGATACCTCTCGCTAGGTGCCGCCAGCAATAATATAGCAAACTTCACTTAGGAATTGTGGGAACAAGAACATTTACCTCTTGGGGTTACAACATTGAACATGAATATGATAAGTAACAATTTCGCGCCTTACTAATTTTTTTATGATAAATCTTATTAGATTATCATCTAAAATACCTTTGCGAGTTAGTTAAATAGAAAAATGTTTGTTGAATACATCAATTCTCCCAGGAGTAAGTAAACTTAGAGCTTAGAACTTGAAAATAAAATTGAACTAAACATGACAGCAATCACCAACTTAAATAAAAAAACTTTAGCGGTTTCTTTCGTTGTTTCAGAAGCAACTTTATATTTTACTGCTGAGATATAAAATTTATCACTGCTTATTCGCAAGAATAAAGGTTTTCCTCTCAAATTGTGAAGTATGTTATATACACATGTAACATAATGAAGTGTCTGCATGTTGTCATATTTTATGCTTTATATAGGTCTTCGCCTTTCCAGTACATACATTTTTCAAATTTTTGTGGGTTTACGATACACATTTTGACGTTTTACAGCGTATTGCTTTTTAGAGCAGACAGCAAACATATCGTTCTTTACGTATTGCAAGTTTGTACCATTTGGACAGATGTAATTAGTAACGCAACAAAAGCTTGTTAGAGATATTCAAAAAAATGTGTTATAAAAGTTAGCACAATGACCGAAAAGCTTTATTTTTGGTTAAAATGCCAGTGACAGGAGTTTCGGGTTCAGTTAAGAAGCTTCACGTCGAAAATTGTAGGGTAGAAAATGACACAGATGCGTGGTGTCGCTTTTAAAGATCGATTATGCTTTTAAAGTCGGAGCAATATTACGAAATTCTACACGCATTTTGACGTGTGGCTGGCTATGCTCTTTAGCCCCATTTTTCTCGACATCTGCGTCGAGTTATATGAAATTTACAACATAATCTAAAATCAAAAATACAAATCTTATATTTTTATTAGAGCCGATTATAACAGTAATGCAGGTATATTAAAAACAACATAAAAAATTGCAACTGATTTCGAAATTACCACCGTTTAACTTTTTATTTAATACTGATATATTTATAATTGTTTTGTGTTAATGTTTTAATTATTTGGACAAAAATACAAATTAAAAAACACAAAGAACTAATAGAGAGTTATATGTATAATGTTTGCTTCTAATAAATTTTATTAACCAGACAAGTGAAGGCGTAAATGCTGACTTTTTTATATAAAGCAATTCAAAACAGCTCTGCCGGGAAAATTTCTTAGACGAGTGTGGCATATAAAATAGTTGCTTACAGCCTCGGAATCTATAATTTTAGTAGTACAAATGGGTAAGCAATTTTCTTCCACTGTAATAAAATTTTGAATGCCAAAGATAAATTCAGTTTTCCTCTTTTGTATTATAACTTTGCTGTGTTAAGTATTTGAAATTGCAGGCAATTAAAGTTAAAAAGTTCTAGTAACTAAATAATCAGATTATGGTAAAGTTTACGCAAACACTTTTAAATAATTAATTAAATCTACAGAAAAGTCTAGCTGTCGTATTAACACAGCTAAGACCTTCCTCGCAAACGTCTCATATATAGTTTGTTGCCAACACTTTCTGTCGCATTTTTATCAATCCAGCTATCCCACATCTATGTTTATCCGTTGAATCTTAAACACTTTCAATACACTGATTGACTGGCAGAAATACAGACAAACATGCAGATAGATAGACACACAGATAGATATAGAGGCAGACATACTGACAGCCAGACCGACAGGCATTCAGAAGGACAAGTGCACATACATAACAGACAGACAGACGGACGGGTAGTCAGATTTTCAAGCAGACAGACATACGGGCAGATGGGATGAGAAGCGGTCAGACAAACAAACAGACATACTGACAGACTGTACTGATCGACTCATTAAGCACAAGAAAATTCAAAAGTACTTAGTTTGCACAACTTTACAAAATATTGTAGCAATGCTACTTTAAATAAATAGTCCTAGTAGTAAGTAACTACTGGCCTCTTCCATCACCAGACTTTAATGCGTAATATCGTAATTAAATTTTTTTAAATTTCGTTTTAGTTGCAGTACTAGCGGTTTTTCTATCAGATTTATTTGATTTTTTTAAATAATGCCAATTTTACGTAAAAGCTTTTTCCCACTTTTCCTTATTTTTTAGCTCGTTCTTCTCACGAGATTTACAAACTGTTTACACTGGTTTCTATTTACCATGTGGAAACATTCTGCTATACAGTGGCTACAGACTGATAAACAGACAAAATGAGACAGACAGACAGGTATGCCGACGAACAGACAGACAGACAGGTACGCCGACAAACAGAGTTACTGCCACTGTCAGTGTAGACAGACACAAAGATAGGTAAACAAACTAACGGACGTACTTTGGCAATTTTTACACAAACACACAAATATACCGACAGAGAGGACTAGCTGCCATACCAACGCTTTGAGACTTTCCACGCAAACGTCCCTATTTTGTTATTCTTGACACATTTTTGTTTGATTTTTATCAATTCAGCTGGCCTACATTTACGTTTATTTGTTGAATCTCAATCTGTGTATCTATCTACACCGGTAGACACTTTCGACAGACAGATAGATTGACAGGCAGGCAGACAGAAAAGCGGACCAACGCACATACAAACGAAAATACAGACAGATATATAAACAAATATACTACAGACATACAGACAAAAACAGAGAAAGACAGAGAGACATACAGACACACAGAAAAATATACAACAGACACACAAAAAAAAACAGAAAAAGACATACATACAAATATGCAGACAGATATACCGGCAGGCATCCATACAAACGTATTGCCACTCAGATAGACAGACATACAAACATACATGCAGAGATTCAGACCGATAAACTGACAAATAGAAAGAAAAACCCGCATACTAATAGACAAAAAAGCAGATGGACTGACAGGTACATAAACAAACATACAGATATACAGAAAGACTGTACTGGTAGGCAGACAGAGAGGTAGGCAGACACACAGCATAAAAAATAAGTACCTTCCCTCTTTCATTAAGTACAAGAAAATGCAACTATCAGCAACTTTGCCAAAACTTTCGTATCAGCACTACGTTAGGAAATGGCCCTTAAAGTAAAAATACGTATTCTAACTC
The DNA here is from genome assembly GCA_958336395.1 of Ctenicera cuprea. Taxonomy (NCBI): domain Eukaryota; kingdom Metazoa; phylum Arthropoda; class Insecta; order Coleoptera; family Elateridae; genus Ctenicera; species Ctenicera cuprea. Next base: position 6,045,157 of record OY284492.1, on the reverse strand, counting down.
TTGGTGTCCTCCATAACCCGACCCTAACCAATCTTTTTCTTCTCACGAAAACTACGAAACTGTTCATCGTAGTTTCTATTTACTATGTAAAAACGTTATGCTGGACTTTAAATACCGATTGGCAAACAGACAGTTAGACAAACGGTCAGACAGACAGACACGCAGATACGATACGCAGACTAATAGACTGTCAACAGTTACACTATGAGACAGACATATAGTCAACAGATATACTGCCTTACAAACATACTGTCAACAGACAAGTGTCAGGTAGACAGAGAAATTGTCAATCAGACAGACATACAAAATAAACATATTGACATACCCTCAACATATATACTGTTAGATAGACATATTGTCAACAGACAAATTTTAAAATAGACAGAAAAACTGTCAACAGTTACACTATGAGACAGACATATAGTCAACAGATATACTGCCTTACAAACATACTGTCAACAGACAAGTGTCAGGTAGACAGAGAAACTGTCAATCAGACAGACATACAAAATAAACATATTGACAAATTGTTAACAGATACACTGTCGGACAGTCCTACTGTCAACTGACAAATAGTAAGGTATACAGACACACCGTCAGCAGATATACTGCCAGACAGACATATTGTCAACAGATATACTATCATACAGATATACTGTCAACAGACAAACAAACTGTTTGACAAACAGAAAGACATACAGATAAGTGGATTGATAGGCAAAGAAACTATGCTACATACAGTTAGACACACATGGTGTCAGACAGACATATTGTCAACAGCGATGTACTGTAATCTTACAAATTGTCAGGTAGACAGACATACTGTCAGGTAAACAGTCAAATAGGTAAGCAAGCTTGTACGCTTCATATACTGACGAGGAAGTTAAAAAAAATTCTTTTCCTCAATAATCGATGAAAGGGTGTGGGATAAAAGTCCATTTATGAATCTAAATGTGCATTTACATTCAGCTTAGAAACAACGAGTCACAGCAGCATCCTTTAGATCAATTTGTATGCACAGACACTTCTGCGTAATTAATAGACACACATGCGTTAATTTCATGGACTACACTATCCTCCGAGTTAATGAGATTGTATGGAAGCTTCATGTAATTGCTTCCAAATGCAAAATTATTCAGAATTCAATTCCATTTAGCTACAGCACTATAGAGCAAGTTCTTATCTCCGATTGTAATTTAATAAGTCGCTTCTAAAATTGTAAAACGTGAATGCAGTGGATTTACATATAAAACGTGTTGTGAAGTGGGTAGGTCTTGCACGCTAATTCAATTTGGTAATATAAGTGAATTCCTTCTATTGCACCTAAAATGAGGTATAATAAAGGAAATATAGACGGTTGCATTTTCTGTTTTCATTTTTGCACTTGCCAAAATTCAGTTAACGCGTTTGAATTTCTATCTCCATTTACTGTTCGGGTTAGGTAATTGAAAAGGAACACGCTGCTGTCGATAAAGCGATGCAAATGGACTCTGCAGAGCTACTTCAGTCGTACAATAGCGCAATCTGAGAATCCCATCCCATTCGGAATATTTGCAGAGAGCGTCTTAGAATTTTAGATTTAAGAATTTTCATAAATGCTTGTCATGTTTCATGTATGACGCCTGTAAATTCTGCCATTTGAATGATTTCCTTTCCCTTTGTTGCTTCCAAAAAATGTTTCTGTTTTCTTTTATGTTTACTCAAAATAGAACAAGGTATAGGGGTATTTATTGAACAAAAGAATATTTTTAAATAACAATCCAAAAAGATTCTGAATATTGCAAATGAAAAAAAAGCGATGCTCACAAAGGCTGCTATACAACACGTTAACATCTGTAACAGTCAGTCAAACATAGTTGAACGTTGATTAAATGCCAATCCTGCTTTCAATGAACTGAACATCAAAACGAAATACTCGCCTGTGGAAGAAACAGAAAACAGAAAATTGAACGAACTTTAAGCGGAAACAAAATAGGATTTGCAAGGGGTTTTCATCAATGAAGGAAGCTTTATAATTTTTCTTTTTAGTCTTAACGTAAAGACGAGAAAGTCTTTGATTAGAAATAAGTATTTTAACGGAAGTTGGCCATTATGTTGTCAATATCAGCGCTTAAAGGCCACTACATATGATAAAGCCTTTGTAATTACTACACTTTCCGTGGTTTCCACGTTAAACTGTAGGTCTATTATACATAAGTAACCAACTATAAGAATGGTGAGTCATGAAGTGTGACCTGTTCTGTATTTTGGAAATTACGTTTCTATAATATCTTTTAATAGCCTGAAGTCAACTAGATACGGTTAAAATTTAACACATTTGTGATCCATATAATAGTGAGTCATGAAGAGTGCCATGTTATAATTATTATAGACATTTTCGCCAAGCTGGGAAAGTAATTTTTCCATTATGATTGTTTGAAAGCTTTGCAGGGCAATATAACGGTGACTCATGAAGTGTGTTCTGTCTGTCATTTTTGGTTATTGAACTGAATGTCAAACTAATAGTCAGCAATTATGTTGATGAACGCTCTTCTATTATTGTCCAAAAACTTTTATTACCAAAAATAAATAAACATACTTTACACGACTGAGTCAACTTGCAAATTATCGCTTTGAGCTATTGTGATCGCCTTAAAGTATGACTTATGACTAGAACTAGGATTTCTACGCATTTGATGTTTTTCGTGTATGTAGTTAACGTATGCAGGCTTAAATTTTTACATACTTCAGCGAAATGTAAATAACATATGTTGTAGCTCATCAGTTAAGTAGGGGTTGCTCTCGCCCAGGTGCACAACGCAGATACCGCTTGTTTTCCACTTTATATATTTTGCTGTCTTAATTACCAATTATTGTGTTTTATTTTGTATGCACATTTTACTGTGGTGTGGTTATTAAATATGTTTTTTTGTAAAAATATTTTGTTTTTAAGTTTGGACAAAAACCACGATGAATTACGTCATTACTCTACAATTTAGCCCCACGTTGGGCGCCAAATTTAGCAGATAATATTATTTTCAGATATTTTACTAGCAATATAACTGGAGTCCTAAATTGTGAAAGTAGTTTATTATTTAAAAATTAAATTTCTTTGTTGTGGCTAGACAGAATACAATATAAAACAGGCATTATATTTATAACTGAAATGTTAAAAGCCGTCAGCGGACGTTTTATATAGCAAAATGCTACACGTAACTTGTATTTTTCACAGGCTGCATCGTGTAGCAAAAAAACATACTTATTTAACAACACAAATATTATTCCTAATGTAAATACCATTATATCGACCTCTACATGGGTAAAAAAACAATATAAGATTCAAATAACATTGTACGTAACGATATGATCTTTCGATTTATACTAAATGTTACATTTAAAATCTGGTGTGAATTTGAAGTCAGCTGTTACCTATTGGCGCGACAAATTTTTGGATTAAAGTTTCAGACCAAAATTAATTAATTTGTTTTTTCCTGCAATTTAAGTTTTTTGTAGAACAAAATTTTTTGTTTTAAAGTTTGGACGGAAATCATAATGAATTAATTCATTACTCTACAATTTAGCCCCACGTTGGGCGCCAAATTTAGCAGATAATATTATTTATAAAAATTCAATGGTTTTGTTGTGGCTAGATGAAATACAATATGAAAAAGTCATTATATTTGTAACTGACATGGTGAAGGCCGGCAGCGGAAATTTTATATGGCAAAATACTTTGGATGTCTAAAATGTCCTTCTATAATGTTTTGTTGAATTATTAGATTTGTTCGCGTCGCATGTGGGTAGTCAATTATGTTTAGTGCAAAATCTGTATAAACGAAAAAAAGTGTAAGGTCAAAAATTGCTATATTTTTCTGAAATTAAAATGAAATCATAGAGAGCACACTGATGCATCTGATTTTAAATTAAAAAAAAATAAGGCGATAAATGGCCGTTTTGTATAGCAAATAACGTACTTAGTAAGCATGTGTCGGAATGATCTATTTGTACGAAGAAAACTATTATTGGTGTCACAATGGAAGAAAATGATATTTTTTTCCACGGGTGCTGTTTATTTCACAATCCGAAGGCGAATCAAATTAAACACAGAAGAGAGAAAAGACACTTTCTTCCCGAGATTCGCATATGATTTTTCGTCAACCTTGAAAAATTTATCAAAAAGCATTCATTTTAAAATTAATATACATAATAGAAGGAGAAATTGCTTTTTTCGATAAAATTGTGGAACGTAAGTTCACGAGTGCTAGTTACGATGGTAATTCCACGAAAAGAAAATAAACAAAGCGTAAACAACATTCGCATCTAAAAAGCGGCGGGAGACAAAGTAATTTTGATCCTGCTAAGCAGCAACTGTCAACTTTCGATCACAAAATAAGAGTCGAAAAACCTACTTTCTAGCAAGATCGACGAAAAAAAGTTTGTATGAATGATGCGACTTTTAACGTTTACCCAATTTACATGGAAATGTCGGCAATGTCTTATTTATTTTCATATACAAATGTTATTAATGTTTCAAATGTGTATATTTAAATTGAAAATGGTTATTGTTTTGTTTTTGTAGAAGGGAAATATTATTCGAAAGTAATTCAATCTTCAAGCAAATATATTATAAGTCATATCTCTCACTAGATGTGCTGTTTTTAAGCTGGCTATACTATAAGCAAAGCAGCACATCACACTCATTTAAAGTTGTTTGTTTGTGATAACATAACTGAACATTGATGGCATCTACGCGACCTCACTACCGTCACATTACATCCGTCTCATTACTCTCGTTTCATTCCTTCCGTCTAGCATTCGCGTGGTTACTCTTGCCGGAAAAGAAGTTTCACTTGAAAAAAATTATTTTGCTTTTTAATACCGTTTTTATTTAACCGAAAAAACTATTTAGGTTTGCCTCTGTCTTGTTTTATATTAGTTGTCATGTCAGCGATATTTCCCACGTGCGTGTTTATGACATCCTCCTAACCTGCGCGTCCGCCGGCGGTCAAGTTTTATTTGTAATTAACGCGAGGTATGAGCCGCAACCCGCCACTCACATTCCTCAATCCGATGTAGGCAGCCGTGGGGTCTTAATGCCGGAAACTTTTTCTGGTATTTAGTTGTTCGAATTCGACGTTAAATTTTAGGTCCCCCGTACTCCACTTTAGCGCTAAGAAGAGTACGTGGCAGAGAAGAGTGTCGGAGCCCAGCAGTAGGATGTAAAGGCTGATTACGGTACGGATGAGCGGCCAGGCCGCCCCAACAACGTGAAAATTTACTGTAACAGTGCATTAAAAACTGTAGCGGTCTACTGTTCAAAGCAATATCGGCTTTATATAATGGACGCGTAAATATGTGGGTTCCAGTAAAAGGGATCTTAACCACTAACAGTGGTTTAAATTCTTTAAATTATTCAAAATCACCAGTACTATTTAATGCCTTTATCATTAATTACTGTTGATATTCTTTAGGGTCTGAAATAGAAACGGAACAAAACTCCGGAGCGTAGTTGTTCTTTGAAAAAATTATAACCACCACTGATTATAAAACAAAACAAATTTGTTAAGTGCATATTTTGGCTAGATTTTATCCGATAAATGCATATATTGCTAATTTTAAGTGCTTCTATAAGCACATTTTTATGATGAATAAATGCATGCATATATTGACAATTTTAATTGCATATAAATCCTAGCCCTCTTATGACGCTCTAATTTATGATTCATTAAACAGCGTTAAACTAGGCTGCATTTTCCCAATTTATGCTTGTAAATCAAAAATTTTAAACCAAATTGCTGTAACGTTAAAACTATTTGCTACCTGGATTAAATTTTATTCCTATTATGGATTCCAAATTCGGTTTAAAGGAACATTTTCTATATTAAAATATTATAAAAACCTTACTAGCTCTGCACGACTGCTGAAATTCAATTTGGCTGTTACAGAACATCGGAGATCAGAATTTTACGATTCCAATTCTTTTTGTATCTTAAACTACATCTGGAAAAAAATTTCCATATCGCATTTTTTAAGCCGCAAGGGACATAGTGTTGTTAAAAACAATTTTTCTAATGAAAAATGCATATTTGATATTAAAACTACATTTTATTGCGTTGCAAAGTATGTAAAATACTATTTTTCAAAAAAAAACAGCAAAAAATTGGAAGGAAAATAAATCCGTAGTTCGTTCAAATAAGAAAACCTCAGAATTTTCCGTTTGCTCATTGAAAATCGCTGTTTGAGTTCTTAACGCTACTAAATCTACTGCACAATATAAATGTCAAATAAAAATTTCGTTGAATTCCTAAAGCCGGGTTTAGGGGAGAGAGGACTCGTTAAAAATATTCCTGTCAGCCTAAGTTTCTGTAGAATTTGGGTTATTAAATATTGAACGTAATGTGCGGTTGGGGAATCGTTGACGGAGTTTTTCACATTTGATGACTCTTAATCCATTTTAAAGTAGCGTTGTCGAGATTTATGGTCGGTCCCATCTGCTCCAAGTGACAGAGTATTGCGATTTATTGACAATATCGCAATCTGTATTAATAATTTCTGTTCTATTGCCCGAGCAGATGTTCCGTGCTTTCTTTAAAATAGTGAACATTTTTACAAAATTGGAAATTATGCGAATTTTTCCCCCCCATGTAATCATGCAAAACTTTTAATTGACTTTTAAATGTAAACACAGAAATTTTCAGTTTTTCAGGCGAAAAACTAAATGGTTTACTTTAAAAGCCAACTCCTGTTTTCCATTACCGCTAAAGTTTGCACACTAGGAATTCATAAAACTAAGAAACTTGGGAAAGCTAACTTTGCGTAAATGTAAGCAGAATTTTCTGCTAACTTTAGTCGTTACCTCAGCCAGGAAATCCATGTTCAAACCGAAATTTAATTTTACTTATCGCCCGACAATTGAATGTTCCCACTGGACCAAAAATTTCCATAAATACTACACCCACGAATTTTTCCCTTTTTCTCCTAACAACTAAACTTATTTTAAAGCCGCATTAAAATTATTACATTAACCAATTTTGGAAGACAAATGATTATAATTCCTTAATGCTCTTATAATCCAATTTGTAACGTAAAACTCGAAACTTTTAATGAGATTTTCTGCTGGTTAATATGCACATGAAAACCCAATTTTCCCTAATTACCCAATCTCATTAAAATTTTTTACACTTTCTAAGGGGAATATATTTTAAAATTCTTACCTGTAGAAGTGGTCACAAACAGCAAAAACACCAACATGGTCCAGTTCATTAACCTGCAAAGATTTATCAGCTGTGAGTTAGGATTTAAAGCACAAGAGCATTTTCAGAACGCGTTTGATAACGATTAGCGATCGTATTCGATTATGCGGGGTCGTTTTCACTTATGAAGCGTTAAAAACTCTCCAGCATCTGCTTTAGCGACGGTTTTCGTTATCAGAACCTCCGTCATGATGCGCCCGATTCTGGTCTCTGCTGCTGTAAGACTGAGCGTCCCGACGCCGGGCGTGCGCTGCTCACCACCTGCTAGGGGGGCGGCACCCCGTTTAGCACTACACTGTACGAACGAGGGTTTGATTATGTGCGCTTCAAAGGGGATCTAGTTCTTTTCGATCAAATTTTGAATATTTGACGACACGGCACACAAAATTTTATTTTTAACCCCCCCACCCCACACACAATAAACAAAATATGATTCTAATATTTACTTAGTACAAAATGGTTTTCAGATGCTATTCGGATTTAGAAACACCCCAGCTACTTAATAGCATATGATAATTATTTCAATATCAAAAAAAATTATAATTTAAAGGCAATGTATCGATCTGAAAGGCTATTTTGCTATAATAAAACTTTAAATGGGGTCGGCTGCTTCTCTGCGGTACCATGTAATCAACTACCCTGATTAGACTTTGCTAATCTGCACAGCTAAATCGAGGGATGGCTTTAATCCCCTTGGAAGTCTGTTGTGACCAGCAAATTCAAAACAAGTTTGATGAAGGCTAGAACAAAAACACAATCCATATACAGCTTAGCATTTCTATTCTGCTAAAAATTTGAAGGAGAAAGCGGGAATTTTTGTTAGTTTTATTAAAAGGTTTGTATAAAGGGTGTTACATCTGCTTTAATAGCTTTCAGATGTACATATTTGCCTTATAAAAACATTTATCATCTCTTAGAGCCACGTACCGGCCTAGGTGGGTCTCTTATATGTTCGTGATTCTCAAAATGTCAATAAATTCTTTTTAAGTATTATTAATAGACCATTTTCCAGTATACACCACATCTTAAAACATTAAAATCTAGTAAATCAACCGGCACGTATCTCACCTAACATCGATTTACCTGACCATCCTTGTTATTACTTGGTTACGAAATTACTTTAAAAGTTTGGACATTTTGAAGCTTCAATTAAACTGAGTTTAAAAATTTAGGTGCTACATATGCACTAACAAATTTATTGATCTAGCATAATAATTTGCCACTTTCAGAATAATATAATAAATGTCAAAAATCGAGTAAATCGACATCCACTCTGTTGGTAGCAGTATACTATACACTGTGTCCATAAAGTAACCCCCCGCCCCCAACTAACTTTTGAACGACTTGATATTTTTCTACAAAATTTGGTGTGCTGTAATGAGAAATTAAATACTATTTTTCAGACCATATTGAAATTTTGTATCATCCAAAATGGCGACTGGGCGCCATTTTGAATTTTTTTTTAAATAGAAAGGGGAGTCGAGTGACACCTCATTTGAAAGGTCTTTTAATTCTGCGTCTGATCGTAGAGTTTCAAAGAAAAATATTTAGCCATAACAAAATGGCGGATTGTAAACCAATGGACTCACTCAGTTCAAAATTGTTTTGATTTTCTTATCCAGTAGTCCACTTTTTCATTTGCAGGACTAAATTTTCCCAGAAATATCTCAGGTGGCTTGAAATAATATTGAAAACGTTATGTTCCAACAAGACGGTGCGCCGCCTCATTATTATAGGCCTGTTTCTGACTTTCTCAACGGACATTTTCTTGGAAGATGGATTGGTAGGCGGCGGCCTGTAGAATAGCCGGCTCACTCCCCAGATTTAACTTCCTTAGATTTTTTCTATGGGAATATCTGAAATCGAAAGTGTACAGAACCCGTCCAGAAACAATTGAAGAACTGGAGCAACGCATTACAGAAATTAGCAGAATTATCACTCCAGAAACTTATGAAAATTTAAGGCAGGAATTTCATAACCGACTTTTTATGTGCCAAGAAGTGAATGGTAAACATTTTGAACACTTAATTTAATTAATTTAAGCTTTAATTCTTAGTTTTTTTTAATAGACTTCTTTATCTTCAAACATTGTCATTTTGTTATGGCTGAATATTTTTCTTTGAAACTTTAGGATCAGACGCAGAACTAAAAGACTTTTCCAATGAGGTGTCACTCGGCCCCCTTTCCATTTGAAAAAAAATCTCAAAATGGAGCCCAGTCGCCATTTTGGATGATACAAGATCCGATAATCTAAGTAAGTAGTTCTGGAACTTTTCCTATAGAACGTTTAAACAATTTAAAACTTAGTGTTTTAGATATATAGATAAAATTAAGAAAATTATTATTATAATACAAACAAAAGTAATAGAATCCGGAAAACCCGCGCATCGAAATAAATGATTCGGGAGCCTTCCTCCCGAATAGTTGTAATTCACAATTGAATACTCTAGTGTATAACCAAAATAAATTTAAAAATAAATGTATTTGGAGTTAGCAAGAAAACGAAAAATTTGAAAAAATTCGGGAAAACCGTTAAATACAAAAAATGCCGATGAGATCCAGAAAAATAATTTTACTAAAAGTTTTAAACAATTTTGATTTAATATTGTTACCACAAAACGGAATATTTCTACACTTGCATAAAAATAATTAGGACTACATAAATTCTCGGAGCACGGCAAAAAGTTTCCCAAAGAAAATTTTGAGCTTGGTATTTTATTTAATATGTAAACAGAAAACCAGGGAAGAGCAATTTATCTGTATTTCTATAACAAAGAATCAGAAGTTCGTAGGACTCCGTGAGCACAAGTCAGCTGCAGTACTAGCCTGTAAAATTTTTCAAATAAGCTTAACCCTGCTGTAGTCGCACGATTTTTTCATCACCAATAATCAAACTAATAATTTTTTTATAAAAATGAAAATATTTTTATTTGTAACTTTAGGATCAGACGCAGAACTAAAAGACCTTTCCAATGAGGTGTCACTCGACCCCCTTTCCATTTGAAAAAAAATTTCAAAATGGCGCCCAGTCGCCATTTTGGATGATACAAGATTTTAATATGGTCTGAAAAATAGTATTTAATTTCCCATTATAGAACACCAAATTTTGTAGAAAAATAACAAGTCGTTCAAAAGTTAGTTAGGGAGGGGGGGGGGGTACTTTATGGACACAATGTTTATTGTTTAAGTTTATTTAAAAAATACGGACTTTCCGATGAATAATACAAACTTGGATACGTAATTTTTTAATTTTTTAAATTGAAAACTATCGTAAATTTGAAAACATCGAAGAATTTTTAAAAATGGAAAACCTTTGAAAGAATTGTCGCAAATAACAAAATTCTACCAAAATTGCCAAATAACAAAAAACTGAAAAAATTGGAAAATTTAAAATATTGATTTTTTTAAATTTGAAAACTTCAATTTTGATGAAAATTGGAATTAGAAAATTCGAAAATTTTTAAAAAAATTTCATAACTATTGAACACAGAAAATTGTGAAAACTAAACAGCAGAAATTCGGAAAATTTGAAAAAATTTTACGTCTGAGAAATTTTGGAAATACATATTTCAACTGATCGAAATTATGATGATAATTTGAAATTTTTGACAATTTTGAAAATGAAGAAAGTTTGAATATTTAGCAATTATTAAAACAAAAATTTTGAAAAAAAATTAAATAATTTTTGAACAATTTCGAAATTTTAAAAAAATTTCATAAATATCAAAAAATCGAAAGTTTTGAAAAACTGAACATTGAAAATACCGAAAATTTGAAAAAATGTAACATAGAAATTTTTGAAGTTTTGAAACTATTCGTAATTTCAAATATTTAAAATTCTGAATTTTTTCACAATTTTCAGAATTTAAAAAAATATCATAAATATCAAAAACTATAAAAATATTGAAAATTCATAACATTTGAAAAAATTTTAAAACTTCGAAATTTTTAATATTTAAATTTGAATATTGAAATTTTTAAAAATTTAGTAATTTTGAATATTTAGTTAGATTTGAAGTAAACGAAAATTTTCAAAAAAATATTTAAAAAATTAACAGCTAGGCTCCGCGTTGGAGCCGCGTCATCGGTGCATTAACTGGCAGTTCATGCACCGATGACGCGGCTCCAACCCGGAAGCCTAGCTGTTGATAACAACGGCCGCGGAAGCCTGCAACTTAGATTAAAAAAATTCTTTTTTGTAAATTTGTAATTTCTGTTTGAATTTTTAAATTGAAAACTGCCATAGATTAAAGATTAAAAAAATGAAAAACCTTCGCAAGCATTGTAAATTAGGAAAATAACGAAAATTCTAGAAAAACGCGAAAATAGAAAAAACAATTGAAAAATTTGTAAATTTTTGATATTACTTTTTTAAATTTTGTTAATTTCGTAATTTGGAAAATGTCGAAATTTTGGAAATACTTAATATTGAAATATTCAAAAATTTGGAAAATTGTTGAAAATGTTCACAATTTTCAAACTTTTTATAAATATCCAATCGATAGTAAGGTAGTACTTTGGCTTACCTGGCATCGACTTAGTTATCGATTCTTGTTATTTCTTGGTTTCAAACGTGGTTTAATAATTTTGACATTTTGAAACTGCAATTAAACCTAATTTTCAAAAATTAAGTTTCACATTTGCACTAACAAAACTATTGACCTTGATTAGTAATTTGTAACTCTCCGAGTAGTATAAAAAGCAGCAAATTCTTATGGAAACCACAACAGTATTTTATTGGCACAAATTAAGTTATAAGTAAAGATTAATTTTTGGTGGAAAAGCTTTTGTTCTGTTACGTGTTAATTTTGAGCTTTCACTTACATTCTTTGCAGTCACACTTCAGTGTCTATTTTCTGACAATAAAGAATCTTTTTCTTCGTTTTATCTGCTCTGCTCTAACGTAAAAAATAATATAATATACATAATTTCTTTTATAAGTTTTAGATTTTTTTTCAAATCTAAAACATTTTATAAGAAAATTACATTTAAAAATTGTTGCAAAACCTATTAAAAAATCATCTATACTGGTTGATTACAAATTCAGGGCCAGTTGAATCGCTCATTTGTTATCGGTTATAGAAAAAAAAATCTGAAAGTAAAAGTTATACGGCATTCAAAACAAAATGGCCGACTTCTGGTTTAAGCGGAAGCCACTATATCTTAATTTTCTTAAGGCTAATTCGATTGTACGATAAATTCTGTTGAAAAAACCATGACACAACTGTGGGCCTAAATTTAATAACAAGCGAGTAATTTTGATTTAAAGCAACGTTAATGATTATAAATTAAGCGATCTTAGGAAGCTGTTGGTAAGAAAATGACAAAAGCAATCAACAAACGTCACTTCATGGTAATTAGACATCAGTTGTTAATTATATTTTAAGAATCGCCAAACAAAAAATTTATAGGAGTTAGGTCAGGTGACTTAGGTTGACTGCTAAAAGCGCCTTGATTGGCAAATTAAAAAAAGTCCCTGAGTTTATCCACAAACTTTATTGTAACAGATGTTACACGTTTGTTTATCGTTTTTATTATTTTCCTAACAACAGCTTCCTACGATCAATTGCAATGTATTTATCATCATTACCATTGGTTACATCCCTTGCTTTAAATTAAAATATCTCGTTTATTATAAACTTTAGGCCTACAGTTGCATTATAATTTTTTAAACAAAATTCATCATACAATCAAATTAGCGTAAAGAATACAGGGTGTTCCATTTAAAAGATAAAGATATAGTCGCTTGAGCTTAAACGGGAAGTCGGGCATTTTGTTTTGTATGCCCAAAATACTCGTCATCTATAAACTGTATATTTTTTACTTATACATTTCTATTCTATCGCCAATAATAAATGAGTGAATCAACTGGCCCTGAATTTATAATCATTCTGTATAGTCGTGCTTAAAGCGATTGCCGTCGAAAACTTTTCTCTAATACGAATGCAATCGTGTAAATTCGTTCTGATGAGGCTCTTTTCAGAGCAATTTTTGATTTAGAGTTATTTTGTTCGGACGCGACTGAATTCTTTTTAGACTCAATTCATTCGACCACGTTTCACGTTCTCGTCATTGGCTGAAAACATCGTTCCTTACATAACTTTCAGCGCACGTCCATTTTGAAAGAAGAACTAATAATTTTCCGCGCACGAATGTGATGAGGGGTTGGAATTCAAAGAACGCGCACTTTAATACACTTTTTTGGGTAGCTTTATCATGGAAACTTGTTTATTTGCAGGAGTAAGACGTAATTAGGGTGGCTCTAGATAAAAAGTTTTTTCAAAGCAAACGCGAGAGAATCCACTTTGTACGTTAGCGAGGGCAAAGAGCTTGAAGCCCGGTGAATTTTTTAACGTAGGTAAAGATTTCGTAATTACCATTCCCTGAGAAAGTTACCTGTATGTAAGCTTCGTTGTTTTCGGAATAATATTTCCTTGTTTATAAGGGCTATAAATTACGGACGCGGATCTCCATTAATCCTCACGTTTTACAATAAAACCTCCCCATTATTAACTGATATTTTATTACGTTCCGCTGCATTTTGTTCTTCTAATTACTATTTAGAACTGGAAGGCTATAATTTTTCGTTTAACGTAATCCGAGATACTAGGCATTGATAAATTAGTTAAGGGTGAAACGTAACACGTCCCTGTGATATCATCTATCATTACATTGTAATTTGTAAGAGTTTCTCAAGAATTATTATATTCTCTTTTTAAGGCTTCATTAATTAGTAGACGCATTACTAAAGTAAAACGCCATGTAATTATTTTAATGAACAGTTACAAGATTTTTATGCAAACTTTTAAACAGTACATGGTGTGAAATACATTTTAATGCCGTAGATAGCAATGACGCTGCTAAGAAATGGTATTAAAACTGTATACGTAGGTGAAATTTTAAAAATGTTATTGAAAACTGTAAAACAGAAATATTGTTTAATTAGCATTGATTTAAAACCTCACTTTTAGGCACAAAAAACAAATATTTTGAGGTTCATAAAAAAATGCAGAAAATGGTAAAAATCCGGGAAATCCGGCAATGTAAATAAGATTTTTTTGTAGAAAATTTAAATAATTTTGCTTGTTTAAAGAAACTAATCCACAAAAAACAATTTATTAAAAATCCGGAAAATCCGGGAGCCTAACAACAAGGGCTCTGAAAACGTTTCTATACAAAAATCAAACGATACCACATAAATTTTATATTTTTCATAAAAAAATAAAATAATAACGCACTACAAATTTTTTTGTGGTGCTTTAAATAAAATGCAGGTGTTAGTGAGGGTTTTGGATCCGGAAATCTAAATAAGGAATGCGGCAATCTTTCCGTTTTAAATTTGGACAGTTACAAATTTAGTACTTTTTGTGTATAAATAAAGACATTTACAAAAACAATTTATTTTGAATTTCATAAAAAAAATTCAGAAACTCCAAGATTAAGAAAAATATTAGGGAGCGTTTGCGGTAGACAATTTTTGTGTGTGTGTGTTTGGTGGAATTTCAAAGAAAATGATGAAGTTAGTGATAATATGGGTCCGAAAATCTATTTAAAGAATCCGGAACAATGTTATTTTTTTATTTAGGCATCTCTGGCTTTAGTATTTTTTTGCATATAAATAAAATAATACACAAAAAACCATCTATCCCCCAAAAAAATTATTTACTTGAAATTTTAAAATAAATACAGAGGTTATAAAGAATCCGGAAAATCCGGAAACTGATAAAGTGTCAGGTAGCGCTTTCCATATAAAAATTAGAAATGTTTTATTTTCTGTGTATCAATAAAAACCATCCCCCCCCAAAAAGTTATTTACTTGCAATTTGAAAATAAATACAGAGGTTATTAAGAATCCGGAAAATCCGGGAATTGATAAAGTGTCAGGTTGAGCTTTCCATAGAAAAATTGGATATTAAAACAGTACATGGTGTGAAATACATTTTAATGCCGTAGATAACAATGACGCTGCTAAGAAATGGTATTAAAACTGTATACGTGGGTGAAATTTAAAAAATGTTATTGAAAACTGTAAAACAGAAATATTGTTTGATTAGCATTGATTTAAAACCTCGTTTTAGGCACAAAAAACAAATATTTTGAGGTTCATAAAAAAATGCAGAAAATGGTAAAAATCCGGGAAAATCCGGCAATGTAAATAAGATTTTTTTGTAGAAAATTTAAATAATTTTGCTTATTCAAACAAACTAATCCACAAAAATCAATTTATTGAAAATCCGGAAAATCAAAATCCGGGAGCCTAACAACAAGGGCTCTGAAAACTTTTCTATACAAAAATCAAACCATACCACATAAATTTAATATTTTTCATAAAAAATAAAATAATAACGCACTAAAAATTTTTTTGTGGTGTTTTAAATAAAATGCAGATGTTAGTAAGGATTTTGGATCCGGAAATCTAAAAAAGGAATGCGGCAATCTTTCCGTTTTAAATTTAGACAGTTACAAATTTAGTACTTTTTGTGTATAAATAAAAAATTTTAGAGAAAACAATTTGTTTTTAATTTCATAAAAAAAATGCAGAAACTCCAAGATTAAGAAAAATATTAGGGAGTCTTTGCGGTAGACAATTTGTGTGTGTGTTTGTGTGTGTGTGTGTGTTTTTTTTGTTAGTTAGTTAGTGATAATATGGGGTCCGAAAATCTAATTAAAGAATCCGGAACGGTGTTATTTTTTCATTTGGGCATATCTGGCTTTAGTATTTTTTGCATATAAATAATATAATACACAAAAAAAATCTATCCCCCAAAAAAATTATTTACTTGAAATTTTAAACTAAATACAGAGGTTATAAAGAATCCGGAAAATCGGGGAACTGATAAAGTGTCAGGTTGAGCTTTCCATAGAAAAATTGGAAATTTAAACAGTACATGCTGTGAAATACATTACATGCTGTGAAATACATTACATGCCGTAGATAACAACGACGCTGCTAAGAAATGGTATTAAAACTGTATACGTAGGTGACATTTAAAAAATGTTATTGAAAACTGTAAAACAGAAATATTGTTTAATTAGCATTGATTTAAAACCTCATTTTTAGACACAAAAACAAATATTTTGAGTTTCATAAAAAAAAATGTAGAAAATGGTAAAAATCCGGGAAATCCGGCAATGTAAATAAGATTTTTTTGTAGAAAATTTATATAATTTTGCTCGTTTAAACAAACTAATCCACAAAAATCAATTTATTAAAAATCCTGAAAATCCGGGAGCCTAACAACAAGGACCCTCAACACTTTTCTGTACAAAAATCAAACGATACCATATAAATTTAATATTTTGCATAAAAAAAATAAAATAATAACGCACTAAAATTTTTTTTGTGGTGTTTTAAATAAAATGCAGATGTTAGTACTTGTTTTGCTCATTTTTTAGATAGTGCAGTATTCCATATGACGAAACTCTTGGTACGAAATAACATACGAAATATTTTCAAATGTTTTTTTTTAATATTCAAAATAAAAAATACACTTCTTTTTTAAATAAAAATAATAATTTCTATAATTCCTAAAAAAACTAATTAAAAAACAAAATTATGTCTCAGAGACCGACATGCGGCTACCGCAGGGTTAAAAATTGTTTAAGCTTAAACTTTTCTGTTTATATTGCTTCCTAAATATTAAATGAATTGGCATTAGTATTACGAGTATGGCAAAAGCTTTGTTTAAAGGTGAAGATTCTCATTTTCAGCATATACCATTCCACTATCAATTTTTTAAAAAGAAAAACTTGCGTGATGCGTCCGTTTTACGAATAGGCACATTTTTTATACCACCGGTAATAAATATCTGTTTAGCACGTAAAATATTTACTTTTATAGCTACCAAGGCTTATTCTCAAACGTAGCAGCCCCACTAGTAACAGTTTTATAAAAGTCTTATAATAAATACACGTACGTCTAATACTGTATCCAAACAGTGAAGCTTTAATCCAATTATTTTCGCTGCTTTCACCTATGTCACTCTAAACTGAATTATTACCGGACGAAAAACGAGAAACACGGCACTAACTTGTAATTAATTACAAATTAAATTAAGTGGATGCCCTCTTTACAAATTTAAGGATCATCCCAGCTGTTGTCCATCACGGGAGTGGGACTTTCCGGACCCGGACAGTGACTGGCACATCTAAATGATTAATTTGGGGTCCTTCTGGCAACTAATGACCTGTCCCTGTTCTTAAGCTCCGGGTTTGAAACTTTTCTCTACTTTTATAAAAATTTGTTTACTTCTTTAGCTGCATATTAATTAATTTAAAATTTTACGGTTAATTAAGAAACTCAACTTTTGAAGAATTATGCAAATTGGACGAAAATAAACAGCGATGTTATCAAAACCACAAAATGTAGCTTCATGATTCTTTGATTAGCAATCAAGGTGGGTTATTACTTTATTAGATATAACATTTTAAGGGTTTTAGAATTCGTTCCCCCCAAAGGAACCTCCAAAGCTCTTTTTCGCTACATAAGCTCCCTTGAAGATTAAGCACCAAGTCCTTGTAGATACCAAACTTGGCTCGTTTAAGTTTCGTCACGTTTGTTCTAGATATTGTTTTAGTTGTTGCAAGGTGGATATTTAACAATTCGTCTTGCTAATTAAGGCGGTTCTAGTGCGAGATATACGATACGTCTACCTATAAAGCTGTATTAAAGCTCGTAATTTGAATGCTGTCATAAAACGAGATAGCAATTTTCATCTTTATACACGCATTTGGTTTGCGTTTTGATGGTGGAATTAACTAGCGACCTTCGTTGCCACCACATAAATTGTAAAATTTTTAGAAGCTCTAAAAATACACTTTTAATTAACCGTGAAATATTTTATATTAGCTCGGTTCGTTTTCTAAAATCTTGGACGTAAAGTGGGCCCACTTAAAGTAGCCCAAGGCCACAGGTTGCTGCCCTTTTGTAGTAATTACACCAATTTTCCTACTAATTTTTAAAATATTTAAAGAAATACTGTTACAATATAACGATTTTTCGTTTTTATGATGTAGATTAACAAGAGTGCCAATAAATATTTTTAGCGTAAAAGTGCTGTCAGATGCAGAATTTCGATTAGAACGTGCAGTGTTAAATTCTGGTTTTTTAAATTTGAAGCACGTTTTATTTAATTTCGCTCTGAAAGACTTGAATTACTGATGCAACGCGAATAAAGAGATTTATTTATTTTGTTATTTAAATTAGAAATTAGTGGTAATTTTATGCACCTAGGGAATTGATCGAATGATAATACAGTTTAGTCTTCTATAAAAACCGGATAAAAAGGTAAAACCGGAAAATAGATGTGTCTATTATTATTAAGCATAACAATCTGATGTTAAAAACAAATACGTTTGACAAGATTTAAAGAATTTAAATGTCCTCGACCCGCCGGATACATCCTCACTCTAGATCTGTAAAATAAAGAGAAACTCCAACCGGCTTCCGGATTCAACTAACGTACAATCTGAAATCAAATAACACGACAAAATTTTTTGAAAGCGAAGCAGAAGCAACACCAGCTGTCTTATGGATGTCCATAACATCCATAAAGGATGTCCTATGAACATCCTTGTGCTGTATAGGTTGATCACGTAAACTTTGTTGTTCTTTTAAATTTATTAATTGTTTGTTAATGTTTGATGGTAATTTGAAAACACAATTTTGTTTTTCTAATAAATACCTGAGAATGATAAATGCGTTATCTGTATTAAAATGAACAGATCAAATTTTAACTTAGCAGGTCTGAAAATAAAATTTGTATAAAATGAAATCTGAATGATATCCATTCAGGATGTCCTATGAACGACTATTAAGGATGTGCTATGAATATTCATTTGGGATGTCCTAAAGATGTCCGTTGCGTTCGTCCTAGGGAATGTCCACATAATGTCGTCGGGATCTTAAATGGATATCCTATAAACAGCTATACTATCTATGAAGGATGTCTATAGGGTGTCCTGTAGACATCCTTGTTCGTTCAATTTTTATTAATTGCTTGTTAATGTTTGACGTTAAACTTTAAAATATAATTTTGTCTGTCTAATTAACACCTTAAATGCTGTCAGGCAACCGCAACGGGACCTTCCTCGCATCTAACAAAATTTTTGAAAATTTTTAGGAACAGCTTACCGTGTTTGTAGCACAGAGAAGCTTGCTTGTAGGGTTAGTTGTTACAACGGTTGATATCCATCATTAGCAACAGTTTTGAATGTTATCAAAATAAAATACGCAGTTTCTCTGTTCGTAAATTTTGACAGGGTGTTTTATTTTATTAACAGTTGAAAATACCTTGCCAAAACCTCAAAGTTTCTAGTTTGCTTTGGCAAGATAACTCCAGTATATGTAGTTTATGGTACAACCCCAGGAACAATAGAAAGGTATATTATTATAGCTACCGGTAAGCTGTTGTTGCAAGTGAACTGTGTGTTTTATTGTAATAACATTCTATTCCATGATGGATATTCATTTAAGAAGTCCTATAGACGCCCGGAGAGTGGCCGTAGAACTATACATATATTCGCACATTTAGTTCATCAAGAAACTCCCCCAGTTCGTGGTAAGAGCGCGGGCTACCAATGCAGCGGATCCGGGTTTGATCCCCGGCCCGGTCGTTCTCCCTCGCAAGGCAACGGGAAACCAGCGAAGTGGATTTTCCCCAGGAAAACCTCTCTGGAGAAGTAGTGCACGCACTTCCTGTGGTTCGGAGGCCACGTTAAAACTGTAGGACCCCTATGTCTGTCTGTGCAAATTATCTATCGCCGCGCACCAAACACAGACATAGGAGAGAGGTAGCCAACGCCCTAAATAGGGTATGGCACTATAAGAAGAAGATAGACGCCCGTTGAGGATGTCCTAGGGACGTCCATAGTTACGACAAACGGACTACGTATAGACAGACGTCCATATGGTGTCTTCGGGATCTTAATTGGGTGTCCTATAGATATACATAACATACATAATAAATGTTCATAGTATGTCCTATGAATATCCTTGTGTAATATGAAATTGTTCATGTATACCTTGTTCGTTCAAATTTATTAATTGTTTGTAACGTTTGATGTTAGATTTTAAAATATTATTTTGTCTCTCTAATAAAAACCCGGAAATAATAAATGCGTTATGTGTGCTAAAATAAACAGATCAAATTAATTTAGCAGATCAGAAACAAAAGTTTTTGTAAAAAATGAAATCTGAATAATATCTACACAGGATATCCTGAAAACATCCATCGAAGGTGTCCTATGAACCGTTATTTAAAATATCCTTTAGAAGTCAGTTGAAGATGTCCTAGTGACATACATAGTTGTGACAAACGGACTACGTATAGACGTACGTTCTCGGGATATCAAATTGACATCTTTTTGCTCTATGGGTTGTTCATGTAAACCTTATTTGTTCAAATTTATTATTTGTTTGTTAATGTTTGATGTTAATTTTTAATATATGATTTAGCTCTCTAAATAAAAACCTGAAAATGATAAATGCGTTATGTGTGTTAATATAAACAATATTTTCCTAAACATATATAGATCAGTTATTAAATCAAGTTTGGCTGTTTCAAGTTTTCTTTGGCAAGATAACTTCAGTTATGTTGTTTATGGTAGAACCTTAGGTACAATAGATAAGTCTGTTATTAAAGATAACAACACATCAGTTTTGGCAAACAAACAGCTCTTTTCCGAACAGAAACAGATCAGTAAAATATTAAGTTGAGTTAGATCTGTTAATTTGTAACAACAGCTTACAGTGTTTTAGCAACAACCTTTTAGCTGTTGCGGAGAAAGGTATACTTGCACACAATTTGAAAATTGTACTTGTAGATATGAAATTAAACATACAAAATATCGGTTTCTGATTTCTCCTACTGCACCCCCAGCCACATGTTTAAAAGAAAGCTATTTCTGACATGTCTAGTAACTGTCATGCTGTAGAAGATGGAGCACTATGGGAGTTGTTTCGTGGAGTGGTTCATATGCGAGGTGCAGTAGCGTCATGAGTCAAGAATTACAAGACTGTAAGATTCCAAAAAATATTTTAAATTTAATTTTCGTGCAGCAGAGTATAATTGTTTATTTTATTCATGCATTTCATGATGATTCCCACTTATTATTGCAAGAAGGCTGCCCATTCAATAATAGGAAATGCAGACTTTAAATTAATAGATATTAAAGCAAGAAATGGTTCGTGAAACTGCGTGGGTTGAATTTTACATGCCTCCAGAACCTCCTTTAAATGTAAATAAATTTAATTATTTTGAGTTTAAGACCAGTCCATCTTCAAGTAGTTAATCAAGCGTCTCTACCACAACCCACAAGGTCCTGAAGAAGCCCCACGAAATTCGCCTCAAATGAAGTAGCAGCCTGCAAAACCCACCACCAGGAGATGTAAGCCTCAGGCCTAGTCACTTCGTGAACTACAACCTTTTAAACCTGCAGCTGGAGCCCTTACTTCTTTTTATCATTCAATTGCTCTATGCAAATATTTATGAATTTCAGTTTCTATTTGTAATATTAAAACATATATTTGTCTTTGCAATAAATAAATGAAATACTTTCTAGTTTAATTTGAAATGTGGATACATGAAACTCCGCTTGGCCAGCCCATTATCTCCCTTCCTTGTCGTACTCATTAATTGCTTACTCGTACCTTGTCGCACTCATTAGTTGCCTATGTTTTCCGTAGAATAGTGACAATCTGTACACGTGGTCACAGTTCTGTTGGTCTGTACCAGGGTGCAAAAAATCACGATTTTTATAAAAAAAGTCAAAAAAATGGATTTTTTGATTTAACTTAAGATTTTTTTTAATATTCAACTATTAAAAATTAATAGTTTATTAATAAAATAACTGTGTTAACAGTTAACAGTTAATGAAACTCTAAAATTTTTGCAATAATCTCGTACCAAAAGGAAACAAATTTAAGTTCAGAATTATGAACCCACACCCACCACTTTTATATGGACTTTTAAAATTACATAAAAAAGAAAAACCAATTAGACCAGTCGTTTCGTACATTAACGCACCCACTTATAAGCTGTGTAAAGAAATCAATAGAATATTACCTATACACATAAACTGTTTCTCAAAGTATTCGGTAAAAAATTCTTTAGAATTAATAGGCAAACTAAAAAATTTTCAGATATCCACTAATGCAAAATTAATCTCATTTGATGTTAGCAACCTTTTTACATCAATTCCAATAAAAGAAGCAAAAGAAATAGCGTTCAATAAAATAAACAATAGTAATTTGACGAATATTGAAAAATTAGAACTCAGAACCATGCTCGCAGCCTGCTTAGAACAAAATTTGTTTCAATTTAACAATCAAATTTACAAGCAAGAGGAGGGACTACCGATGGGATCCCCACTTTCACCCCTACCAGCAGAAATTTTTATGGCTAATTTTGAAGAAAAAGTTTTCAATTCGAACAACAATTTTAGTAGCAATGTCAAAATCTGGATTAGATATGTAGATGATATTTTTTGCTTGTGGTAAGGTACAGACAGACAAATACAACAATTTTAAGATAACATTAATAAAATTCATAATAATATTAAATTCACAATAGAAACCGAAAAGAACAATACCCTAAACTTTTTAGATCTAAGCATAAAAAGAGTAGGGAACAATTAAGAGTACAATATTTTCAGAAAACCCACAAGTACAGACATGGTCATACATTCAAATTCTAAACAACCAAACAAAATTAAAAAAGCAGCTTTTAATAGTATGATACACAGAGCCATTCATATCCCACTGTCTACCGAAAATTTCAATAAAGAACTTAGCACAATTACATTTATAGCCCTAAAAATGGATACACGGAGCAATTTGTCGATAACATTTTAAAGAAAAAACAAAAAGAAAATATAAAACATCTTTTGTACAACGAACAAAAGACAACAATTGAAAAAACAATATGGTCAAAAAACAATTATATAGGTAGAGTTAGCTATAAAAATTAAATATTAACGTAGCTATGCACAATCCGAACAAACTCCATAAACATCTAGTAAACAATAAACACACAATAGAAAAATATTCAAAAAATGGTATCTATCAAATAGACTGTTCTAATTGTGATGCAATATATATAGGACAAACAGGTCGCAGTTTTAATATAAGAATTAAAGAACACATTAGATCAATTAAATACAATCATAAATCAACCGGCGTTTCTCAACATTGTATTACAAACAATCATTTTTTCAAACACACAGATACAAAAATTTTACAGGTAGAAAACAAGGGCAGCCTTTTAAATAAATTGGAAAATTTAGAAATTAAAAAGGCAATAAATACTAATAAAAATATAGTTAACGACCACACCGATTTAGGTAATTCACCCCTCCTTGACCTACAGCCAACAAAGCATGGAGGCACATGTGTTAACACTTAGAGTCAGGGCGGCGACGACAGAATTCCGGAAATGGGTAGTATTGTACAATGTACATACATCTTTAGGTTTTAGTTTTAGTTTTATTTGTAATCTCCTGATGATAACCGAGATGGTTAAAACTCGAGTCGAGTAAATAAAAACCAACAAATTGTGAAACAATTACCAAGTGTTTTATTTTATTAATAAACCATTAATTTTTAATAGTTGAATATTTATTAATAATGTTGTGCCTACCACACAATCAATTCAAAATATTAAGATTTTTTTGATTTAAATCAATTTGTCTGGTGCCTTGAAACCTGTCTTTATAAAACAGTACATGTTTTTAAGTTTTCCGTCCACATCTGTGCAATTGTAATACGTGTAAGGCCGGTATTACACTATCAAAGATTTGATAAAAGATCTTTTATAAAATATCTTTGTCAAAGAAATTTTACAATGTAATGGGCTATATTTTATAAAAGATTTCTTTTATAAAATATCTTTTATCAAAGTTAGCTACATTCGACCATATTTGATAAATGATTTGACAACCACTTTACAAAATGGCGTCAACTAAGTTCACGTGGTCACTTGATGCTACTAAAACTTTAATTTCTGAATATGAATGTTATGAATTTTTGTATAATGTTCAACACGAAGATTACAAAAATAGAAATAAAAGATTAGAGGCGCATCAAGAAATTTCCAATGTGATCAGCAGTGGATGCACACACATTGATGTAAAAAAAAGTTAAATGGGCTGAGAAGCCAATATTTAGCAGAAAAAATAAAGGTGAGTACATACTGCAAATAATTTTTTTTATGTTCTTATCAGATTAGGCCCTTGAATAAACTTTAATACCTACTGTATTATCCATGTAAGCACTGCACTAAAAGTAAAGTCACTTAACTTTTAGCCATAGCAGATTGTATAAGTAAATTATTCAACTTATGACTGTTTCATAATTTAAAAACGAGGTTCAAGGATGACAACTGTGATAATAGTATATTATAGACCAAGGTAGAGAAGACATTTTTCTCAGCCGAGCAGAATTAATTCCCGAGATGCGAAGCATCGAGGGAAATAAGTTGCGAGGCTGATAAGTCTTCTCTACCGTGGTTTATATATTGTTTTTTCCACTACTCGCACCTTTATTCCTTTTATAATTAATTGATTTTACATTAATAAAAAATAAAATTACAAATGCAAATATGCACAAAAATAAAGTAGCCTTGCTTGAAAACAAGAGAATAGTTAATTTCGATTAACATTTATGTAAAATATATATTTTATAATAGTGGTTATAAAATGTCCAATTTTGATGATTTGAGTGAAAACTGCACTCCTCCTGAAATCAGGGAAGGTGCAGAAAGTGTTGGTGAACAGTTATTACCAGTAAAATCAAACGATTTTTACATGAAAGTTTATGGTGAATTTAAAGATGGGTAGCAATTGTTTTCATTATTAATCAGTAGTTAAAAATGAAATATTATTAACCACTAGGAAAGAAATTCATCTTCTTGGCTCTAAAACAAAGTAAATAATGATATCGTTTAATGCTAGTAGTGGAAAAAATATTTTATGTAGTGTAATACTAGTTTTCAAATCTTTTTTTAATCTTTGAATAAAAGAATATTTTATAAAATCTTTTATAAAAGATCTTTTATCAAATCTTTGATAGTGTAATACCGGCCTAAGACTAATATGTTTAAATATACCTAAATAAAGAAAACGTGAAACACAAACGAGAATTTATTTTGCACATCTGTACGTTACAGAAATTAGTTTTAGACTGAAGACTTCCGCCTGGTGCTTTTATTTCGTTATTTTAACAATAAGTTTAATGTTGTATTTGACCATTTATTTTATGTTTAATTTGTTTTATTTTTAATAAAAAATCATACTGTTGCGTTTGATATTAAACTTCTAATAGGTTTTTTGCATTTTGTGTTTTTTTACAATAATCATTCAAAAAAATGACGTTTTTGATTTAAATCATTGATTAAAATATAAAAATCGCAACGTATTAAATCGCGATTTAAATCTTGATTTAAATCAAGTTGATTTAAAATCTTCGCATCCTGGTCTGTACCTATACTCGTGATCTCCCATAAAAATGTGTTTAATATTATTTTGTTGCAACAGAATTTGGTTTCTACAAGTCTCGTTCCAGTTCGGTGTTCATTTTGGAAAGATAGCTTCAAAGGAAAGTCAGGAAACCTATTTTGGTGGTGCGAGCACAGGCACGTATCCACCTACCCACGCACTCACACAATTCAGATCAGTTCGTATTTATCACTTTCGCAATTTTTTTCAACAAAACGCCCAGCAAACTTTTAATTTTTTTAATATGAAGTATTTTTTAGGAAAACATATCTGGAAACTTTTAGTATAACGAGAAAACTTTGAATATTATTCAGTGGAACGAACAACGTAAATATCGATTGTACACAATGTGTCTTGGCTCAACAAGTGAGGAGGAAATTAATCTAGTACGCAAAATGGAGCAAGAACTTCGAGTGTAATATATGGGCGTAGTGAAACCACTAAAATACGTTTCCGTAGCAACAGGAACAGTCACATGAAATTAATAGCCTTTTCTGCAGCTCAGAAAGCGACTTGTACACAGTTGTTGATCCTCATTACATAACGGTAGTCGTGCGGCAAACGCAACAAATCTCCTTTATAAATACACAGAGGCGTTTTCATCATCATCATCATCATCATCTGGCATGGAGCTGACACGAGGGTCGATCCTGGATTACGCCAGGCCCACCCCATGCCAGTAAGGTGGGTAGGAATTTATGTGATAGGTGGGATCGGGTGGGGTGTTGAACCGCGTTAGCATGTCTGCAATGCATACCGCAAGACACCGCTGCTGCAACACCGGGTAGTTAGTAGGCTACGCATCAATGGGGTTTTTGAGTACGCAACCAAGACCGTTATGCGATTATGCATTTTAACTTAATAAACTTTGGTATCAAAGTTTCACATTGTTCTTATTTCACACATATCTATTGTTCTAAGATTACAAATTGAAAATATCTTAATTTCCTAATAACTAATAAACTACTTAATATTACTTGTCGTCCGGGTGGTATTGCTACCCACAAATATCCTACAATTATCTTACTTTCTTAATGGCTAATAAACTGCTTAATATTTACCCCAAAATATATTTAAACTTTATTGTCACTTAATTGTAACGTTCCCGCAGCTCGATTATACTTCCTTCTTTTCTAAATTTCCCCTCTGCAGTTGACCAGTACTTATTCGTCGTTTTCTTTCCCCCTGGTGCGTACTTGTGTTCCTCTTACTTTGTTTTCCCCTTCCTCACCGTCTTTCTGCCTCCTCTTCTCCGTTTGCCTGTTCTTCTTCAATCGATTCTTGATCCGATTCTTCCATTATTGCATAAATTCCTCTTGTCTCTCTTCTTATATCCTCTTTTCTTCTTGCCCATTCCTCCCATATCTGCTGAGGTATGCCGGTGTTTTGGATGTCCCGCTCCAATGATGTGTTCCACGTGTAGCATGGTCTTCCGATCTTCTTTTCTTCTGTTTGCATGACATAAGCCTGCCGGAGAGGATGGTTGGCATGTCTTCTCAGAATATGTGCCCAATATTTAATTCTTGATGTAGTGAGTCGTTTGGTTATTGTTTTCCCTTCTAGAATTTCATGTGCCGTTGAATTGTTTTCTTCCCCCTCGTTTAGTTGGAGTAGTTTGATTATTTTCTTTTCCATTCTTCGAAGTGCCATTCTGTTGGCTTTCGTGATTGCGGTCGTTTTTAATCCGTACAGAGCGGTTGTGGCTATTATGGAGTTATATATTATCTTCTTTATTCCTTTTGGTAATTTGTGTTTTTGGATGAGAGGAAGTATCATATGTGTGGCTAAGTGTGCTTTGGTTATTCTTTGGTTTACTGTCTCCGATCTTGCTAATGAGTCTGGTATGTATACGCCTAGGTACTTAAGTTTGCGTGTTTGTTTTAGTTCACAGCTCCCTATTTTCAGTGTGTTCTCGGTTACTCCTATAATTCTTTCTTTGCCTGGGGCTCTCACCATCGCTTCGCATTTGCTGATGTTTATTTCTAGTCCTGACTCTGTTAGGTTTGCTATCAGTATTTCCAGAAGTCTCCCTGCGTCTTCCTCTTCTTCCGCTATGATTATTAGGTCATCCGCATAAGCAAGAATCTTTGGCAGGTTCATGTTTTCTTCAATTGGTGATGCTGTCGTCATTTGTGCAGCTGTTTTTGCCAGGACCCTGTGCAAAGCCATCGTGAATAATCTAGGTGAGAGTGGACATCCTTGCTTTACCCCTTTCGTTTTCTTATATACTTTTGTTCTTTGCCCGAACCATTGCAACATCGTGTTTTCCTTTAGACATGCTGTTATTATCCGGTTGATGAGGTAATGCGGTGTTCCTAAGTCTTTCAAGGCTTCTAACAGGGACGAGTGCTGTATGGTGTCGAATGCTCTTGTTAGGTCTAGGGCTACCAGTACTGTTTTTCCTCCACCTCTCCACCTTTCGTCCAGTATGCGTCTTGTTACATATATATGATCCTCAACAGATCTGTTGCTTAGGAATGCTGTTTGGTACGACGGTATTTCCGGGGTTGTTTCGTCCAGTACTCTCAACAGGTATTTAGCGTATATTTTGTAGCCTACGCTGCAAAGGCTGATTTTCCTGTAGTCTGTCGTGGATTTCGGGTTTTTAACTTTTGGTAGGGGAATTTGCATGGTTGTAATCCATTCCGTTGGTACTTCATTACGTATCCAGATTTCTTCTATTGTTTTGCATACTGTTTCTATAAAGGTTGTTGGTGCGGCTTGTAGCAGTTCTACTTGTACCTGGTCCATTCCCGGCGCCTTATTTTTCTTTAAGTGGTGTATTATTTCTGTGATTACTTCTGTATTTGGCGGTGGCCCCAGTGGCCAGTGGTCCGTTTCTTCTATTGGTCGCTGGGCATTTCCTGTTGTCCTTAATTCATTTTCCCAGTGGGTCATTGGTATGTATCTTCTTCTTGTTGCAGTGTTGGCTCTCCTTGTTTTCCTCATGTATTTGTATGTATTTCGTAGCCTTATTTCCGGTGGGTACTTGTTTAAGTTCTGGAAAAAGTTTCTGCACTTTTCTGCTTCGTGTTGCTCCTGGGCCTGTCTTTTGTTAATAGTTGCTTGGCATAACTCTTTCTTTAACTGAGGGTTCTTGTTTCTGTTGTATCTAAATTGTGCTTGTTGATGCTGTGCTAGGGCCTTCCTTCTTCTAGGGGTT
Organism: Ctenicera cuprea; assembly: GCA_958336395.1. Classification (NCBI taxonomy): domain Eukaryota; kingdom Metazoa; phylum Arthropoda; class Insecta; order Coleoptera; family Elateridae; genus Ctenicera; species Ctenicera cuprea. The sequence goes on along the minus strand of OY284492.1, from coordinate 6,016,270 downwards.
ATTGGCGACGATGGTCTGTTTAGGCTTTTCCGCGCAGCTGCGATTAGGGTTTCCGCTATTTTTTCCCACGATTTGGGCTGTCGTATATTGTTCTCTTCCTGTACTCTTTGTTGATATAACTCTTTAATGTCGGGCTTTTCCAGTAGCTGGATGTTCCACTTATTTTTCGTCGCTATCTTTATCTTGTCCCTTTCGCTAGGAGCTGTGGTTACCAAATCCTCTTCCTTCTCTTTTAATGTGGCTGTCACTATCTTGTGGTCTGTGCTCACCTCCTTTACCCATTCCGCTCCAATATGATACAGTTTCGTGTGCTTTCCGCGCTTGGCCAGTAGGTGATCTATTTGTGCTTCAACTTCTGAGTTTCTCCAGGTGGTGCGGACCGAATCCGACCTACTCCAGGTGGTTTGAATATGTAGCTGGAATAAATGTGCCAGGTCTTTTAGTGCTTGTCCATTATCATTACTTCTTGGATGATGCAGTTTGGGGCCGATCAGTTTTCTGTCCTCTTCTGTGAGGTCATATTTACCTATGTGTGCATTGAAGTCTCCTACTAGTATTGTCGGTGCTCTTTTCGTGGTTTCCCTCATGAGGTCGTATATTTCTGCCATTACTCCGGCCATTCTATTGTCTGACGGTACGTGTACTCCAATAATCTTTATGTTACTTTTCTCTGTCTCCACCGTGGCCATGCATATATTTTCTGTTAATGGCTTGAAACCTATTATTCTTCTTCGGCTATTTTTTCTTATTAAGATCGCTACGCCTCTCCTTGTGGAGTCACTTTTCCCCCCGCTTAGTTGCCAGGTGTAGTTTGTTGTTTCCGCTGCTCCTGTAGTTAGGTATGTTTCTTGTAGGCTGGCGATATCGATCTCTCTCGTATTGAGCGCTTCGTCAATTAGTTGCCGCTTGTTTGGTTTTCTAGCTCCTCTTACATTCCATGTTGCGATCTTCAGTTCTTCGTCGTTCTGTGTTCTTATATCGATTGGGGAACCTGTTTGTGTGGGCATAGATAGTACGTATCGTCCAGGTGGTATTGCTACAGTCTGTTCCTCTATTCTTTGTTCTAGCATGATCATAGTTGGTGTTCCATTCCTACTTCCTATGGATTCCTTTTCTTCTTTGGCTATGATGCTGTCGTAATGGTTTCTGGAACCGTCTTCTGATCTCCTGTACGCTATTCTTATTGTCCTGAGTGGTTGATTGGTGTTTGCCGGAGTGTGTGTGGAGGTTGGGCCTGCTTCGTAGTGTATTTCTATTGACGCCTTTAGTATTTCTGCTGCTGCTGCTATTGATTCGGCTCCTCCCCAAAATCCTTCTTTCCCTAGGTCTTCTAAGTAGGCTTCTGTTTGTAGTGCTGGGCCGTAGGCATGTGCTAGGTGGTCGTAGCGCGGAGTCAAGTTTCTTACATTTTCCTCCAGTTGCAATTGGAAATTTTGTGGGTTTTCTCTGATGTGTGACACGATTTTTTTCCTTAAGATGAAAGCTTCTTGTTTGAGCTGTTCTCGCGTCGCCGTAACATTCGCGTTTTGGTCTGCTATTGAGGTGAATAAACAATTTCCATCTCCTGGGATTTTCCGCACTGTCAATTTGTGTCTGTCCGTATATACTGTTTCCTGTTCCATGGTAGGTACTGTGCCGCTTCTGATGATTTCCGTTGGTTTGCTGGTGTGTACACTTCCGTTTATATTTGCGCCGTTAGATTATATATACATATACCTATACCTATATACATGCATACATACCTACACCTTACACATTACACTATGCTAGTATCGTTAATTAATTAACTCAAAATCAAATAAAATTTACATTGGAAAACTACGTTTAACAGAGTATTTTAAAATTTTTATTTAAAGTTTTTATTCCTGTGTTAACCCTCGGTTTGAAATTCAATAGGTCCGGCTTTTACAAAAGAATTTTAGTCTTTTAGTTTAAAATGCTTGTTTAAATTGTAATCGATACTTTCTCCCCTGCTACATAAAAGCCCTTTGTTAGAGGTTTACTACCTGCTCCTCTACCCTTATGCTTGGCCACCCTATTCCCGGAATTTGTTTGAGTTCTTGGCTGCGGCGTTTTGCAAGACTCGGCCCTATTGCCAAGCTAATGAAATAATATAAAATAACGCTCCTACTTTTTATAATTATTTGCTGTTTAATACCTATACCCCCCTGATCTACCGCTATCCTGGAGGAATTCTATATGTTTTCTACAAGGTATTATTTTTTTACTTGCCTATTCTATCTTATTGAGTATGTACTTATCTTTTTAGTGTTTGCTCTTTTACCGGCTTCCTTTCACCTGTTGTTATAGGTAATCCAGGTGTTCCACCTCTCCTTTCCGGTATTTCTTGCCTCTTGCGCACTAAACACTCAAAAGCACAAATGCACCTGCTTTGCTCTGGCCGAACAAAGGATCTTCGTGACGCGCTTTGCTTTTACCTGTTTTACCTGTTACGTTGAGCCACAGGTATCAATTCACGAACCCTGCTTTTTATGTTCACTCTAGAATCGATGCACCAAAAAAATTCCGTTTTAAACAGCGAAAACTTCCGTTTTCACTTTTAAAAGCTGGAGCTGCTCTGTTACGCGTGTGCACTCGACCGCTGTTCAGACTGAACTCTTTATAAATACACAGAGGCGTTTTGGGAATTTATTGTAAACATTACTTATCTGATTCGTTTGATTTTAATTGTTTTTAAATTCGAAATTTAAAGCAATTATCAATGGGTGCGTATTCGGTTATTCAATGCAAGTGCGACCCAATGATGTCACTTAAAATATTTTCAGTTCATGCAGTGAGGGCTCTAACTAGTTGAAACGGTTAACCCTCGATAAAAAGTTGGAAAGACGTGAGGAGACTGTGATAAATCTATTGGCTTCTAGATCTCAAGCGCAGCATAGCAATGAAATTATTTGAACAAAAGTGAAAACTTAGACGGAAAGCATAAATACCATCAAAGTTATTTTGCCTCCAAACAAATATTTTTAATCATAGTCATTCTGGTGATAAACTTTTGTTTGGGAAGGCAGTGAACTGTGTCGTTAGACTCGCTTTGCAGTATGAAATTCTTTATAAAAGGACTTACAAATTGAGGCCGAGGATAAGACAAAGAACGTTTCAGGACCCTTTAGAGTCCGTATTTCGAGGAAACACGAGTGTCTAACGACTTCAAGAGAAACTACCAAAGCTATTTTGCAGCAAATGGCAACGAATACGCTACGCTCTGAAAGCATAGCCCGAATCACTTTCCTCGGGGAGCTTTTTTCGAACAAATAAATTAAGCAACTGATTATACTACGAATGGATGGTCTTCCACGAAGTTAATCCGTTTTTATTTACTTTTCTATTGTATTTAATATGATTCTATCCATCAAATGACCAAGTTGGTATTGTTATGAAAATCTCCAACTAAAACTAAAGTTTATATTATTATTTTTTCCGAAATAACGTGGAAAATATGATTACGGTTTTATTCTCGCAAATAAACTGTCAAATGATCGCTTAAATATAAACTTATCAAAAATAGATGTGCACACTCCACATTTGGACCCTAACCCAGATAAGCTTTGTTACAACCGCGTAGCCCTTCGGATTTAGCCATTTCATCCTCTAATGCAGCCTGTATGCGATAGATATCACCATAATCACGACAAACCTTCATAGTTCACGTCTTAAAGAGGAGGTCGCAACATCATAACTGCTTTATGTTTTGAGGGGACAGGATAAGATGTCCGAACATTTAAATTGTTCAATTTTAATAGCATACCATAATATTTTCTGACGATAGTTGTTAGGTCAAATGCTACAAAATTGTGTCATTTAAACAGTTTTTAAATTTTTTAGTGCGATTTCAAGGGTTTTGATACAAATAATGATATAACGAATTATTTTGCAGTTTGTAGCTAAAAAAAATCATGTAAATTTAGAGTGTTGGACTACCAGTTTCAAAAAGGAGCCAGCAACAATTGAGTGAAATACCTGATTCAGCGAAAAGTGCACGGAATGATGTTGTATACAAAATTAGTCAGAGCTAAGCAGTGGATAATAAGTAAAATCTGTAACAGAGTGGTACCTGTCAAGTTTTAGCAATTTATTCTAAAAAAACAAAAAAATTACTTCCAACAATAAACTTGAATATTCTGTTTATAGAAAACCAACACAAACAGACATTACAATATCACATAAATTCTTGTCATCCTAAAACACATAAATTAGCAGCATACAGGTCCATGATACATATGGCTTTAACGGTTCCGTTCGGTAAAATTAGTTATAATAGAGAAATTTTGATTATTATCAAATTGCATACAATAATGGTTATAATACTCAACTTATTGATACAATAAATAAAGAGAAAGATTATAAATTAGCCATTCAGTAATTTATCCAACTACTTCATCAGACAAAATTAAATACGCGTCAATTCCATATTTTGGCAATAAATCAGAAAAAATTGCGAAAATTATAAACAAAACAAATAAATGTAAAATAATTTTTCAACCAACAAAAAGCATTTTAAACACTTTGTTTAATGCTAAAGAAAAAACAGACAATATACTAAAATCAGGCATCTACAAATTAAATTGCTCGCACTGTAATTCGGTTTATATAGGACAAACAATCAGAAATTTTGATATTAGGTACAAAGAACACGTACGTTTCTACAAATATAAACACCCACATAAAATCCAATTAGGCCAAACACTTATTAGAACACAAACATTTAATGACATCTAACAACACTATAAAATGTCTACACTTTTGTGATGATAAACGTAAGTTTGATATACTAGCAGCATTTGAAAATCACAAACCTTTAAAGTCTGTACTTTTAATGAATGAGAATTGATCTCTTAAATTCACCGTTACTGGACGTTTTGGAATGAGAAATCAAGTCATCTCGACGCAGATATAGAAAATCAAGATCAAGTCATGAAGATTTATTGTTCCTAGAGCAAACACCAACTGTTTACTTTTCATTTTGCCTCTGAAAATGACATGTCAACATATCGAAATACGTATAAGGCTAAAAAACCTGTTAAAGTTGAGAATTGTTTTATTAACAATAAATTAGTAACAAGTTACCGCGATCGCAACAGCTGTAATATTCGTCATGAATTATGTTATTGTTTTACTTCCTCGAAGAGGCGCAAGTGATGCTGCAAGTGGCAACAGACTCGCTGAATGTCTGCGCCGAAGTCCCCGTCTTCAAAAATTCCACTCTAGGCAACCGCCCGACCATATTTCTTCTGTATAAAACCGAAATTTACTGTTAAGATTCTATCTAAAATCGAGTATTTTTCTTTATTTTATTTTAAGTCAACTATGAAATAAATCCCCAGTTGTACTCAAATCGATTATTTTTCGGATTTTATTTTGATTTAACGAGCGACGGAAGAAATCCCCAGTTGTGCTTAATGACACCCCGCAAACTGATTACTTTTGTAACTTTTGACAATTTTATTTTAACGACGGAAGTATTTCCAGTTGTGCTTATTAATACTCCGTAAACCGATTACTTTTTTTATTTTATTTTATATAAGTTCAATGATGGGAGAAATCCCCAATTGTGCTGATTAACTCCATAATTAAAAAAGCTTTATTCCATACCATTTTGGATTTTTATTTTTCTACAATTACATCGTATTATCGATTTAAATATATTTATTTATGTTCACCCAGAAGCGGTTGCAACCAGAAGCTCATTAATAAAATCTAGCTCGTTAAAATTAATTCTTTTCGATTTTCTTTAAAATCATTACTACTAAGATGGTTTCAAGCCGAATTGCCACTGTGAACATTATCGTAAATACTACAACGAGTGACTGTGGTTTTTCGATAAAATTGCGATGGAAGTTCACGAGTGCTAAGCAAGATGGTAATTCCATATGCGCGAGCGCGAGTGAAATTACACAAATCTTAACTAGCACGAGGTAATTTACACCACAATTTTATTAAAGAAAAATCGTATCACGAATCATATTTACATTAATTTTAAAACATTTTTGGCAACACTGAATTGGTCGAAAATGTTCGGGTGTTTTCGGGAATCAGCGCTCTTAACATGGTATTGTTTGTTTGTTTTCATATGTTTTGTAGTGGCGTTCTTTTGCGAATTTAATTTTTTTTATTTTTTATTTTGACGTTTAGTGTTGCTCTGAAGTGTTGTTGTTAAAACGGATCGTTTTGGGAAAAAAACCGTTAAGTGGTGTTTCATAAAATCATTGAGGTTATGTACGTTAGTTTGGTCTTAGATTTTGGTTCCTGTCAAATAAGATACATTTTTAACGCAAATATATATTTATTTTTTTAATGCATATCAGCATGTTATTATATTTATTGTAAGTGTACACTAAAGTTTGGGTCGGTCATGATTCGAACTATGATTTGAACACTCGCGATTCATGTTGGTGGACATCGTTATCATTGGCTAACGTCGACGTTTCTCGTATTTTGCTTTCTGCTAGTAGACGACAGAGACAATTATTGTTTCTAATTCACAAATCATGTTATAACTAAGTATGATACTTACTTCTGGCCGAAGCAATGAAAAACTATATTAAAATAATTATAAATATACCCAAAAATCAGTACACATCAGTTTTAAACGCGTTAATTTAATACTTAGGAGCAATTATCCAAAGCTGTAGGTTTAATCACTTATTTAAACAGCACCATGCAGTTTAATCAGTATAATTATGGTTAAGTAGTATTTGGTCGAATCCATTTGTCCAAACCAGTTCTGCAACACATCCAACGAATAAGAACAATATCGTCCGCGAAGCGAAGGTCATTCAGATATCGTCCATCAACGTTAATGAGACGTTCTCTAGAGCAAGAATGAGAAGTTTTGGCGATATTGTATCCCTTGTCTTACTCCCTTTTTTAAAGATAGTTTGTCTGTTGTTTGGTCTTCTGTGATTTCTATCTATAGTGTAGCATATTCATTTATTACCGTGTATAATCAAAGGATATTACAACAAACAGCTCGCCCTGGCACATTCATGATAACAAAATTTAAAAAAACTAAGAACAAAACGGCGAAGACATCAAACTTTTTACTATTTATACGTAATCAGTGCAAATATTAATTTCGTTTACAGACAATTTATCGGTTTCGTGGATAAATAAACCTATTTAGTAGGCTAACTGTTTTACACTAGAGTTTGAAATGATAGCTGTAAGCGAATGACACACTCCAAGGCTGGGGCGTATTTGCAGAAACCTATAAAGCGTGAGTTGCAAACGAGAACACAAGTGGCGCGTTGTTCCGGAGGACACTATTTGTTGTTGTTTTTTGTAAATAATTATTATACCTATTATAAACTATTAAATCATTCATCATATATATTTTGGTATTGTAATAATAAGGCAATAAATAAGTTTTAATTTACAATCTTCTGTGTATTCTTAACAAATCATAGCAGTTTAATTTCTTCTGGACCATTAGTTCAAGAGAGAGTTGTCCCGTTACAAAGTAACGTAATATTTCCAATAATTATTTGACTACTGCGGTCCTTATTTCATGTCCTTCCATAACATTGCTGAGTGGAAAATAAAAACAACGATCATATTTTACAATTTTTTTTTGTTTTTTCGACACCCATTGATGAGCGACTTACGAACTATCTGCTGTTGCAGCAGCGGTGTCTGGCGGTATGCATCGTGGGTAATTTGACGCTCTGAATCACCCACCTAATCTCAGCCCATCACTGAAATTTCTACCCACTTGCTGGGTGCGGCGTAAATCAGGATTGACACCAAAGTCGGCGACGATGATAAAGATGATAATGATGAACTTCAGTCGATTTAATAAAGCATTTCAAAGCAATCGTCGTTCTGCACGTAAACGTATTTTTGGTCTCAAATGAACCATAAATTTTCAGGCATCTTTTTCTTCTTATATTGACTTGGTAGCAGGTGACGAAACTTCGTCCAATTAAAGCATAATTGGAAAGAGCCTGTCTCCAACCTTATTACCTTCATTACTACGTGAAGCGAAGTGTGTATTTTAAATAAAATTTTGAACGCAATTAATATGGCTTCTTTTATAAAAAGAAGTGATACGTGATACATTTGAAAAGAAAATTTTATAATTTAATCAAAGAAATATTTTTCTGTGTACAAAATACATACATACATTGGATCTCATTAGAAGCTTTCTAATTAGTGGAGAACGAAACATTTCGTTTGTACCCTCGTATGAAGTGTTCAATTAATGTTGCAGCGATCAAAATAGAGAATGTAAGATGAAAGTGAGTAATTTGGTTACCAAACGTTGTAAATTATTGTGAAGTAACCTACGACATTACAGCCAATTTCAAAATTTCAAAAATCAGCACCGTTTTGAGTAAATTTATTTTTAACACGGTAGGAATTATTTTAATTTAATGAAAATGAAAAACGTTAACAAAATGAGCCGCGTATAAAGAACTGGGACTTTATAAGAAGCACACTTTTGAAATTAATTTAGCTTACAATGACTGGATTTTAATACTGTCCTAAAAAAAGATGTTACGCGAGTCTTTTATTAACAAAGATTTTTTTTCTTAAAACATTTTTTAAATAACTTTTGGGAAAATGAAATTATAAAACTTCTTATTTTATGCTTAAATAAATTCTTTAAATTACAAGGATTGTAAAGCAATTCAAAATTACTAACTTTTATGGAACGAATGCTTTCATAAATCAGATTTTCTCATTTTTATTTTTCTTGAGAAGAGTGTTGATTTCATCAACATTTTTGATTATGAAATGTTGTTAAAATTACTTGTTTTGGAGTTTAAAAAGTATTTGTTTATAGGTTACGCCCCATAGCTTCCGAACGGATGGTCCAAGTTTCATGAGCTTTGAAAGGTGAGAAGTATATCAGAAAATAATCGAAAAAATAAATTTAGCAATATTTTTTTCAAAATTGAATTTTGTTCATTTGTTAGCGGAATTTCAAACAAAACCTGAAAGCACATCTGACGCTTTTCTCCCGACCCTTTTAGCCTCAAAATGGCGGTGGTTTACAGATTATAATAGCCCTAGACGAAACACAATGTTATTATCTACGAGAGTTTTTGAAAAACGCTGTCGGAGAACCGCCACGAGACCTCGCGTAAGCCGCTTTCGTTCCTAATCGTCGAATCAGACCTTTACATTACTGTAAAATGTAAAACATTTCAAAAATTTTGTAATTTGAAAAATAATGAAAATTTTTTTATACAATTTGTAAATTTTGAAAAATTTTAACGTGTAAGTTCACACATTTAGAAAATTTCGTAATTTTGAATTAATAGAACATTTTGAAACTACTTGTATTAAAAACGTTGAAAATCTTTAAACAATTTCCAAAGTGTTAAAATGCTAAAATTGAGAATATATTGAAACTTGAAAAATTCGTAAATATAGAAAATATCAAAAATAATAAAATATTTGAGAATTTGTCAAATTTGGGAAAAATTAGACTTTTTTAATTTTTGGAACTATTGATATCTGAAATATTTGAAAATGCCGAATATTTCGGAATTTAGTTTTAAAATCTTAAGAGATTTTGAACAAATTTGCAAAGCTGAGACATTTTTGAAAATTTTGCTAAATTTTTATACGTATTTTGGTAATTTTGAAAATATGAAAAGTTACACACTGAAAAATTATGAAAATGTTTGGCATCTGAAAAATTTGGAAATGTTATTATATCTATTCAAAATTTCTCGATAATTAAAAGTTGAAATTTTTAATTTTCAAATTAACATTTTGAAACTGTTAAAAAACTCAATAATTTAAAATTTTTATAAATTTAGAAAATTTCGAATAATATACCTATTTTGAAAACTTTCGAGTTTTTCAAAGTTTGCACGCCTGAAAAAATGTAAATTTTAGAAATTTCAAAAACTTTAAAATGTTTGGTAATTTTGAAAATTTTGAAAACTATTCATGTCGCAAAACGCTCTGCTATGCTGATATCGTAGTAGTCACAATTTAATTTTAAATGAAGAAATGTTTATGGGGGTTATTTTCCCCTCTCATCCAATTTGTGACTTCCAAATTTTCTTTGAGTGTTTCGATACTAAAAAGTGTTTTTCCCCAATAAATATATTCCTCAAATAAAAAAGTTTTGAGCAATTTTAGGTTTATATTCTTTGAGGCTTTCACGGTTTCTCGAACTGTCAATATTACAATTTACTTTCGGCTTAGACCGCGTCGTCATTTGGGAACTACACCTAGCATAATAAGGACCAACCTGTAGCTTGTCTGCCTTTACAAGCATTTGCTCTAGAAGTCTGAGCAATATTTGCCTAAACAGGGCCGTGTGCTTAGTTTATTTAAACCTTGGGGGGGACAAGGATTTGATCTTAATGTATTTTGTTTGCCAAGACAATAATACTTAATCGGCTTAAGCCTGTTAGCTGTTTGTGAACCCATACAAACTAACGTTTCGCGAGACATTGCAGCTTGCATCTTCAGAGTGAATAGAACACTAAATTCAAATCCGGGAAGCGGAGGTATTTAAACCTCTTTGAGCCAGTCGAGCTCTAAAGACTCAGTAAAGCTTGGACTCCGGTAGTTTATCCTCTCAGGACTCTTAAGCATCATCGATCTCACGATCACGCTCCACCGGATCCGTCTTTGCCCAACGGTGACAGCCAACCAGAACTCCGCCGTGCTGCTCGACTGGCTCAAAGAGGTTTAAATACCTCCGCTTCCCGGATTTGAATTTAGTGTTCTATTCACTCTGAAGATGCAAGCTGCAATGTCTCGCGAAACGTTAGTTTGTATGGGTTCACAAACAGCTAACAGGCTTAAGCCGATTAAGTATTATTGTCTTGGCAAACAAAATACATTAAGATCAAATCCTTGTCCGCCCCAAGGTTTAAATAAAATAAGCACACGGCCCTGTTTAGGCAGGCAGGGCCTACGAACAAATATTGCTCAGACTTCTAGAGCAAATGCTTGTAAAGGCAGACAAGCTACAGGTCGGTCTTTACCTGATTATGCTAGGTGTAGTTCCCAAATGACGACGCGGTCTAAGCCGAAAGTAAATTGTAATATTGACAATTTTAGGTTTGTAACTTATAGTAAAAATTTTATATCTGAAATATTTGAAACTGTCGAATGTTTGGATATTTTTAAGTTTTAAAATTTTGAAAATTTGGACAAATTTGGATTTATAATATTTTGAAATTTCCTATTATTGAAAATGTTTCAAAATTGTGTAATTTAAAAAAATCTTGTACATTTTTTAAATTGTTTTGGTAATTTTAAATATGTTTGGAAAATTTACAATTTGAAAAATATGGTAAATTATTAGGAAATTTTTTAATAGTTATAATATTATAGGAAAATTTTGGAAATTATCGGAAAGTTTTAAATATGAAAACTTGTGTAAAAATAACCAGTTACTATGACATTACGAAATTTTTCAAATATTCAAAATTCTTATTTACATTTTCCAATTTTTCAAAATCTTCAAAGTTTTAATGCCTTTTAAATTTTTTAAAATTTCGATCTTATATATTTTGAAAATTCAAGATTTTTCACACGGTATTTTTTTAAATTTTTGGTATTTTCGAATTTTTCGATATTTTCATCAAGGGTTAAAATTTTTACATCTGAAAAAATTTCGAAAAAAGAGTCTTTATGATTATTAATTTTTTGTAAATTTTGCTAGACGTCGACTAATTGGTTTTTAATTTTAGATAAAGCAACGTTGCGTTTGAGCGCATATTTAAACCAAATTCATCGCAGGTAACTATTTATATCGCATTTTATGCGCAACTACAAAACCCTTCGCTAGGCGCCGCGCCGCCGGTAAAAACAAAGCAGACTTTACATAGAGATTGTCGAAGCCTTACGTGAATATTAGTCAGTCTAATTTAACCATGTGATCTTTTAGTACCTTCTGGGGCTACAACATTGTTGCAACAATACTTAAAAAAATAATAAACAATAATTTCTGAAATATAGGAAAGTCCAGGTAAGGCGCTTTGCTCATTTTTAATACTGTCACATACGTGTGCGAATCACATAAAAAATCTTGGAAATCTCCAAGCCCATTTGTCTCCCTTTTCAGGAGATAAAATCTATATTTAATGTCACTCACAACATATTTGTTCGATGACCATAAACCATAAATTTCAGATTTCACAAGTGTCGGGTAAATTGGAAAATCAAACCGTATTCAATATTTATTATCCACTCCATGGAAACTTTGGTTGCAATTCAATATTTAATGAAATTCTGAACTTTTCTATAACCCGAAGCAATTCAATTGCCATTAACGGTTTAATTAAATTAATTAAACTTAATTTTTAATTTAATTCATAACATTTTGCAGCTGGGAAATTTTATATTTTTGTTATTGATTTTATATAAAATAGATTGACAAAATTGGATATTAAATGGTAGCCGCTGGAAGGCGGTGCTGTTATTTTGTGTATTTTGGCAATCTGCTGAAAAAAACTCTATTTTTTAAAATTCTGATTAAATTGAAGTAAACTCCCTTAAGATGGGGCTATAAAAACAAACCTAAAGACATCAACATAACACATCAACTTAAAAAATTCCATAAAACTGTAAAGTAGATGCGTATGGAGTTTTCGTTGAGATATGAAATAAAGAGACACTGAAAATTTATTCAGCACGGAGTTGATGCGTTTTGGGAGTTATGAGCCTGAATAATAACGTTTCCTGCTGCGTGGACCTCTTTCGTTTTTCAATTTAAGTGGGGATTATTTGCTAAAATTTAATACCCAGAAGCGCAGTAAAAGCGAAATTCTGCAAGATTTATTCGTTACAATGAGCTATACTTACAAATACTGTTTTACTCGAATTACCATCTGCAATAAAGTACGAGCTTAATGGAATGTGTGAACTCTTGGGATTAAATAAACTTGCTTTAAATTGTTTTCATGCCGGCAAAAGTAATAAACACAAAACAGTTAGTTGTGCTATTAATGGCATAAATTGATAACAATTATGTAACCAACACACCTAAATTTAAACAAATTACAACTTGATTGATGGTATTCCTGTAAACTAAACAGGTCTCAATTTTGTTTAACTTTAAGTTTCGCAGTCTTATGATTCAAAAATATTTGACCCTTTCGCTTGTGTAATAGGAGGTAGTGGGGCTTTTTTGGCCTTTAAACTACTACGCTCCGGGAGCCTATGCCACTCTTCACCCTTCAAATCATTGAAAATTTTTAAAATTTAAATGTTAAAAAAATTATTAAAACCTTTGAAAAAATTCAAATTTTTAAATTTTAAATTTAAGATATTTAAAATATTTAAAATTTTTTCAAAATATGTTAAATTTTGTGTTGCGAAAATTTTTAGGTATTTTGAAAATTTTTTAAATTCGGAATTCTTATGGTCTCGAAAGGATACCTCCCAGAGGCGTTTTCTTAACAGAAGATTGTTCCTGTTGTCATTTAACATGTCCATACCGATTTTGAAGCGGAAATTTGTACATTTTTGAAATATCGAAAAATCTTTGGGGAGAAAGACGCTGGGGGGAAGTAGAAAGATCAAGCTTGCGCATATCGGCTAACAAAAACATCGATGGGGGTGACCGGGGCTGGTAAGAACGTCGCGCTTCCTCAAATCAGATATCCGACATGCGTAGATTTGTAGAATGCGAATCTAAAGTTCTTTTTCTAGCGCGATTACATTGAAGTAAAGCACCCCTCTCCACCCCGCCAATTTTTTGACGCAGTGCAGTAATGTTGCTTCTATTACTATTTAACAAGTTCATGCCGATTTTGTAGTCGAAATTAGTAAAATGTAAAAACAAAAAAATCGATAGGGGTGATTGGGGTTGGTAAAAAGGTCGCGTTTCCGCCAATCCGATATACGACATGTGTAGAATACGAATCTCAGGTTCTTTTTCGTACGCGTCTTGCTCGCTGTCGAGTGGTTTAATGATATTTTTTGTTTTATAGTTGCAACCATTGTTTACCCCTTAAAATCTCAAAATTGATTACTCCCCCCCAACTTTTTGTAGCAGTCGTCTGGTTTTACGATGTTTGGTGTTTTTTACTTGGAACCAATGTTTATCCATTGAAATCTCAAAATCGATAGTGCAGTTTTTATATACCATTGCCTCGTTTTTGGGCCGAATACTCAAATAAACTGTTCAGGTAAACGATTAAAAAGGAACATCCGAGTGGTGTTTTGTTAATGGAACTTTCTTCCTATTGTCAATTAACATGGTCATACAGACTTTGAAGTCTAAATTCTTAATTTTTAATAAAACAAAAAATCGATAGGGGGGGCAGTGGGGAGGGGTGATAGGGAGATCGCGTTTGCGTAGAGCGGCTATTCGACACGCGTAGAATACGAATTTACGATTCCTTTTCTACCGCGTGTATGTTGAAGTAGAGCAGCCCCCTTATTTTGCGAACCAACACCTTGTTTTGTTTCATCCCAGTAAAATTACCAATCCTTGTGCCAAATTTGTTTTTTTTGTAAGCAGACACACATACACGACACTTTAGTACTTTATTTATTTTACGTAAATACTAAAAAATGTGACTACTTGCGATTATTTAAAATGCTTGGGGTCGGTTTCTTAGTGCTTATATTCCGTATTGTAATAACATTTAAAGCCATTTTCGAGGATTTCAGCGCCATTTTTAAAATTTGTAGTGCCTGTTTAAAGAATGGTGGTAGCTCAGAGGTTAGGCTCCTAGCCTCTAACGCTAAAGGTCTAGGGTTAGATTCCCCGCCGAAGCCATGCAGCAATAAAAATCTATGCTGCAGCCCGCCACTCACATTTCCCAATCCGGTGTAGGGTCTTAATGCCTGCAACCTTCTCTGGTATTTAGTCGTTCGGATTCGACGTTAAACTGTAGGTCCCCCGTACTCCACCTTAGCGCTAAGAAGAGTACGTGGCAGAGAAGAGTGCCGGTGCCCAGTAGTGGGACGTAAAGGCTGATTGCGAAGTGCCTGTTTAAGTGCCTATTTCAGGGTTTTTTATAGCCTAAATGCCTACCTATTTTAATGGTTTTTAGGACCTAAAATTTCGAGCTTTGGTCATGAGGCATAACTCATATATTGGCTTAGTAAGCCCAAAGCAAAAAAAAACACCCAAGCCCCACCGCCTAAAAATAATATTAAAAAATATAGTAAATAAACAAGGATAGAAATCATATCAATTATTATTAAAGTTGAAAGAAAACAAAATCAATATTTGATAAAGCACAGAAACTGAAGCTATATCTAGTTTATTTTTCCATTAAAATTGAATTTGTCGTACTGCTTCAGTTTGCTGAACTTATTCGCAGCTTCTATCGAACTTTCAGCGGTAGTAAAAGTAGAAAACAATTAAAGTTACATCGCACCAACATAAACGAAGCTTTCATTGGCGATAGCTGCAATTTCTGTCACATTTTCGCTTGGTACAGATAATTAATTTAGAACTGTTGTAGACTGTAATTGTTAATTTTTCTTTTATATTTGTTGTAATAATAACTTATTTCGATTTTATAATAATTATTTTAGGAAAATTTATCAAAAAGATGAACACGTTTACATATTTTATAGTATTTTAGTTTGTGTACTTTTAAAAATATTTTATAAAAGAATTTCCGTCGAATAGTTTAAGTAGATCGTGACTTTGCAGCACTTGCTTAGACTTGCAAATGCCTATGAGAATACAAGCAAGTAAAAAAAAACACACTTTTAAATTTTGCGAAGAACTTTGAGTTTAAAAAATACCACAGACGAGCTAACAAAATTTGTCAGCCAATAACAAGGTGGTAGGAATCGGTCAACCCCTCCCTTAAATATTGCTGCATCTAAGAGGTAAAATTAAAATTTTTTCTAGTATCCGTGACGAGCAATTTAGATCCATCGTAAATACTGTAGCGATTCTTGTGTATTGAAACAAAAATTATTTTAAAAACTTTAATATCGATAGAGGCCTTCACAGAGAAATTAGGGCCTTAAGGTAAAAATGTAATTAAAGCCCATCCTGGCTCTATCAGCTGACACAATTAAAAGATACTGCTGTAGCCGGTTTAAAAATATATTTGTTTGAAATCATAATAATTTTAAAAGTTGAGGTAACAATTTTTTAATTTAAAAATACGTTTGGGGGGGGGGGGGGGGGGGGGGGGGGGGAATTCACACAGAACATACGACCTTAAGATAAAAATTAAATTAAGGCTGGCAAAATAAAATATACTGCCGTAGCTAATTTAAAAAAAAATATTTTTTTTTATCATAATAAGCGTACTTCAAAAATACGTAGGGGAATTACACAGAAATTAAGACTTTATTAAGGTTAAAAATTAAATTAAAGCCTATCCCTCGCGCTATCAACTGACGCAAATAAAAGATACGGCTGTAACCACTTAAAAATTTTTTTTTAAGTCGTAATAATTTTAATAGTTGAGCTAATAGTTTTCTACTTCAAAAATACGTAAGGGGGTCACACGGAAATAATTAAAACCTTAAGGTAAAAATTAAATTATTGTTCATGATCTGTCACAATTAAAAGAAAATCTAAAAGCCAGTTCTTTTTTAAATAATTTTGTTAAATATTGAAAATGTTAATAATTAAGATATTAGTTTTCAAATTCAAAAATTCATAGAGAACGTCACAGAGAAGTGCCTTGCGGTAAACATAAATTTAAAGCCATATGTGTCTGTTTATGTATCTGTATACAGTTTACATTCCAGAAACCTTAACGCAGAAAAACCAAATTTGGCTCAAAGATTGTTAATTGTAATAAGATGATATCGCAAGAAAATGAGGTTGGTCCGCCAAAAAAAGAGGGAGGGGGAGTTTCCTTTTAGTCGTTTACCTGGACAGATTATTCAACAGTTCTAAGCGGCGGGTTTCTGCGAGGAAGTTCTCGTGGCGGTTGCCCGACAAATTTTTATTTACCTTTTCAACATTTTATAAATTGTGATTTTAATTTCCAAATTTCAAAAATTTATTGAGTGGTTACAAAGTAACTAGGGTTTTAGGATAAAAACAAAATCAAAGGCCGTTCTAAAATCCATTGTATAACAAAATTACAAGAAAATCTGTTGTATTTATTGAAAAATGATTGTTTCAAGTCGTAAACATTTTCAAAATAGATTGTTATTTTCAAATTTAATCATTCATAGAGAGCGTTACAGGAATATTAAGATATCGGGGTACAATTAAAATCAAAGTCCACTCCTAGATCTATCGTATAAGAAAATTACAGAATAAATCCTGTGACCAGTTACTATAAAACAAGTATTTTAGATACCTAGTATATATTTTTAAATTTCGATATTAATTTTCAAATTCAAAAATTCATTGAGGGCGTTACAGGTAATTTGGGGTTTTATGGTAGAACGAAAACAAAGCTTATTTTTAGCCAGATTATACAATACAATGAAAAACGCCCTTGGCAAATTAAAAAATTATTTTTTACATGCCAAAATTTTAAAAAGTGCGATATTAATTTCTGAAATCAAAAATTCATAACGTAAACAAACTTCGTTAAAAATTTAGAGCCCTCGGGTACAAATTTAAACAAAACTTAGTCCTAGTTATGTTATAGAACAAAATTGGAAAGAAATTCTGTAACCAATTTTTGAAAAAAATACAATAATTTTGATTCTGCAGCATTTTGAAAATTCAAGCATTAATTTTTGAATTGAAAAATTTATAAAAACTGTTATAGGAAAATTAGGGTTTAAGAGTACAAATAAAATCAAAGGCCCTTCCTAGATTTATTAAATAACAAATTTACCAATAAAATCCTCTGGCAAGGCATCAAAAACTAATTTTCAAAATTGGAGTATTAATTTTCTAAATTAAAAACTTTCAGAGGGTCTTACAGAGAAAATTTGGTTTCAGAGTAAAATGAAATTAAAGGGACAATCTTCTATTTGTGGCATAAATAAATTAAAAAATAAATCCTGCTAAAAATAATAGCAAAAATTAAAAGAAGTCTTGTTTTTGAACAACAAATTTTTAAAATTTTCAAAATATTGAAAACCAGGGTAGGAAATAATTTCCAAATTTAAGAATTAACAGAAAGTGTTTCGGGAAAATTGGGCTTATATAGAGACATAAATTATGAAGCGTTTATGGTACTATCAGGTCACAAAATTAAATATGAAATTGTATTGCCAGTTTTTGAAA
Source organism: Ctenicera cuprea (assembly GCA_958336395.1). Taxonomy (NCBI): domain Eukaryota; kingdom Metazoa; phylum Arthropoda; class Insecta; order Coleoptera; family Elateridae; genus Ctenicera; species Ctenicera cuprea. The sequence goes on along the minus strand of OY284492.1, from coordinate 5,998,152 downwards.
AATATTTTTTTTAAGTCTTAATACGTTTTTAAATAAGCCTGTATTAAAATTAAAGATTAAAAAAAATCAGAGAGACCATAACCTTAAGGCCAAAGAGGCCTGAGAAAAAAACATTAGTTTTCTGTTAAAGCTAATATACTTTTTGTTGAAAATAGACACCACATTTTTCAATAACTACGTTTTGGGGGTGTATATGATTTAAAATCTTAAAATCAATATTCTTATATTTATAATACGTGCTTATAGTAGAAGTCTAAAAGAAACAAATTCACAATTATCCACTGAAAAACATTTATGAGATGTTTTAATTGAAATAAATTCAATTCCTGAGCAAAACCTTATCAAAGAAAATTACGAATTCCGTATAAACCTGGAAATTCAAGTAAAATCAATTATTTCAAACTGACAACACATTTGCTAATGCCATCAGTAAAACAAGAAAGAATAATAAAAATTTAACGCCACAGGGGCAGATTCGACGTTATTCGATACTAAACAATTTCACTGCCACTCACGGACGAAATTGCAGACAAAGTAAACAAACATTAATGGGCTACTTGTGTTCGATAGGAAGCGCCCGCACATATATCCCCCAAAAAAGCGAAAATCAAACATGTTCTGGCTTTGCAATTACGGCAAATTAATCATGCATTTAGAACAAACTAGCTTTAATAATATAACACGTAATACGATCCTGAACTGGTCATACATCTTCTATGTTAAAAATTCCGGACAGGTGAGGAATTTTGCTTTACTTTATCTGCATGAAATATTAGGCGATGATGGATTATTTTACATTTGCATGAATTTGTAAGAAAATGACCTAAAAAAAATTAATATTTTTGGCCAACAAGATAATTCTTTGTGGTACATTTTCAGGAGAAAATTCAAAATAGCAAAATTAAAGTTAATCCTCTGAAAAGCGAGCTTGCTGCGTAATTTTTAATTAAAAAGCTTTAAAATATTATGTCCCTAGGTTAAAATTATAACTTTATTTTAGTAAATAATCAAGATTTATGATGTTTGTTTTGATAATGTTAATTTGGAACTTTTTATATTATAACTAGTTGTCGCAGCAACTCCATGAAATGCTCCTCATACTGTCAATCTTTTAAGTGTGGTTTTTCTACGTTATAGCGTGTTTGGGTATGCTGGTAACTTATTATTTTTTTTTTAAGAATCATGAAGCCGTGCGTGAGCACGACCCTATGATTCCCATCCAACCCCCTTACCCGGGCTCAGCACACTAAGTGCCCTTTCACCGATCTAACATGCCCCACCTCTGAAAGACATGCAACCCAACATACACACCTACATACACCATCCATGGACTCGTCGGATTTAACTTATTCAGAAAAATTACCGACGAGCAGTGGACTCGAACCAACTGCCATTGGGAGTCTAGTTTCAAAGCCTGGGACTTTAACCACTAGACCACCCGCCGGCCCGCTGGTAACTTATAATGTGCTTATTAAAGAAAATCTCCAAATTGAGGATTCGGGCGTATACAATACTTTCTTCTTAAAGATGCGTATTCCAGTTTCTATACAGGGTTGGACAAAAGTAGGGAACAATGCAAATATCTTTAATACGGCTACCGCGATTTTGAAAAATTTTTTTACTAGAAGGTTCCAATATACGTCGGATACAATGAAGGTTTAAAAAGACTTCCGGTTTAACCGGAAATGATATCAACTTTTGTATTTTAAGTGGAACACCCTGTATATTTTTTGATATATCGATGGAACTCTTTTTTTCGAGTTCAGTGATATAAGAATCATGTTTTTATTTTTAATAATTCTAGAGATATTGAACAATAATGTGTCGTAACTGTTATCTAGCAGCTCATGGAAACAAAAGAATGTGAGAAGCCTAAACAGCTTTGTGAAGTTGTCAAATAAGCTTGGTTCGTGTTGTGTTTGTTGTGGAATAGATTAAGCAGTGTGGCTGCAGTAATCAATTAATTAACCAAAATTTATTAAAACTGTTGAATTTAACATCAGAAATGGACCAATTAACAGAAAGAGAACGAATTCAAATTTCAATTATGGTTGGTTTTGGTAAGCATCATAGAACTCAGCAAGAAGTTTGTACTTTATTTAACAATTTGCAATATTTCTGTTAATTGAACCATTTCTGATGTTAAATTCAGCAGTTTTAATTAAATTGGTTAATTAATTGATTACTGCAACCACACTGCTCAATCTATCAAACAACACAACAGGAACCAAGCATATTTGACAACTTTACAAAACTGTTTAGGCTTCTTTCTCACATTCTTTTGTTTCCATGAGCTGCTAGATAAAAATTACGAAACATTATTGTTCAATGTCTCTAGAATTATTGAAAATAAAGACATAAAACCTTATATCACTGAACTCGTAATAAAGAGTTCTATTGATATATCAAAGAATATATAGGGTGTTCCATTTACAATAAAAAAGTTGATATGATTTCCGGCTAAACCGGAAGTCCTTTTATACCCCCGATACTTTCATTGTATCCGACGTATATCGGAACCTTCATGTAAAAAAAATTTGTCAAAATGTCGGTTGCCGCATTGTTCCGTACTTTTGCCCAACCCTGTATATTTTGTATCAAACGTATACAATAGGATAACTTTATGATCACAATTCAACGTTTAATTCTTCCAATTTGTGATATTAGGTATAATATGCTGGTTTAACGTAACTGATAATTGATAAATTGTGTGATAAATGTTTTTTAATCTAAATATTACAATAATAATTGTACCCTACCATGCAATGCTGTAATTATTATATGTTGTTTTATCGTTTTTAAATATTTCATGTCTTTTTTGTAATTTACCGTTATGTATTATTATGTAAAAGTTTAACCACACCACTGAGTTTATTATCGTCAATAAACAACTACTACTACTATTACTACTACTACTACTACTACTACTACTACTATAGTAAAGCTCTCTGCGTGCTTTGTTGTTGAATGTCATGTTAAGTGTCATTATTTCCTTATTTCATATCACGCATGTTGTATGTGTTGAATCTCCAACAATGCATTCCATTACGTGATGAATTTAATTACAAAAAAAAATCAGATTTTCCACGTCAAAGAACTTTAATAACGTTACTGTTTTTTATGCATAAGCACGTGTCCAGCAATTTCATATTTACCAACTTTAGTAATTTCACGAAATTTGTTTTTTTTAAATAATCAAAGCGAAATATGAATTAAAAGTTTGATATTTTGAATCTTTCGATATACACTTCTGTGTAATTTTCATCTGAAAATAACAAAACAGCAATAATAAAAGCAAAAAGTTTTCGATCACTTCGAAATTCAAACGATACCTCACATTGATATAAAGCCAAACTGCTGGCAATATTTTCGTCTCTTTCTCCTATGCCAAAAACAAATAACAAAACGTCAAAACTTATAAAATGAGAATTCGTAACGTAGAAGATACAAACGTATGCGCTGGAAGTATCAATAGAGAAGCGACACACTTTAACACAAAGCTCTATTCAAACAAAACTTGCAGTGTCTGTAGGAACATGCATGTAAACTTCCTTTGTGTTTCACATTCGAGATGTTCGGTACATTATTGAAACACACACACATACATTGTGTTGTTCGACTTTTATTCAGACAGGGACAATAATACTTGTTTGAAAACATTTTCTAAATATAAATAATCCTTGTCCCTTCTCAAGGATTTCAAAACATGTTAGAGGATGTTTATACGTAAAGATAAAAATACAAACAAAACAATCTTACCTTCACAAGCATTCAGTAAAAACAGGATTCTTAACATTATTCTCGGTTGAATCTGAAAACAATAACTAAAATTAATTTGCCTTCTTTCTCACAAATATTCAGATTTTGGGAGAAATTGGTACAGTTCAGTGGCGTTGCGTAGGTTCAAAATTTAGGTAGGAAATGGCAAATGTATAAATAGGTTAGAACCAAGTTTAAAAAATCTAATAATTTCTTATATCAAAAATTAAGTTCGCTATCTTTATCAAATATCAATAAACAAAAAAACATGTATTTGTCTTTTAAATGTTGTCTACGAGATTCTCCATTTTCTCTGCAAACGAGCACACGACTACATATAAAATAAATACAAACTTTATTGGTGTCGTATAACCTATTCTGCACGCTTCACCTGATTGCGGCTGACTGATATACAAATAAAAAATCATAGCAGTGTTGCCAAATCAAAAATTTAAATTTTACCTATCATATAAAAAAATTTCTATTTCACCAAATTTTTTAATGAAGTAACCTACCCCTTGCATTAAAACATTAAGAATACAGAAAAAAATAAATAGCTCTATTAACAACAAAAGTTTTATTAGAATTATGCGTGTTATAATTTACTTCTTTTGATTAGGTAACGTACAAATAATAGTTACGTTGGTAAACGACTATTGTGTAATGATAAAGACTAATGTCTCAAGGAGACTCAAAAGGCAAGAATACACATACATCTGCAGATCTGGCTACTCATGGCTGCTGTAATACGTCCGGCGGGTAATTATTTGGGGGAATTACCCGGTTATAACGGTATCAAAATAATCCTGGATTCCTCAGGAGCGGATTAAGGTTATTTTAAACCTCAGGGGGCGCGAAGAGGCCTATTAAAAATTCAAAATAGACAAATAGACTGATGGTCTGCAGCATTGTCTCAGCAATGTATTATAAGCGTAGCGAGCTCTGACCGAATCTTAACACTGTACTAGGCAAAGCGCATGCTTTCTTGCTTGCATAGACCGTAGACATATGTCGTTACTCGGTACAAACAATAAGTTGCTTCAAGTATCTAACAATAAAAATTATGAAAATGAAAAATTGAGTTTTTTCTTTATTTGTTTTGAGGTTCCTGCACGGCTCAAGCGAGCAACTTGTGCGCGTGTGCGGTAATACACCACTAATGGCTTTGTAGGCCCTTTGTTAACTTTTATTGCGCCTGTTTGTAAATGCACCACTGCTAGGGTTCCAATGCCCGTAGTCGAAACGTTTGGCGAATTAACAAATGGTGCTAATTTTGAAATAATTAAATTATTGGGTAATGAATGATGAATAAAAACGTTTTTTAATTTTTTTTAATTAAATTATGAAAACAGATTTTTAAATTTTTTGTGATTATTGAAGAATCACCAGATATTTGCGTTTTTACCAACCACCAGACCTTTTTTCAAAATCATCAGATTTGAAGATTTTTCGCCAGACCTGGCAACACTGAACAACAGGAACAGGCGCGCCTATTCGATAGTTACTGCATCCTGGCATCCCTACTATTTCTTTGCATCTGATCATTGTATTCGTTCACGAAGTGCATGCAGACGTATTAAGAATAACAGATTGGTCGATTGTATCGTAGCGGGGAATCACTGGTAGCGAAAAGGTTCGCCTTCGCGTAAGCAAAACAGTGTTTAAAGACAACTGTCTATATATTTAGCGCCCAATTTTTAATGTTACGCGGTGGTGTTCAAAAGTTAAAACTAAATGTAAAAGTTTTTTTTAAAGCTTTGAATTTGGATTTTTTTATTTGAAAAATTGTGGGTAGGCACTGCTTACCCTGCCTAATAGGGCGGACCGCTGCTGGTATAGGTACAGTTCACCTTAACTGGTTTAAATTGGTCAAAGTTAAAATTTGGTTCAAACATTTGTTTACTTTAGGGATTATGTTCCAGCAGCAGCAAACCATTTGGGTGCACATAGAACTTTGGGGCATAAATAATCTGGCTTGGTTGAAAGTAAATCTGCCGTGCCTGTTGAAATATTAAAAATTGTCAAAATTAAAATTCCAAATTTCGATTTTTGGTTATGTATGCAACTACTGTTTTAACAGTCTTACCAGAAAACCTGGTCAACCATCGTGATGGAAGAAAATTTACTTATCGTTAGCTTGTTGCTGCTGCTACAACTTATCACCGACGCCAAAGAGTACATTCTATTTGAAGATGCCACGGTGACATGTACATCTACCAAATGTACTGCACCAAACTCGCATGCCTTGGCCCAAAGCAAATGTGCATACCATTGTACCACCGACGCTGATATGTAAATTATCATACAAAGGGTGTCCCAATTTGTATGACCACCACGAGAAAAAATTATTTTAAAACAAGATGCATACTTATGAATGAACATAATTCGCGCCATGGATTATAATTTAAAAATTCTTTTTGGAACTTTCGGTATGTAAAATTGTAATTTCCTACGACTTACAGCTTATTTTTCATAAGTTTATTTTTAAAGCTTTTTATTAACAAAATTGTTTTCCCCCGTAAAAATTCCACAAACCTTTTTTTTTTGAAACTTGAAATAAGGGTATTTTAGGGGGTTCTAATATGATATGCTGAAGTGCAGCATTTTCATAAAGAACATTGAGAAACATCTTGCAAAAATTATCCCCTTTTCATACCATTGCCCCAATTAACTTAATAATATCATACTGAAGACGTTTCACGTTAGAGTAACTATCCAAGTTTGTTCTGTAACTAAATTAAGTTCGTTTCTTGATGTACCAGTCATAAGTTGCACAGTATACGATATCGTATGCCCTAGCACATTTATTATTAACTTCATGACACTTCAGTGGGGCTTAGACAGGGTAATTGCTATGCAAAACTTGAAGAGGAACTTATGCTTTATTTTGGTCTGATCTAACATAATGCCAAGCCATGATAAATTATGTAAAACCGTTTGCGGTGGTGTTTGCTTGCATTAAACTTTGTTAACTAAACGTAAGCTTACAACATTTCATTACACTAATAAATCAGTCCAGCTTTTAATTATATCTAATGGGAATTTTGAAAAATGGGACGTGATAAGATTTTCTGTATATCTTTATTATAGCAAAAATTGTGGATACTTCACTGTTTGCAGAATAATAAGAAATGAAAATGTGCAAGAGGTCCATAAAACAAGCTCCCGCAAATTACCCATTTTGCGTAGCGTCTTCCCTTTTACTACGAAATTGCAAGAGAAGGGAAAATTTCTCACTTGGAAACATTGTATGCCGTGGGAGTAATTGGGAACAGCAACCTCGTTCAGAGATAAATGTCGTTAGTCGTTTCATGCTGTCTGACAAATAAATCATCTAGCGTCTCGTAAGAGAAGCTTCAGTTCCATCCCAGCAATCATCGGCTGTCACTTTGAATAGAGCTTTGGGAATAGATCTGGGTGGCTTTTCGTACGGATTTTCCTTAATTTTTTCGACAGTTTATTTTTTGATATATTAAGTTTTAAACAGGGCCAAATCCGACCTTTCCACAAGCACGGCAACTTTGATGGGGGTAGAAATAGGGGATTAGGGACGATTCCCTGGTGCGGAAACAGAAAACTTTAGAAACTCTAAAAATTTTTTAGAATAAAATTGTATTGAAGCAAAGCTTCGGATAGCTGCAAAAAGTTTGATTTTGTAGGTATTATAAGAGAATTAGAAGTGATCCATAAATCTCTTGAATTCGAAATAATGCAAAAATACAACTTGACATGATTCATTAATTGTATGCCTTCGACCATCTTTGATTTGAATTCTACGATACCCAGTTATAGTCATTAAGTAAACTGAAGTTAGGACATGTTCCCAACTTAAATCACGTTTTACAGTTTGATACTAGATGCGTTGACGGGCGCAATGCAAAATATTTCGGGTAAGTTAAGAAAAGAGGAGGGGATTTTAAAAATCTTCAAAATAGGATATAATTTTTTTAAGGTTAGTTAAGGTATATTGTGACCAATTAAAATTTTAGATATTGTTGCGTAAATATGTTTCAATGATTCACTACTCAAATTTCAAATGTCTATGCCACAGTATTTCTGACCATACCTGATTTTACCTTAGTTGCGTGGGAAAAATTATGGATTTTGGCACTTTTGGCGGGAAACATTATGGATTTTGGTTTTTTTGGCAGGGAAATTTATGGATTTATACAATTTTGGCGGGAAATGTTATGGATTTTGATTTTTCTTGCCGGAAAAATTATGGAAATAGACACTTCGGCAGGATTTTTACTTTTTTTGCGAGAAACATTATGGATTTTGCACTTTCGGCGGGAAAAGTTATGGATTTTGACGCTTTTGGTGGGAAATGTTATGGATTTTGACTTTCTGCGTGGGAAAAATTATAGATTTTGTTGCAATTCGTTGGGAAATTTTTTAGATTTTAACAATTTTGGCAGCAAACATTATAGACTTTGACTTTCTGCGCAAATTTATGGATTTTGACGCTTTTGGCTGGAAAATTTGTGGTTTTGGCAGTTTCTGAGAAAAAATTTATGGATTTTGACACTTTTGGCGATAAACGTTATGGATTTTGATTTTTCTTGCCTCAAAATTTATGGATTTCGACGATTTTGGCGGGAAAATTTATGGATTTTGACTTTTTACGCGGGAAACGTTACGGATTTTGAGTTTCTGCGTGGGAAAAATTATGGATTTTGGCACTTCGGCGGGATACTTTATAGGGTTTAACAATTTTGGCAGCAAACATTATAGGCTTTGACATTTTGCGCGAAAAAAATTATGGATTTTGGCACTTTCTGAGGAAAAATTAATGGATTTTGACACTTTTACACTTTTAAACGTTATGGATTTTAATTTTCCTTACCGAAAAATTTATAGATTTTGGCACATTCGGCGGGAGAATTTATGGATTTATACACTTTTGCGGGTAACGTTATGGATTTTGACTTATTGCTGGGGACAAATTATTTATTTTGGCACTTTTGGCGAGAAAATTAATAGCTTTTAACACTTTTGGCGGGAAGCATTATGATTTTGGCACTTTCAGCGGGCAACGTTGGTATGGATTTTAATTTTTCTTGCCGAAAAATTTATGGATTTTGACGCTTTCAGCAGGAAAATTTATGGATTTTGGCACATTTTGAGAAAAAAAATTGATGGATTTTGACTTTTTGCGCGAAAAAAATTATGGATTTTGGCACTTTCTGAGAAAAAATTTATGGATTTTGACACTTTCAGCAGTAAACGAATTTGATTTTTCTTGCCGAAAAATTTATGGATTTTGACGCTTTTGGCGGGAAAATGTATGGATTTTGGCACATTATGCGAAAAATTAATGGATTTTGACTTTTTGCGGGAAAAAAATTATGGATTTTGGCACTTTCTGAGAAAAAATTTATGGATTTTGACACTTTCAGCGGTAAACGTTATGGATTTTGATTTTTATTTCCGAAAAATTTATGGATTTTGACGCGTTTGGCGGGAAAATTTATGGATTTTGGCACATTCTGAGAAAAAATTGATGGATTTTGATTTTTCCTGCCGAAAAATTTATGGATTTTGACGCTTTCAGCCGGAAAATTTATGGGTTTTGGCACATTCTGAGAAAAAATTGATGGATTTTGACTTTTTGCGGGAAAAAAATTATGGATTTTGGCACTTTCTGAGAAAAAATTTATGGATTTTGACACTTTCAGCGGTAAACGTTATGGATTTTGATTTCTATTTCCGAAAAATTTATGGAATTTGACGCGTTTGGCGGGAAAATTTATGGATTTTGGCACATTCTGAGAAAAAATTGATGGATTTTGACTTTTTGCGCGAAAAAAATTATGGATTTTGGCACTTTCTGAGAAAAACTTTATGAATTGTGACACTTTTAGCGGTAAACGTTATGGATTTTGATTTTTCGTGCCAAAAAATTTATGGATTTTGACGCTTTTGGTAGGAAAATTTAAGGATTTTGGTACATTCTGAGAAAAAATTGATGGATTTTGACACTTTTAGCGGTAAACGTTATGGATTTTGATTTTTCTTTCCGAAAAAGTAATAGATTTTTTGACCTTTCGCGGGAAACGTTTTTGATTTTGACTTTTTATGCTGGAAACATTATAGATTTTAGCACTTTCGGCGAAAAAATTTATGGATTTTGACTTATTACGCAAGAAACATTTTGGATTTTGGCACATTCAGTGGGAATATTTATGAATGTTTACACTTTTGGCGGGAAACGTTATGGATTTTGACTATTTGCGCCGGAAACGTTATGGATTTTAACTTTTTGCGCAAAAAAATTATGGGTTTTTTCACTTTCTGAGAAAAAATTTATGGATTTTGACACTTTTAGCGGTAAACGTTTTGGATTTTGATTTTTCTTTCCGAAAAAGTTATAGATTTTGACACCTTTCGCGGGAAACGTTTTGGATTTTGACTTTTTGTGCGGGAAACATTATAGATTTTAACACGTTCGGCGTAATAATTTATGGATTTTGCGCTTTTGGCGGGAAACATTATGGATATGCCTTTGCAATTGATAAAAGCCTTCAGTAGCTGCAAAGCAGGATGAACAGATGATAAACGTTATGAATTTTACCATTTGTCCGGGAAAAATTATGGATTTAGGCACTTTCGGCGGGAAAATTAATGGATTATGACACTTTTGGCGGAAAACGTTATGGATTTTGACTTATTACGCAAGAAACATTATGGATTTTGGCACATTCAGTGGGTATATTTATGGATGTTTACACTTTTGGCGGGTAACGTTATGGATTTTGACTTTTCGCGTAGGAAAAATTATGAATTTTGAAACTTTCGGCGAGAAAATTTATGGCTTTTGACTATTTGCGCAGGAAACGTTAAGGATTTCGACTTTTTGCGCGAAAAAAATTATGGATTTTTTCACTTTCTGAGAAAAAATTTATGGATTTTGACACTTTTGGCGGGAAGCGTTATGGATTTTGATTTTTCTTGCCGAAAACTTTATGGATTTTGACGCTTTTGGCGGGAAAATTTATAGATTTTGGCACTTTCTGAGAAAAAATTTATGGATTTTGACACTTTTGGTGGGAAACGTTATGGATTTTGATTTTTCTTGCCGAAAAACTTATGGATTTTGACGCTTTTGGCGGGAAAATTTATGAATTTTGACTTTTTGCGAGGGAAACGTTATGGATTTTGAGTTTCTGCGTGGGAAAAATTATGGATTTTGGCACTTCGGCGGGAAACTTTATAGATTTTAACAATTTTGGCAGCAAACATTATAGACTTTGACTTTTTGCGCGACAAAAAGTATGGATTGTGGCACTTTCTGAGAAAAAATTTATGGATTTTGACACTTTTGGCGGTAAACGTTATGGATTTTGATTTTTCTTGCCGAAAAACTTATGGATTTTGACGCTTTTGGCGGGAAAATTTATGAATTTTGACTTTTTGCGAGGGAAACGTTATGGATTTTGAGTTTCTGCGTGGGAAAAATTATGGATTTTGGCACTTCGGCGGGAAACTTTATAGATTTTAACAATTTTGGCAGCAAACATTATAGACTTTGACTTTTTGCGCGACAAAAAGTATGGATTGTGGCACTTTCTGAGAAAAAATTTATGGATTTTGACACTTTTGGCGGTAAACGTTATGGATTTTGATTTTTCTTGCCGAAAAACTTATGGATTTTGACGCTTTTGGCGGGAAAATTTATGAATTTTGACTTTTTGCGAGGGAAACGTTATGGATTTTGAGTTTCTGCGTGGGAAAAATTATGGATTTTGGCACTTCGGCGGGAAACTTTATAGATTTTAACAATTTTGGCAGCAAACATTATAGACTTTGACTTTTTGCGCGACAAAAAGTATGGATTGTGGCACTTTCTGAGAAAAAATTTATGGATTTTGACACTTTTGGCGGTAAACGTTATGGATTTTAATTTTTCATACCGTAAAATTTATAGATTTTTTCTCTTTCGGCGGGAAAATTTATGGAATTTTACACTTTTGGCGGGTAACGTTATGGATTTTGACTTTTTGTGCGGGAAACATTATTGATTTTAGCATTTTCGGCGGAAAAATGTATGGATTATGACACTTTTGGCGGGAAACATTATGGATATGCCTTTGCAGTTGATAAAAGCCTCCAGCAGCTGCAAAGGAGGATAAACAGATGCAATTTAGTAGGTATCGAAGAGGGATTAGAAGTAATCGACGATAAATTCTGTTTGGTGCAAAAACAGATCTCATTACACTAATATAATTTTGTGGAAAATTTTTTACAATGCATTGGTAATGGGGAACAAGTCTCTGGCAGCTGCGAAAAGGTTTAAATAAACAGGCAAATGTTTGTTACTTAAAGTTTCTGGGTACGACCATGGTTTAAACTACCAAATTTAACACACGTATTTCCACTTCCCACTTTTGCTACATAGATGTAAAAAGTCAGTGTTGGACTACCTACGTATTTGGTAATAAAAATAACACAAATACATTTCAACTCCGTTATTGACCGTCTTGGCGGCAACCGAACTAACTAAAGCAAATGGGCAAAATTTCGTTACATAGCAATTCCGCAACAGTTCACGATCGTGCCTGGTTTGAATAATATTACAACCCATTTAATAATGAAGTTTGAGGAACATACAGCCTGAGTCAACAGGGCTGTGCTAGAACATATCTCCTTTACTATTTATAGCACAGAAAACGATTTCAAGTCAAATTCGAAGGCGATGAAGAGGACTGATTTCTAAAATTATTTTGAATTATACCTACAGGGGGTTTCATACAAGACATTATGGATTTTGGCATTTTTCGCAGGGAAAATTTATGGATTTTGACATTTTGGCGGGAAACGTTATGGATTTTGGCTTTTTTGGCGGAAAAATTTATGGATTTTGACCCTTTTGGCGGGAAAATTTATGGATTTTGACACTTTTAGCACGAAACGTGATGAATTTTGACTTTTTGTGTGGGAAACATTATGGATTTTGGCATTTTCTCAGGGAAAATTTATGGATTTTGCCATTTTGCGCGGGAAACATTATGGAATTTGGCATTTTCTCAGGGAAAATTTATGGATTTGACATTTTGGCGGGAAACGTTATGGATTTTGGCTTTTTCGTCGTGAAAATTTATGGATTTTGACACTTTCAGTAGGAAACGTTATGGATTTTGACTATTGCACCGGACAAATTATGAATTTTGGCACTGTCGTCGTTTAAATTTATGCATTTTGACACTTTTAGCAGGAAACTTTATGGGTTTTGACACTTTTGGCAGGTAACGTTATGGATTTTGACTTTTTGCGCGGGAAACATTATGGATTTTGACACTTTTGGCCGGAAAAGTTATGGATTTTGACTTTTTGAGCTGGAAATATTATGGATTTTAGCACCTTTGACAGAAAAATTACTGGATTTTGACACTTTTAGCGGGAAAATTTACGAATTTTGAAGCTTATGGCAGGAAACGTTATGGATTTTGACTTTTGCACCGGACAAATTATGAATTGTGGCACTTTCGTCGTGAAAACTTATAGATTATAAACACGGCCATTCTATTAAAAGCCTCAGCAGTAGCGTGTAACCTACAGGTTCTCGCCCTACCAATTGCTACCAATTTTTCCGGGATTTCCCCAAGCTGCTCACTTGGCATAACGTAAGTTAGCAGACATTACTGTAGCTGATTCTGACACACTCAAACCAGACAAGTAAATCTAATTTTGACCTTAAAATATAATTTTCTTGAGAACGTTGATTTTAGGTACAACAATTGTTTTATAAAAATTATAGAGGGCAAAAAGCTCTACCTAAGTATGTAAAAATATAAAAGGTGTTTTGCTTAAACAAATCGATTTATGACACATTAAATTTAGAGGTGTTTGTAGTTTTGCGACACACATTGTATAACGAAATTTAACTTCAAAATATTAAGATGATTTTATTAATGAGAGCTGCAAATATGAAATGATTCGAAAAAAAATTAAATAACTTGGTAGCGGGCCGCAACGAAAATTTTGCAACCGAAACCAAGTCAGAAAGACAATTAAAAGACAAATAAGAATATGCAAAAATATACAGGGTGTTTTATGAAAAATAAAGTAAGTTTAGTCTGGCACTCTTACATGGAACACCTGTATAATGAAAATAATTTTAAATGTTGCTCTTTTTACTTTCCTATACTTTCAGTGAAAATAATAATTTTATGCGAATTTTCGAGATTGTGATTTTGACGGAAATACATGTTTTGGACCTCCCTGAATCCGCAAAAGGGTTAAAAAAAATGCCTGTGTGTGGGAGTGTGGGTGGGTGGGTATGTGCCCTCCATAAATATAAAACGGATGGTCTAATTTCAATGAATTTTGGAATTTAGGACTATATCCAAAAATACGTCGGTAAAATAAGCTTTAAAAAATCCGAAACCGGAAGCGTAAGTTATTACTCAAAAACGAGTTGACAGATCGGGATCAATTTATTTATCGTAATAGACTTATAGAAATCCAATGTCACTGTGCACAAGAATTTTAAAATAGATAAAAACCATTAAGTGTAAAATAATTTTCAAAATTTTAGAATAGTTTAAAATAATATTGCCCAAAAACAGGCAACAAGATTTGTTTTAAATTTTGTAGGCTTATAGAGCTATAAATAAGCTACAATTTGATTTGCGTCCCAATCTGTTAATTCTTTTGTGACACCTTCTATGAATTTTTGAAAATCGAAAATTCATGCGTTTTTATTTAATAAACGGGAGTTGTGACTAAAATTGAAAAATTCAACATGAACAAGATCTTTTGAAGAAATAACGTATTTTTTTTATCAGAAAATTGCATTTAATCCAAAGCCTCATAAGAGTTTGATCAAAATAAACTATTTTAAAAATTTGTTTCTTAAGAGCCAAAAAATGTAGGTAATTCATTGGTTTAGAAATAAGTTTTTCATAATTTTGAAATTACACGTACTTTACTCGCCCAAAAATTTTTTTTTACATATTTTCAAGCCAAAATACAATCCTTTTCAACACATTACCATTGGGAAAACAAAAAATAACTTAGTTTAGTGTACTTGGAAAAGTAAAATCTGTTTACTTTGTTCTAACACTTAAACTTTCAGAACAAAAAAGAAAAGGAAACTCAAAACTTTTCATCTGATCCAGTTCTCTTAAACAATCTGTAACTTTTACTTTATCCCAACAAAATTACGATAAGCCTCTGAAGATGATCCTTTTGTAAACGAAACTTTAACAGGAATTCGAAAAATCAAAAAAGTTCTTTAATTCTAAATTTTCTTAATTGTCAAATTTTTAAAATTCTAAAAAAGAAAGTTTTTGGCTTTTTTTCGTTTTTCCCCAACACTTCCTGTATCTTTCTTTACAACACATCGCCTATGGCCGGTGTCTTCGCTGGGAACATTCTGCTATTTATCCTTAGGGAAAACAACTCTTACGCTCGCTAAGGACATCTAATACAGTAGACGACATTACAGGATATTCGAATCCTACAGGATTCCGGCGTAGAAGAAGACACAGCTATGTAATGAAGTCCCGAACAATTTCCAACGTCGGGGGAATTTAAGAATGAGAATAAACGATCCAAATATTACGCAGCAGGGAATTAAAGGTCTGACATTACCATTCCTGCTCACTGGTTTTGCCCCTGTCTGTTGTGTACTGTCGCTTCGATATTGGACTTAGTGTATAAAATTATTGTCGTCATCAGTTATGGAAATGGTAAAGGGGCAAAATTTAAAGTAGATCTCAAAATAAAATTTTGTTGGTCGTGATAATAATTCTAGGTAATTCCCCTATACGCAGAAACAATGTTAACTGCCTTCTGTAAATATATTTAGGGTGGCCACCATAATCGCCAGACCTGCACCCTCACATTTTTTTGGGTCAAAATTTAGTTTTCATAACTAACGATATATGTTTGAATTAAATTTACGTAGAATAAGGTTTAAGAAAGTTTAGAAATTTTAAATTTCCTAGCTATTATTAATATTGGGGATTATGAATGTGCGAGATTTTCCTGTTTGGACGTTGCAGTGTGAGTCCTTTAAAACATACTCGAAAGATGCATTATCCGAGCTGCTACAAAAACCTCTAACCGTAATGAAATCAGATCCAGATGAGATTTCGAAGAGCGCTTGAGTGCGGTCTGCTCTGGAGAGTTTGCAAACCGCGCCAAATCCAATTCCAAGCCCATCTACAGCAACTCATTTTTATTTTCGATCTCGGGCACTTATTTCCAGTTTAAAAACGATTATTCCGACATTACACCCAAATTAAGTGAAAATTGAGCAAATAAATTAAATGATTAAAATCCATCCAATTTAACTGAATTTTCGTAATTAGGTTTCTAATTTATTTAAGTAAAGCCAAATTTGGCTGGGGAGTTGAAATTTTTTATCGAATGAGATCAACAACGCGAGCAATATGATTACAAAAACGTTTTCGCGTGTTAGTTGCTACACGGACTAAGATATTAAAGTTGTATACATGTTATTCCCTTAAAATGTAAGGAATTATGATTAAAGTTTCCGCAACAGCGGTACGGCGTTAGCTACAATTTAAATGTAGACCTTTATTTACGACACAACTTCACATAAAGCAACATACCGATTTTATTACTGTGCAATTTTATTTTTCGAGCAAATATTAAATTCTTGCGCCGTCTAAAGGGAATTTGATCCAAATGCAGAAGCAGCTATGTGGTCAGATGCAGCGCAGACCTCTAATGTTCGGTCCGATTTACCAACGGGATATTGCATTGCATTTCATTACATACAAGGTGCATGCACTGCAATCGGCTTGTTATCGATTGCTCTAAATGTTGTTCTAAAGGCACTGTGTCTAACTAATATTATGATTATGTTATGGCGAAAATATTGAGATCCAAGACGGAAAGAAAATAAAGGCTCTAAATTTTCGTTGGCCGAGCCTTGCAACCCTTTACGATGTTTGGAAATAGGTGCAAACAATCAGTTTTTCAAAATAGGTCGTTTCCTGTGCACCCAATCTCAATAGCAGTTTAAGACAAATAAAAGTATATAAAATTCCCTACAAAACTAAAAAAAATTAATGTACTAGCTTTAATAGTTTCCGAGATATGGCCTTTCAGCGATGACTTTTTTTGCCAAAAATTCAGATTTTATAAAGATGTTTGTTTTCCTGATTATCCTACGAAAAAGTGGTCCGAAAGAAGACTCAATTATCTAAAATCCTAAAAAAGACATTCCTCTACCCTTAATAGGTCCAAAGTTATGACTTCCCAAAGTCGACCATTTTGATGCTTTTTTGGTGCAATTTTACAAAAGTTAAGTTTTTTGGAAATATCTTGCTTCCAGTGCACCCAATGTCAAAAGTCGTTCTGAGATGATAAACGTATCGAAAATTCCATTCAAAAGTAAAACAAATATAATGTCCTAGCTTAAATAGTTTCAGATATATGGCCTCTCGAAATTTACCTTTCTTTTTCCAAAAAATAACAGGATAACTCTAACAGCAGAAGATTACGAAGAAGAGTAAATAATAAATAAAAAAAGAAGAAGAAGACGAAGTAGAAGAAGAGAAAAAAGAATAAAAACAAGAAGAGCCATAAAAAGATGCCACACATTCCAGAAAAGGGAAACATACTCCATAGTCATTACAACAAATCGAACAATATAAAGTTACCTGAATTTGACAATAAACCACTACCACTTTAAAGAGCAGTCAGGCAACCACCATGGGATCTTCCTCGCATTTATTAGAATTTTTGAAAATTGTTTATATTTTTGGAAATTTAAAATTCACATAAAAAATTTAACAACTGTTTTTTTGCACAATTTATGAAAAATTTTGAATATTAATATTTTTTTGAAAATTATTGTAATGAACTAATTCTGATTTAGTTTACAAGAACTGTTTAAATTTTACATTCATTTTGTATTCAGTTTTCCGTTTGTGGCATTAGGTTGTCGTTGTGAGTTTATTTTTATATTTAAAATATGTAGAATTCCGTTTGTTTATGCCGTATAACAATATTGTGTAAGTTTAGTTAAATTAGCACCCGTTTTAGTATTTCTAAATGTAATTTTAAAACTATTATTTGAGTCCATGCATTACATTTAGGGCCGAAAATCAGATAACCGCGTCTGCGCGGATCAAGCCGCAGAGATGCTACGAAGACCCCACTCTTGAGTGGTGGGGTTGCGCTTTAATTTCGGACGCAGACCGGCCGGCTATAAATTCAGAATTTTGAATTTTGAAAGTAAGTTCTTCGATGTTCCAGTCCAGTTCCAGTCCAGCAACTACTACAGTCACCAGTGTTCCGACCGAGGTAACCGAATACCGAAACCAGGATATCGGGGTAAGCAGGCTATATTTTGACACCATTGATTTTAACGTAAACTATATTGCTCTCTTTCTCCTTTATATATGTAAACTGTGTTTTCCGGGGTGTGCTCTAGCGGAAAACCATAGGCGAGGGCATAGGCGAGTTAGAGGAATGCAACTAGCATTCCTCTAACTCGCCTATGCGAAAATCCTGGGCAAAGTTTTTTCTTCTCTCTCTGACTCTTTTACTTTCCGGGGTGTGCTCTAGCGAAAAACCATAGAGTTGCATTCCTCTAACTCGCTTATGCGAAAATCCTGGGCAAAGTCTACTCTTCTCTTTTCTATTTCTTTGAGAGCTTTGTTGTGTTATTCCATAGTAGCGAATTTGTCCGCCCGGTGTCAAGATAACAGTTTGTTTACTTTAGTAACTGGTACCGTTTCCGACCGTATTTACCGTACGACTACTGGTGACTACAGTATATATTGGATACCGTATGTATGTATTGCTACCGTACTGCTACTGAATTGCTACTGTAATGCTACCGAATTTGCTACCGAATAGCTACTGTATTGCTACCGTATTTGCTACTGTATTTTGCTTATTATTATCCGCATTACCTGTATAATATTAGTTTGGGTTGGTTATTATTTAATAGATGTATTTAAACCATACTACGTCGTTTTGTTTTATTTGTTGAGTATACCCGAGTTAAGTAGAGCTGCTTCAAGAATCTGCAGGCTGTCATTCCATCGAATAGACCCCTGGAGACCGACATCTTCAACTGCAGTTACCCAGGTCTTCGCTAAGCCTTTCTGTTACAGCGAAGCCGTTCTGGAGAGTAAACTTCATATAAAATCTGGCGCCCGAGAACTTCCTAGCGATTATACGAATAAGCAACCGTATAATCCCGCCCGCAACAAAATACAAGTTAACTACCGGACTACAGAGTTGCCAAATAGGCAACGGCGGAAAAGAGCGTCGCATTATATAAATTTTGAAAATATTAAAATTGTTTAAGAATTTGGAGGTTTTTGAAAATTTTTTAGACTTCTGATTTTTGAAACTTAAAATTTTTTAAATATTTATTTAAAGTTTTTGAAAAATTGAGAATTTTGAAAATTTTAAAAATTGTGAACAATTATGAACCTTAACATTTATTTTTTTTATAGCGAAAAATTTTGAAAATTATGTAAACCTTGATTTTAAAGTAAAAGTTAAAGTTTAAAAATTTTTGATACTGTGAAAATTTATAAAAGTATCGAAAGTTTTGAAAAATGTAGAAATTTGAAAATTTTAAGATATTTTTAAAATTAAAAAAAATTTTTAAAGCCGAAAGTTTTGCCAAATTTTGAAAATAAATTCTAAAATTCGTTGAAATCTAGAATCGTTTTCATAATTTGGTGACAGTCGTTTTTTTGCCGATTATCCAACTAAGACTGTTCAGGTAAAAGACCAAAACGAAACCACTCAGTGGTGTTTTCTCAATCGAAGCATGCTCATACCGATTTTGAAGACGAATTAGTAATTTTTTGAAAAAACAAAAAACCGTAGTGGGGGTGCTGTGAAAGGGAAGTTGCGTTTGCGCAGACCGGTTATTCGACATGTGTAGAACACTCATCTATAGTTATTTACGTTATAAGGCCGGGAGATGACTTATTACAGTAACGAGTCGAGATGTTTCCGGATGAGGCGACGAAGGAGCCGAATCTGGAATTTCGAGACGAGTATTGTAAGATCATCTCACGCCGTGTGACGTACAACATTTGATTTCATACTGTATCGCTTTTTAAATTTTTTAAATAAAGGATGATATTTCAATCAAGCAAATTATTAAGGATCATCTGGTTGCCTCAGTTAGAGTAACAATAGCAACCAAATGCTTGAAATTTTTTCTTGTTTTCAAAACTGTATAAAATCCTATGAAATATTGCGAGGCAACACTTCCCGGCCTAGTACTGTAATATGTTATTTCCCGGACGTAAAGTAGTGTACGGTGGACAGTATGAAATAAAGGTTATTTTCTATATTAAAGCAGAGCCCTCTTGCATTTTTTTAAGCAGTCGCCCGCTTTTATGATATTTTGTGGTTTCTAGTTGCAACCAATGGATCAGTCTGATTTACAAAAAGATGTTTCTTCAAATTTTGTTGTCATAATTTCAACAAATACTTCTAAGTTGGACATAGAATTGACAAAAGGGAAAGCACTGATTGATTTATATTTACTTATATTTCCTTAAAAGTTATTTCGACGTTTCAATATTATGACTTCAAAATATGCGCGCAGATTAAAGTTAAAAATGCCCGTATTTGATTTTAGTGTGGACAACCTGGATTCGCTTTAATTTATGGATACGATTTGTAAATTTATGAGCCTATTTGTTAGTAGCTTTTGTTGGCCATTCAAATACCGGCGTTGAAATTTCAAATTCGATTTTACAAATCATTCATGCGCTTTGCAAGCATTATTGAAAAAAATGCGAATTTTTCCGACGACCAAATTAATGAAACCGTTAAGCATTATTGTGAATAACAAAAGATTAATCGGAAGAGTGCTTTTAATTATTAAATTGTATTGAAATTGTTTGCAAACAGGAAACTCTTGCAATGTTTAATAATTTAGTTCATTATCAATGACGGCGTGGAATTTCCTCTCGCCGTTAATTTCAGTTTAATCTAATTTAGAAGGTAATTCTGCATTTTTCAAAACAATTTCGATACTCTACATCTATTTAAAACAAGGGTTGGTGGAATTTAATTTGAATTTTTGACTTTAATGGAATTTTAATGAATATAGTGAATGTTATCTTCATTTGCCGCGATAAAATAGGTGTTTTAATAGAAAATGTAGGAAAATTTGATATTTTAGTAAGATTTTAAAAGCTTAAAGGTTTTAAGCAGCGTGCGGTTTCAGTGGCGAGTCACGAGTCATCTAATTTATCTAAAATACATTGTTATTAGTACCATTTAAGCCATTTAAGGAAAATATCACTGCCAACAATTGGTATTAATGATTAACTTCTTTATAAATTATTTTCTGGACTCGTGTAACCGCTTTGAGAGTGGTGCTAGTTGTCGGTGATTTTATTCAAAGAGCGCTCTAGCTTGAAGCAGTACAACTCCAAAAACCAAATTCAACCCAATTATAAACTATAGGCACTACTAGAACTAAAAGTATGAGTATTATAGCGGACAGCCGCATATCTTTTCAGAACTATAAAAGGTTCAAACAATCAGTAAAATGGGGTGCCAATCCTAAATAATAAAAAAGTACAATCTACCACAAAATCCTCCAACGTATCGCATCCAAGTTCTGCCACATTCGAGTAATGTAGGCGGGACGACCAAGAACCCTTACTTCGGCGAGAGGCGTTAGCAAAGACACCTTTTGCGAGGTCGGCGTTGTAACGGTCATTTCAATTTGGTACGTCCTCGTGGACAACTGGGATAGAGATTTCATAAGATAAAATGTTACTAGCTCCCAGTTAACAGCTACTCAGGCAATAAACTAGGCAGTTGAAGGCCGACCATTTATGCAGATGAAGTTGAGTCCCATGAAGAAGTGGCGTGGCTGCTTGTATTAAAGATCTGGGCCCTAGGAGTGTAGTGCACTTTGCATTCTGACGCCCAATATCAAAGTGTCGACCCAGGGAGCTCGTACTTTTGCACACCCGACGCTGTTAAGGTACCAGTCACTATGATCAGACCGGCTACCGACTTACCTGGGCAGTGCGAAGTCGACCAGTGCTGCGACTAGCCAAACTGGTAGGGGCAACTTCGGCTATTCCGAAAAATCCCACCTATGACGTTATTGATTAATCCCACTGGAACCACGTTCGAGTCCGCAGAAAAATAGCAGTAGTTTATGTTTTGATCACGGCGTAGCACTCGTGGTAGTGGCAGTGGTAAACCTGTACAGGCTAGGTTCGTCTTGATGCTCCTCGGCAGGTAAGCTGCGTTTCAGCTCAGGCATTGATCTGTAGAATCAATAAGTGTTTAAATATTCTGCCACCACCAATGGAGACTCACTGCTCGCAACCTGATGTCGTGACTGGTAGCTTGTCCTCCTTGAACCGTCGTTAACTTGGGCAAGCGATCAGTTTGAGCGTAACTCAATCCAACCCGAAAAACGGTGTGGCGGATGAGGATGCCACCACGTAAATAAAGGAGGTTGGCTAAAATACCCTGCTTCGCAGAATACATATAATGTGATTTGGGGAAGAGTTGGGGGTATTCCTGGTCTCTTCGATGTCAATTGGTCATTGATTTATAGCTTTCCCATGTTGGTACAGTTCTTCCAAGCACGCATTAATGGGATGTCCCCACGCGAGGTTGCAAGCTCTAACTTTCTTTTGGACGTCCTTGATCATTGGTAATTTTCAAAAAATGTTGAGTATTCAGACTGGCTACGTTTGAACTGGCAGCTCTCCCCTATTCATGAATCAAGCAGATAAAAATACGGATACCTCGTCCTTGCATTTGCGATTCCAGCAGACACCCTGTACAAGATAGTACTGTAGCAGCCCTTGGATTCAATTGTATTTTGTAACTTGGCGACTTGCGTTGCTATTGACGTTGCTATAAACATTCATCAAGATAATCTTGTAAATGCAAAACACATTAAAAGTTCTTCCTGCAAATTAGTATTTTATTTCCAACTCCAAACCAAACATTACAGTACCATATAAAGTACCCTTTCTCATTTTGTAGAGTTATTGAGTTTATTAGTGTGCTTTGAAATTTCCTGGATAAGTCTCTTTCAGAGAAGAATATCATGTTGCAGTAAAATTCAATTTGTAGACTTTAGATCCTGGTCACGGCACCAAAGAAAAATTATTTAACAGAGTCAATAAATGCTATTCTGTATTTTATTTATTAAATTTAGCTTCTTTGGATCCCGAACCTGTTACTACATAAACAATATTTATACTCCAGATGGCAAGGAAGGTACAAAATACACAACGTAGGACGAAAGGGTACCACGTACCACCCCTGGCCCATTGGATTGACTGAAACTAGAGCAAACTTAGCTTGTGGAATTATACGATCTTATGGAATAGGCATACCAGCAGATCTGACACCGGATAAAGAAATGGAACGAGGGGATTACGATTTCCAAATTTTAAATAGTAAAATACCTTTAATAAATGAATGGAAAACAGCCATTTGTGTGGCATCTAAAACTCATGGGTCTAAAGCTGTTGGTGTGAAGTGCAGTGCAGTGCTACAAGTGCAGTGTCCTTGAAAATTTGTGGACTACAACAAGTACATGGGATAGGTCGACTTTGCATATCAACATGCATGGTGGCACCGTTTATGGTAAGATGTAATAGACATCGCTTTTATAAACGCATACGTGCTTTACTGCTAAAGAAGAAAGTTTCATTTTTTAAGTTTAGACGAAAGGTTGCAGGAGTTGTACCAATACGTAACAGATTGCCACGTAGAACACCAACTATAGTACCAGCAAACCAAAGAGAATATAAGTTTAATGTGCCAAATGAGATTGGTAGTTGAGGAGTCCAAGATATAGTTTTTGCTGGCTGCCAAATGTGTTCATACAAATCTAGATAGTCCCGCCTATACACTTAAGCGGACAATGTGTGAAACTGACCACTGTTGTAACGAGAAATATGTTTTTTTGAAGTACCATAAGTTGTCAAAATAACTGTACCTATAAACGTACATATCCTACCGACTGCGCCAAATAAAAATACGATACAAGTAGAATTCGTTTTGTTTATTTTAATTTATTTTAGAAAGTAGGTACTCTAATAGTATATCTGACAATTTTATATAATTTGTTTTCCCCATCTATAGGATCATAATCATATCACATCATAATGTATGCCAATTACATATCAACCGTACTTTCCCTAAAATATTTAAATTTTGCAAAATATCTAAGATGACTTCTACCCCAAGAACGCCCTGCAATACAATTAAAAAAAATTGCGGTATCGGCTTTATTATGTGGGCACTAAAAGGTTAAACTTGAAGAAAAATTGAATTTTCCTACTATTTTTTCTTAGTTCGATAACTAGGTTAAGGCGAAAGGAAAACATCAATAAATCATGCCGGTTTTATCTATGTGTGAATAAAAGCAGAAATTTTAAAATTCTGACAGAAATGAGCACTTCCCTTGTTTGATCTATCTTTTTGCAGCACAAAGCTAACATTTTGAAGATAAATGTTATTTCGCCAGTTGAAAATAAATCTTCGGCTGAATGTGATAACAGGTCCATAAATCAATCAATTTAAACACACGGTACAATGAACACAGAAGATTGATTAATCAACTTGATATGGGAAAGAACAGCCCAGACCCGGATCATAAGCAAATTATTCTTTCACTTAGTTCTTGATCTCGTTAGAAAGGAAAGCTTCATTCATTCCAACAACAAAACGGAAAATTATAGCTTGTAGGTTGCAAGTTTTTCCTTTACTTAATGTACTACGTTACAAAATTCGGGTTTCGAATACGCAAATTACAAACACAAATAAGCTTTTTTTATACGATAAGAAAAATAAAATGATAGAAAGTTAAAAAGTATTATTTCGCGACAGACCACTGAAATATGAGTTTTGTCCAGACATACTGAAAGACGATATAAAACGTTACATTTGAAAAATGCTTTCGACGAAACCTGAAAAGAAATTCAACATGTCGTTTCCAAGAAAAATCTCTTAACAGAAGTTCTGATCTCACAAAATACATATTTTTATTATTAAATGTAATGTTAATATTTTGGTTTCGTAAAAATTCTAAGTTTCCATAAACACCATTAACTATTTCGCTTATAATTTAGCTCAATTTGGAGGCACTGCTGCAAAGGTCATAAAAATTACATTGTTAAATTGGCTTAGTGAAATGAACTGGAGAATATGAACGCCGGAAGGCCGCCAACCCGTCAGTATTAATAATATTCACAAGTGAGAAATTAAATTATAAGCCGAGGTTAGATTTTCCCTATTCCCAGCAGATAAAGAAAATTTTGAATACTTTGTAAATTCAGTTGGGAGATATTAAAGCGTAATAAAAGTAGACAATTTAGGTTAACTACTGTATTTTTTGCCTAAATAAATAAAAATGTTGGCTTTGGCATAAAAAAACAGAAATTTATTGATTAAACCAAAATATGCCAAACGTTTCCTAAACTTTGAGGTAATAAGTAAGCAGTTCAGGGCTCTAAGCACCTTAATGCGTATCAACAGCGAAGCAACACATCAATCTAAGACTTTATTCCGGTACTAGTTTAAGTGTCTATGTTAACTACTGGCCTGCTTGATCACCAGACCGTAACTAATCGATATTCGACTCTAACAAAATGAATGCTAACAAAGAGAATAGCACACAAACAGCACTTAATTTTATTTTATAAAATATTTTTTGCATGGCCGTAGATGATTTTATTACCATAGGGGCTAGATAGCTTTATTTTATTGCCCTTATACAGTGAAAGATAATTTGTGTCGCAATGCTAAAAAAGTTTAACGAATTAAATGAAGTTTGAAAGTCAACAAGAAAAACTAAAGCCAAAAAATCTGCCCAAACAGGTAGAAGTCAAATGAAGTTTGAAAGTTAAAAAATTAAAAAGTTTTAAACAGAGAGAAACTTCGTGAATATGTAACAAGAAAATTTCAAACAAACAACGAAAGTTAAAGTTTTAAAAAGTTTGAAAGCAAGAGTTAATTTGTGTCCAAAAAGCTACAAAAATTCAAGGGGTCAAAAAAGTTCGACGGTCAATTGAAAATCTTAAAAAAGAGAGAAAATTTGTGTTCAAATTTTAAGAAATTAAATGAAGTTTAAAAGGCAATTGTGAATCTTTAAAAGGAAAGGAAATTCGTGTCCAAATAACAAGACAACTCCATGGAATCAAATAAAGATTTAGACTCAGTCAATATGCTTTAAATAAAGTGACAATAACAAAAGCTAGAAAATTTTAAGGAGCGAAATGATGTTCGATAATCGAAAAATCGCAAAAAAATTTTTAGTTCGTTTTTTTTGTTCGGTCAATTAAAAATCTTTGAAAAGAGCGAAAATGTGTGTCCAAATAGAGTGAAAATTTTAAGACATTAAATAACGTTTAAAAGGCAAATGATAATAATCTTTAAAAGGAAGGAAAATTTGTGTCCAAATAATAAGACAACGCCAAGGAATCAAATAAATATTTAGACTCAGTCAATATGCTTTAGTAGGGTAGCGGGTAGTCACTCTTCACGGCCCCGGTGAAGATAGGACTACTTCAGGGACGCGACCCTGCCCACGCAAGCCTTATTTTTCTCCTCTATCAAAAGAGAAAATCATGTCCTCAACCCTAAATCCTACCTACATCCTCAAAGTGCAGAAAGTCAAGGGAACGACTACTGCACTACCGATTATTCCCAGGAATATCATTATGGCTGAAAAACTAAATCAAGCCCCCGAGTACGAGCGTCCCTTAAATGGGGCAGGGGTGCTAAGAATCGCCCGTTCGGCCGCAATAGATATTAAAACTAATGTAAGAATAGGTACATGGAACCTACAAAGCTTATACGAGACAGGGAAAGTACACAACACTATAAAAGAAATGAAAAGACTGCATATATCTATACTAGGCATAAGCGAAATGCGCTGGCCTGAATCCGGAAACTGTACTGTAGATGAACACAAAATCTATTACTCAGGAGAAAATAGCAATTACCATCGCAACGGAGTAGCTTTTATTATAACAAAACAAATTGACCAGAGCATCAAATCAGTAACCCAAGTTTCGGATAGAATCATTATGATCAAACTAAATGCGAAACCAATAGATATCAATCTAGGCCAAGTATATGCTCCTACAGCAGAGAGCAGCGAAGATGACCTGGAGAAATTCTATGCAGACCTCGGATGTGTCATGGATCACCTGAAAAATAAAGATTTAAACATCTTAATGGGTGACCTTAATGCGAAGGTCGGCCAAGGAAGACAACGTAACATAGTTGGTGACTTTGGACTTGGCGAAAGAAATGAAAGAGGAGACCGATTCGTGGAGTTTTGCTGGAAAACAACTTATGCATAATGAACACTTTCTACAAATTGCCAAAAAGACGGTTATACACCTGGAAATCTCCGGCTGACTCACCAAATAAGATCGTAAGAAATCAGATCGATTTATTAACTATCAACGAACGCTATAGAAATGCCGTCAAATCAGTTAAAACTTACCCTGGCGCTGACGTACCTTCAGATCACTGCTTATTACTAGGGGAAATAAAACTTAGACTAAAGAAGATTAAACGCCGGGAAGCTCCAGGCCGACTGAACACTGAATATTTGAAGAACAACCGACAACAGATTGTGAAATCTATGGAAAATAAACTAGAAATTAATGACCGTGACCATGAATACAGTATAGAAGACGAATGGAACCAATTTAAGAAAATAATACAGGATGAAATGTCTAACATGACAAAACCCAGGCAGAAGAAAAGTGCATGGATGAACAATGAGATCCTAGACTTAATGGAAAAGAGACAACAATTCAAGAACCGAAACACTGAACAATATAAAAGCACTAACAAAGAAATCAGAACAAAAATACGCCATGCAAAAGAAAAATGGTATGAAGATGGATGCTCGGAAATAGAAAACTTACAAGAGAAACACGATGCCTTCAATATGTACAAGAACATCAAAGAAATAGTCGGAAAACGTAATAGAAACACTAACAATCTAGTAGACAATAACGGTAAACTTATTATAGATGAAGAAGAGAAAATGAAGAGCTGGGAAGAATATATAGGTGAATTATTTAATGACGAACGACAAGAATACGAAATACAAAATATTAGAACAGGCCCTGAAATAACAATAGACGAAATTGAGCATGCGATAAAAACAGCGAAATTAAGGAAAACGACAGGTCCAGATAACATACCAACTGAAATGCTTAACATTCTGGAGAAAAGGGAAAAAAATATCTGCTCCACATGTGCAACAAAATCTATGACACAGGAGTTATCCCAACAGATTGGCTGAGATCTACATTCGTGGCAATTCCGAAAAAAGCAAACTCAAAACAATGTAGTGAACATAGAACTCTTAGCCTAATGAGCAACGTGCTAAAAAAATTCCTCTGAGTCATACACTCCAGAATTCATAATAAAATAGAAGAAAATATGGCTGATACACAATTTGGCTTCCGCAACAATCTCGGCACTAGAGAAGCACTATTTAGCATCCAAGTCCTAGTGCAAAGGTGTAGAGACATTAATCATCCAGTGTACATGTGCTGTGTGGATTTTGAAAAAGCATTTGATCGAGTCAGACACACCAAAATGATCGAAATCAGCTAAAATAACGTACCTGGAATGCCAAGTCAAAGATAACTGGGACATGACCAATGAAATAAAAGTCTGCATAGAAAAATCGCGAACTGCGTTCTTTAAAATTAAAGAAATACTCTGTGGCAGAAATATCAACCTTAAGCTGAAGATAAGACTGGTGAAATGTTATATATTCCCAATACTGTTATATGGAGTAGAAAGCTGGACGTTAACAAACACACTATTAAAAAATGAGCGAAACACTTCGCCTGGACTTTCCCATACTTATAAAATAACATTGTTTTATATTTTCCAACACTTTCGATATACGCCTGTCTAGACACGACTAGTTGGGTAAAATATTCGGACTGAATCAACGGAAGGGCGGAAATTGATATTTGAAAATATATTAATAACTCAAGAAGTATTATTTTTAGCAAGAAATTACTCTTATTAATTTGAATTTAGAATTTCAAAACCTTTCTGATTTTAAAGCCAAAATGCCACGTTTCCATTTAAAAAAAAGTTATTTTTTACCGTGGCCGCCATATTAAAATTGGAAAGTTTTTTACTTAAATACAATCGAGAAGAATTTGCCCTACAACTTTGCTCTTGGGTTTGCGAGTCTCTCTATTAAAATTAAAAAGTTAGCCTACACTGAACATTAAACGACTAGTACAAGAATACAACTGCTGTAGAAAGTATGTATGTGAAATTCTTCTAAGGACAAAAAGATTATTAAGGGGCAAAAAATTCGATTTTTTGATTTTTTTGTAAAAAGATTCTCCTAGAGCAAACAAAAGAAGAAATCTATTTTTTAATTTTGTAGCGAAAATTTTGGGGGGGGGGGAGGGGAAACAGAAGCCCCCCTAAATATTAAAGCATCAAAAAATATTATGATATTCGGATTTTGCTATCAATGATGAGCTATATTGCTTTAACAGAAATATTTTATTGCCCCCTGTTAAATAAATAAAAGGGTACCAATTTTCAATTTTCAAAAATTCACAGAGGGCGTCACAGTTAAATTATAGCAATGCGCAAAAAAATAAATTGTAGAAGATTCTCAGCTCTATCAGCTTAAAAAGTTTAAACAAAAACGTGTGGGTAGTTTTTGAGAAATATTTTTTTGAAAATTTCAAAAATTTTGGAGTGGTGCCATTGAGATCGTTTTTCGATTTTCAAAATTAATGATACTTCATGGTATAGTACCCTTGAAGGGCTACCAAATAAGATGTAGTTGATTCCAATCAGATAACTGGTTTTTGAGTAAATGGGCGTTAAAATCGAAATTTTCAAAAATTCGTAGCGGCAGCCATGTTGAAGCTAGAGAGTTCGGTAAAAAAACGTTTGATTTGTTCTAAGGCCTTCTATAATTTCCACTATTCCAATTTCCAAAATTCAGTTTCTGAAAAAAAAACTACCAAAAAAACATGTTTAACTTCCGCTTCCGGTTTCGGATTCTTTCTAAAAGCTTATTTTGTCGATGCATTTTTGATATACCTCCTCATTCCAAAGCACATCGAAATCGGTCCAGCCGTTCCGGAGATATGAGCGTTACCCACACACCCACACACCCACCCACCCACAGACAGACATTTTTTAAAAACCACTTTTTTAAGATCCTGGAAGCCCAAAACATGTATTTCCGTCAAAATCTCGATTTTGAAAATTTGCATGAAATCAATACTTCCCTATACTGAAAGTATAGGAAAGTAAAAAACTAGAAGCTTTTGAATTGTGGGTATACCGGAGAATACTTCGAGTGAGTTGGGTTGATAGAGTCAGCAACGAAGACATACTGCGTCGAATGGAGAAAGAAGTAGAAATAATTAAAACAATACAAATAAGAAAACTTCAGTACTTCGGGCATGTAATGCGAAATCCCACACGATACAATAACTTACATCTAGTAATGAAAAGCAAAATAATCGGAAAAAGAGGCCCAGGCCGAAGACGAACATCTTGGCTTCGAAACCTGCGAGACTGGTATGGCAGATCTACAACAACATTATTTCGGGCCGCTGTGGATAAAATTATCATAGCGAATATGATAGCCAACGTTCGGTAACGGACAAGGCACAAGAAGAAGAAGAATATGCTTTAAACAAAGCGACAATAAAAATTCTAGAAAATTTTAAAGAACCAAATGAAGTTCGATAATCGAAAAATCGCAAAAAAACTTTTTGTTCGGTTTTTTTTGGGTCAATAAAAAATCTTTAAAAAGCGAGAAAACTTGTGTCCAAATAGAGTGAACATTTTAAGAAATTAAATAAAGTTTAAAAGGCAATTGGGAATCTTTAAAAGGAAAGAAAATTTGTGTCCAAATAACAAGACAACTCCAAGATCAAATAAAGATTCAGAGTTAGTCAATATGATTTAAACAAAGTGACAATAAAATAGCTAGAAAATTTTAAGGAGCCAAATTAAGTTCTATGATCGAAAAATCGCAGAGGACCTTTTTGTTCGGTTTTTTTTCGTCGAAATCTCAAAGTTCGCGTCCGCGAGTTTCAGAACACCCCGTATAGCACAAAAACTCTGGGGTAGCAAATGAATTTCGAGAGTCAGCGAGAAAGATTATTTGTATCTAAAAAGCTAGAATTTTTAAGGACTCAAATGAATCTCGAAATGTTTTAAATTTTTAGGCAAAGATTAGATTTGCGTCCGAATGGCAACAAAAATTCTAAGAAATCATACGAAATTTGAGAATTAGACAAGAAGCTTTCAACAGAAAGAAAATTCGTGTCGGTATTGCAAGACAAACTCAAAAAGTCAATTAAATTTTATGAGTCACTAAAAAACCTTAAATTAAGAAAAAAACCGTGTTCAGCTGCCAAGAAAATTCCAAGTGAACTAATAAAGTTAAAAGAGAAAAAATTCCAAAGATTCAAATAAAGTTTGAGAATCAGTTAAAATGTTTTAAATAATGAGAAAAAATTCGTGCCCAAATAGCTAGTAACTTTCAAGGAGAAAAATGAAGTTAAGAAGTCAATTAAAAGCTTTTTCGCGCTACCGGCAATGTAAGTAGGCCTTACATCCATAGCTACAGGGATCGTAAATGGCTGATAACATTCGTGTACTAGTTACCCTTGACGACGGAACTTAATAGTGTCACTTACATCCCTAGGAAAATAATGTTGATTTTAACTGTTCGTTGATATGGTAACAAGCACAGACAACTTAGAATAATGGGGCTTTTAAAAAATAATTCCGATGACAGCCGTCAAAACGAACTTTTAAAAATATGATTAAATTTCTACCTGTAGGCCTACTTACATTGCCGGTAGCGTGAAAAATTTAATAAGTAACACGGAATGTATCGACTAATAACATCCTCGGCAGGCGACAAGCTTCGGCTCCGCCTCAGCTAGTATTCGCCTACCTCGGATGTTATTACGTCCTTACATTCCTTGATACTTAAATAACTATAAACAGAACGACAATTTGTGTGTAAATAGCGCGATAAAAAAACCAATGAAGTTAGAAAGCTGTAAACAGAGAAACAATTTGGTTTAAAAAAAACCTAAAAAATTTCAAGCAGTTAAATAAAGTTCAAGGCTCAATTAAAACGCTTTAAATAAACAGAAAATGTGTGTCTATGCGTATAACATGAAAATTCTCAGCAAAAAATTAAGTTTAAGAATTATTAAAAAAATTTGCACAAAATAAAAATTCAAGAAGTAAAATAAAGTTTGAAAGTCAATTAAAGAGTTTAAGAAAAGAAAATTCGTGTTTGAATAAAATGAAAATCTCAAGAAAACACATTCTTAGCTTGAGAGCCAGCTATAAAATTTAAAAAAATATAATTTGTGTATTAATAAAAAAAAAAAATATATACAGACGAATTGAGAACCTCCTCCTTTTTTTGAAGTCGGTTAAAAACTAGAACAAGTCAAATGAAGTTCGAGAGTAATAAAAGACATTTAAAATAAAAAAAATCCTGTCCCACTAGCAAGAAATATTTGAAGAAACCAAATGAAGTGTGAAAGTCAATTAAAAAGCTTTTAGAAAAGCGAAAAGTGGTCTCCAAATAATAAGTTTGAAAGTCAATTAAAAATTTTAAACAAAGAGACAAAATTTGTTTAAGTTGCAAGAATATTCCAAGAAAACAAATAAAGTTTAAAAGTTAGTTAAAAGGTGTAAAACAAAGAGACAGTTGGTGTTCAAAAAGCAACAACAATTCAGGAATTTAAATTAAGTTTGACAGTCAATTAGAAAGCTTTAACAGAGAGAAAATTCCTATCCAAGAAGATACAAAATTCCAAGAAATCAAATGAAGGTTTAGACAGAGAGAAGATTCGTGCCCCAATAGGAAGAAAAATTTCAAGGAATTATATTAAGTTCTCGAGATTCAATTGAAAAGTTTAAAACAGAAAGAAAATTCGTCTTCAAATAACAAGGAGCCGAATGAAGTTTGAGAGTCTGTATATTAAATTTAAGCAAAGTAAAAAATCGTGTCCTAAAGAAAAAAAATCAAGCAGTTAAACAAAGTTCGAGTGTAAATTAAAAAGATTAGAAATAGAAAAAAAAAAGAAAATACGTTTCGAAATGGCAAGAAAATTTTAAGGAAACAAATAAAGTTTGAGAGTCACTTTAAAGTTAAGTTTAAAGCATGAAAAAAAAGACAATGAGTCAAATGAATTTCCAGAAGTCGATTAGAAAGATTAAAACAGAGTGAAAAATCGTGTTCAAATAACCAGAAAAACACACGGACTCAAATGAATATATCGAAAATTTCGAAATTAAGTGTGCGAGCCAGTTAAAAAGCGCAAATTTGTGTTTAAATAAATAGAAAATAGGTCATGTGAAGTTAGCAATATTTGAAAAACTTACAAGTCAAAAATGCATGTCTAAAAAGCTAGAAAACTTTAAGAAATTAATTAAATTTTAAAAACCAATTAAAAATCTTTAAATAGAGGGAAATAGCTAAAAACTTACAAGGAATATAAAAGGTTCGATGGGCACTTTGAAAGATTCAAATTCACACATAAGTTATTATCAAAAAAACTGAAGTGTGGACTTCGAGTGAATTTTCCCATACTAAAACTTATCGTATTTTCAAAAGTGTATACTTTATAATTATAACCATCCATTCCATCCATCCAAATTCATAGAAAGCGCCACAGTAAAATTAAAGCTTTCAAACAAAAAAAAAAACAAATTGTAACCAATACTACATACTAATACTTGCCGTTGCCGTATTTGCAAAAGTGTAACATTTAAGGTCGATTCTCACTATTCGTGCAAGGCGCGGGCTCGGCAAGCGCTCGGCGTGGGCAAGGATTTTATGGAGTATTCACACTGTGGCAGGTTACCAGCGGGTTTCAGTCGTGCTCAGCTTGTTGGACGGACATTGTGACAAAAATGTTTTCAACTATCACATTAATAAAAATTGCGCTAATATTGAACGAGGAAGAAAAAAAAGGTAAAAAGACCTCAAAAAAGAAAAAGACGTTACTGAGTACATCAAATGCTAAAAACGCGTAATGAAGAAGGCAAATTTTCGACACTCTATAAGAAAATCGTACAACTCTTCGTTTTCCCGCACATACTCTATCAGCATTTCGTCTTTCTCCGAGGTAAATGTCGACCTCTTCTGGCGCTTCATCATGAAAGAATGACCAATTGGCTGTGGCTTGCCCGCCGCTTGTTTAACGTGCTCGGCTTGGGCCATGCAAAATATTCTTCCAGAGAAAGCACGCGGGCTTGACTTGGCTCTTGGCGGGACCGGGCCCGACCAGTGTGAATGCACATCGTTAAAACCCATAAGAGTAATGAAAAAGAAATCTTGCCTGGACCGTGCCGAGCGCTTGCCGACCCCGAGCCTTGCACACAAGTGAGAATCGACCTTTAATAACAGCTAGACTTCCGGGTTGGAGCCGCGTCATCGGTGCATGAACTGCCGACGTTTCGTCCTCGGTTCCACAGGACATCTTCAGGGCTGTGGTCACTTTGGGATCTGGAACACAACTGATCCCAAAGTGACCACAGCCCTGAAGATGTCCCGTGGAACCGAGGACGAAACGTCGGCAGTTCATGCACCGATGACGCGGCTCCAACCCGGAAGCCTAGCTGTTATTAACAGCGGCCGCGGAAGCCTGCAACTTAGATTGTAACATTTAATAATTATAACGTTGTACAGTTCAGCGAATATTAGATTTCTAAGAAAACAAGCAGCGGGTATTTAAACTTGCGATAGTCTGTTCAATTGGTTTCCGTACCGTAACTCTACCCATAGAAGCAGCGACTACCTGCACCACCAAAGCAAGGTAAGCGCCCGCGCCGGCGGCGAGCCTATCGGCGGATTACAAATTCCGCTTCGGATGTCGAATAAAAATGGTAACTAAAGCTAATTGATGGACGTAGTTAAAATCACGCAAATGCCAGAAAACGCGTTGTTGATATTATACAGTATCGTTTTTTTCTTAATTTTTAAAATAGTTGAACATTTTAGCAAATCCCAATAAAATACTATAAATAGTCTATCGAATTGATAAAAGTTTATAACGATCGGCGTGTGCGTTTTTGACAAAATAATTAATCATTTTCTAATTTTCAAAAATTCCTAGAAGGCGTCAGAGTAAAATTTGGGAGATAAGTAAAAAACACATTTGTAGTTCAATGCAAGCTCTATCGGCTCAGAAAGTTAAACAAAACGTGTAGCCAGTTTTTAATAAATTTTCTTTGAAAATTTTCAAAATTTTGAAGCAGCGACATTACAATATTTTTCGGTTTTTTAAAATTAATTTTCTTTCATCGTATACCTACTACCTAGGAAGCGCTGTCAAATAAGTATTAGCTCATCCCGATCAGACAAGTACTGTTTGAGTAAATGGGCGTTAAAGTCGAAATTTTCAAAAAACTGTAGCGGCCGCCATTTTAAAGCTAGAGAGTTCGGTGAAAAAGTTTTCGATTTGCCTTAAGTTCTTCTCTCAGATTCCATGCTTAAATATTCAAAATTGTGTTTTGGAAAAGATCGCTACAAAGAAAACGTGTTTAACTCCCGTTTCCGGTTTCGGATTTTTTTGAAAAGCTTAACTAGAACTCCAATTTTTGATAAACCTCCTGATTTAAAATTTCATCAAAATCGGTCCAGTACTTTCGCCTGTAGAAGCGTCACCCATACACCCACACACAGACAGACATTTTTCAAAAACCACTTTTTTGGGTTTCCTTGAGCCCCAAGACATGAATTTGCATTAAAATCTAGATTTCGAAAATTTTCATGAAATCAATACTTCTTTATACCGAAGGAATGGGAAAGTAAAAATTGGTTAATTTAAAAAACCAAGAAGTTCAACAGAGTTACGAAAAACGTCTGACTGAGAGAAACTTGCTTCCTAAATTGCAGTAATGGTTTAAAGCAATAGTATTATTTCAAACATGCTTTATAGAACTACGAACGTTCCTATATTAAATGTATGCAAGAAAGTAAACATTTAAATCAACTCCAAAAACCACCATTCTTTTAGAAGTCATTTTAAACAGGTTTGGATTATCCGCATGTCCTTTTTCCAGAACATTTGTGAATAATCGACCGCGAGACTTGTTCCCTGAGAGCATAAACTTGTATAACCTTGCAAGTTGTGTCAGACACAGCAATAAACTGGGTACATAGCATTTGGTCCCACAGGAATTTCTTTGGCACCTAGCTAGTATTATAAACTAACCAGATTAAATGTCCTAGTGCGAAACATAAGTAATTTATATAGCAATATTTGAAAGTCCCAGCTAATTATAATTGTTAATAATGGTCTACTGTGAATTACACGATTGCTAATTACCCCAAGAGTTGGGAAGCCGTAGTTAATGTCGTTAGAAAGAGATGTAAATGCTTGATTTAAATGGATTACAATGTCACTTTACTTGTAGAGATTGAAATTTGCGAGTTTATGGAAATGTAATTAAAAATGATTTTGAATCCAAAATAGCTATAAGTACGACCGTTAATTGCAATTTTTTGTTCAAAGAAAATTGTCTGCTTACTTGTAAATTACAAGAAAAGTTTATTATTTTTTATATACAGAGTGGCTAGGAAAACCCCGGCCACTTTTCTTGCGGCGGTCAAGAGATGGCGCTTTAGTAAAGAAAAATTAACTTAAAATACTGGCAACAACGCAGAATCCAAGACGTTTTGGTTGTTTTGATTTAATATGGGGCGTATTAATTAACTAAAACGTCTTGGATTCTGCGTTGTTGCCAGTATTTTAATTTAATTTTATTTTACTAAAGCGCCATCTCTTGACCGCCGCAAGAAAAGTGGCCGGGGTTTTCCTAGCCACTCTGTGTTTATCAATGAAAGGTAAACAAAGGTTTTTTTAACTGAAGTATAGAAGAATTTAAGTCCGATAAAGTCCAAGAAAACGTTTAACTCAAGCGGAATTTTCCAGCATTGAATTAGTCAGTTTCAATACAGGAAAAGTCTTAAATCAGAATAGACTTCGCTTATTGCATTCAACTGACTAGAACTCGGGTACAGTTGAAAATTTTTTTAAAATGCAAGGTTTGTTGTCGATACTCCACCGAGAGTGCATCATTCTTCATCCAACACACGTTGCAAATCACCGCCTTCCATTTACCGTTTCCTCTCACGCTTTTACACTAATCACGCCCATGCTTTTACGCAAACAGTCTGTTGCCCACAGTATCCATTAATCTTTTAAATGCAATGCGAAATTGCAGGAGTTTATGCTTGAAATTTCAGAAATAGTTACATCCTAGTGCCTTTCAGCCGTTTAATTATCAATATGGAATTGCAAGTAAGTTTCGTTATATGAGGGAAGGACTTTCGAGATTAGAAAAGCTATGACTGCCTAATAGCCTTCATCTCGTAACCTTTTACGGTTGCGTTTTAGTATTTGCTTTACGTTGTGTCTTAAAATTGTAGCACTATTCTAGGTGAATGTTTGTTTTAGTTCAGACTAAGGAAAAAAAGCTCACGGGCAACCGCCACGAGATCTTCCTTGCGTAAGCCTATTCTTTCCTATTCTCCGATTCAAACTATTACATTTACTTGCATAATTATCGACCATTTGGATAGGTTTGAAATTGTAATGTGAAAAATTTTTTAAAATTTTAGGATTTTCAGAATTTTGAAAATGCTGAAAATTTAAATATTTGAAATATTATGTAATTTCGAAAATATTAAAAATAAAATTGAAAATATAAATGTTTTGAAAAAGTTGTAATGTTTGAATGTTTGGAAAGTTTTTAAATTTTGAAAAAGCTTGTCTAAAAATGTTAAAAACTTAAAAATTAAATATTACAAAAATTATGGAAATTTCGGCAACACCAAAATGTTTCAAAATGTTCAGGTTAATAATTTTGGAAATATTTAACTTTTACACAATTTTGTATTAGGGGACCATCGAAAGTTATTATTGTACTAAAAACAGAAATTTTTCAAACTTCTGAAATATTTAAAAATTTTCTAAAAATATAAATTTGTGGAAATTTTTAAAATATTGAAAATACACATTACACGAATTATTAAAAGTTTTTGAAACTTTATTTAAAATTAAATCTTTTATTAACTTTTCGTGTTTTCTTATAATTGCAAACAATATTTATCTGTGAAATTTCAAATTCGATTTTCCAATTTGGACAGTCGTTTTCTTAACGATTATTCTATTAAACTGTTTATACGCTACTGGTAAACCAGAAACTTCCAGAAAAATTTAAAAATTTGGAAATTTGAAAATTTCGAAAATTTGGTACATTTCAAAAATATATAAAAATTTAACGCGTTAGTTTTGTAATTTTTAAAATATCGAAACTTTTGCACATAACGAAAACTGAAAATTGTGTAAATTTTTGAAATAATTGAACATACATTTTTATATTATTTTGTCTAGTTTAATTTTTTTGTAAATATTTAAAATCTTGAAATTTTTAAAAATTCTGCTTTTTTTAAATTTGAAAATTTTTGGTTATATTTGTTTTGGAAATATTTAAAATATTAAATATTTTGTATGTTTTAAATTTTTTGATTAATTTAAAAATTTATTGAAAGTTTTTTGAAATTTTGTAATTTATGACAATTTTGAAATTTGTAAAAATTTTGAAAGTTTCAAAATATTAAATATTAAAATATAATTTTAAATATTTTGCACGTTTTTAAAGGTTAGAAAATTAAAACACTTTGATGGATGATGCAGAAATTTTTGAAAATTTCAATTTTGTTTATATTCAACATTTTTTTTAACGCACGGACAGAAAAATACAAACGGAAAGCAAAGCAAAGCCCGCTCTTATTGGTCTCTTTACAAGGCTTTAAAATGTGCTCATTAGTCAAAGTGTTTGCCATAAAAGTAATACGTGTTTGTTTTAGGCGTAACCTGTATAATTTTTGTAAAATTTTGAACACTATAAAAATTAAAACAAAATTTTTAATTGAAAATATAGATGATTTGCAATTTTTTAGTAATTATGAACAATTAAAATGATTTTTTACATTTTTATTAAAATTATGAAAATTTTTGAAAATCAGGCTTGCGCAGATAGGCTATGCGACATGTGCAGAATACGAATCTAAGGTTCTTTTCCAAGAGCATCTATTTTGAAGTAGCCTCCCTCCCTTTTATTTGAAGCAATTTAGTGGTTTTATGACATTTTGTGTTTCCTAGTTGCAACTTACGCTTATTTCTTGCAATCTCAAAATCGATTTCATTGTTTTCCGTTTATTTAGCCATTATTCAATTAATTTGTGCAGGTAAACGACCAAAAGGAAAGCTCCCAGTGGTGTTTTGCCACTGGAAAGTTGCTCATTTTGTCTTGAACATGCTCATGCCGGCTTTGAAGGCGAAATTAGTAAACTTTTGAATAAACAAAAAATCGATGGTGGGATCGCGGTTGCGCAGACCGCTATTCGACATGCGTAGAATACGAATGTAAGGTTCTTTTATTTCGTACGGTTCACCGTACACTACTTTACGTCATAAATTTGAGTCCGGGAAATGACACATTACAGTACTAGGCCGGGAAGTGTTGCCTCGCATGATGTTTTCGTTGACATTCTTTTCTAACTTGTAGACCTTTCGCCAATCACAAAATAACTGGTATTCTTTTTCGTATCTTCCGATGGACTTCGTGGGAATAAGCTTCTTCGTAGCCTCGGCACATTTTGAAACTATTTCGCTCGAAAAATCACCAGAAGAACACGCAGCGTACATTTTTGGCAACAGTTTCGAAAACAAGAAAAATTTTCAAACATTTGGTTGCTATCGTTACTCTAAATAAGGCAACCAGATTATCCTTAATAATTTGCTTGATTAAAATATAATCCTTTATTTAAAAATTTAAAAAGGCGATACAGCATGAAATAAAATGTTGTACATCACACGGCCGTGAGATGATCTCACAATACTCGTCTTCAAATTCCAGATTCGGCTCCTTCGTCGCCTCATCCGGAAACATCTCGACTCGTTACTGTAATAAGTTATCTCCCGGCCTTATAACGTAAATAACTATTTCGAGCGCGTCTAGTTTGACATAAAGCACCTCCCCCCTTTTTTTGGTGTACCAACCTCGTTCTCTTGCGTTGTCATCCTATTGCAATTAGCAATGTTTGAGCCAAATTTGTTGTTTTTACGTTAACGCGTCTGGACTCAAAAGTAGTATGATAAATGAACACATTTGCTCTCAATTTTAAGCGACGGATACTTCTAACTTTACGCCGTAAAATGAAAAACTTAGTTTATGAATAAACCCTAAATTCTGCTTGCAAAATATTTTAAATTTTACACTCAAAGAACGAAACGTCATGAAAAATTTGAAATAATTGAAAATTTGACGGTTACAACATAATCGTTTTATCGTCAAGTCGTCAAAGCGATGAACAAAAGCACAACGTCGATGTCAATGCTGTTTATATCAGAAGTTTCGTATAATCAGTTTTATTTCCTTAATATATTCCGCGAACGCCATTCATCGTAAGTAATTTGCCTCGTTTCCTTCTTCGGTTCAAGCTGTTTAGCAAATTCCACTCCGTGGAAGTACAAATCTCTACTGCATCAATCATCTGCCCGCCTAAAAATTCCGTGCAAGCTCATCAGTATTAAAAAATTCTCATTTTGTTCCACGGTTTTAAGCCAATTTACATGCTCAAGCGTATTTGGGTCGGAATTAAAAATATTTTTGCCGATTAAGGTCCAATTATTATATCTTTCATTTATCAAGCTTATAGAATTAAAATTTTTGCAAAATTTTTGCTTATTATGTGCTTTTTAAGCTCGTAAAATTATTTCTATGTTATATCTTTTCGTATGACGTAAAAAGTCATGGTTTGGTAGCAAACAAAAGCGGAATTTATATTCTGTGGCTGGAAATAGACATAACAATATAATTTACAAAAGGGAACAAAATCTCCTATTATAAAACTAAACCACGTTCCTTTGCTGTACCTTCCAAATATACAATGCATACTGTGCTCCGGGGATTTCCAGTAATCCAATTAGGATCTCCTTCACAGACTTCCTTTTTCAAAAGGGATTTGAATATCCCCTCGAAATGGATTTTTTATTGTTTGCCATAAAACTGTGATTCCCGAATATTTTGTTCGGTAAACCAACCGCGAATATAGAAAATCTTTCTTCAAGCCATAATAATTCTAAATTTTATGAAGAGTAAGTAACTCTTACCTAGTTAGGAGTAACGGTTTCAGACTTCAGTGGCGGAACCAGAACTTTTGCTTTGGTCAGGCTTTAGTTAACATCAACGAAGAAAATAATTTTCTGCAAGTCGATAACGAAAGCTTCATTAAAATGGACTAAAAAAATCTGCTGGTAAACGCAAATATTTTCTAAACTAACAGGTTTTTCTTCTTTGGAAAATAATTGTGTTTGCAAAAATGTTCAAAATAAACATAGAACTTTTTATTTATGGACTTATTTTTTGGTGTCTTTACTTCTTTCAGAAAAAAAAAATTTTTAAACCATTTTGATTAGAAAACTTGTTTTTCCAGGGTGATCTCTCTAATTTTTTTATACGGTTTTAGTAACTTCGATAAAATATATACAGGATGTTCGTAATTTCATTTTTAGACTTATATGACGCATTCTAAGCACTAAAATAAGTAAAACAGTTCCCATAAGCTTTATTACAGAGCTATACCCTTCTAAAAGGAGGAGGGAGATAAATACTTTCTTATAGATAACTTTCAGCGTGATTGCACCAAGTTTTTGAAATTTTGTGACTGCTCATTTAGTTTTATTTTATTAATTATTATCTTTTACGTAGGTCAACCAGAGACGTCCCCTAAGAGAGTCACGAAACATTTAAGAATAAAGCTTATCGACTTGAACCAGGTATTGGTTTAATGTATTTTTATGTAGTATTCAAGGTTATTAGGCAAATGTTTAAGTATTATAAAAGTTAAAAAAAAATAATAAAAAATATTTTGAATGTGTCCATCCCTTTACGTTGATTTTTGGCTGCTTGGGGCGTGTCCTCCGCCTAGCGTTTAAAGTTGATTCTTGGCTAGTCGTGGATGTTCTTCCTCACACAGGGCTTGAGGTTGATCCTTAATTGCTCGTGGGCGTTGATCCCTGCCCAGTGTTTAAAGTTTATCGTTGGCTACTCATGCGTTCCTTTTCCTTAACGCTTGATGTTTAACCTTAGATGCAGGTGGGCTTTTTTTCGCCCAACGCTTGAGATTGATTCTTGGTTTCTCGTGGACGTTGCGACTCGCCCAACGCTTGAAGTTATTCCTTAACTGTTAGTATACATTGCGTTATCAACCAGCGCTTGAGATTGATTCTTGGCTGCTCGTGGGCATTGCTTCCGCCCATCGTTTTAGGTTGATCTATGGGTGCTCGGGGGCGTGTCCTTCGCCCAGCGTTTGAAGTTTATCTTTGGCTGGTTGTAAACGTTCTTCCTTGCACAACGCTTGAAGTTGATCTTTAACCGCTCTTGACCCATTGTTTGCGGTTTATCCTTGGCTGGTCGTAAATGTTTTCTTTCGCTCAGCGCTTGAGATTCATTCTTAGTTGCTTGTGGGCGTTTTCTTCGTCCATCGCTTGGGCTGTTCTTTTACTACCTGTACGCGTTCGCCATCACCTAACGTTTGAGGTATATGCTTGGCTGCTTGTGAACGTTTTCTCTATCAGAGCGCTTGAGATTTATACTTGGCTGCCCGTAAGTGTTTCTCCTCTCCCAGCATTTTCGGCTTGTCTATAACAGCTCCTGGCCATTCTCTTCGCTAAAAGTAAGAAGTTGATCCTTAGCTGTCCGCGTGAGTTTACTTCAAACAGCGCTTGCGGTTTACTCGTTGGGTGGGTCATGGGCCCAGCGTTCAAGGTTTATGTTTGGCTGCTCGTGGACATTCCTTTGCTTAACGCTTGAGGTTTAACCTTAGATGCAGGTGGGCATTCTCTTCGCCTAATGCTCGAGGTTGATCCTTAGCTGCTTGTGAACGTTACCGCTCGGCTAAAGCTTAAACTGTATCTTAACTGCTAGTGTGCGATCCCTCCAACCAACGCTTGAGGTTTGCTCTTGAGTGCTCGTGTGCATTCTTTTCGTCCACCGCTGTAGATTGATATTTCGGTGGTCCCTCCCGCTCAGCGCTTGAGATTTATTTTTGGTTACTTGTGGGCGTTGTCTTTGTCCGGCGCGTGACGTCGTTTCTCTGCTGCTAATGGACGTTTGTTCTTGCGCAGCGTTTAAAGCAGAACCTTGGCAGATCATGGGTTTTGCCTTCTCCCAATGCTTGATGTTTAACCTCGGCTGCTCATAAGTGTTTTGTCTCGTTTAGCGCTTAAGGTTTATTATTTGTTGCTTGTATGCGTTTTCTTTGTCCACCGCAGCAAGGTTCATCCTTTGCTACTTGTAGGCGTTTGCCTTCCCCCTACGTATAAGGGTGAACCTTGGCTGCTCTAGGGCGTTCCCTCTCGCTCAACGTTTGACGTTTATTTCTGCCTGCTTGTAGGCGTTTTCTTCGTATACTGCTTAAGGTTCTTCCTTGGCTGTTTCTAGACATTCGTCTTCACCTAACGCTTGAGGTTTATTCTTGGCTCCTGGGCGTTTCCCTTCACTAAAATTTTGAGATTTTATCCTTAGCTGCTCGTGAACGTTCCTCCTCGCTCAGCGCTTTAGGTTTGTTAATGGCAGCTCGTGGCCGTTCTCTTCGCCGAACACTTAAAGTTGACCCTTGGCTGTTAGTAAGCGTTTCCCCTTGCACAGTGCTTGAGGTTGTTCTTTTGCTGCTTGTGAGCGTTTGCTCCCACCCAGCGCTTGAGACTCAATCTTGGAAGCCTGTGGGCGGTACGTTTTCTCATCGCTTGAGGTTGCATAAGCGTTTCGTCTCGTTTAGCGCTTGAAGTTTATGTTTGGTTGCTGGTATGCGTTCTCTTCGCTCATCGCTTAAGGCTGTTTGCCGTTTGCCGTTTGCCATCCTTCAGAGCTTAAGATTTGCCCTTTGCTGCTCATGGCCGTTACCTCCCGTTCAGTGCTTAAGGTTTATTTAAAATAAAAGTGATGAGATATTGAAAAAATACAATAAATGTATTAAACTTCTTTTGTGTTTTATTTAATCAAGTTCAGCTACTTTAAATATGGCATCTGTTACTACGCAAACGTACCACTAAAGGTCACAACGTACCACATACCTAGGTAGCAATGTAATAGTACCATCTTTTTTTACAAAATATATGTTTACTGGTTGTCTAGAAAAATCTTTTTTATTGTTGAAAAGCTATTTTACTCCCAATAGTGTTCATGTAAAAAAATAAAGACCTTCAACACTCCCACCTTAATTGTCATAAATAAATTTTTAACGATTTCTTAAACAATAAAAATCGTTTGTGTGAAAACTTCTGATGAAACGAAAATTTCACGAAACCAAGCAAGGCCGAGCTTATTAACCCGAAATTTAATCTTGAACGCTAATATTTTATTCATGTTGTCAGAGACAAATTATCATTAACGAGAAACATTATTATTTAACAGAATGTAACCAATTTTTGCACACGATTTTAAATTCGGTTTCGCTAACTGCGAGCTTTTGATAAAGGCGAAAGGAAGCAATAAGTGACTTCTAATGAAGCCGAGTTCACAAACTTTTCTAATATATTCGCTATTATGACTGCTTAATGAAACTCGCAGCGAATTTGCGAGTTTCTCTGTAGAGGCAACTCGTTCAATAAGGGAATCGTTT
This sequence comes from Ctenicera cuprea, assembly GCA_958336395.1. Lineage (NCBI taxonomy): Eukaryota > Metazoa > Arthropoda > Insecta > Coleoptera > Elateridae > Ctenicera > Ctenicera cuprea. Next base: position 5,953,673 of record OY284492.1, on the reverse strand, counting down.
ACACTTCGTATATTACGAAATATACAGGGCATTGAAAATTTAAACCTGATTTCGTTTCTCATTTATTTACGGGGTAGTTATTTGCGCTAAATTTAAAAATCAAACGGATAATTTTATTTTTGCACCTTACTACGATTAGAATATATTTTAAAATATTGTTTGGAATTGTTAAAAAAAAAAACAAAAAATCAGGTAATGTCAAGTTAATACCAACAGATACGTTTCATAATTTTAGCTTTATATAGCCTAGGCATTCACTTTACACAAGAGAATGTGAAAAATAGGTTCCTCGATTTCCACAACTGGCCATAAATCATTCAATTACGATCACGGTTCACTGGATACGTGAAGAAAGTTAATCAGGTCCCAGTGAGGGTTAAGGCTATCGGAAATTCTTTCAACCATATTATGGAGAGATGTAATTTTAGGACAACTTTTTTAAATTATCCAACGATTTTATTTACCCGAAGAAGGAAAGCTGTTTATCAAAAACACTCTTCCATTAATTTATTTCATTACGTTTTATATCTCAATGTGGAGTGAAATACTTAAACATGAAAGAAAATCCCATTTTGATATTTTGCTCGTCACTTACACATTTAATTTTTGAATCCTGAAATACAGCTTCTGCCTTTAATTTAACGCTCGGAAGCACAAAACGAAAGTAGAACGTGAATAATTAACGAAGCTGTATAGGCGGCTGTCAATTAACAGCAACCGTGAAGACAAAGCCTATGCATGAAAATTTGCATATTTGCGATTAAATAAAAGCAACAGTAATAAACATTTTTATTGCGAGGGATTTCAATAAATTCTCTCGCCGATTGCGCGAATGAAAAGCGAACTTTTTTTGAAACACCAAACAAATAAAAGAAGCATCGAGCGCAGGTAATAATAAAATGGAAAGGCGTATCGTGTACTGTGATGAAATCCTGGATGTTATCGCTCGTTATGAGACAAGCACAAAGACAAAAATTACAGGATATGAGAATTCGAAATTACACGAAGAATTGCTATATTCTGTTTTCAGATGACAAGTATAAATGTGGAATAGGTACGTATACAACAGCAAGCAAAAAATATTTCATTTGTTGAAATTGTCTTTCATTAAAAAGCACTAAAGTTTGAAGAATTTTTTTGTAATAAATTTTAGAATATTGTAGCAGCATTGCAGAGAAACGCACATCAGTTTTAGGAGATTCTAGAGCGAGCCTCGCACAATTGAATTTTTTAACACAAAAAAACATCTTTTTGTCTAAATAACTTAAAATTGCAAAATTTAAAGATGTTAAATAAGTTAAAATGAAAAACACAAAATTTGTATCCAAACAATTAGAACAGTTTTCTAAATTATCAGAAAAAGTCAAAAATACACAAAATGCATCAATCGGAAGAGACATTTCTACAGCAATTAGCTGGAAAATTCTAAAGATTCAGAAGAAGTTTAAAAAAATTTTAAAAGCTTTAAGATAAATAAACACGACGTGTTCAAAACGTTAAAAAGGCGCTGTATTTCATGAGAATTTCAAGACATAGTTAAAAAGCTACAAACGGAATTAATTTCGTGTATAAAGCGAGCGTTGCAAGAAAAAAATCTAGCAAATTCCAAGTAACCACAAGAAGGTTGAGTGACATTTAAAAAGTTTCAAACACAAATCCAAATCCTATTTTAAGAGTTAAACAAAATTTAAAATTTAGGATCATTTTTAAACCTTCAAATAGAGAAAAAAAGTTTGTCCTACATAGGGATTACAAATTTATCGAATATTGAAATTACCGGTAATTCAGTAGTTGCTTTGAAAATTGCCGGTAAACCTGACTTTACTGCAGATAGGTTTCACTTCGGTGGAAAGCGTTCCAAAGACCCAAGCATCGCAATGTGAGTAACTTTTAACTCTAGAAAAACACAAAATAAAGTGCGATGACTCGAGAAGAGATTAAAATCAAAACACAAGGCAATTATTTAATAAACTTTAAATGCAAAACAAATATATAAAATTATTAACTAAAATAAACTTAAAATTGAATAACGTTAGTTGGCTAGGAATTAGATCAATTTCTTATTGCTTCGTAAAACATGCGCGCAAAATTTACAGAAATTACCGGAAAAAATACCGATTTTCCGTTTTCGTTCGAAGAGATTTTTAAGTCATTTGAGCCAATGAGACACACAAACCGTAGACATTACATTTTGCTTATTTTTATCAAAAACTGTAACGGCCCGCTGTACCGACGAATATGCGCCCCCCCCCCATGTGACTTCTAGCAGTGGGGCCCCTCACCACTGGAAGTTGAGACAGATAGAAGGGATGCCGATTAAATAGATAGATAATAAAAATAGTGAAACTCGTGGGCTATGCCCTCCGTATTTGTTTGTTAACAATAAATAAGCGAATGCAGTAAATAGCGTAGCGGGCTTATAGTAAATCCGGATCCTTTCCCTCTCCTTCAACATTTAGTGACGACGTATTCAGTAACATTCTCGACACACTGCGATACCGGCGGAATGTGTTACTTACATCATTATAACTCTTGTAACTTAATTTGCGATTGATTTAATTCTATTAGAATTGTTAGCGTTATTTAGGTTAGTAAAATGTTTCTATTTCTATTTAGTAAACTGTTAGCAATTCTTTGTAAAGAAAAAAATTTGCGATTGCTTTCATTGTTGTAATGACAGCTTTATTTGGGTTATTGAAGCGTTGTTTCTGCTTAGGAATTCTTTCCAAATCGTCAAAACATTATAAACATCAACAAACTGATAAATTAAATCCAACACATTACAATTTTTGACCTGTACAGATGTCCAGATGTAATGTTAGGAATGAAATTGGCGTGTTAGGAATTTTCGCGTTGATTCATAGTTTTGAAATATTATTCCTGAAAACTCGCTATGATATTCAGTCTGCATCTCCCACGACAGTCGTAAGTGAGCGCAGGCGGAAGAGAATTTTAATGAAACAAAGAACGGCCGCGCACGCAGGCATCCGAAAGCTAAGACAGCTGAGAATCAGCATTTACTACATAGGTTTGCCGAACCCGTGTCCTACGCCCCACAATTTTAATGATAACTTGTTTTAAAATACCCAAGCTTTTCATATCAAGCGCCGCGTCGTGACGTGAAAAATTTTCAAGTAGTAAGAGGAGGTAGTTAAACAAAAGATTTCAATAGAGATAAAATACATACACACAGAGCAGGATTGAAGCCTTTAGAACATATTTGTAAAATATTTAAAAATGAAAAAACAAAATTCATGTCATAAAGCTTAAAACTGCCAAGAAATTAATATAGTTTAAAAAAAGTACCCTTAGCACTTTAATGGAGTTGAACAAAAATTAAATAAAAGAAAATCCTTACCAAATACATTTTCAAAAACTTAACACAAATACAACAGATATTCGTTTTACCTGAACAATAAAACGAAATTGAAGCTTGCGGATAGGGGCAAAAGAGATGTGCTTTTGATAAATGCAAACAAAGAGTAAATTTAGCTTATGATTTTAACAGCCTTTGTTAATACAAAGATAAAGCTTTTGAACAATACCTACCCGCAAACTTATCTTTCGCATATGTGAATGTTTATGAAACAAAGCGGTCTAAATAAGTATGTAATTGTGTTGAAACAATAGCGTAAAATTTAATCCTGATAAAGAAAGGACAATTTTCACAAAAGCACGAGTTAAAAATAAATAAACTATTTTAAGTAATTGAATTCAGAAAATGTTTCAATAATATTATTTAATAATTAACTTCCTACCACTTTTTTTGCTAACAATAGAAATGTAAAATAAGAAGTCAATGTTCATTTACTAATTATGTCTCTTCATTAAAAGCAAGTACCCAATTATAAAATACTCATACAATTTGGGGAATATTGCGTACTTATTAGAGCTTAGCTCGGTACCCTCCAGGCCTCGAAATAATGGATTTCCGATAACGCTTTAATTACTATAACAGCTGTGCGCTGCACAGTCCGTGCTGCAGGCGGAATTTGTCGTTTATACGACAAAATGACAAAGACACATTATAGACCTTTACTGTGGTACATTCAGTTATTCACTTGATACGAGTACAATCGTGACCGAGGAGCATAATAAATCCTAGCAAGAGCATAGCACCACGAAGTTAATTTATTGAACAAAAACTGTCAATATTTTAAAATTAAAAACGCTGAACTGGAATAAAGGAAGGTAGATTTCTGTAACCGTAACAGCAGGAAGAGAGTAGATAACACTTTAGTCCTGGTGCTTACATAAATGGAAAAAGCTGTTTTTGTTTGAGTTTAGGCTCCAAATTCGAGCGAAAGCAGGGAAATGTTTTCTTAAAGCATGAATGTTTGGAAAAACAGCAAGTTCGAGTCTAAATTTATCCTTACAACGCAAACAAAACACTTACAAAATATTTTTTATCACATTAAATTCAAAATTTTTTTATAAGCTTTTTGTCTTACATAGCTAAGCATACAGAAAGTTTGCCTTTTAGTTAAGGTAAATTTTTTTGCTGATTTTTTATGTTTTTGCTTCCTCGCATATACGTGATTAATTAATAAGTTTAGGAGAAAGCTTTCAATATTTCAAAAATCACACAATAACTTCAAATGTAAAATATGAAACGCAAAATTTTGAATTAAGTTCATTCGTATTCTAACAGAGATTAATGAGATACTTACAACGGTTGTTTTGAATATACAACTTCGTCATAATGCTTTCCAACTTACGCAGAAACTCAGCGTTGTGTCTAATCGTGTCATTAATCACGGGTTCGTTTACTAGACGATATTCGCAAATTAAGGATGGACATAATCATTCAATTTGGATGTAATTTATTCTGGCAGAACTTGAAAATTTTTTGGTTCGCTGAACTTCAAATTTCTGATTTATTCATTTATTCCTTCATCAATTAAATTTCAGCGAGAAGTTCAACGACTTCATTTTGAAATTTCAGTTGGTGATGATAATATTAGATTTGTACTTCAAAACGGAAAGTTTATTATTTCCAACCGTAAAAATTATAATTATACTCGGCACGAAATTATTGTTTTAAAGAAATTTTCTAATTTATGAATGGGGTTTCAGAACTGATTTTTTTTATAAAATGCCAAATTTGTCGTAATTTTAAAAACAACAATTGTAAGTACCTAGCACGAAATAAATTTTTGTTTTTCATGGTTCTTTGGAAAATCGCTTAAATCGAGTATCAAAGCTAAAATTTCACGAAACCAAATCTGTCGTAGCAAGAAAAATAATAAATACACCCAACTCTAATTACATACTAAATATTGTTTTGTAATTTATGACTTACATCAAGTTTCAGATCTGAATCTTTATAAAGTCAACGCTGTCGTAATAGCAACAATAACTATTACCAAGAACCAAACTGTTAGCCCAATTTATTAAGCTGAAATATCATAGAAATTGAAATAACAAATTATACCGAAAAAAATATTATTGTTTATTCTGCAAATTTTTAAACGGTTTTCTAATTTCTGACTTTTATATAAAATTAATGTGCCCGAGCCCGCCCGACCACAGGTGCTTTCGGCCCAAGCCGCTCGAGTACAATTTCAGGAAATGGCCCAGACCGATCTGGCCCGGTCCAATTCTACCCGAGCCCAACGGATACGGCTCTGCCAGTTATTTTAATAAAATCACAGTTGGAATGATATATTAATAAGTAGGCCTGGCTCGACCCTTTCTCGGACCGAACCTAGGGCTTGCGCCAACTTCGTACATCTCTAATTCAGAGCCCCATCAAGCCCGGTTCACTTCTACCCGTTCGAATAGATCCGGCCCTGCTAGTAATTTTAGTAAAGCCCGAGTCCGGATGAGATACTAACAAGAAGGCCGGTCCGCCCCTTTCCCGGACCGGTTTGTGAGCCAACTTCATGCATCTCTAATTGAGAGCCCCATCCGGCCCGACCCAGTTCTACCCGGCCCGAATAAATCTGGTTGTACCTGGTTATTTTATTAAGACCCCATGCCGAATAATATATTGATAAGTATGCCAGGCCCGGCCATTTCCCGGACGGGGCCTGCCGCTTGAGTCAACTTCGTACATTTATAATTCAGAGTCCTATCAAGCCTAGTCTAGTTTTACCCGGCCCGAATAGATCCGGTCCTACTAGTTATTTTGAAAAATCGGAGCCCGGATGATAGATTAATAAGTTGTCTAGGTCCGGCCCTAGGTTTACTCCAACTTCGTACATCTCTAATTCAGAGCCCCATCAGGCCCGGTTACATTTACCCGTCCCGAATAGATCCGGCCCTGTTAGTTATTTTAATAAAACCCGAGTCCGGATGAGATATTAAGAAGGTCGGTCCGGCCCTTTCCCGGACCGGACCTAGTTTGTGCGCCAACTTCGTACATCTCTAATTGAAAGCCCCATCCGGCCCGTTCCAGTTCTACCAGGCCCGAATAAATCCGGTTGTACCTGGTTATTTTATCAAGACCCCAGCCCGAATGATATATTGATAAGTATGCCAGGCCCTGCCATTTCCCGGACCGGGCGTACCGCTTGAGTCAACTTCGTACATTTATAATTCAGAGTCCTATCAGGTCTAGTATAGTTTTACCCGGCCCGAATAGATCCGGTCCTACTAGTTATTTTGATATAATCCAAGCCCGGATGATAGATTAATAAGTTGTCTCGGTCCGGCCCTAGGGTTTACTCCAACTTCGTACATCTCTAATTCAGAGCCCCATCAGGCCCGGTTCACATTTACCCGTCCCGAATAGATCCGGCCCTGTTAGTTATTTTAATAAAACCCGAGTCCGGATGAGATATTAAGAAGATCGGTCCGGCCCTTTCCCGGACCGGACCTAGTTTGTGAGCCAACATCATGCATCTCTAATTGAAAGCCCCATCCGGCCCGTTCCAGTTCTACCAGGCCCGAATAAATCCGGTTGTACTTGGTTATTTTATCAAGACCCCAGCCCGAATGATATATTGATAAGTATGCCAAGCCCTGCCATTTCCCGGACCGGGCCTACCGCTTGAGTCAACTTCGTACATTTATAATTCAGAGTCCTATCAGGTCTAGTATAGTTTTACCCGGCCCGAATAGATCCGGTCCTACTAGTTATTTTGATATAATCCGAGCCCGGATGATAAATTGATAAGTTGTTTCGGTCCGGCCCTAGGGTTTACTCCAACTTCGTACATCTCTAATTCAGAGCCCCATCAGGCCCGGTTTAATTTTAGCCGTCCTGAATGGTTCCGGCCCTGCTAGTTATGTTAATAAAGCCCGAATCCGGCTGATATATTAATAAGAAGGCCGGTCCGGCCCTTTCCCGGACCGGACCTAGTTTGTGCGCCAACATCGTACATCTCTAATTGAGAGCCTCATTCGGCCCGGGTCCAGTTCTACCCTTCTCGAATAAATCCGGTTGTACCTGGTTATTTTATTAAGAACCCAGCCCGAATGATATATTGATAAGTATGCCAGGCCCGGCCATTTCCCGGACCGGGCCTACCGCTTGAGTCAACTTTGTACACTTCTAATTTAGAGTCCTATCAGGCCTAGTCTAGTTTTACCCGGCCCGAATAGATCCAGTCCTACTAGTTATTTTGATAAAATCCGAGCCCGGATTATAGATTATTAAGTTGTCTCGGTCCGGCCCTAGGGTTTACTTCAACTTCGTACATCTCTAATTCAGAGCCTTATCAGGCCCGGTTCACTTCTACCCGTCCCCAATGGATCCGGCCCTGCTAGTTATTTTAATAAAGCCCGAGCCCGGATGATATATTAATAAGTAAGGCCCGGCTTTATTCTGGACAGGGTCTAGGGCTTGCGCAAATTTCGTACATTTCTAATTTAAACCCTATTAAGCCTGGTCCAGTTTTACCCGACCAGAATGTATATATTGATAAGTAGGTACGGCCCGGCCCTTTTTCGGACAGGGCCTAGCGCCAAATTTGTACACCTCTAATCTAGAGCCTCATCCGGCCCGGTCTAGTTCTACCCGGCCCGAATGAATCCGCCCCTACTAGCTTCTTTAATAAAGCCCCAGCCCAGATTACATATTTATAAGTAGGCGCGGACTAGGGCTTCGGTCAACTTTGCATATCTTTATTCACAGCAGAATATTCATAAATGCCAAACTAGTTGGCATAGCAAAAATAATAAATGCATGACAAAGTACAACGACAAACTGGTACGAACAGTTTACAGCACGTGAGGAACAAACGCTACGCTGAAGACTAAGAGAATTTCAGATCAGCAAGTGGCGGCACCTAGCGTGAGCCATAATTCGCCACGTTCCTCTTCGGCCCGGATTAAGTACCTCGCAATCAGCGCTCTTGTCCAAGTTAACGACGGTTCAACAAGAACAAGCTACCAATCATGGTAACCAATTAAGGTAAACCTTGAACTTAATCAAAGAGAGGTGGACGTACCGAGTTGAAATCACCGGAGTGACCGTTACAAGTGCCGACCCCGCGAAAGGTGGCTTTGTTTACGCCTCTCACATAAGTTAAGGACGTTGGCCGTCCCGCCAGAACTGGGAGTAAATAGACCTTTTAGGTCGCGGTGCCCCGGACAAGCAGATGATACCAACCTAGGAAGAAACAAAATTCCCTTGTGTTAGATCGGCGAAGAACGCCGACTTTATTCACTATAATTCTATGAACTCTGTCTGCATTCGCAGATGACACCGAATAACGCAAAATTTTTTACGTAAATTAGTAGAATGATTTTCCGTAACTTCTCGAGACATCTCGAAATATTTCGATTATTTTCATTCGAAATTTCTATTAGTAGTAAATACCAGAGGTAAGCTGCAGCTGCAATTATTTTAAGTAAATACTACTAAAGAGATACAATGAAAGCGTTAAATGTCTCCTGTATTTTATTTACTAAATTCGGCTACTTTAGATCTCGTTACTTCAAAAACGACGGCCGATTTATCACACATCCATAGTCAGCAACGTTACAGTATTATATTAATAATATTTTTCTGTATTATTAGAACATCAAAGCAGCATCTATATCTGAAAGATCACATGGAAACGTAATATAAGCTACTTTAGCGGCGCAGAAAAGATCCTTTGTAATTCTATTCTAGAGAACGTGGTAAGAAAGCCTTGCAAATAATACGAAAAGCACCAACCAGCTTTTACCTCAAAGCATTGCATTGACGTGATTTGGTGGTTGGAGTAGCAGGACAAAGTAAATGGTAGTGAGTGATTTACAACGTGTCTCCTTTAAAGAGTTAGTTCGTAAATCTCTCGAGTGTATTTCACTCTAATCAGTCAACTAAGTATGTTGAACAATCGATTAATTAAGGTACGGAGAAATAAACCTTTAAAGTGGTGCCAAATCAGCAATATTAAACATAAATTTGAATTAAACTTCAAGGCTCTACCCTGAGTAAATTAAAGTTACACGCGGATGGCGTTTTGTCATAAATCAGCCAGCTAAGTTTTAAGATTAATCACGTACCATGAAATGGAGAGTTGTTAAGTTGAATATATATCCAAAGTAAGACCTACAGGGACATATTCGCGGTAGCAAAAGCAAGTCGCTAAAGGGGTTAATGACCGTTCTAACCCTCCGAGAAAACGTGTAAAGACCGCAGAAGGAAGACCATATACGAATTTCCTTTCTTTTGTGTTATAGAGCTTTCAGGCCAGAAAGTTTTGCCTCTAGTCGTTTGCAATTGATTTCTCTAAAAGTTTGATATTGACTCAACACGTTGAGGCATTTTTATGACAGCCTTAGGAAGTAAAATAATGAAACATGAATAAAATCAACTAAACCTGTTAATAAATAAAGTCAATATACATTTAGTTATCTTCGAACGCTGGTAATGAAGACTTAGTTCTTGAAAAGGTACTTTACGATTTTATAAACACCTATACAAGGTGTTTCCTAAGTACGTACAGTTTCTGTAGGGTTAGGAGATGAATTAAGCAAATAAAACTGTAACTCGTAAATAATTTTATGAATAAAAAGTTGTAACATGCCACACTACATTGTTTTTTGAAAAAATCTGATCGCAAAGTGGAAATTTATATTATTGTAATAAAACAACATTTATTAAGCAGATGTAGCCCATCGACGATGGCGTTTACAAACGGGATTAATAATCCAGTATCTATTAATATAAAAAACTTAAACCGCGCTATCATTAAAATGTTTGGTGAACTCTTGCTATGGAATATGAACTGCATGTCTTACGTTATGCCATAAATTAATCAATCAGCTCTACCAATTTAGCTTTAACGGTTCGGAATTTAAAATTGTGATTTTAAAAATTACAAATAGTATTGTTGGTTGCAGTAGTGTTACATCATTGATTATTTATTTTTAGCTAGTTAAGATACAAACCAGATTGCTTAGTTTCAAGGTTATGAGTTGTAGAGGTTATGAAACGTTATGTTTTCTCAAATTTATTAACGCAAGGCTGAATACTATATCTCTACACACCATTTTCTTGAACCCCATTGCGAAAATATGATTCAATTAAAAACATATTGTGTTTTTGTGTCAAAACCATTTTAACAAACAGATTTTGGTTAAATATTTGTTAAAACGACAAGTTATTTAATTGCAGGCATGTGAACCAAACAAATACACTACTTTGATTTTTCATGGCAAGAGTTGACCAAAAATTTAAATGATCACCCAGTAGATGCCATTAGAAAATTGCAAAATGGCCACGATGTGTTCTTTCAGGTTTGAAATTTCTTACGTTTTTTACAATTTCATGGAAATTTAGAAAAATTTTAAGAATTTAAAATTCAAATTTTTATAATTTTTTAAAAATCGTATAAATCTGAAAATTTCAAAAAATTTTAAAATGCAAAATATTTCGTACATTTTAAAATTATAAAAAATGTTTTGAAACTAAATTTTTTGAATTTGTGAAAATTATTAAAACTTAAAAGTTTTGAGAATAATTTAAAAATTATGGAAATTTTTAAAATTTTTAAAAATGATCTTAAAAATTTCAAAATTTTTGAAAATTTGAACGTTTTTGACAGTAGCAAGTTATATTCCAATAATACAAAAAAATAGTAGACGTTTTAGGATCCAGTTGCTATGAAATATTACAGCGATCCACTCTACAAAGGAGAATGGTCTTTATACCATATATCATCATCAGCATCATCATAATCTATCCTCATATACCTGAAGGTGTCGAGGTCTTTCACTCCGGGTAGACTCTTCGCTTGTGTAGTAGGAGGTAGTGGGTCTTTAAACCACCACGCTCCCGAAGCTTATGCCACCCTTCATGCACATTCATTCAAGCCGTACGCACATGTGTTTTATTTGTATGTTAATGTTGTGTGTGGCTTTGTTACTTGTCCTGGTCAGCCAGTAATCAAGGCAAGCGCCGTTAATTGTAACTCAACGTCGAATAGTTGCTGAGCTCGATACCCATCCACAGAATTACAGAAACATTTTCTGCTTCTTCCGGGATTCTAACCGAGGACTCACGCATTATGAGCCTCATCCTCTTACCACCGGACCACTTGGACATTTTTATAACATATATTCAAAATAAAAGATACACAATAGTTAGCCATGGATAATAAAATTACTATCCTTGCATTGTTCTTAACTGTCATAATTCTGTTAATGTCACTACAAATGACAAACTTAACCTAATAATTTTGAATGACAATATTATGTTTTGTATGCTTAAATTCGAAAGCATGCAAAGGCAATAATTGTATTTTCCATGGCCAATCCTTATGTGTTTTTTATTTGAACATATAGTATAATGCCCTCGTAACTGTATGGGTTCTCACTATTAAAAATTGAGACAGATGGAAAGGATCCGTATTTAATGTATAGAAAGATAGATTTCGTTTAAGTACAAAAATAGGGATATTGAGAATCAATTACGTGGCTTAGCTCACAACTATGAAATTAAATTAAACGATTAGTGGTTTCTGCGCCGTGGATTTGACGCATACACTTGTGATTAGCATTAGAAGAAAACTGTTGTATCTGTAGTTTAATTAGATAAAACAGATTAACTATAATAGACAAACAATAAGAGGTGGTTTTTTGTCCGAACCTAAGGACTATTATGTTTTCAATTAAATATTCAGTTTGTAAGTAGGTGTAGTATTCATTGATGTAATAAAAAATAAAAAAAAAATTAACACAAGTTAATTACGTGAGTAGTTTAGATAGAAAACAAAGTAAAATCGAGTAAAATGCAAAACCAAGAAAATTAATATAAGAGAGTGTATCTAACATCAACCCTATCTACGATTGCAAATGCACTTTTCCTAAAAGCATCAGTTTAAAAGGTACCTATCTAAAAGTCAATTCTTATAGCTATAAGAACCAGAATACGAGCGACAGCGTCACATCTAAGACCTTTCAGAGATAGAACTTAAGAAGAAAAAAAATTAAAGCAACTTAAGAAAAAACAACTGTTTTGAAATAGATTTTGTATAATTCAAGGGTATATTTTTTATAATTATTTGATTCATGTGTTATTTTCCATCATAAAAACAATGTTGCTACTACTGAATGTTTATAGCTTGTGAGAATGTGAATAGACTCAATTTAAGTCTAAAATGTTTAACAAGAATAAAATCTATTTGATTCTTTAGATAAAAAACTTTACAAAAGGTCTAAAATAAATTAATAAACATTAAATTGCAAAGCCTTTTCTACGTGTTATACCTATTTAAGTGGTCGTTTTATTTCGCTGCATCAAAAGCAAAGCATTTTGGGCCATTATAAAAGTTACAGTTCAAGGTCGCTCTTTCTAGATAATTTTATCAAGACCGGTGATGTTTCGAATGAAAACAATCAAACCATTCGATATCGAAATATTCCGAGACAATTGGTATGATTTATAAACTAAATTCTTTAGTTCTTGTCTACTTTGGAAGCGAGCATTGAAGCGATAGGCATTACATTAGTCAGCTGCAAATGCCCAATGCGAATAGATTAATCAAATTCATTCGAATGGAAATCTTTCGATTATGAAAACCATTCAATTACGCCCATCACCGCACACCAACTTTCTGAAGCGTAATCAGGAGTCTCTTCTTGTTTGAATTAATTTGTTTTTCGTATAACTTGTTAGTCGTACAAATAATTAATTGTAGGCTTTGTTCTTTATTTCTCGTAAATATGTTTAAATTAATCTGTTTGGTCACTAAAATTGTTTCTCTGGTTGTTTTTTTTTTGGTAATCCTGCTCGTTGAAATAATGCATTTATGTAAAATTTATGATTGATTTACATTATTTGAAATAACTGTGTGTAAACTTTCTGATGTTATAATTTAAACACAAAAATGCTGGGTGTTAAACAAATATATAAAACGAATAAAAGTGTTAATCCTATCTATACACTTGAACCCTAATACTTCAAATACCCATAACTTTGTGATGGTTGACCTTATTAACATCCTCTGAAGCTAAAGATTTGGAATAGTAAAATACTTGTACACCCTGTAAATATTCTTTTATGCAAGTACATTACACCATGTGAAATTTCATTATTAGTCATACAAAAACCACCTTGAAATTTCCAAAAAAAGTAACACCTAGCACAATGACGTAATTGGCATACGTTAGGTTAAGCATCAAAATCCGACGTTCCCGGGGGAAATCAAGCTAGTCCTCGTATCGTTGCACCTCCGTTTCACGTAACATATGCTATTTCACTCATCTCTGCTATCAAATACGTGTATAAACTACTTCGGAAACACACTTGTCTAGATTTAAATATCCTTAGCACAGTTCAAACAAATTAATAACTATTTATTTAATATGCCTATGATTATGAAGTTTTGTCACAATAATCATAAGAATTGCTACAATCATATACGAAATTGTTTGCGTGGGTGATACAACATAATTTTAATTTTACTAAAATCAGGCATTTACGAATTAAATTGTTCCCATTGTAATTTGGTTTATATAGGCCAGACAATTAGAAATTTTGATATAAGTACGAAGACCACATACGTTGACAAATATAAAATCCCACATAAATCAAATTACGCTAAACAGTTATTAGAACACAATCATCTAAATCAAAAAATTCTACACTTTAGTGATGATAATCGCAAATTACGAGTAGATATACTAGAAGTATTTTAAATTCACAAACATTTAATAACCGCACCATTAATGAATGAACAAATTGGTATCTTAAATTTGACGTTACTTTAAGTTTTGATATAGGAAATCGAATCATCCGCAGACCTAGATAACCAAGATCAAAGCATCAAGCTCTATTTTGCCTATAGCAACACTGTTGAAGTTATTAATTATTTTATTTGTAATACTAAAATATATCTTAAAATTAGCTAATAATAACATTGTGTAAGTACAGATAGTTAGTCAGCTGTATCGTAGGGTACCAACATCATACATTTTTATTAGTATTTCATTTTCTTTGTTCTTTATTAAGCTCCTATCAAGAGACTCCAAAATAAAGCCATTTAACAGCTTTTTTCCGAGCTTATTGTCCCAAAGATTATAAGATCAAGCACATTAACTTTCATTATATTTTTCCTTAAAGAAGTAAATAATCCTGTAATAAAACCCATTTAATTACTTTTTTCTCGTCCCAGACATATTTCGAATTGCATTCGTTCACTTCGTTTTTTTTGTTTTTTTATACGAAGTAATCGGCAAGACGGTTACCTCGAAGCAAAATAATTAAGACTGCAAATCAGAAAACCGGTTGTCATGGAACTGACAGCGGAAATTACAGTTGGGGATGTTGAGAAAAGTTGGACGTAGGCGAAGCGTCCTTTAAAACGGGTGTAAAAATTGCTAACGACAGGAGACGGGTGCGAAGCTCCTGCAGCTTTATAACGATTTCGCTTTGTGTAAACAACTCGCAATTTAAACTTAGGAAGACTTGCGGATTTCTACGGCCTCGCTTTGTGTTCTGGTCTACGGTACAGGTTTTTTCCTTTAGACGTCACAATATTATTGATTTTTCAACTTTTAAAAGATGATGGAATTTATAATGAAATATGGAGTTTTGTTACATTTGTTAATAATGTATACACTTCCTGTAAAAATAATTGTCTCGTATACGTTTGAAAATTATTTCATGTTTGCGTTTCAAATTTCAGTAAAACAAATTTATTCAATTTTTAGTAGATATAGTGACATAATTGCACAGATCAAGTTGCAATTTTTTTGCAAAATTAAAAGTTTTAATGCTTCAAAAGAGTTTGAAGCTTAAAGGCTTGTCCAGGGCAGAGCAGGTGTTATGGGGAATAACAATGTATTTGTTTTTTAACCCGCTCACAGTCCCATGACCCACATATGGGTCCAGACTTGATCACTCAAGAGTCCTGCGCCCATATGTGGGTCGCATCTAATAAGTATTTCAATCGGTGCTTATCAACATTCAACTGTAGGACTTTATATTTTGTTGTGGACTTGTGGTAGATATGTTGTAAAAACAAATAAAGTGGTTGCGACTCATACATGGTTCACAAAATTACGCAACTTTATTACGTACCTTACGGCTGATTGCATTCTTGACACTAAGAATTCACCTTTTTTTTAAATGATTTCTTTGACTGATTTCCTATTTTTCTTAGCTTTTCATCATGGATCAGCATGCTTTCAGGATGGGTTTTTAGATTCAATACGATAAGCATAGTGTCGAGTTCTAGTAGAACTCGACACTATGGTTGCCCATATATGGTAGTTTAAAATCATATGAAAAAGATGCATAAAACTCAAGATTATGTACATTGTTCTCTACGGTGGGCAGTGAACGTCAAAGAGACTGATTTTTGGAATTTTTAAATAACAATAGTTTTTACGAGAATGAGACTGCAGTAGATGAGGAAAAAGGCAACCGCTACGAGACCTTCCTCGCATGAGCCAACTGCTTTATTTCCTATTCTATGATTCAAAGATATACATTGTTTGATATAGTTTAAAACGTTCAAAATTCAAAATTTTAATAATAGAAAATTACAAATATTTTGAAAATTTGTGAACAATTTGCAAATTTTGAAATTATCTTGTATTTCAAAAATATCAAAATCTAATGAAATTATAAAAACCTTAAAAATTTTCAAAACATTTATAATTTAAATATGGTTTACAGATTGAACCTCGAAATTTTGGTAAAAGTAATAATATCAAAAATTTTGATATTGAAAAGGTTTTTAAAATTCTGAAAATATCGACAATAATAGAAACTCAAATTCTTACAATATAACATTTTCAATAATATTAAAATTTTGCAAATGTTCGAAATTTTATGATTTTTGGTATTTGTAATTATTGCAAACAATATTTGTTTGTTGAAATCTTAAACTCAATTTTCCTACATTATTTTTTATTACTATTATTCAATTAAACTTTTAAACTTTAACGCGAAAATTTTCAAAATTTTGAACATATCGTTTATTTTAAAAGTATCAAACATTATTGAAAATTATAGAAACTTTGAAAATTGTTTATAATTTCAAAATTTTGAAAATATTAAAACTCCAATGATTTGAAAATATCAAAAAGTTTGAAAATATTAAAACTGCTCAAAATTTATATTTTTGGAAATTCTGAATATATCGAAACAATTCGAAATTCTAAAAATTCAAAAATTTTAAATCTGAAATTGTGTGAAATTTTATATTTCTTAGTATTTGTGATTGCAAACGATATTTATTTGTGAAATCTCAAAATAGATTTTCCTATATTATTCAAGTTTCAAAATGACAAATTTTCAAAATTTATTAAAAGTTAGGAAATTTTAAAAACATCTTAATATTTCAAATAGATTTTTGTAGAACCGCTTAACTAAAGCATTTTTTAAATTGTTTGTATTATTTACACCTTCAAAACTTGCATCAAATCTTTGCGGTCTCCGGTTTCTCTACACATAAAAAGCACCAAAAAATATGAAAAAAGACAATTATCAAACTCAAAAAGGAATCGTATTAGCAAATATTAATAAATTATTTAAACCAAATTAAAAATTCATGAAAAAATTCAACCTAAAAAAATCTATTCAAATTTAATAAAACTCTCTGCAACCTCTGCAAAGTTGTACTTTAAAAAATCCAAATTCTGGGAAAACAGTTAAAAACAACAAAAAAAAACTGCAAACATTAAAGTTTTAGTCGCATCTTTACTTATTAATATTTATAAACTGTATTTATTCTGCACAGAGGTGATGACCTACAACCTAATAAGAAAAGTTCAGAACATTTATCATTTCGTAAAAGATACAGTTACGTCTGTTGTATTTCCTTCCTGCTACACTACACAGGAAAGCAACCCCCTTGGGTAGTTTGAACAAAACTGCTGCTTCAAAACAGGAAACGCTAAGCACATTAGTTCCTGAAATGTTTTAAAAAATTGCAAAAAAGTAATCTTGAACAGTGAACTTAAGAAACAGGAAAATTGGAAAAGTTACAATGAGCTACTCACAAAAATGTTTTGAGAAATAAGCGTTGGCAATACGCCCAAAGATCAAAGAAAGAGTTGGAAAAGCTTTGTATAACATATTTTACTGATTACGGTAAAAACGTATTTTGACCGTTATGTAATTAAAATGGAAACTTTTTATTTGAGCTTAATTATTTCATGAATAGCCGGCCATATTTGAAAATATTTTTTCGAGCAAAGGACTATTATTATTTATCTCAAAAAAATTAAATCATACAAAATTACTGTTATTATTTCTTTTCAATTTTTCTTTTCATATTTTTGACGTCGCGCATTTCACAATAGCAATTTTGTTATTCGGCCCTTCAGTGCCCTTTGGAGCACCCATATCCTTTGTATCGTCAACAACGTCCTCTTTATGAAAACAACACCACAAAAACTCCCACTACAGCCGTAACCTGGAAACATAAAAATGTTCTTTGAAAAATACTACTTTTGGGCCTATAAAGGGAAAATCGTCACACAAGGCTGATGAATTAAAATTGAAGAGAAAATTTCAAGCAAGTTCCACATTTTAGTGTTGTATACATTTAACGCTTTAACTAAAACGAATTTTAAAAGAAAACCCCTATTTTCCGCTCTAAGTATTTCTGTGTGAAGCAGAGGGACCTTCGCAAAGCAGTAATGTAAATTTATAAGGTTCAAAGTGCAATATCCTTCGCTGAAAAAGGCGTCTCCTTCAACAATATAGTTGATGTAGGCAGCCATCAGAAGTCCGGTAAAAGATGCAAATGGACCTTTCAAAACCACTGAAATAACATAATAGCACAATCCGTGCTTCCCTTAAAATATCTGTTTGCGAACTCCCTGAAATTCGAATTTCGTGACCTGCATAAATTTCGGAACAATGGTGAGTTTTAAAGTGGTGATTGCAGTTTTATTAGTCATGCGTAAAAAGCAGTTTCGCAGTTTAAAGCGTATCGATTTGGTTAGAATTCCAAACGTTGTAACTTTAACGACGTTCAGGTTTACTGTGTATGTGTGTGTTCATCATGACGTAGCCCGCAATTAAATAGAGTACCTCGAACGTATGCTACAATTTGCAATACAATGAGAAAAACTTAAATGAAAAGCAAATTAAAGTCCTATTGTGCAGTCAATAATTTTATAGCAATAAACAAGACATATTTCAGTAGTGTCCGGATTTCTAGTCTAGTATTTAGTCAGTATTTAAATTAGGAGGCAATCAAATATTAGTAATAAGAAAGAAGAGATTTGGTTTTAATTATGGCTAGAATAGACCACTACATGTTTCGTTCTTATTTGAACTCATCAGGTGGACATAATTCTAACCATAATTGAAACCAAAAGCAAACAAGCAGATATATGCCAGAAAGTATAACATTAAAGGGGAATTACACTAGTAACGCCCTCTATGATGTGCGGCGAGGAAAAGTTGCAAAGCAACAAACCGGCAAAGTTGCGATCGGAACCTGCTAAGCAGGTATCTGCGATCACACCGGCCTCTAAGCACAAAACACAGAAACGCCCGTGTGACAAGAAATAAGAAAGAAGAGATTTGGTTTCAATTATTTCTTGCCACACGGGCGTTTCTGTGTTTTGTGCTTAGAGGCCGGTGTGATCGCAGATACCTGCTTAGCAGGTTCCGATCACAACTTTGCCGGTTTGTTGCTTTGCAACTTTTCCTCGCCTCACATCATAGAGGACGTTACTAGTGTAATTCCCCTTTAAATATAAGTAATTCCTGACATAATTCCTTTAAATATATAGTTGGCACATATACAAAATTTAAAACAATTTTTCTACGAGCTTACAATAGTAACAAATCCACATGTTTGACCTTATTACTCATTTGGTCAGCTGGAATTGATGCTTGTGTAACAGTTAAATAAAATCAAGCAGAGTTTACAAGCGTAAAACATGAATGGTCATGGGTTTTAAAAATGCTTCACGAAACAATTTTATGAAACTACACAAACATTTTTTTAAATTGAAATGTAAAAATGCAACTACCAATTAATGAAAATAGAACGTGTAAGTTCATTAATACAACGTGAAAGTTCTACGAAAGAAAAGTTTGGACTGTCAACATTCATAAGGGACGGAAAACCAGCGTTGAATGAAAAACTTAAAAATTGCGGTACAAAACAACAAGTTTTTCTAAATTACAGCCGAAAAATTAGTTCTCTTGTGCAACAAAAATCCTTTAAACACTGAAAAAGACCTCTCAATTCGTTAATGAAGCAAAACTGTAAAAGTTGTCCGGTGAACAACTGACTGAATTATTCGTCGACTTTAGTATATTTGCAATTTCTGATAACTATGAGAAACCAGAATTGCGATGCAATACTTGTTCAATATATTGCGACAACCTGATGCCGAATTCTCCGCCGAATGCCAAATTGTCAACAGAAAGAAAATGGTCAATTGATTCTAATAGCGACAAAGTTTTGCCTTACAATGTTTTTAATATCGCAGTTGTAGAAACTTTGCAATATCGTGCAACATGTTTCACATATAACTTAACGGATTTGAGTACGCCCATGGTAACGAAATTTTTGCTATTCTGCGACTAAAAGTCCGGTTTTTTGCGATATTTGGTTTTCTAAAAGTTCAATTAAAAAAAACTGTTCCTAAATCAGTTTTTTTTAAATCTGAACAAGAATAAAGCTAACATGATTTAATGATTCCGCATTTTTTAACTATTAAATGAGATACCAATTTAAGATTCCATACCTGTCAGCATTACTCTGATTTGAAAACAATTCAGATTTTAATAAAGTCGATAAAATCCTCAAATGTATTTCCCGGAAATTAATATGGAGAGGATTTCGATGCTTTCATTGTTTCCAGCGCAGGTTATTTGCGGATTAAATTTACTGCAGCGTGCTCTCATTATGCAAAATTCTATTATCTCATGTTCATTACAAATAAAATTCGCCTAGAATTTTAATATTTTTCATTTCAAAATGTATGGAAAAGATATGACTCATTACTAAATTAATTTCTATATTTAAAAGTTTTAAAAGATGGTCACTCATCATCTGATATGGAGTCGGCGTTGCTGCCAATCCTAGATTACGCCAGACCTACAGAATGCCAGCAGGTGGGTAGTTCAGTGATGAGGATCGGATGGTGTAATGCAGAGTAGAGTTGGGCATCCCGGCCCGATACCCACTCCTAATACAAATATTACAAAATTTTTTATTATTGGATCGGACCAAGCTTATGTATGTGCTTACCGGGCCTGTGCCTAACAGGGCCTTGCCGAGCCAACAGGGCTTAACTGGTCTGGCAGGAGTAAGCACAGCCGGCTAAAATACTATGTTAAATAATGTTAAAGGTACGAGGTTGACCGGTTAACTCGGCCGGGTTCCGCTTGGGTATGGAACGGGTCCATGAAACAAGAGCCGATTTTTGCGAAATGTTAATTGGGTACTAGTTTGACCGGGTAACTCGGCCGGGTTCGTGGTTCACCAAACAAGAGATGACAATTGAGTACAGGTTTGACCAGTTAACTCGCCCGGGTTCCGCTTGGGTATGGAACGGGTCCATGAAACAAGAGCCGATTTTTGCGAAATGTTAATTGGGTACTAGTTTGACCGGGTAACTCGGCCGGGTTCGGGGTTCACCAAACAAGAGATGACAATTGAGTACAGGTTTGACCAGTTAACTCGCCCGGGTTCCGCTTGGGTATAGGATCGGGTCCATTAAACAAGAGCCGATTTTTGCAAAATGTTAATTGGGTACTAGTTTGACCGGGTAACTCGGCCGGGTTCGGGGTTCACCAAACAAGAGATGATAATTGAGTACAGGTTTGACCGGTTAACTCGGCCGCGTTCCCGCTTGGGTATGTATGGGGTCCATGAAACAAGGGCCGATTGTTGTGAAATGTTAATTGGGTACGAGTTGACCGGGCAACTCGGCCGAGTTCGTGGTTCACTGAACAAGAGATGACAATTGGGTACAGGTTTGACTAGGTAATTAAGTCAGGTTCAGGTCGGGTCCACAAAAACGCCCAGTTTCGTGGATACATAAAACGGATACAAGTCTAACCAGGTAACCCAGTCGGTTTCGTATTAAGTTCGGGTCGTGTCGGGTCCGGGTGAAGTCTACGGAACAAGAGCCGGCTTCGTAGATATGACAATCGGATACAGGATTGACTTGGTAAACCGGGCCTGGTTCAGGTAGAGTTCACAACACAAGAGTCAATGTCGTAGAGTTGCCAATCGGGTACGGTTTTGACAGGCTAACTCGGTCGGGTTCGGGTCAAATATGAGTCGAGTTTACAAACCAGATTCAGTTTCGTAAAAATGTCAAATGGGTACAGGTTTGACGGGTTAATTCGGCTAGGTTCCGCTTGAGTATGGATCGAGTCAATGAAACAAGAGCCGATTTTTCTAAAATGTTAATTAGGTACAAGTTTGACCGGGTAACTCAGTCGGGTTCAGGAATTACGAAACAAGAAACGGCACTTGGGTATAGCTTTGATCGGGAAACCACGTCGAGTTCAGGTCGGGTCCACAAGAACACTCAGTTTTGTAGAGAAATCAAACGGGTACAGGTCTAATCGGGTAACCCAATCGTATTGAATCAAGACATCAAACGGGTACGGCTTTGACCAGGTAACACGGCCGGGTTCGGGTTGAATACGAGTCGAGTTTACAAACCAGCTTTAGTTTCGTAATAATGTCAAACGGGTACAGGTTTGACAGGTTAATTCGGCTAGGTTTCGCTTGGATATGGGTATGGATCGAGTCAATGTAACAAGAGCCGATTTTTCCAAAATGTTTATTACGTACGTAAGTGTGACCGGGTAACTCAATCGGGTTCGGAGTTTACTAAACAAAAAATGACAATTGGGTATAGGTTTGACCAGGAAACCACGTCGGGTTTAGGTTGTATTCACTAGAACGCTCAGTTTCGCAGAGATGTCAAACGGGTACAAGTCTAATCAGGTAACCCGGTCGGGTTGAATCAAGACATCAAACGGGTACGGCTTTGACCAGGTAACACGGCCGGGTTCGGGTCGAATACGAGTCGAGTTTACAAACCAGATTTAGTTTCGTAATAATGTCAAACGGGTACAGGTTTGACAGGTTAATTCGGCTAGGTTTCGCTTGGATATGGGTATGGATCGAGTCAATGAAACAAGAGCCGATTTTTCCAAAATGTTAATTACGTACGTAAGTGTGACCGGGTAACTCAGTCGGGTTCGGAGTTTACTAAACAAAAAATGACAATTGGGTATAGGTTTGACCAGGAAACCACGTCGGGCTTAGGTTGGGTTCACTAGAACGCGCAGTTTCGCAGAGATGTCAAACGGGTACAAGTCTAATCAGGTAACCCGGTCGGGTTGAATCCATCAAAGACATCAAACCAAACGGGTACGGCTTAGACCAGGTAATTGGGTCCTCGGCTGAGTCAGCAACACAAGAGCCAGTTTCGTAAAAATGTCAATCGAGCACTGGTTTGACTAGGTAAGCCGTCCGGGTTCACGTCGGGTCTGGGTAGAGTCTACAAAACAGGAGCCGATTTCGTAGATACGAAAATTTGGTACGCGTTTGTCAGCGTAACGGGTTCAGGTTGAATCCATAAAACAAGACCCAATTTCGTTAGAATATCAAAACGGGTACGGCTTCGACCGGGTAACCCGCCCGGGTTCGGCTCGAATACGAGTCGAAATCACAAAACAAGATTCAGTTTCGTAAAACTGTCAAACGGGTACAGGTTTGACCGGTATCGAAAATTGAAAGTCTGAGAAGGTTAGTTTTATCGGAGCGCTGAAGATAGACACATTAATTTTCTGTTGACAAATTTTAGAAAACAAGATTTTGATTTATGCTAGCTTAAAAAAAACGCAATCAGGTACCTAATTTATTTTAGTCCTGTAATTTTGACGAATTCATCATTGAGTATTTCAGTATTCGAATTGATGTAACAAAATGAAATTGTCTAGACGTTAGTAACCCTTCGCTAATTAATTTGGAGCCGTTATTATAATCAACGTTGTATAATCACATTTAGCTGTAACACCTCGTCCTGGTAATAGCCAGGTTACGATGTGGCATTAAAGGCGAATATTCGTGACATGACATCAATAATTCGTGTTACCTGAACTTTACAATCAACTCTGCAAAGCAACCCATACTACCATCACGCTCTTTTAAAATATTTCTTGAAATGTAACGTTTTGCAAGTATCCTTACATCTGTGTTTATTTTCGTTTGAGTACGACATACGTATGTATGCTTTTGCAACTTCTCAATTCAATCTTTCAATAAAATGAAATCTTCGTAGCTTCAGGCACAGGCATGTTGTTGATTGGCTTGGATAACTTCGAACATGATAGGCGGTGAAATAACAATTTTCCAATCTGTTAGAGTATTGATTGGAAATTGCGATCAAATATAATCTGCATTTGCTAGCTGAACGACTATGGCGTAATTCCATTGTCATCGATTTGCAAATAGCGCTGGCTTTTGCACAGGTACTTGAACAAATGTATGTGTTTGTGAGTAATTAGAGGCATTGAAGTATTAAGCCGATTCATTAACATTTTGGATGTTAAGAGGAAATTTCGATATTTATTTATTGATTTAGAGAATACAGATTTGATAAAATCAATCTACACCGTTTGCTGTGTGGTCGGATATACAGAGCGACTCAAAAATATGGAGATGCCGATTTTCTGCCGTTAATATTCATTTTAAAGAATACAGTTCTAAATCGCAATTCAACTTTAAATTCTTTAACAGAACACTCTACATTTTTCATATTTTTATTCAACTTTTAATTTCCTCCCTTAATGCACTTTATTTTTAAATTTACGTTGCGGCGTTATTCATTTAAAAAAAATTGACATTTGTAGAGCTTACTAGTAAATTAAGCTCGATCCGTATTTCCTCTGATTAAACACACTTTTTTTTGTTACATGTTAGTTAAAATCAAGCACTATCCTCGAGATATTTTAAATTTAAAAGTTGATTATACAGAGTGTTTGTGGCAACGTGTTAAGTCGATTTTTACCTTCCTCGCTGTACGAAGTGTAGTTATAAAGAAAGGTATTGTGATCGTCGGGTTGAATTTGGAGCAAATGAGTTCATTCAGCAAAGTTTCTTTCGCTATGAGTTTACTGGCCGATATACTTATATACCAAAAATTTTTAACCTAAACCTTTTTACTAATAAGCAGGTTTTAGGACCTCGGAAGACCGATAAAGCAGACGCTGCAGAGGTGTCTGTGTGTCTGTCCATATATACTTTACAGTCCAGACGCCCTAACGCAGAACAACCAAATTTGACACAAAGATTTCAAATTGCAATAGGCTGACACCTCAAAAAAACGAGGTTGGTCCGCCAGAAAAAAAGGGGGAGAGGGGTGCGTTATGTCAAAATAGGCGCGCTCGTAAAAGTACCTTAAATTCGTATTCTACGCATGTCGAATAGCCGATCTGCGCAAACGCGATCTTTTGATCTTTCGAATTTTTGGTTTTTCAAAAAATTGTCAATTTCTGCTTCAAAATTGGTATGAGCATGTTAAATGACAATAGGAACAACTTTCCATCGAGACAACATCACTGAATTTCAATAATTTTAAAACATTTTAAAACTTTTCCATATTTTTAAAAATTTTTAAACGTTTTTTAGTGCCAAACCCCATTCGGGGCGTTGGATACCTCTCTCCTGTGTCTGTTTTTGGTGCGCGGCATAGATAATTGGCACAGACAGACATAGGGGACCTACAGTTTAACGTGGGCTCCGAACCACGGAAAGTGCATGCATTTCTTTTCCAGAGAGGTTTTCCTGAGGAACAATTTACCTTGCTGGTTTCCCGTTGCCTTGCAAGGGAGAACGATCGGGCTGGGAACCGAACTCGGATCCGGTAGCCTGCGCGCTTACCACTTTCCAAAATTTCATTCTAATTTTCAATAACTTTTAAAAATTCGTGAAAGTTTTCTAAATTTTCAAACATTTAAAAACTTTCAAAATTATTATATTTTATTGGAGTTGATAACATCTAGGCTTCCGGGTTGGAGCCGCGTCATCGGTGCTTGAACTGCCGACGTTCTGGAACACAACAGTTGTGTTCCAGATCCCAAAGCGACCACAGCCCTGAATATGTCCCGTGCAACCGAGGACGAAACGTCGGCAGTTCAAGCACCGATGACGCGGCTCCAACCCGGAAGCCTAGATGTTATTAACAACGGCCGCGGAAGCCTGCAACTTAGTTTATTAGAGTTGTTTTAAATTTTTAAAGATTTCCAATTTCAATAATTTTCAAAATTTAATAAAATTTTAAGCATTATTATTATTATGATTTTTAACTAAAATTTTTACAACTTTCCTGCAATATTTAAAACTTCAAAATTTCAAAACTTCTTAAAATTTTCTAAATTTTCAATAATGTATACAATTTTTAAGTATTTAAAACTTCTTGCCATTTTCTAATTAATTTCAAAAGTTTAAACAATTTCAAATTTTTCATTTTTAAAGTTTCCAAAATGAGCAAAATTTTCAGAAATCTTCAAATTTTAAATACTTCTCAATGTCTAAAAAGCTTGAAAATTTTCAAAAATTTTCAAAACCCAAAATAATAAAAATTTTTAATACATTTCATAATTTCCAAAAATGTTGAAAAACTATGGGAAATTGTTTAATTTGTAAAAAACTTTTGGTATAAAATATATGCGAAATTTTATCGAGAATTTTAAAGGTACTCTAAATTTCCATAAAATTGTCAAAGTTTTAGAAATATATTAAAAATTTTCAAAAAATTTTAGAAATGTGGGGAAGTTCCCATGACGGTTGCCTAAAAACTTTTTAAAATAGAACACCCTGTATATTTTTAAATAGTATAATAGTGATTTTCGCGCTCTATAAACTTCATGAACCAATGGTTATACCTAAGAAAAAAATAGATTCTAATGAAAAATCATGTAATTTATAGAAATTTAGATATCACAATAGGAATTGCACCTTTTTAATCATTTCATAAAAATTTCTACAGCAATTTTAAACTTGTAAACTCTGAAATAATATTTTTATGAGACGTCTGCAACTACAAAAGCTAAAAGAATATTTTTGTTATTTTATGTGCATGTCTCTAATCCCCTTTCGGCCTTTCTTTCTGTAAAAGTGCACTGTGACAAAATATATGCCCTGATTCTAGAATAGATACAAGGTAAAACTGCAACAAAGAATTTTGTAGCCGCAGAAACTTTTCCCAGTGGATTCACCAAGTCCATAAATTCTAGTCATCGACTCTAAAACTGTGCTCCAACTCCGTTCTTGCTCCACTCACTTGATTAATCTTTAAAGTTCACTTGTTGATTTACGTTAGATGCTTTTCAAGTTTGACTAATACCATAGCGTCAATAATAAAAGATAATAAAAAAAGAATATATTAAGGTTTGAATAAATCTTGTAATTATACAGGGTGTTTCAAAAATTGGTACAAATATACAAAACTTAATAAAAATTACCCGTGTGGGGTTTGCTAGTCCTCCATCGGGCGCCTCCCCAGGTGGCGGATAGGGGAAGGCCCGTCAGATATGACGGGTACCGGGGAAATAAAATACCCGGGGCGGACCAAAACTAGCACAGGACACGGCGGTTCTCCATATTAGGAGCGGTACTCCGACAGCGTCTGATTCCATAGGAGCGGCTGAAATATAACTCACCAACCCGCCCGGCAAGCGTGGTGTTTAAATTGCCAAAAACCTCTCATTCGAAATTAAATTATGATGAATAGTAACTTAATACGAAGGCCCCAAGTTCCCGGCGATCCTAATCTCTCCCAAGGCAGCGGGCAGAACAAGAGAAGGATCAGGGGTGCTAAGAATCCCCGGGTTACGGCAGGCTGCCAACAACAAGAGAAAATGATGATCGGTACAATAAATGCACGAAGTTTAATGGAGGACGCCCAGTTGTATGATCTAGAAAACGAACTAAAGAAAATAAAGTGGAACATAATAGGAATATCGGAAGTGAGAAGAAAGAATGAAGGTTGCATGACATTGCAATCTGGACATGTATTATATTATAAAGGTGCCGAAAATGAAAGTCAAAGAGGAGTAGGATTTATAATACACAAACAAACTGTACCTAAAGTAACATGCTATAAAGGGGTGTCAGATAGAGTAGCATACATTGTAATAAAATTATCAGAAAACTGCAAACTTAAGGTCATTCAATGTTACGCCCCAACTACATCACACTCGGACGAAGAACTTGAAGTATTTTATGAAGAAATAACGTCAGTTTTAAATGAGGAAAGAACTACACATACACTAATAATAGGAGATTTCAATGCGAAATTAGGATGTAGACAAGAAGATAATGAAGAATATATAGGAAAGAATAGCTTTGACACACGAAATCAACGTGGACAAATGATGTTACAATACATAACAAGACACAGGCTATATTGCATGAACTCCTTCTTCCAGAAAAAGCGGCAAAGAAAATGGACGTGGTTAAGCCCAAATGGGAATACCAAAAACGAAATTGACTACATCCTGTCAAGTGATAAGAAGATAATACAAGATGTAACAACTCTCAACTCGTTTAATATAGGAAGCGATCATCGTCTAGTAAGGGCAAAAATTGCTATACAATTGAAAAAAGATAGGTTAAAATTCAAACAAAAGAACAGCGTAGCTGTAGACACAACCCTATTAAGACGAAATGGAGATGATTACAGAAATGAACTTAGAAAACAATTCAGCGAACAAAAAGAAGAACAAGAAGACTTGGACAGGATGGCAAATGAATTAACCAGAATTTTAAAAACTTCAGCGCAAAAAATAGCGAAAAAACCTAAACAGAGAATAGACAAAATCACCGACGAAACAAAGAATATGATAGAGAGAAGAAGGGCGTTATTTAGGGAAAACAAATATGAAGAATTTCGGGAAGTGTGTAAAGTTACTAGAAAAATGATACGAAAAGACTTATTAAAACATTATGAAAAGGAAATAGAAAAAGTAATAGAAGAAAATAGAAATATGAGGTGTCTGAGAAGAGGGCAAGGAAAATCAAAAATAATCTGTTTAAGGAATAACGAAGGAACAGAAATTACAGACGCAGACGGATTATTGGAAGTAACAGAACAATATTATACAAACCTATACAGTTCAAAAATTGCAGAACAAGTTCAAGGATTAAATCATAAGAGAAAAGTATTAAATATAAATTCGGAGGAAATGCCAGAAATTGATGAAGAAGAAATAAGATATGCTCTAAAATCTGTAAAAAATAATAAATGTCCAGGCGAGGACGAGATTTTGGCAGAGATGTTAAAAGAAGGTGAAAATGAAATCTTAGGTAAACTGACCAAGCTATTTAATAAATGTATTCAAGAAGGCAAAATTCCCACGGAATGGAATAACGCGGTGGTTGTATTAATGTACAAAAAAGGAGACAGAAAATTATTAGAGAACTATAGACCAATAAGTTTATTATCACAGACCTATAAGTTATTCACAAAGATCCTGAACAACCGATTAACCAAGAAATTAGATGAATATCAAACTATTGAGCAAGCAGGGTTTAGAAGTAACTACAGCACGAATGACCATCTGCTTACTATGAGAATTCTGATTGAAAAAGCCGCTGAATATAACCTACCATTACACTTAGCTTTTGTGGATTTTGAAAAGGCCTTCGATACGGTTGAGCAATGGGCAATAACAACAGGGCTTAGAAATGCAAGAGTAGACTACAGGTACTCACAAATAATAAATAATATATATGAAAAAGCTACAGTAAGTGTTAAACTACATGAAAACACGAATAACATTCCAATTAAAAGAGGGATACGACAGGGAGATACGATATCTCCAAAATTATTTACATTAGCTCTAGAAAATATATTTAAAAATCTGCAATGGGAAGAAAAAGGGATAAACGTAAATGGCGCAAGATTGAATAACTTACGATACGCCGATGATGTAGTCCTGATAACCGATAATAAAGAAGATCTGAAAACCATGCTCACAGAACTAGAAGCAGAAGCGAATAAAATAGGCCTACGAATGAACTTAAACAAAACAAAAGTTATGTGTGAAGAAGACCCACGAATAGAAATAAGATCCAAAACCGTGGAGAATGTTGACCACTATATATACCTAGGGCAGATATTGAAACTGGGAAAGGAGAACCAGACAGCAGAAATTGAACGAAGGAGAAGACTAGGATGGGTAGCATTTGGTAAACTTAGCTACGTATTAAAAAACAAAAAAATACCAATCCATCTTCGGACACGAGTTTATGACCAATGCATACTTCCGGTTATAACTTATGGAGCGCAAACCTGGGTATTAACACAACAACTAGCCAACAAACTAAGAGTCACCCAGAGAGCAATGGAAAGGCTCATGCTAGGCATCTCTCTTAAAGACCGAATACGCAACGAACGCATAAGAAGCATAACTGGTGTGACTGATGTGGTTCAACGAATAGCGAAATTAAAATGGGATTACGCAGGTCATGTAGCCAGGTACACAGATAAAAGATGGTCAAACACTATTATACACTGGAGGCCGTGGTTAGGACAAAGAGGAAGAGGGCGACCGCGTACAAGATGGTACGATGATATTAAGAAAACGGCAGGCCTAGCATGGATAAGAACAGCAAGCGACCGGGCAAGATGGAAAGAAATGAGAGAGGCCTATGTTCAAACATGGACGGTGGAAGGCTAAAGAGAATAAAAATTAACCGAAGTAGAATCCAGTGGTAGGATTGATTTTTTCTTTAATTCATAAATTATAGTTTGTTTGACAAACGCTAAAAATAATAGAAAATGCATTTAAACGCTGCATAGATATTACGGAAAATGTAATTTAAATCCAATATCGCACAAACCTAAAAACTTGCCTTACAGGTGATAAGAAGCTTTATGTACAACAATTTCTTACTCTCCCTTTCAGTTTTGGGTTTCATACCGAAGTTTTGTTATTATCCAGCAGTAATCAAACAATTTTGGGGCAAATTTTTAATAATTAATTTCCTTTGCCTTAACGTTCCCCTTAACAAACATTTGTTTATTTTTTGCTGTATTACACTGCAATCTACTGTTTTTGATATAGATATTGTCTCTAAATTGGAAATTTCTTAACAGAAACTTAAAGCAGCTTACCATAATTGAATGTTGGAAGGAAATTCCATGCTGAATATCCAAAGTAGGTCCTGTTATGTTTAAGCTCGTCTTAACCGGGAGCTGAGTTTGCTAACTTCCCGATATCCAAGCATGTTGCATTATACGCACGAATTATCACAATCAACATAGTGAACGTTTCTGCTCGGCTGAAGAAGACAACCGAATTACTAGTTATACTTCAAATATGGGCTCTAAAATTAGATAAAGCAAATATTTGTCTTTATAAAACTAATGCAACTTAGGTAATCCAAGACTAATTGAAGTATTACCTTATTATTATTATTATTGATCATAATTCACACCAAAGATAATAAATAAGAAGTGTCCACGAAGGTATAGGTTTTTAGCTTGAAAATACTAAGAAACTAGAAGAATTCTAAATAAAAACAATGTTTATAGAAATTGTAATAAGTAATAAACCTTGTGGCTCTTAAAGGGTTCTCTTAAATATCAAAAACCGGAACTTGCTAGTTGAATTGGTATCGTAATTACAGGATAAAATATAAAGCACCTCAGTGCCCTCTAGCGATCGAATCAGCAACTATAACAATTTAGTAACACGTGTTTTATGTGGAACTCGTTCGACTGTTAGAAACCTAATTTCTCTAGAGTTATTGCATCTGGAATTCTAAGGTCTCGAAAATCACTTTTTGCCAAAAAAATGCCAAAAAACGTGTGTAGACGCAACTTTAGAGGTCTGTCTGGAGAAAAAGAAATGTATTTTAATGCGACTTAGGTATGTGCATTGGGCATACATGGTAGCTTTGTAATAAGTTACCGTGGTGGCAGTAATTCTAAAATTCGTCAAAAATTATTTTGTTGTGTCTATTTCCAGCAGGTAGCGCTACAAGCGAATACCGACTCGCCGAATGTCCGTACCAAAGCCCCCTTCTTCAAAAATTTCCACTTTAGCCTATTCTTCCGACAAATTTCTCCAGAATAAAACCAGAATCTTTACCCAGAAAAGATCAGAATTATTCTTCGCGAGAGTCCTGACCAGAAATCCGAGTTCTTCTTCAGGTCCTCGTTAAAAACAAATATTTTTTTAGTTTACTTTATTTCAACGACAGGAGAAATCCCTAGTTGTATTTAACGAGATACATATCCTGAATTTTATGTGATTGTAGTAGAACAACGGAAACAATCCTCAGTTGTATTTAAACAGGTTACTGTCATAAATTTTAATTTATTTTAACTCAAGGACGGAAGCAATCCCCAGTTGTATTTAACTAGATTATTCTCCTGAATTTTAGTTTATTTGGAGATCGCTGGGATTCGTACGGTAGAGAGTTTCAAGGGTTTTGATGACCCTTGCCCTTAACCAGCGGTATACAACAATTGCCCTAATAAAACAAGTAATTATTGTACCAAAATCTTAGAAAACCACTTACACAATAGTAAGTACTACTCAACAGTCAGCTCAGCGCTGAACTCCCACGTAATATTATGTCACGTCATGCGTCGACCAACTAACGTTGCTGTAATTTTCTAACAACATCTGTGATTCCCCGAATTAGTATTGTTACTATAGGGAAACGAAATCGCAAAATAAGAAGAGTTGCAACCGCTCGCCGTGTAGAAAAAATATATAGTTGCTGACTAAATTAATTGTTGTTTAGTTTATTTTAATTATTAATTTGTACAAAAAAACTTTACCCGATTTTTAATTGGGAATACTTTTCCATAAATACTTGATTGACTTTACTTACAGTTTAACCTCTTATTCTGAAATTTAAAGCAAGACTACTAACAATTTGTTTGCTTTGCGCTTCTTTTAAATGTTGCACCGGGGGGTGCCGCTACCTATGCCCCCGCGTAGAAATGGCATAGTTGTTACGACCAAAAGTTTTCGTATAAAAGACCTTAATGTAATTCATTTAGCCAATTAGAAGTTAGAACTTATTTATTACCTTGTATAAACAAAGACAATCAGAAGACATCAAACTTCTCACTAACCGTATTTAATCACTGAGTAATTTAATTGCGTTTCAGACAATTTACCAATTCCTTAGACAAATGAACTTATTTAGTGTGCTAGCCGTTTTACAGTACAGATTTTTAACTGACAGAATATTTTCGCGAATCGGCCGAGTTTGCAGAAACCTGTAAGGTGCGAGTTGCAAGCGAGAACTCCAGTGCTGTACCGTTTCGAAGCAAGCGAAAATTGTGATAAAATCTGATGGTGATTAGATTCGAAACGTGGGTTCTTTATAGTTTTTCGTTTAAATCGTCAACGTATCTTTTGATAAAATTGGTTTGAAAATTGGCTTTGAACTAATGGGGAAGAATCGAAAAGTATTTTGTGGCCACCTGTAGCCAACTAACTATTTATGATTTAAGGTTGTGTGGCGTGAACCGTTCCCGCATGTACATGAAACATACAAGGCTGCATATTTTTTGGTTCTTATCTAAAATTAAACCTTAGGGCTCGAAAATGCAGAAATATTTATTTTAATTTGAACTTTTGGGCATCACTAGACAACGAATACAATGAGTAAGGTAAGAATCGCTTACTCCAAACACGTCATTTAAAAGAAATTACAAAACTTTAATCGTCAGTGCAACTTTGTAACCACGCCTGAGTTAGATCAATGATTTTAAAAATTTCTATCTGATTTTTATCGCTGAACTGTAAATTACCAAGGATTATCCCACCAAGATTGAATAAAAATTCTGTGCACGCACGAAATCCTTTACTACCTCGTAAACCTCCGAAGCTCCCGCAAAGCGCGGCTGCTCTTACAAGAACCCGTACAAGATCACTTTTCAATCTCTGTTCTTTAAGCTAACAATGAGGTGAAAGCGAAAATTATCCCGAAGATTCATTAATTATTGTTTAAAGGTTAAAAGTTGGGAAATTCTTTTCAAAGTTGTGTTGTTTCGGTTCTTAAAATGGATGAAGGTGTATTAAAGCATTGATTTTATGTAAGGTAGATTGGCGAGGCTCCTAGATTAAATGGTGAAAATTATATGACGCCCCACTATCAAATGTATAGAGTTCGCCAATCTGTTTAATAGAAAATCAATGATGAAGGTATACAGGATGTATCAAATTGCGTGTTAACTATAGGGATCTCGCTTATTTCAAGAGATACGACAATGGTTAAATTATAGAAAAGTTGTGGAATTTTATGTCTATTAATAATCCGAAAAGAAATTGGAGCTATCTTGCTTAGTTTCTGAATAAAATAAAGAAAACTGAAATTTTGGATTTTTGGTTTTCGACTATAACTCATTTGTCATTTATATTACATATTTGTAGTTTACGCTTTATTAGGACACTTTTTCATGCTGAATCTAAATTTTTGATCAGATTTGGTATAACTGTTACCATTGCTCATTTTCGACTCTCGACTTTTTTTTTCTTATGGTCGGCATTTTAAATTTTTTCATATTTGATTACAGTTTTTAATTCTGATTTCAACGATGTGTCACACTTTGCATTTTGTTGACGTTTTGAGCATTTTATTACGGAAAATAGGAATTTCATAAGAGTGCCATGAAAAGACCACGTCATTTAATTTATTTTGAAAAAATTCTAGTAGGCTATGAACTGATGGAAGTAAAACAAAACACTACTTTTACTTACTTTGGTCTTTAGATACATTAGGTACGCAAAAATTTCAGGAAACTTTGTTTTGAGCGTAGGCAGCAAGATAAGTGATTCTTTACAAAAACAAACGAATGACACAGTTATTAACACACAGATTAAAGATTTTATTTTAGACGAGCTTCTAAGGATGTTTTACAAATGTCTTAAATGTTTTGAACATTTATTTAATAATTGTTTGTATTAGTGCAGTTCTAGTGTTATCTGTTGTATTTATTTAACCTGTTATTCAAATTTGTTATATCAGTTGCAAACATAAAAACTGCAAGCGGAACTTTCAGTAAATTGTGTATGTTAGAAAATTTGTCATTCATTATTTATAAAAAATTACATAACCTGCTGCCTACGCTCAAAACAAAGTTTCCTGAAATTTTCGCGTACCTAATGTATCTAAAGGCCAAAGTAAATAAAAGTAGTGTTATGTTTTACTTCTATCAGTTCATGGCCTACTAGAATTTTTTCAAAATAAATTAAATGACGTCTTTTCATGGCACTCTTATGAAATTTCTATTTTCTGTAATAAAATGCTCAAAACTTAAACAAAATGCAAAGTGTGACACATCGTTAAAATCAGAATTAAAAACTCTATCGAAATATGAAAAAAAAAATTAAAATACCGACCATAAGGAAAAAAAAAGTTGACAGTCGAAAATGAGTAATGGTAACAATTATGCCAAATCTGATTAAAAATTTAGATTCAGCATCAAAAACTGTTCTAATAATGCTTTAACTAGAAATATGTAATATAAATGTAAATGAGTTATAGCCGAGAACAAAAAATTCAAAATTTCAGTTTTTTTCCAGTTCTTTCAGAAACTAAGCAAAATAGCTGAAATTTCTTTTCAGATTATTAGTGGGCATAAAATTCCACAACTGTTCTCTAATTTAACCATTGTCGTATCTCTTCAAATAAGCGAGATCCCCATAGTTAACACCCGATTTGATACATCCTGTATACGCTTATTCTAAAATTAAATTTTTTACATAGTTTCAGCGTTTTTGTACGTATTTATGAGTTTTTAGAGCACGTTTTATTTTAAATTTACGATACTGAAAAAAAGTTGCATTAAAACATTGATCTTATGATTAGTAGATTGGCAAATGTTGTAGATTAAATGGTAGGCATATGGTTTAAGATCTCTAAAGTGCCAACATTTATTATATAAGCTTTGTCAATCTGCCTTATTTTAATTAATGATTAAAATATACCCGATTTTAACAGGATTTGAATTTGTATACGGAACAGAATTTTAACACTTTTAATATTAATCAAATTATTTGTGTAAAAAGTACCTAGCGGTTACAATTTCATCCAACCAAACTACTGCCAAATGTCAGATTTAAAGCAGAAGCAAAAAACGGTTCGTTAAATTCCCTGGCGTAATCTAAATTTTCTGTGGATAACGTAGCCATTTTAACACTTTCATTAATCCACATAAACTTTTAATTTAATTTTGTTAATAGTTCGTGCCGCCCCTTAAGATCGATCCAATCGAGGCCAACCCTTTTCGCGTCCTCCATGACCTATACCGGCTATAAATCCAATTGATTAATAGCTAACCTGTACATGTAAATCTCTTCCTGTCTTACAGACATTCTCGTGGTCAAATAAAAAGAACGTTTTCTAATCAAAGTCCACGAATTAAATATTAAAGTATTTTTTTTAATACCTGCATCATAATCCTTGTACCTATAATAAACCAAAAAGCGTGCGTAAACCCAACATTAAAACACGCCGGTGTTTTAAAGTTTGCTAAGCAACAATGACGTCATCAATTTTGAAGCAACAAATTACAAACACACGAAAAAAAATAATTCGAATTCACATAGCAACATAAACAACAAAAAATGCTAACCAATCTCCAGGTAAATGATATAACGTCACATCATAGATACTATGTAAGTTGAATCAAAATCAAAATGCTGCTTCCTAGCTATATTTTTCTTATTTTCTAGATTATGATGCAGGTATAATAAAAAATAGCGTATAATACACGTGTATAAGAGCCTTTAAAGCACTGCTCCGTTAAAAGGCACTCGGCTTCGCCTCGTGCTTTTAAACCCATCGCGCGTGCTTTAAAGGCTTGCTTATACACTTGTATTATAATATACTATTAAAGTTTACAGTTTTCATCTGATAAATTTAAAAAAAAAAATATTATTTTCTAAAATTTCAAGTATTTTCAAATTTGTAAAAATTTACTGTCAAAATTCTTTACAATTTTGAAAATTGTTAAAATTTTGCCGTTGAAATTTTTGAAATTTATATTTTCAAATGTTTGTGTAATAACTTTAGAATTTCGAATTTTTATAATTTCAAAAACAAATTTTAGATATTTAATATACAGAGTGGCTAGAAAAACCAAGGCCACTTCTCTTGTGGCGGTCAAGAGATGGCGCTTTAGTAAAGAAACATTAAATTAAAATACTGGCAACAATGCAGAATCCAAGACGCTTTAGTTATTAAATACGCCCCATATTAAATCAAAACAACCAAAACGTCGTGGATTCCGCGTTGTTGCCAGTACTTTAATTTAATTTTTCTTTACTAAAGCGCCATCTCTTGACCGCCACAAGCAAAGTGGCCGGGGTTTTCCTAGCCACTCTGTATATTAAAAAATTTCAGAATTTCAAAAACTTAATAAATTTCAAATATTTAATAAATTTTTAATATTACAGAATTCGTAAAAAATGTAATATTTTTTTTTGATTTTCTAACATTTATCAAAATTCTAGTTTTCAAAAGGATCAAAATTGTAATTTCAATGTTTCGTAGGTCTATAATTTTACATTTATAATGCCGAGCCTACCCGGAGTGAAAGTCCTCGACACCTTCGAGTGGAAGAGGTGAAAGATAAAGAAGAATGTTGGTTGGCATTTAAAATTTTTGAAATTTACGAAAGTTATAATATTTCTAAAATAATCATTATTTTTGAAAATGACGAAAATTTTCAAAATTATAATAATGTTGAATATGTTACAATGTTTCGATTAAATATTTCAACAACAACATTCGATATACTAATAATATTTTCAAAAAAATTTCAAGATTTCAAAATTTTTATATATTTTCAAAACTTTTCAAGATTTTTAAAGTTTTTACAATCTAAAAAAAATTGTAATAGTAATAAATCAGAGAATACGAAACAATGCATTAGGCTTACGCCATTAAGGTTTCGTGGCGGTTGATTGCCCGGCGCCTTTTTTTATTGGGACACGTATAATTATTTTATAAAAGCTTGGCCATACGTTTGTTTTTGGTTAATTTTGAACAGCTTTTCCTCCCAAACATTTTGATTGTTATTCTAAAAAATACTTTTCCAATATGCTAAGTTCGACGTTGTCCTGGATATGAATTAAAATCTAACAAATTCGAATTTGGTTTTAGACGTACAGAGCCGGATTTACAGCTTCTAGATTTTTTTTAATACATATATGGATGTAAATTTATTTTTTAGGCTACATTAAATGTTTTTCGTCAAAAAATTGTAAAAAACAACGATTTTTCATATATTTTCTTACAAAAATCATTTACTGACTGTAAATTAATTTAGTACACCTGAAGATGGTGCCTAGAATAGTCAAAACGTCTTTACTTGTAACTACATGAGCTGAGCTAGAGCCTTCTTTTACACAAACATAAAAAATTCGGCTCACTTACTTGAAAAGCAGCAAAAAAGTTTTAAGATCTGAACAAGGCAGAAAATAATCAAGAAAACAAAAAAACTTGTCGAGTTCATATTTAACTTTCCTTAATAAAATTTATTGTCGTCGCTATACTCTACAGATCTACGTTGAGAGAAGTAATTTTTCAACATTTCAATAAAG
This sequence comes from Ctenicera cuprea, assembly GCA_958336395.1. Classification (NCBI taxonomy): domain Eukaryota; kingdom Metazoa; phylum Arthropoda; class Insecta; order Coleoptera; family Elateridae; genus Ctenicera; species Ctenicera cuprea. The sequence continues at coordinate 5,915,704 of OY284492.1, read as the reverse complement.
ACCTTTGCTGTAGTTTAATTTAACTGTTCATTGTTTGTGAGAACGTAATTACGAAGAGTTTTTGGCGTAAGTTCGTGAAATATTAACTACGCCGCCGCTAAGGTTTAAATTTTGACGCGGAATAAGTCTTTATGGAAGTTTAATCGGAAGCTCTGGAAGATATAAAATAATGAATGGGCGTTAAACATTTTATTGCGCCATTAAAGGAAAATATAAAGCAGCCTGAGTTGGGTATTAAATCTGCAGCTATTTAAAAAACAATTTAATTTCTTTTTATGTAAACCCTGAATTTGGCACTAAACTTTCCTGGATTTACTTTTCCTATCCTGTCTATAAAAACAACGCCAAATGAAAAGCAAATATTTTGAAATCTCATAACGAGTCTATAAATCATTCAGCCTAAGAATACAGAACAGTAGATGTTTGAAGAAGATAAATTGAGCGACTGTAAGTTAAAAAGTTTCTTCGGGACTTTTAAGCAAGTTTTCAGAAAATGTAAAATAGTTGGGCAAAACCTAGCTCCTACCTCAAACTTTTGAAATAAACAACAAAGCAATTTTTTGTTGACTGAACTTTTACCACCTCACTTAATTAATTCGACTGTGCAGAAGCTGATTCATAATTGTTTTGGCTTAAACCAGGAAATTAATTTGTTTGATAGGTTAGTACCGATTTGGACATAAATTTAGCTTTAAAATATTGCAAATGCTTCAGTTTGGGGAAAAAGCTTCAACTTTGGCAGAATAAATCATTTCTGACGTTTCAGATACCTTTTTGTACGAAATCGGTTATATTAAACGTTGAATTCTGAATTCCTCTGTCATTTTCCAATTTTTCCATTTCTTCCCTTTGTATTGTCCTCTTTCAAACGCATCATATTTCAATATGATATAAATTACGTTGTCAATAGCCACGAAAGGTATTCCAAAAGACAGAGGATCGTTTTATATTACTGACGTTGTTTGTTAAGTGTCTGGCTTGAATTTTACTATTTTCTCTTGAAGTGGACCTTCTATTCATGATAGATATTACAATAAAAATTGTAAAACTAAGCAAACACCACAACACGTGTATAATTTCTCAGGCTTTTTAGAACAACCATGACGTGAAGCAGTATAACGACGTGCGAAAGGGAGTCAATTTGAAAGTCCATTAATGTATGGAGTGGCAGGGAAGGTCTTCGGAGTATAATCCTTAAATCTCATTACAACTTGTGTTGTACTTTATCGTAAAAGATTTGACGGAAGTGCGTCTAACTTTATCACTTACACTTTGAAGACGACAAACTTTTGTAAGATAGTGTAAGGAAGTTAGGGGTAGGGTACGAAAATTTGCTTGTTCAGATTTTAGCTTCAAAATTACTTACTTTAAAAAAATTTTCTCCTATTACAATTATTAAGAATTGCTTGAACTCGGAACGCGTATTTAGGTATAAGTGCAGTTAGAAGCTAGAACTATCCAGTAAAGGGAAAACAGAAAAATACAGGCAACGAGTGGTTTTATCACAACTTTATCGCAATTGTCTTCATTTATTGAAGTTCGCTAGTGATTTTTTGTGTGCAACAGACCACCCAACCACTATCTTTTACGGCTAAACCGTTGAAGCTACATAGATGGGATAAAACATTTGTTACATAAATTGTACACGAAGTATTCAGTAAAAAAATTATAAATTTTTTGGGGCTCCGGAAAATTCAGTTTTGGGGGCTGGAAGGCTAAGCGGATTTCTCAAGATTTTTAAATACGAAGGTGGGTCAAGTCGTACCTCATTTAAAAGTTATTTTTAAACCCAACAATTTAAAAAAAGTTAATATAGATAGCTCAAACCACTTCAAAATAGCGCCCAATTATATCAAAAAAACCGCCATTACATAAACTTTTTTCCAACCGCACATGGATTATTGTACCAAGAAAATTGGTACTGATCGTTCAAGTCCATTAAATTAGATTTCCAACGAAATGGTGGTGCCCCCTCCCCTCCACAAAACAGCGGAAACATTCAAAAAATATTATTTAAAAATAGACGACTAGGGGGATCAAATGATACTTCATTTTGAAGATCCCATGAAACTGAACAATTTTTTATTTAAAAATTTTTTGATATCTCCTACTGTTACAAAAAGGCGGCTCAATTTAAAAAAATTTATTTCCTGTTATTCGATAAATCGCTTCTTCTACCGCATCTAAGGCAGGGAAATAATTTTCTTTGCTGATTTATACATAACATTTAAATCCACATGCGAGTTGGAGTTGGACAATTCAATATCGCACTGGAGTACGATATAAGCAAACCCATTTGCAAGAGAAAGTCAGTTTAGTTGCTAGCTGTGACAGTGCAAGTCGAATGGTCTAACGAATAAAACGAAATAACCCGATATCTACTCCAAAGACCGCAACTAGCTCCGCATCAAACACACACTTGATCCGAAATCAATACAACTCCACAAGCCTTTTCAAGAGCGAAGCAGCGGCTAAAACAAGTCTCGGGCGAAGCCCTCAGCCCCGCGAGCCTGATCAAGAAGAAAGCAGCGGCTATACCAGCTCTCGGCGAAGTCCTTCTCAAATGAAGGACACCAAGCCATGCAAGCGCCCGGCACGGTTGCTACGCAGTCCACAGCGTTTTGACGCTCCATCCCCTTCTTATTTTTTGCAATTATTTGTTTTCGTAAACTTGTATTTTCCTCATGTTTTGTTGTTCAAGTATAATGTTTTAATTTAGAATATAACTTTTTCTGCTACGCCAGGCTAGGTATTGTTTAACCATAAAACAATGCTGCCAAAGATTTAATAGTAGTAGTAGCAGTAGTATGAAGTAAACTTAAATGTATTTTTTGTTTTTTTTTATTACGCATAACTGGAAATAAATTTTGATAACAGAACAACCACGTTATCTTGTTACAATTTGAGATTTTTACTTTCGATATTTTGTTTTACACGATTTTTGCCATTCAAAATTTATGCTTTTTGAAATTTTTGTTTTCAAGATTTTGTCTGTCAAAATTTTTTAATCGAGATTTTCCCCTAGAATCGGCCATAAATATCCAATCAAATTCCTGTTTAAAAACCGATATTTTCACGGAGCCTCCTTCGTAATCTATCAGTACCATTCCACTGCGTGTGGCAAACGGACGGTTGGTTACGCTCACAGATGATCGTTCATAAATTGATAGAAATTTAAATAAACTAGTGTTGCCCCGCCGAAATTCGACGGCAGACTCAGCGTTGACAGAACCGGCGAAATGCTAAGTCACGTGATGCATTAGTTCCATAAGGGAGACGCGACGTTGCTGTAGATGTCGCCTCAAATGAAGCGCGTCTAGCAGACTTTCATATATATTATAAACTAAAATAATTATTATTAAAAAATCGACGTAGAATGAAAATATAAAAATGTTTCATGTTCCATCTGAGGATAGAAACCTTTCATTGAAAAAAAAAATGGTCCAAATTGGTGAGGAACCGGAGAAAAATACCCTTTGAACTTTCATATATGTATGGATGGATATTCCAACGTTTAAATACACATCTGATAAGTAAATGAGCGTTGATTACAATGGGCCGCATATATTATTTAGTAGCAGAGCAGGACGATAGCTATTTAATGTGTAAGTCTTCTCAGTTCAGTAAAATTAATAATAATTCTTAATATAATAAATTTTTATTCATTACCGGCGATAAAAATGCATTCCTTATGTTCTACATCATTTACGCAGAATTTGTTAAAAATGCTCATTTTTAATGTTTCGAAAATGCTCAATCAAGCTTGGTTGTTTTCAACCGAAAACCAAAATTGATTAATAATTGAAACCTAAAAATTTCTTTGCTGGCCGCCACCTGCGGACTTGTGTCAAAATCGAATACATCTGAGAGTATGGCTACTAAAAAAATATCGGTGCTAAATGTAAAAGTTTCCAAATGAGCATAAAAAACCATACGCATATAATTTTTGTTCTTCAGGTTAATTATTAATAAAAGTTTGTCGTAAAATAATGAAAATGAAGTTTTCAAGACTACTACAAAAAAGTCTGTAGTAAAATTTAAACATTGTACGCTGTAACTTATTTTACCGACGTATTTATCACGTTATAGCTTCAGATTACCATGACCATTACCAATTACATCGCATTTTTTTACTAGTCATAGTGCATAAAGTTTAATTGATATTTTCTCCTACCTATTAAGAATTGAAACGCTCCTGCCTTAATCTTAGATTAGAAAAATCATGTAATATAAAATTATACCGTTTTAAAAGTCTTAAGAAAGAATACTGCTTTCATCAACTTAACTTTAATTGATGAAAGCAATGCCGGCTGAAAGACTTTTAATGTGCTACCACTTCAACTGACATTTAGTTACAAAATAAAAGGCAGGTAGTGATTTTCCGAAATTTTTAAAACTAGCACACTATTTTGTTATTATAATACCGCAAGCAACGTCGAAAACACACCCTAATCAAGATGGCGGATTCAATATGGCGGAATTATTTGATAAAGTTATCCGAATTGCACTTAGATAAATACAAGATAAAAATAATTACATATACACTGTGTCTATAAAGTAATCCCCTCCCCCCAACTAACTTTTGAAATTTTACTACAACATTTAGTGTGCTTTAATGGGAAATGAAATACTATTTTTTTAGCCAATAATTAAATTTTGTATCATTCAAAATAGCGGCTGGGCGCCATTTAAAAGTTTTTTTTAAATAGAAAAGGGGGTCAAGTGATACCTCATTTGAAAGGTCTTTTAGTTCTGCGTCTGATCCAAGAGCTTAAAAGAAATGTATTCAGCCACCACAAAATGGCGGAATTGAAACAAATGGACTCACTCAATTCAAAATTGTTTTGAATTTTTTAACCAGTAGTCCACTTTTTCATTTGCAGGACAAAATTTTCCCAGAAATATCTCAGGTTGCTGGAAATAATATTGAAAACGTTATGTTCCAACAAGACGGTGCGCCGCCTCATTATTATAGGCCTGTTTCTGACATTCTAAACGGACATTTTCATGGAAGGTGGATTGGTAGGCGGGGCCTGTAGAATAGTCTCCCAGATTTAAACCCCTTAGATTTTTTTCTATGAGGATAGCTGAAATTGAAAGTGTACAGAACCAATCCAGAAACAATTGAAGAGCTGGAGCAACGCATTAAAGAAGTTTGCAGAAATATCACTCCAGAAACTTAGGAAAATGTAAGGCAGGAATTTTATAACCGACTTTTTATGTGCCAAGAAGTGAATGGTGAACATTTCGGACACTTAATTTAATTTCTTTTTGCTTTAATTCTTAGTTTTTCTTAATACTTCTTTATCTTCAAACATTTGTCATTGTGTTATGGCTGAACATTTTTCTTTGAAACTCTAGAATCAAGCGAAGAACTAAAAAACCTGTCAAATGAGGTGTCACTCGACCCCCTTTTCCTTAAAAAAATAATTCAAAATGACGTCCAGCCGCCATTTTGAATGATTCAAAATTTAATTATGGGCTAAAAGATTAATTTTCCGTTACAGCACACCAAATTTTGTGGTACAAGTCGTCCAAAAGTTAGTTGGGGGGGGATTACTTTATAGACACAGTGTATTAAGTTTTAATGTAACTCACTCACGCGCATTAATATTTTTATAGCGTTCCTACAACTAACTAGAACGTGACATAACCGTTTTCGTTTTCTGTTCGCTTTCAGTAAGAACACTAAGAAATTTCACTTAGACCTTGCGTGCTCGGCACACATTTCTTTTCTGTTACAGTTATGGCCGATTTCTTCTGCCAAATAAATACCAAAAACTTCTAAAGGTGTTAAATTTTTAATATTTTTTTATTTATTTACATTAATCTATTCCAACCCTCACACCTGTAAATTTAGCTTGATTTCTCGTATTTAAAATCCCACATTTTATAAACACCATTTTTTAGGTTGTTACAGTTAAAAAACGTATATTGCCTTAAAATCTGAAACTCGTTTTTTCACAATCGTAATACACGCAGAGAGAGATTGTAAAAAACGTTACGTGACTGACAATTTTTTTTAAATTATAATTTTTATGCCAGTTGGATAAATTATTCTTTCAGCTATGCAGCTCACGATTTGCTAGTGCACTAATTAATCCCAAAGGCAAATTAGGACTATATGACAAAGAAATTTTGGATCAAGCGTATTTCGTCGAACACATCCCCACATTTATGTAATCGAATTAACCCAGTTCGGAATGCAGCGTTACTGGTAATTAAATCTCCCAACGAGTGCATGCTAGAACAATTGGATCAGGTTACGAACAGCAGCATCAAAATTGCATTATCTCTCATTTCTAAGTCCAAATGCCACTAGATTGCCTTCGTTTTGTCTAGGACTGACATTTGTAAATCTGATACAAATTCCGTGAGCAAGAACATTAAAATGGGTTCACTTTTGTGCTCAGTTAAACTTACAAACCTCCTCCACGAACGATTCTTGATAAAAATAACTACGCAAATAGTTACTACCAGTCCAAACCAATAATTGAAGATCTTAGTAATTTTAATCAGTGCCAAGAACTGCACATTTAATCACTTCGCTTAGGGAAGTGCTGATGCAAATGCAGCAGTGAACTTAATTTCAAGTAATTAGCTTTGAGCGAACGACCTATTTATTTTCTCTCAGCAAGAGTTCAGTAACGACATGCACGGTGGATCGGCACATCCCCTACCTTGGTTGTTTTAATGTTCTTCAAATGATGACATTTATCTTTGGGGAAACATTTGAGCATGACGTACAACACGCCTGTGCCGCGCAGCCTGGCAGAAGTGATTTTAATATGTAATTATCTTCTGGCAAGCAAGTGAACAATTCCCGGATAGTATTTTGTCAAAATATTCTGACGGAGTCATTATGTATATTATGCGAACGCATTTTCATAATGAAACATGTTTTTTTAAGAAACAGAACAATTAATTAATTTGAACAAACAATATTTAAAAATCAATTAACAAGGAGCTCGTCCATAAGCTGCAGAAAGTTATGGTGCGCGTAGAGACCGGGCCGGAGGCTTGCAATTTTTTTTGTGGTGCTTCTTGCGGGGTGCTGCTACGTTTGAGAAGTAGCTCGTGGTATTGGAAGACTTCTTCTAAAGCCGCTGCTTTGCTCTTAAAGGGGTAGCGCTACAAGGAGGGACTTCATCGAGACCTGATGCAGCCGCCGCTGCTTTGCTCTAAAATAAGCTTGTGGATTGTTTGTTAGTTCGATCCGAAAGCACGTTGGAGCTCTTAGAGAAATCTCTGGGGATGGTGTGCTTTGTGGCCACTACAAAGGGTTAAGCTCTAGGAGCTGCGAAGTTGGTTTTTAATTTGAACCATTCTAATGGATCCTGAAGCAAAATATTCCAGCGTTTTTGCTTCAGACCTTTTTGGTCGATGCTAAATAATAAACTGGTTATTACGTGTGCTTGCTCATATACCCTGTTCCAGGTGTCGCCGCGTAGCAATATAGAAAAAAAGACATCTACAGTTGAGAGGAATTTAATATAAAAGTAAATCAGGATTGGCTGTTCTTTAGTGACGCATACACAATACAAACAAACATTTACAGATCTTTACTACGCAAGCACACGTGCAAACCAGATAACTTTAGCATAAAGTAAGAAGTGTGGGGAGGGGTGCTCTACTTCAGTATAGACCCGCTTAAAAAAGACCACAGTTTTGTATTCTACGCATGTCAAATAGTCGATCTGCGCAAACGCGATTTTTCTACCACCGCCCCACTCACCCCTCGCCGTCGATTTTTTGCTTTTTAAAGTTTTTGGAATTTGGACTTTAGTTTAGACATAGTAAAGTAAATAATTAAAAGTAGTAAAGTAAAGAACACAAAGTCTTCCCCATAAATTCTTTATATTTTAAAAAAGTTGACCGATAAAGCGCTACATGTTTCGGGTGAACCCCATCATCAGGCTGATTTACGATTGTTTTAAAAAATCTGAAGAGAACAAATAACGTAGTGACATATAATATAATAAAGCAATGGAAACTTACCACATAGGGAAAAATTTTTTAGGTTAACACAGAAAATTCAACCAATAAGTAGCAACATATCGTTCTTTACTTTACTACTTTTAACCTTCTCACCCAATTTGGAGAAAAAATGGAATTCACGTCACAAAATTCATAGTAAATCATTTTTACAAAATCGATTTTCAGCTGATAAACATTATTTGCAGTTGAAAACTACTATAAATCATAAAATCAGATAACTTTGGCAATAAATAAGAAGAGTGGGGAGGAGAGCCTATTTTAATATTTTAATCGCAAGAGCGAGTTTTCTACCACTCGGTCACGTGTTTTTGTTTTTTTTTAATATTTGGAATTTTGACTTCGGTATGTTAAATCATTTTTGCAAAATTTGTTTTCGGCTTTCAGCGGATAAACATTGTTTGCAATTGAGAAATACCAGAAATCATAAAAGCAGACAACTTTAGCAACAAGTAAGAAAAGTGGGGAGGGGTACTCTACTTCATTATAGACGCGCTTAAAAAAAGAGCTCAGATTTGTATTCTACGCATGTCGAATAGTCGCAAGCGCGATCTTTGTATTCCCGAACTGAAAACTTGGATCATTTTAAAAAAGTTTTTAAAATTTTCTAAATATTTTTTTTTTAATTTTTTTTTTTTTCAAAAACATTTTCTAAAACATTTAAATTTTTTTAAATATTTCAAATTGTTAAATAATTTCTAATCTTTTAAGTTTTCAAGTTTCCAAAACTTTCAAAAATAACAAAATTTACAAAAATTCCAAAAAACTATAACTTAATAAATATTTTTAAAAATTTCAAAAAATTCTAATTTAAGAAATATTGTAAAGACCTTCAATATAGACGAGAAAGATCCCGTGGCGGTTGTCCGACAGCTTCTTTAATTTTGTGACCTGTGATTTGATTATCTTCCCCAAGGCCCTGTTTTGGCCTAGACGCCCACTATGTGATTTTTTAATTGAATTATCTAACTGCATTTGTATTTTTGTAGGTGTGCGAAGTCTAAGCAAGTACTACGAACAGTGACGACCTGTCTTGTCTTTATGTCGCCCACGCTTGTATTCTTATAGGCACGTAAGGTACAAGTACAAGCGAGAACGATGAGTCATAACCTGTACATATTTTTGAAGTATGAGAATGTCCAGGAAAACTACTTTGCCCGTTTCTTTTTATTTTCCCATTTTCTACTTGTTTATCTCTCCACCATATCACAAATCTTAAGTAAAAACATAAATGGAAAACGGAAGTGAATCCCAAACTTTAACTTTAGAATAAAAATATCATTTTGATTGTGCTTTATCGCTGAACTGTAAGCTTACGCCATTATGAAAACTGAAAGTAGCCAGAACAAAAACTGTTTTATAACCTCGTAAACTACAGAAGCGTCCGTGAAGCATCACGAAACATCAACCACGTTTTATATGTTTTCGGGCTACCTTTTTAGTCCGCTGTATAATTTAATGTTTCAGTAAAAAGAAAGATGCGTAATACAATGTCCAGAGTAGCAATTTCACTCCTCAACTTACTCGTGCAGATGTAAGTTGTTAAGCTAATGGAACCCTTAGCAGAATTGCACAAAATGTGCGTTTAAATCATCCCCACAAAGACACATGTTGAAAAAGCTTTTCGCCTATAAAAAAACAAACTTTTTTTAAGCTTGAAGTTGCAATAAAAAAAGTTGTTTATTATCTCCAGGAAATGAGAAAATGCGGAATAATCACAGTAATATGCTTGCTTTAACACAAAAGCGTTGAGTTAACTCTGCTAACCTGCCTGCTTTATCGCATTTGTACCAGGAAAACATTATTAAAACTTCATAAAGCGTCAGAGATTTTCACGTGCGTGTGCATGTTATTATGTACTCTATTAAATGGGATTAAATCCCCGTTCATGTGTCGTGCTCATACATGTGTTCTGAGCTTGTAATATCAAAAAATATTTGAGCAGTTTTGCATAAAAAGTATGTGAAAAATATTCGTCAGATAATCTTATCGGACTTTTTGGTGCTGCTGGAATTTATTAAAAATGTAGTGAAAGCTTAAAGCTTCAAGCAATAAATATATATTTGCAGGAATTCAAGGCTTATCACGAAGTACCAAAATTTATTACCACTAGTGTCCGGATTTCTAGTCTAGGATTTAGTCAGTATAATTGCTGGTAAAATTATAAACGAATTATCAACGAGCTTAGAATGGTAATACATCCATATGTTTGACCTTATGCTAGCTTCTGTAGATAGTGATTAGTTGTTTGATAAGCTGGAATTGATGCTTGTGTGATAGTACAATAAATCAAATCAGGGTTCATAAACGTAGAATATGAACGCTCGTGAGTTTTAAAAGTACTCCACGAAACTGCAAAAATAGTTTTTTTTATTTGAAATGTAAAATAGCAACCACGAATTAACGAAAATAGAACGTGTAAATTCATTAATACAACGAGAATGTTCTACGAAAGAAAAGTTTGGAGTATCAACATTCATAAAAGACGGAAAACCACCGTTGAATCGAAAACTTAAGAATTGCAGTACACAAAAACAACTGTTTCTAAATTCTGAGCCGAAAAATTAGTTCTCTTGTTCATCAAAATACTTTTAAACATTGATAATGACCTTTCTACATCGCAACTCGTTAATGGAGCGAAACTAAAAGTTGGCCGGTGAACAACTGACCGGATTATTTGTCGACTTGCGATGCAATACTTCAATATATTGCGACAACCTGATGCCAAATTCTCCACAAAATGCCAAATTTCCAATAAAAGAATGAAAGTGGTCAATTGATTGTAACAGCGTGGAATGTTTGCCTTCCAATGATTTTATAACTCTAGAAATATTACAAAAACCATATTTAATAATCCCATTTTCGATCATGCAAAAGTTTATAAAGCCCTGCTTATTTATTTTTTTTGGAACGCTCATTTTTAGCGAAACCAGGTACTTCACAACATTAACTTTCAGTAAATATGTTTTACGTATAACTTAATGGATTTGAATACGCCCATGGTTATTGTTGACTTATTGAATTTTAACGAAATTTTTTGCTATTCTGCGACTAAAAGTCCGGTCTCTGAATATAACGAAAGATATGAATTTTTTTATATCTAATACCAATAAAGGTTATAAGTTGTATTATTACGTCCCTGTGCCCCAAATGAAAACTTACATTAATTTGGACCAACACTGTACATATTGGCAACATTTAAGGTGTTTTACATAAAACAACAATTCACATCCGTTTTCTCTACGACTTACAATTGTTTAAAAATTAAAATTTTCATCAAAGGCGTGCTTTGCTCATAACAACACCAACTAGGAAATCAGGAGGAAACAACCCCCCGGAATACAATGTATTGCTTTGCATATAAAATGATGCAAACAGACTCTCAGGAGCAATTTTCACACAATAGCGCAATTTTAGATTCCTATCCCAGGTCGGATACCTACAACAATATTCCCTGTCAAGCTATAGAAATTCCATCTGACTGGTGATGATGCAATTTTGATTCCTCAAGTTCCAAATCCGATAGAATCGTCTGAAATCTCAGCGAATATTCTTGAACCTTACACTTATATACGATTTATCAGCAAGTGATGGAAAAGCCCCTTGTTATTTTTCAAGTGATTTTTTTTGTAGTCGATTTAATTCTGCCAAAAGTTAGACACACGAGCTAGTTCAAAATAACTAAGACAGCTTCAGAATAATAATGAATTTTTTATAATGTATGGTCTGTAACGAGTACTTACAGATACCGAAAATTTTTTTTAAGTATATAATTAATTATGACAATATAATGTACTATTTTTATTAAAATTGTTAATGTGCTCGTAAATTTTAATAGTATAAGTACATACTTTTATTTACACAATTTAAAATAAAGGTAAATTTTAATAGTAAAGTACACAAAGTTTACACAATTTAAAATAAAAGTAGATCGCCGCCTTTAACATTAAAAATTGTTGCTGGTACTTTCTCATACTTTTTATGTTTTAAACACTCTCGCGTCAAAAAGCGATTCAAATTTACATCTAGTCATCTCCAGCCGGTACAGGCCCCCCGCTTCAGACCCAAAGCATTGGTTGCGAGCCGACTATGTACAGGCGCTACATAAGGAAATGCGCTCACGATTTCGGATCAAAAATGGTTATGACAACTTTATTGATAGAATTATCAAAAACATATAAAAAATAGAAAACTTTTTTATTAGAGCTAATTGATAGGCGTAGTTAAAATTACGTAACTGCCGGAAAACGTGTTGTTGACATCCTCCTATTAAACTTCTCCAAACGATGTATTAAGCTGATAAAAATTCATAACGATGGGCGTTTGCGTTTTTGAATACAAAATGAATAGAATTTAAATTGTTCAAAATTTTCTGGAGGGCCGGGCGTCATAGTAAAATTTGGGTGATTAACAGAAACAAATTTGTAGTTCATTGCAAACTCTATCGGCTCAGAAAGTTAAAAAATGGTGTGGGTATTTTTTGAGGACTATATTTTTAAAAATGTCCAAAATATTGAACTGCTAGTATATTTACAATTTTTGTATATTCTAAAATTACATCACTAGATTATACTTATTTAGGGCTATTAGTTAATATGACAATTTGTATTAATTGTATATGTTGTTTTTGAGTAATCGGGCATTAAAGTTACAATTTTCAGAAATTCGTAGCGGCCTTCATTTTAAAGAAACAGCATTTGGAAAAAAAAACATTTGATTTTTACTTTAGATACACTACAACGCTTTGTATTCAAAATTTCAAAATAGTGTTTAGAAAATAATCTATACCAAACCAAAACTGTCTAATTTGTACGACCGCAACCACTCAAGCACACACCCACAGACAGACCATTTTCAAAAACCACTTTTTTGTTTTTCTTGGACATCAAAACGCGTATGAAACATCCTGTATATTAGAAAATATTTTTGTGTGCGCCAATACGGTAGATACAATACTGCACCAACAGAATTTAGGTATGTGTATTGATTGTGTAATATGTGTAAGTGCAGGATCTTTCGCCGACGGACAACTTAGACACTCTGTAGATAAAAAGCTGTCGGCCGGCTGCCACGGGGCCTACCTCGCATTTATGGAAGTTCTTGAAAATTGTTGACAATTTTATGGGAATTTAGACTATCTTTTTTATATTTCTCGCAAATATTTCGTGTATATTTTATACCGGATGTTCATAAAAAGTTAAAAATTTGTTTTCCAAACTTCTAGAAAATTTTGGTTACTATAAAATTTTCTAAAAAGTGTAAAAAAAATTATGAAATATTTTAAAAATTTTTAAAAATTTGAAATTTTGAAAATTTTTGAAAATATAAAATATTTTGAGTTTTGAAAGTTTTTCAGAATCTTGAAATTGTTAGACATATTAAATGGTAAAAATATAAATATTTTTAAAATTTTAAATATAAAGAATTTAAAATTTTGCAAAGTTCGGGATAATCGTAAAATTTTTTAAAAATCTGAGTTGACAATGTTTTAAATCTTTGAAACGTCTTAAAATTGAAAATTTATGGAAAAAAAATTGTCAACATGTAGCAAATTTTACAATTTTGCAATTTTTTATATTTGAAAATTTAGAACATTTGAGAAAAAAAGATTATTTTAAATTGAAGTTTTATGAAAATGTAAAAAGTGTAAAAACATTGTAAATTTTTAAAACTTTGCAAATTACGTAAATACTATAATTTTTTTAAATTTTTACGACTTAAAAATTTTGAATATTTTTTATAAACTCCCAATGGAAAGTTGTTTCTATTGTCATCAAACATGTTCATGCCGATTTTGTAGCCGACATTCCTATTTTTAAAAATACAAAACAATCAATGGTAGGAGGCAGTGGGAAGGGAAATTGCGTTTGTGCAGATCGGCCATTTCCGAGCGCGCCTATATTGAAGTAGATCATCCCCCTCTCTCCCATTTTTAATGCAGTTGCTCGCTTTTATGATATTTTGTAATTTCTAGTCGCAACCAATATTTATCCATTAAAATCTCACAAACAATTTTTCACCTTTGGCTGATCGCCGTATTTTTGCAATCACTCAATTAAACTGTTCAGGTAAACGATCAAAAAGAAACCTCCCAGTGATGCTTTCTCAAACGAAATTTGTTCCTATTGTCATTTGAAGCCATAAATCGTTAATGTTTAAAAAAAACAAAAATTGATGGTGGGGGGCAATGGAAGCTGATAGGGAGATCGCGTTTGCGCAAACCGGCTATTCGACATGCGTAGAATACGATATTAAGGTTCTTTTTTGAGCGCGTCTATTTTGACATAGAGCTCTGTAGCTATACTTTGTACCTACAGCGCGGAAGGTAAATATAATGTGCACATTTAGTAGATAGTGCTTGAGACGATTATCAAAGTAGTTTACTTTTCAATACTCCACTTTGATTGTGCCGTATAGCGCAGAAGGCAAAGACAGAAAATTTCTCTTAGGGCTTGATACTATTTAATATACAGGGTTGGGCAATAGTACGGAACAATGCACACTGAGAAAAAAGTTTAATAGTGGTAATGAGAAATCCAATACCCTTAATGAAATTTTCTCATACCTATGGTGACAGCAAAGCTGTTTAATTACCTTTAGTATTCGCGTTTTTTACCCAACGAATCATAATAGATATGAATTACAGGTTAATAACCATTACAAGAAAGTAGCCTATAAAAAGTATTAACATGCTTTATACAGATTATTAAGCATAACTAATAAATAGTATCATTTGTTATTGCTACTGCTAAAAAACAGCTTTATGCGGAATATGATCTAGAACTGTTGTAGAAATTAAACCGTTTCATATTTAATCCAAATCCACATTATTTTCTGCCATAATGAATATAAATCGCTTCATATCAATTATGAGATCCGCTTCATATCAATTATGAGATCTACTTCATTGTCCATAACAAACATTTCATTGTAGTTATAATACTTCTCATAGTCAGTATAAAAAAGAATGTATATGAAATAAAAAGCAATTATCATTAAAAAAATTTATTTATATATATTTATAGAACAATAAGAAATATACTTATAAAAAAACTTATATATAGTGACATAAATGACAAAGTTTATATAAAGCATTTTCGAATTTCCCATTGTTAAACTGCCATGTTCCGTTTGCGTTGAGATACACGGTATAAGATAACATATTACATAACAAACTTATTTATAATAATAACATAAATGACTCCCCCTATACAATTCAGGGTGGAACTGTTTTAAAATGGGTAACTTTGTCATCATTTATGATAAAAAAAATATGTAAAACAAGCAGCCAACTTCTATTTCCTATGCCTATTTAATACTAAATTCTGAAAAACAAAGTAACAAAGTTTCTGTTATTCAAGGCATACGAGATATTCGGACATTTTGAAATTTCTAAATGTTGAATAAATTGACAGATTTATATTAACAAAGTTGACACACATCTGGATTATTATCGATTGTAGCTGGATAGGCATATTACAATTTTTATAAGAGCAAAACATTTGATTCTGTGACAACTTCAACACATTTTGAGCATAAGAGTAAAAATAATTTATGTAGTGCAAATCTGTTAGGTATTTTGATGTTCGACGGTTTTTCAGGTGTTCGCGCCAAAAATGCATCAAACTTTTCAGGATTATTTAGAAATATAAAGTGAATTAGATGTAAAAAAATTCACACCATTTACCAAAAGCAACACATGAAAAAAAAACTACAAATTCCAATCATATTGCGAGTTTTACGTAAATTTAAATTGGTTGCGTTCAACGACTGTACCAGTTCAATAATAAAGTCAGTTTTCATAATATTGATTTAAAGAAGCTTAGACTTATAGTCCTCTTTAACCCCTTCCAGTTCGCCCAAGTTTACTCAGGTAAGCAAAAATGTACTTACTGCACTAACCCAAGGTAACTCGAAGGGGTTAAAGAAGACTTTTAAGCTATTTTAAAGTCTATATTGTGAAACATTCTAACAATTTTGTATAGTTTAGGGGTGTTTAGTTAATTTAGTTATTTTATTACAGTTAGGTGCAACATAAAACTCTCCTGAACTTCAAGTTTTGAAGGCCTCCATCGTTTACGGGTTTTCTTGTTGTACACAGTGGTAGATGTGAATAAATACGGCAATATTTTCCAAGCTGCAAATGTAGTGTCTATGACAAACAAAAAATAAAATTACATTTTTTTACAAGAGCTTCGCTAAATCTAAGAGAAAAACCTACCAGCAATATTACCAAGTTCTTCCAACAATTTTAGTTTTCTATATTTTGCCAAACTTAAGTATAATTGCTTTTTCAATTTTAAGCCATTCCATGTATAAAATACTTTCTTTGTCTGAATATGCCCTGTTGAAATCAGCTTCAATCTGAAAAAGAAATGACTATTCATTTTTTTATACAAAATTAATACTTTTCGGGTATTTAAATAAAAATTAAAAATAAGTATACCAATTTATGTCCATCTTGTAACTTTAATGCCGGGTATTGCTGGAAATACGCGGTGATGCTTATAGTGGATGTTTGATTCTTTCTTATTTGGTA
Source organism: Ctenicera cuprea (assembly GCA_958336395.1). Lineage (NCBI taxonomy): Eukaryota > Metazoa > Arthropoda > Insecta > Coleoptera > Elateridae > Ctenicera > Ctenicera cuprea. The sequence goes on along the minus strand of OY284492.1, from coordinate 5,899,170 downwards.
TGTGTTACTCCAGAACTCATTAATTTTATCAAATGGCTCAACAGAAGTTTCTAAAAACTGTAGAGCAGTTTGATTTTCTGAGTCCTCTAGATCTGAAATAATTACAATCGTACAATATGTATTAAATGAGTACCTAATAATATTTACTTCACTATTCTAATGGTTGCTTACCAATATCTTGAGAAGCAACTTCAACTACTTTATCCTCTTCTGCATTATAAGTTTTTATCATTCTTTTTGTGTTGACATATTTGGACCATAATTTTCCCCGAGCAGGGATTTTTTTACTTGTGCTAGTTTTTGGACAATAAGGTATATAATAGGTTTCTTTTCTTTCGTTAGGAAATAATTTAATTATTTCTGAAGTAAGATATTCAAAACTTCTTCCCGGTATTCTAGATAAAACAAAGTATAAACGTCAAAACCAAAGAAACATTAGTAAACCAACTTACGATGTGTGGTCATCGTCTTTCATATACTCGTTTATTATCAATGTAACAAGTTTTTGACGAGTATCATTCTCAAGATTGGATTTATGAGCAAGTATCAATCTTCCATCATTACTGCGTTGTAAAAATGCTGCAAGTCCCTAAAAATGTACATACATGTAGGTATGTAATGGTATATCAGCAGATAAGTCATGTATCAGGCATTAGCTACTTTAAGCAAAAGGGGTATATCGGTGGCTGTAACTACACAAACAACGAATTCTCTCATAATTATATAGTTTTAAAAGGCACCCATTGTAAAATTATCTGCTGTTTACTACAAGTTCTAACATGAATAATTCAATACTCAAAAAAACTAACTTACAAGTGGAACAACTTTGGTGCACTAGATGTTGGAGAAATTAGTTCTTCAACACCGTTTCACCCTTAATTGGTGTTGGGACAAATAGTACGTCAACGCCAGTTTCACCTTCAATTGGTTCTTCGTTTGGTCCCACCGCTACTAGTATTTCTGAATCATTCTTTTCAAGTAAATCAGTATCTACTGAATCGTAATCTATAATTGAAATAGTATCTGCATTTGATGACGTTACTGACGCGTTTGACAATACTACAACTCAGGAGCTTATTTTCAAAACTGAACATGTCCATGGACGTTAATTTTACAGGAAGTCTAAAAAACAATTTATGTTGGTAGCCAAAGCACTTTGTTTTTTTCTTTTAATGGAAAATAAAAGCAGTTAACCTGTGAATTATAATACCAATGTTTGCAAACGTTGGACCTGTTCAGTTTTGAAAATAAAGACAACTGGACATGTTCACTTTTGATAAAAAAATTTAAATTAACTCGTTTAGAACTTGAACTTTATTTCAAAAACAATACGTAATGTACATGTTTGGTAAAAAAATATTTTGAAAGTGCAGTGCTAGCTTACAAGAACATGTTAAGATTTGCCCGAAAATATACAGATGAATTTCATATAAAGGACTTGTTAACTTTTGTACAAAACGTTGATGTTTGCCATTAATTTACCATAACATTTGTACAGTTTTGAACAAAAATAATGTCAAAATCGTGTTCAATTCAGGTATTTCACATAGAAATAATGTAAAACTAATTTTTCGTCATAGGTGGACATATTCAGTTTTGAAAATGAGCTCCTCATACTGCTCTCAATACTTGCTTTACCGTTTAACACGACATACGTTAAATTTTAGATTTATTATTGAGTACTTTTTATATAAACGAAATGCTGTTGCAAACTAGGCGTCTTTGTTGCTGAAAATATCTGCCTCTCTAAATTAGCCCAGATTCGCCCCTGTTCAACAGTTTATTATACTTCATGATAAATTGGAAAACAAATGTTAACACTTTTGCTATCGTCAAAATGCTGACTACCGCGTTACGGAGCCAACTATTCAAGGGCAGACGTGGCGTCACTTTTGTCGGTCCTTCCCCGGCGCAATAAAAACTCATACGAGCATATGATCATCGTGCAGGTCATTTGTTTCTCATAGATAATAGATACATAATTAGAAGAAAAATAAAAGTCTACAGGACATTAAAAACAGCATCTGGATGTACGATTACCCCGGGCATCTTCATATAACTCGTGTCCGGTTATAACAAAACGCGATTGATCACCCTAAATTTAGTAATACGTGTAGGACATTACCTAACGTAGATCCTTACTACGTTAAGATTACAAAATAACGTTTGTTAGTACGATAGCTGACACGTATTAGGCACTATACATATACAATACACATTTATAGGTACATACCTCGAAAGTTTTGTACATAGTTTCCAAGACCCCAGTCGTGAAGTACCTCCGTCATGTAGGTGTCAACCATTATATTATAGCTATAAAAACTAATACTCACTTCTTCACAGATCCTAACAACACAGACACAAGTCACTGCTAGCACCGATTGCACCATATTAAAAAAACCGTTGACGTAGTATATTTGATGGAGGGGGTTATCTTCCGCTTTATACTTGTTATGGTATATGAAATCATGTAATACCCACAAATAAGCGGATTATTTATACGACTAAAATCTAACAGTCCATAACTTCAATAAAACGGATTTATTGATGGTAGTATCTGCATCATTACAGTTAAAAAAACCCTTTCATGAAACCTACATTGCAACCACGATAATTTACTTTATTGCAGATAAGCAGTTATACCATTAAATGTATGAAACAGATAATATCCTTAATTATCCATATTTTAATGAAACAGTTTCATAAACGCTTTTTTCTCAGTGCAAATATCTTTAATACGACAACAGCGATTTTGACAAAATTTTCTACATTAAGGTTGCGATATACGGCGGGTACAATGAAAGTATCGGCGGTTTAAAAGGACTTCCGGTTTAGCCGGAAATGATATCAACATTTTTATTTTAAATATAACACCCTGTATATTTTTTCATATATCGATAGAACTCTTTTTTGCGAGTTCAGTAATATAAAATTGTATGCCTTTATTTTCAATAATTCTAGAGATATTGAACAATCATGTTTCGTAGTTATCTAGCAGCTCATGAAAACAAAAGAATGTAAGAAGTTTAAATAGTTATGTAATGTTGTCAAATATGCTTGGTTCGTGTTGTGTTGTTTTGATGTTCGATAGATTGAGCAGTGTGGTTGCAGTAATCAATTTATTAACCAAATTAATTAAAAATGCCAAATTTAACATCAAAAATGGTTCAATTAACAGAAAGATTGAAAATTGTTTGATAAAGTACAAACTTCTTACTGAGTTCTACGGCGCTCGCCAAAACCAACCATAATTAAAATTTGAATTCGTTCTCTTTCTATTAATTGAGCCATTTCCGATGTTTAAATTCAGTAGTTTAATTAATTTGGTTAATTAATTGATTACTGCAACCACAGTGCCCAGTTTTATGGAACATCAACACAACACAAAGCGAACCAAGCATATTTGACAACATTACATAACTGTTTAGGCTTCTCACATTCTTTTGTTTTCATGAGCTGCTAGAGAACAATTACTTAACATTATTGCTCAATATCTCTAAAATTATTAAAAATAAAGGCATAAAATTTTATATCACTGAACTCTCAAGAAATAGTTCTATCGATATATCAAAAAATATACAGGGTGTTCCATTTAAAATAAAAAAGTTGATATCATTTCCGGCTAAACCGGAAGTCTCTTTTAAACCGCCAATACCTTCAATATATCCGCCGTATATCGGAACCTTCATGTAGAAATTTTTGTGAAAATCGCGGTTGCCGTATTAAAGATATTTGCATTGTTCCGTACTTTTGCCCAACCCTGTATTGTAGAGTTATTAAATGTTGGATAATCAATTTGCTTACATTTCAGTACCACATTCTTTATAACTATCCAGAAGAACACAAATCGGGAAATTAGTTAAAAAGTTATAACCACTTATTCGAGAAGGGTACGCCGCCATCTTTAAACGGCCGCCATATTTAAACGGCCGCCATATTAAAAAGCTATCCGGGGCAGATAGCCAGCAGGTATTTTCATTTATCCTGACCATAAAGGCCGCGTTTAGTCCCCCCAACTTTTAATGAAAGGTGAGTTGGCAGAAAATGATAAATCTAATAAAAGTGCCTATTTAACATAATTTAGCATGGAACAAAAAACAAGCGCGTTCTCATAAAATTAATATAATAGAAGCTTTCAGTTTACACTAATCTCCTCAAATAAAAAAGCGCATTTTGAACTAAGTAGAGTGTTATGACCCAAAGGTAAGACGAAGTTCGTATAATAATCGCATATTTGTCTGAAGCTACTAATTTTCCTAAAATCACACCCTTGCCACTTTCGCGGCAAAAAAATTCATGAAGCCTAAAATTACTAAAGCCATCAGTCATAGTCAAGTGCATAAATGTAAGGCTGAATTATAAATGAAGACATTTTGAAAGACATATCTCGTGCCGCCAGATACTGTGTTCAAATACAGGTTTACCTCAATTAATTTCGGATTACCCGTGCAAATCCAACAGCTTTAGGCTTAACTGTGCTTCATAATTACATACTTGTTCATGTTCCAATTCTTCGATTTTGCAAAACGGGTATTATTGCCGTTCCAGTGAATACTGTAATAACGCATTTCGTGTCGGGAATAAAATTGCCGTGCCCGCTTTTATTTTATTTCCTTTCATAAAGAGCTTTTTGGTAGTGACGTTGAAATTCATAAAAGTCAAATCTTTTGTCACATTTCACAACGTGAACGTATACACAGAGAGACCAGTTCATTTTCCCAAGCGCGAGCTTAACTTTCTGTCAGTGTTTTAATCGCGGTCTTACAATACACAGATAAACGATCGGAAAATTCAAGTTCTAAGTTCAATTCGGAGGATATGCATTATTCATGGTCTGATCTAAAATACAAATTAAGATATTAACGTTTCACGTAGGTATTTCGTTAAATTTCCCAACCGGAATTTCGAAGTAATACAAGAAGGGGATTTTTTTTATCTTGTTCGCATTTGCATATTACAAGGTATTTGATCAATCCGAAGAGATTAAAAAATTTGAATTTGCTTTTAATCTGCGAGAGATTTGCGAACATTACGTTCAATAATTTATTATGCAAAAGATCGCAGCTGCTTGAATAACGGACACATCTTACATAGAAAAGGAAAAATTAAATAGACGCCAATGAAGGGGTTGTTCAGTAAAATACAGTGCGTAAAATTGTTTAAAAAGGCGTTTTTTAAGTATTAACTAAAAAGCTTAATTTTATTAATAACAATAGCAAAAACTAAACAGAACAAAATTGGTTAATTTAAGTTCTAAGCTTCCGTCTGTTTTCGATGGTATCTAGGCGTCCAGGTTCAAATCAAACCGTCACTGTCCATGGTTGCACGAGACAGCTTCAGTTGTAGAATCTGCTGTTGCTGTTAAAAAATAACAGTTGTGTTCTCGCAACAGCAGTCTATAGCCCTGAAGATGTAACGTGCAACCGTCGACGAAACGTCGGCAGTAGCAGTATTGATTCCAGCCCGGAACCCAAGATGCCAAAATATAGGTCGTTACAAATGTATAAAATATAAGACTATAAATGTAAATATTTATTTATGGTAAATTTAGTTTTGATAATATTTGCATTATATACACAGTGAATCTGTGAAAATGTATCTTTGCACTTGTTTCAGAAATTGTTTTATTATTTAGTAAAAGCTGGTTTGCCCTTTTTGTAGGCGTACTTTATAATAATAGTTACTGAACCAATGATCTGACAAACTACCGAGAAAACAAAGTGCTACATTTTTACTAAACCACCCTGTATAATTTACCTTCTATTTTAGTTTAATTACACCTTGGACATTATTATCCTTCTTGTTCAAAAGTAAGAAGTAAAAAATGTGTTAAAACATTTTTAAATATCGAAATTTTAACAGTTTTCAAGATATTATATTTTTATGAAATTTAATTTAAAAATTAAAAATTTACGAAATTTTTCTCAGTTTCTAAAATTTGCAATATATTAAAATTATGAATATTTTGAAAATATTCATACTCCGTTTAGACATTACTGTCCTATATTGGTTTTTGCTTTGTAATGTTTTAATATGGGTTTTACTAGTAATATAAAAACCTTAATCAGTCTATTTTAATCGTTTTCAGTGAAACTGCGAAAGGTGGGGATACATATTAAGTAAGAAGGCGAATTTAATCTGTTTTCTCCTAATTTTCAATTTTTCTGATGCGTAAATTTTTAATTTTGTAAATTTTGTTTTGTTTATTATTTACAATATATACAGGGCGAATTAGTAAAAATTTAACTTAGTTATCTGAATTGTTTGAATATTTATTATTCTTGTTGAGTAAAATTATAATATGTAATGTGAAATATTTACATATCCAATGGATCTGATGAGCCAACGAGAAAAAATTGCTAGATTTTACTCAACACCCCCTGTATAATTCACTATCTAATATATTTTAAATAACAAACTCGAGAAACCTCCGGATATCCCTTATACTATCCTTGGACTTCCTCCGACTTCCCTTGAACGTCTATCGGACTTCCCTTCGACTTCCCTCGAACTTCCCCGAACTTCCCTTAAACGTCCCCGACTTCCCTTTGACGTCATCGACTTCGACTTCCTCTAACGTGTACACCAGACTTCCCCTGCGGTTTACCGCTCGAAAACAATATTCGCAACCGTAACCAATCCCCCAATTTGGACAGTGAAACTTACACAACAAAAACTGACTAATGTTTAAAAATTTTGATAATTTTTAAACGTTTTGATAATTTTTAAACTTCTTAAAAATTGCATATTTTACTGAATCTCCCTGTATAGTTCACTATCTAATATATTTCAAATAACAAACTCGAGAAACCTCTGGATATCCCTTATACTTTCCTTGGACTTCCTCCGAGTTCCCTTGGACCTCCCTCGGACTTTCCTTAGACTTCCCTCGAACTTCCCCAGACTTCCCCCAAACTTTCCCAACTTCCCTTTGACGTCATCGACATCCCCTTCCTCTAACGTGTACACCAGACTTCCCCTGCGGTTTACCCTTTGAAAACAATATTTGCAACCGTAACCAATCCCCCAATTTGGACAGTGAAGTGATACAACTTACACAACAAAAAATAACTAATGTAAATATTAAAAATTTTGATAATTTTTAAAAGTTTTGAAAATTTTTAAACTTCTTAAAAATTGCATATTTTACTGAACCCCCCTGTATAATTCAGTATCTAATATATTTCAAATAACAAACTCGAGAAACCTCTGGATATCCCTTATACTTTCCTTGGACTTCCCCCGACTTCCCTTGGACGTCCGTCGGACTTCCCTTGGACTTCCCTCGAACTTCCCCGGACTTCCCCCAAACTTTCCCAACTTCCCTTTGACGTCATCGACTTCGACTTCCTCTAACGTGTACACCAGACTTCCCCTGCGGTTTACCCCTCGAAAACAATATTTGCAACCGTAACCAACCCCCCAATTTGGACAGTGAAATGTATACTTACACAACAAAAACTGACTAATGTAAATATTAAAAATTTTGATAATTTTTAAACGTTTTGATAATTTTTAAACTTCTTACAAATTGCAAATTTTACTGAATCTCCCTGTATAATTCACTATCTAATATATTTCAAATAACAAACTCGAGAAACCTCCGGATATCCCTATACTTTCCTTGGACTTCCCCCGACTTCCCTTGGACTTCCCTCGAACTTCCCCGGACTTCCCGCAAACTTTCCCGACTTCCCCTTCCTCTAACGTGTACACCAGACTTCCCCTGCGGTTTACCCCTCGAAAAAAATATTCGCAAACGTAACCAATCCCCCAATTTGGACAGTGAAGTGATACAACTTGTACAACAAAAAATGACTAAAATTTCTTTGTAACTTTGGAAACATTGCGTGCGTCATGTAATTGATACAGAAAATAGTTACATAAACGAGGGTACTTTTCATAAACAGGTGATAATTAATTTGAGTGGCGAGGATGATCAAATTTTGACAAGTAAGATGAATTATGTGCAAGTGGACAATAAGTTATAAACCTTTGTTCAAAAAAAAATTATATTTATTGAAGTAGTTTTGTTGCACTACGTATGTAAGTAAATTCTGTTTTTTTAATATTGTGTTTACTTTGTAGAAATGACAGTTGAAAATTTGTTTTTTAGATAAAATCTTAAGAACCGGTTCTGGCATCACCTTTTTAATAGGTTTTATAATTTTAAAAATGGCGCTTACAAAATAAATCTATTTTTGATTAAAAAAATACATCAGCGTCATCAATGTGTTTAAATGGAACATGCAAATTAAATTATTAACAGTTAAATCACGACAATACCACAATACCGAGCAGAAACTAATTTCCTTAATACACCGATTCCAAGTTCAGTTAGCTATGCAACAGTTGTTTGTTGTAAACACAGCTGCAAGCACGATGCATACAATTTTACTTCCTACTAACTTAGTAATTAACGGCAGCATTTACCAACAAACGCTTCAATTAATAATTAAGTTGATGTTCAGGACATTACATCAAATATATTCCTACCTATGTAATTTATTAGAACAGGCTCACAACAGCATCTTTTACCAAAACGTCACTCCTTGATCAAACTTCAGAGTTCAGTTAACAGATACCTTTTCGGTTCGGTCGTCGTTGTTGACGTCTGCAAAACGTGATGTTATTACCATCCGAAACGACATCCAATGTCACTAGTTATGACGCGCCCGGACCTTATCACTACCACAAGCGCACTGAGCGTCTTGACGCCGGGGGCGGGCTTGCGCCGCGTGCTACCTGTGTTTTCAGCGTACGGTACCCAACCGCATAATAAATTTTCGTCTATGTGTTATCATCACATCCAACCCATCCTCAAATCCGCTGACAAAAGTTGTTTGATATTCAACAGATAGGTTGGGGTTTGGGGATTAAATTTGATGAAAAATCACCAGAACCCTAACCATAATTCAGTGTAATTTGGAAAAGGCAATTTTAGTTCCAAACTGACTCGTGAATTCGTGTTAATGGCCATAATTACTTATTAAGGGTTTTTAAAATCGTATTGTAAGGTTTTATGGTATTGGTTTGGAAAAAAAAATTGTAGTAAACTGGAATTGCTTAACGTACATCGCGGAATATTTTAGAAGCGCGATAAAGCAGAGCGAATACTTCTCCGCGTCGTTATTTATAGGACATGTTTGTAGGCATTTCGTAAATCTTTGCGTTTTGGTTGTGTATGGTATCCTTACGTTCTCTAAGGTTCTCTAAGGGCTGCCCCCGCTCATTTTGGTATCAACCGTAGAAATAACTACTAGTGCTAGGATTTCTATGCAAATGCATGTTTTACTTGTATGTAATGCACGTATGCAGACAGATAATTAATTATTATCAGTTTTGGAATTTGTCTGAAAATTTTTAATTATCATTTATTTCTGTGGATTAATCAGTAAAAATTCCTTACATTTATGAGGCACGATATTGTTGGATATCTGAATTTTTGGTGAATCTTGTCTCAGAGACCGTTTTTGGGATTTTGTGAACTTACGACACCGCATAGCCGAATGGCCTCTTAAATCTTCTATTTTGGAAGCTTCTATTCATCTCATTACAAGGCACCCGCACCTAAAGCAATCTGATTTAGTTATTTCAGTTAGTTTCGATTGTATGGTTTTTGTTTTGATATTTTTAGCTCTGCCGCTTGTATATGCTTATACGGAGTGATCGAAAATGATTGAAGGTCACGTGACCACGATCTGGTCGCATTATTATCAAAAATGCGTTTCGATGTGTCCGCGAACCTGTTGTTTATCAATACTTACATCCCTGGAATCCATTAGCGTACGCGCATTTTACCTGTCAAATGTCGTAATAATAACAGTTATTGTTTTCTTTTGTGTTATTGTTCTCGTTTTTGTAATCCCCACGTTATAACAGTTTTTTTCAAAACTCAAAGTTTGTATTCGTTCCCTTTATTAGGTAAGACAATAAAATTACAAAGTTTATTTTAAATGAGGGTGATAACAGGTGTGTAATTTTAGGTTAATATGGTGTTTACAATAGAGCATGATAAATTTATTTTGGAAGCGTACTTTAGATCCGGAGAACGTGACCAAAATGGTGTTTGGCAGTACTCTTACCCCTCCTGTTTCAATCAGTTCCAAGAGCATTTTCCCAACGAAGCAGTTCACTATGAAATTTTTAGTCAACACGTTCGTCGTATTATTCAACGGTACCACGAAACAGGCAGCGTCTGCAAAGGAAAGTCTACGGGCAGGTCATCTGTACTTACCGAAGACACTGTACATGATATTCAGGAACGAATGGATGCAAGTCCCAACAAATCGTTAAGATGTTTATCTGCTCAAACAGGTAATGAGCATAATGTTGTTTTTGTAATTGATTTATCTATGTTAGTTTCAGGTCTTTCATACGGATCGTGTCAGAAGGCTTGCAAAAAAATACTTCATATGCACCCGTACAAAGTGTCGGTGGTGCAAGAGTTGCTACCAGCAGATTTTGGAAAGCGTCGACAATACTGTACATGGTTTAATGAAAACTTCAACAATGATGACATTTTGGATCTGACATTTTTCAGTGATGAAGCCTGGTTTCATTTAAGTGGCTACGTAAACTCGCAAAATTATCGTACGTGGTCAACTGAAAATCCCCATGTATATCGGGAGACCTCATTGCATCCCCTTAAAATTGGGGTTTGGATTGCAATGTCGAGAAGAAGAATAATTGGCCCTATTTTTTTTAATGAAAACATCAATGCTAACAATTATCAACGACTACTTTTAAGACCGTTTATTGATCAACTCCACGATTACGAACTGCAGCATGGGTTCTTCCAGCAAGATGGCGCAACAACTCACACAGCAGGTGCAACGTTGAACTTTTTAAGGGAATTCTTTGATGAACGAATAATAAGTAGAGGTCGTTGGGCACCGCGATCGCCCGACTTAACACCTCTCGACTACTTTATGTTTGGCCATCTTAAGAATGTTGTATATGCAAATCGTTTACACACAATTGAGGAGTTACAAGAGGCCATAGTAAATGCCGTGAATGAAATCACACCAAGACAGTTAGTAGCCGTTTTTGAAAATATGAAGCGCAGGGTCAATGTTTGTTTAGACAATGATGGAGGGCATTTCGAACAGTTATTGTAACAACTGTCTTACAAAGAATTTGATTTTTGTATTCATTTAAATTGTGTCATTGAAAAATGTGTTTTTTATTAATTTAAACTGTTATTAAATTGTTAAATTGAGTAATTATTGTAAGCAACAATCAAGAAAAATGTGTTTTTTTTATTAATTAAACTGCGTTATTAAATTACGTTATTAAATTGTCTTGTTTTTTAACCTATAGGTTAACTTTTGGAATATAAAAATTTACTAACATAAATCGTAATTTACAACAAGAAAAGTCTTTAAAAGTCCCTAACAGTAATTATTTCGCTAAAAAAATGGTGCACCAACATTCATATAAAGAACACGCCACCCATTTTTAAATTTCCCGCGCTATTTAAATTACTATTGCACGCCAGTGGAATTAGTCAAGATCACATTAAGTAGTAAGCGGACAAGATCAAATCAGTATGAAGCGGCACGTTCAATCATTTTCGATCGCACCGTACCTGTTGGTACACGTTTGTACATCCTTAAGTTTGTACGTGGTTTGTGCACGTTTCTTCGTATGTACATAATTATCTGTTTTGGTGGAATATTTTGGGTCCGATGCTGTGTTCTTATACATAACTATTCTGTACATACGTTATTAGACGTTCTGAGTATGTATTTATGACCAGAGGAGGCTCGATAAATTCTGTAAAAAGATTGTGTTGGTTTTCCTTTAACTAAATCAGCTCCGGTATATACGAGTTCTGCATATTTGCTAGTTACCTGTAGCCAATTTGTTACGAATTTAGCTCATTTGTGAAATTCATTTACTGTTTGCACCTGAAGACATTTGTTATTCTATAAATTTAAGGTTATGAAGTTTTGAATTCTAATTCATTTAATTAATTTGGTTACTTACGATTTGGGTTGTAGTTATAACTATTTTTCACACAGTGATTTGTTCCAAATTTATAATTTATATTTATTTAAATGTTGGAGAAATATTCTTCTTTAGGCAGTTAAAGACTTGCAAACGAGTTGATATTTATTACAGTCATATACAGGTCGTAAACTAAAATATGTTATGCTATGGGCTCAGTGACATGTAAATCACATATTATGTGAATTTAAAAGTGAATATAAATAGATGTTGTTAAGGTTGTCATAAATGCCTGCATTTTTCTGATTATTCGAACGAGTTTTGCATATTTTAATACTCTTTTGGAGCTAGAATCTGTCGACCCATGTTTTGTTGCATTTTAGATTTTATTTAAACGGCATACCTTGTAAACTTTAGGGTATGTACATTTTCACTCGTTTCTAGGTAAAAGTATCTAAAGATTCTTATAAGTCCGCGAATCTTTCCAGTCACGGCGTATAGATGTCAATGTTTTAAATCGCTTAGATAAGAACGCTAGTAAAAGTACGGGTAAAAGCGGATGTCTTACAAAAATTTGTTTTGGCTGGCAAATACAAAACATTGCAACACCGCATAACAATTTATTCTAAATTAGATATAATAAATCACGTAGTTGTCAGTCAGGGAGAGAATAGACCGATAATGAAATATAAGAGAAATAGGTATATCATATTACTTGATATTAATCTAAAACACATTTCGTACTGATAAGCTATGGATTTACCATCCCTACAAAAACAAAGAAATTAAAACACCGTCAGTATATGTAATTTAAAGAGCAATTTTGATAAAATTAAAGTGTTGGTGTACATAACAAATTCATCCCACGTTTGATACACGAACAGTGATGCCGTTGCTTGTCATTTATAATGACGACTTTATATACAGGGTGTTAATGAATTGTAGGGACAAACTTCTAGGGCTTGCAAAACACAACAAAGCAAACAACTTTTGTTAATAAATGTGTGCTCAAAAATGTTTCCTTTCAGGGATAGAGCTTCTCAAAGATTCGCTAAGAAGCGCCTAAATGCAGGCAACTCAATTTACTACCTAACGACGGAAATTAATACAGGATAAATAAAGCCCTCTTTCCCACTTTTCAAATTCAAATTAAATTTAAAATAAATTAATTAACCAAATGTTTCAAAACTAAGCAATAGAAAAAACCAAAATTACAAAGCAAAAATCAACAATTTGAACAATTTACAATAACTAATTCAAAAATTAACAAATTATAACAAGTTACCCCAAGCAGCTCCATCCATGAACATCATGTCATGCTGTCCGGCAAAAGTATAATTCACCGTAACACAAAAATACGAAACACAGAACGAAAATAACGAAGAAAATAATTATCAAAAAAATCACAGAACGAAAAAAAAAACGAATTATAAAAGGCACAGAAAGAAACGAATGCAAGAAAAATTAAAAAATATCACAAAAATATCGAATTGTGTCAAAATTGAAGTTATTTGAATGCATGTATGTCTAGAACGTTTTTTTTTTCAAAATTCCGTGTGACCTGTGCAAAATAATTAAAAATGCAATTTGGGTTGCCTATTTATAGGTACTTCTTAAATAATCTTTAAGAGGCTCTATTTTCTAAAGGAAACACTTTTGACCACACATTTATTAACACAAGTGGTTTGTTTTGTTGTGTTTTGCAAGCCCCAGAAGTTTGTCCCTACAATTCATTAACACTCCGTATATACGTACTATTCTAAACATCCCAGCTCAAGGGAAATTGTTTACAAATCAATTCACAATTTGACGAGATGCTGATAAACACCGGTTACAACTAATGGAATGTGCTTGCATTTTAGCCATCTAAACACAATTTATTAAACTTATTGCGTATTGTTTGGGCTATTAGTTTTGGCGGCACAAACCAATTAACATTGGTCTCATGGCAAGGCACAATTATACAATAATTTACTTTAATACTCGATTATTGTCAGTAAACCATGTAGCAATAACTTCTTCATGTTCGATAGCATGTCCCTAGTATAATTCAATTTCCGCAGTTTAATTTTATTTGCAGTGAAGTACGGTAAAAAATCTCCCAAAAAAATAAACTTTTCAATATAGTAATATTTTTGGTATTTTTTCAAAATATGAAATATCTCAAAAGGTCATCAAAACATGTCTTAAAAAATACATGTTAAAAAAAGATGATAGCATAAATTTGAATATTGGTTGAGATTATTGTATAGTTGTCGATAGCAGCATTTTTATATTAGACGTCTGTCACCTTAAGCGCATAATTCGGCACATTTTCATCTTGTAAATGCATATATTGCCAATTCTAAGTGCATCTGTAATATATTTATGCGGCATACATGCATGCATATATATTGGATTTAATGGCTACCTCGAAAATTATCCATCAACCTATTTTCAGTAAAACGTGGGAACCGGTTAAGTTAAATTTATAATTAATTAAAACAAAGTTAATGGTTGAAGTTGGAATGTTCTCATTATTTTTCAACAAGGTATATTTTAATGTCTTCAGGCTTCTGTTAATAATGTAGTGGTTTACAACCCTCGGCAATGTATTAAATGGGGAAGCCAGATTAAATTTAGCTAACAGTTTATAACGGAGCAAGCCATGACGTTATGTCGTTACACAAGAAAATTGCACGCAAGATTTTTGTTGCCATAAAATGAAATAATTAATAAAAAAGAATTTTTGGCAGGAAACGTTATGGATTTAGATTTTTTCTGTCGGAAATATTATAGATTTTGACACTTTTGGCGGGAAAATGTATGGATTTTGACTTTCTGCGTGGGAAAAATTATGGATTTTGACACTTTTGATGGGGAAATTTATGGATTTTGAAATTTTGGCGGGAAATGTTATGGATTTTGATTTTTCTTTCGGAAAAAATTATGGAAGTTGAAACTTCTGCAGGATTTTGAGTTTTTTCGCAAAAAACATTATGGATTTTGGCACTTTCGGCGGGAAAACTTATAGATTTTGACTTTTTGCGCGGGAAACGTTATGGATTTTGACTTTCTGCGTGGGAAAAATTATGGATTTTGGCACTTTTGGCGGGGAAATTTATGGATTTTGATTTTTCTTGCCGAAAAAATTATGGAATTGCACACTTCGGCAGAATTTTGACTTTTTTTTTCGCAAAAAACGCAAACAACAAAAATGTTGGCACTTTCGGCGGGAAAATTTATGGATTTTGACTTTTTGCGCGGGAAACGTTATGGATTTTGACTTTCTGCATGGGAAAAATTATGGATTTTGGCACTGTTGGCGGGGAGATTTATGGATTTTGAAATTGCTAAATTCCATAATGTTTTTCGCGAAAAAAGTCAAAATCCTGCCGAAGTGTCAAATTCCATAATTTTTTGGGTAAGAAAAATCAAAATCCATAACATTTATCGCTAAAATTTCAAAATCCATAAATCGCCCCGCCAAAAGTGTCAAATTCCATAAATTTTTCGGCAAGAAAAAGCAAAATCCATAACATTTCCCGCCAAAATTTCAAAATCCATAAATCGCCCCGCTAAAAGTGCCAAAATCCATAACTTTTCTTACGCAGAAAGTCAAAATCTCCCCGGCGAAAGTGCCAAAATCCATAATTGTTCCCACGCAGAAAGTCAAAATCCATAACGCTTCCCGCGCAAAAAGTCAAAATCCATACATTTTCCCGCCGAAAGTGCCAAAATCCATAATGTTTTTTGCGAAAAAAAAAGTCAAAATCCTGCCGAAGTGTCAAATTCCATAATTGTTGCAGCAAGAAAAATCAAAATCCATAACATTTCCCACCAAAATTTCAAAATCCACAAATCTCCCCGCCAAAAGTCCTAAAATCCATAATTTTTCCCCCGCAGAAAGTCAAAATCCATAACGTTTCCCGCCAAAATTTCAAAATCCATAAATCTCCCCGCTAAAAGTGCCAAAATCCATAACTTTTCTTACGCAGAAAGTCAAAATCTCCCCGCCGAAAGTGCCAAAATCCATAATTTTTCCCACGCAGAAAGTCAAAATCCATAACGCTTCCCGCGCAAAAAGTCAAAATCCATACTTTTTTCCGCCGAAAGTGCCAAAATCCATAATGTTTTATGCGAAAAAAAAAGTCAAAATCCTGCCGAAGTGTCAAATTCCATAATTTTTGCGGCAAGAAAAATCAAAATCCATAACGCTTCCCGCGCAAAAAGTCAAAATCCATACATTTTCCCGCCGAAAGTGCCAAAATCCATAATGTTTTTTGCGAAAAAAAAAGTTAAAATCCTGCCGAAGTGTCAAATTCCATAATTGTTGCAGCAAGAAAAATCAAAATCCATAACATTTCCCACCAAAATTTCAAAATCCACAAATCTCCCCGCCAAAAGTCCTAAAATCCATAATTTTTCCCCCGCAGAAAGTCAAAATCCATAACGTTTCCCGCCAAAATTTCAAAATCCATAAATCTCCCCGCTAAAAGTGCCAAAATCCATAACTTTTCTTACGCAGAAAGTCAAAATCTCCCCGCCGAAAGTGCCAAAATCCATAATTTTTCCCACGCAGAAAGTCAAAATCCATAACGCTTCCCGCGCAAAAAGTCAAAATCCATACTTTTTCCCGCCGAAAGTGCCAAAATCCATAATGTTTTATGCGAAAAAAAAAGTCAAAATCCTGCCGAAGTGTCAAATTCCATAATTTTTGCGGCAAGAAAAATCAAAATCCATAACATTTCCCGCCAAAATTTCAAAATCCATAAATCTCCCCGCCAAAAGTGCCAAAATCCATAACTTTTCTTACGCAGAAAGTCAAAATCTCCCCGCCGAAAGTGCCAAAATCCATAATTTTTCCCACACAGAAAGTCAAAATCCATAACGCTTCCCGCGCAAAAAGTCAAAATCCATACATTTTCCCGCCGAAAGTGCCAAAATCCATAATGTTTTTTGCGAAAAAAAAAAGTCAAATTCCATAATTTTTGCGGCAAGAAAAATCAAAATCCATAACATTTCCCACCAAAATTTCAAAATCCACAAATCTCCCCGCCAAAAGTGCGAAAATCCATAATTTTTCCCCCGCAGAAAGTCAAAATCCATCAATTTTTCCGCCGAAAGTGCCAAAATTCATAATGTTTTTTACGAAAAAAGTCAAAATCCTGCCGAAGTGTCAAATTCCATAATTTCTTCTTGCAGTTCTATCTTGTATTTTCTAGATTCAAGGGAAGTTAATTTTTCCCGTTAGAACTGTATGGTCGGTGCCGCATTCTGCCCCACTGTTTATCCGAACATTTTTTATGCGGAAGGTTGTCTTATTTTTCACAATAATATTGTCGATGATTGATCCAAGATTTCTTGCTTCTGGGGTCCACGTGTATTTGTGGATGTTTTTGTGTTGGTAAAAACTGTAGGTTATTCGCAGATTATGCATTTTACATATTTCGATTATTCTTTCTGCGTTCCCATTGATTATTTTCTCTCCAAATCTTCCTGCTGTGTTGTCGTTCTCTCTTTTCCCTATTTTTCCATTTAAATCTTCTGCTATGATAACTTTTTGATCTGGTTTCTCTTTTCGATTTATTCTTGCAAAATTTCCATAAAGTGTTGTTTCTCTACTACGTTGCTGTCCTCCGTAGGGCCATACACTCCGACTATTAAACATTGTCTTCCAAAGATCTTTATGCCCAATCTTACTATTCTTGTATTTATGGGTTCCCATGTGATTTTTTATATGTCATTAAATTTAAAGTTTGTCTTGATTTAACTAAAATTACTTAAAACTGAAACAAAAAATGCTACGAATTTAATTAAATCATTGTTTAAGTTGCCCAAAATTATTTTATTCTAGGTTTCTTTAGAGTTACTGCAATTGAAGTTCAAGTTTAAAAATATTAAAATTGATTTATTCAGATCTGACTAACCAATGCAGATTTCATCTCAAAATGGATCACTTTTACCTCGTATACGTTTTGACAGCACTTTCAGCGTCGTCAAAACCAGACTCTGACCTTTTAATGGAAGCTGAACGAAATATCGAAGCTAAATGCATCTGCTTTGTATATACCCAAAATAGAGAAATTTTCATCGCTCAAAAAATACGCTACTCCGCATGAGAGGAAACTGTTCCTGAAAGCTTAAATTTGCAGAAATGATTTCAGATTTTAACATTTTTCTTTGATGATTAGTTAAAAAAATCACATTTTAAACCATGTCGTACTCATATCACACCAATTTTTTGTTTTGTTTTTTGTTGCAGTTTCCAATTAAGTGTAAATTGGGGCGCCATTCGAACGACACACATCATTCATCCGCCAGCGTTTCGCTACTCTTTCAAAATAAAGCAAATAACTGAAATGAAATAATCCTGCAGATTTGCAACAGTAGAGCAAATTAAAGCTTTTCAATTTGGCCTTCTTAATGAGTACACTTGTTAACGTTTTCATGCTAACGTCTAAATAAATAATTGGATTATTTTTTCTGCGTGATGTTCATATTTTGTTGAGAAAAATTAAGACCAAAGGGAAAAGAAAATACGGTATAATTTTGTTCCCAAACCATGAAAGCTAAAATAATCTTTTTGGTGACAAATTACCGATTATTCGATTATTTTGACGAATACAATACCTTCCCCTTTAGCATACTATGATTATTTTTAATAACCACAGTAAAACCATTTATACAATAAAATTCTGACACCAAACTTATTAATAAAAATAAATATTAGATAAGTACCTTTTCCTCAACAAAATGTTTCTGAAATTTTTCCCAATGGAACCTCTTTAATTAATTAATTATTTAGTAGGCACTCAGTTCATTTGTGCAAATGCAAGGAAACCTTTTTGCAAGTGTAATTCGAGAGCCACCTCATGATACTCAAAAATAATAATTACTTTCGCGTTCCCATAAGCCCCCATTTACACGGCACGCTTTCATGGAATGCAAATGACCCAATCAGAGCTAGAACATTGCACGTCCGCGTTGGCAAATTCCGCCTATAAATCTAAATGATTAATTAGAGGCCTCTGTACATGAAATCGAGTCCTTGTTCGAATCTCGCGCAGCTTCATTATAATAACTTCTCAAAGTTGTTTTATGTTTTGCAAAAAAATTGCATCACAGTTGGCATTCTTCATGAATAAGTACTGAGTGAGTAATGAGCAATCAGCAGCTTGTGATAATTACTAAAACTAATTTACTCGAAACTGTTTTATGATAAATTACATGAAAATAGGCCAAAACAATTGAAATTAGTTCAAATAATTAGGTAATTAATTTTAAAGTGTATTGAACTTTACATCATTTACAATGGTAGTAAAATCGATGTAATAATACACTTAGAATTAGGGTAAATTATTTTAACCACCTAGAAATCCGTAATATTTAAATTTTAACTTATTAGGAAATTACTTACAACTGATTTTAATGTGTTCAACTGAAAGCATTTGAAACAATTTTTAATTTAATATAATTTGTTTTGGAAGTACCTTTAATTAACTCTGAGTTGGCTGAAATTAAGAAGAATTATGATAATTACGTAAATATCGATAAAAGTTGTCTGATTTTATCTTGAAAGTGCTTAAAATTGGTTTCGTATTATCCTACATTATTAGAGGATTATCTTAGTCGCCCAAAAATAGCGCTGAATTGCATAAATTAGGAGAAAGTAACAAAATTACCTAAAAATAATTTAGATCACTAATTTAAATTTAATTCGCGTCACCCAAAATAGCAGAAACCTACAAATAGTATCAATGGTTTATTTTATTTGCCTTAAAAAGTTTAAAACTGATTTTGAATCACTTTAATTAACTTTTTTTAAATTCTGAGCAACACAAAATTTATCAAAATTATCAAAAGCACAATGAAATGCATTCAAATCCGTAACCAAATCACTTAAAATATTAATTTCGACTCGCCTCAAATTAGGGGAACATATTAAAATCGAAATATTGGTGAAAGTAATATAAAGTCATTTGAAATCAAGTTAAAGTCATTTTAAGCCGCTTGAAATGTTGAAATTATCGAAACTTACATAAAATGAGCGAGTCATTCCTAAAAATTAATTTAAATTCTATTTGTAACAATAGGCGAAGAGATGCTCTCATTTACAAATAGGTCTAAGGGCCTATTGCTTCAACACCCGTTTCGGACATGGATAAATCCGAAAATTTATAATCGTAAAATGACTCGGATGGTTTTCTGTAACCTCTCGAGATGTTTCGATAATCGAATGGTTTGATTATTTTCATTCGAAATATCCCATCACTAGTTGCCATGGAATTCGCTTTGAACCACGCAGGTCGAAAGTACGTCACGCTTAACAACTCTATTGTTTAGATTTGATTCAAGATCAGTTGAAATTCAGATTCCTTCCACCGGTCTCAACTTTTAGTAACGACGAGCCTCCGCTGGTGTGTACATGGTTGGACGATTAGACCAAAACGCGCTGATAGTCTTCGTTTCATTACCATACCGATGTTGACGGCGGACGCTTTGTTAATTATACATTTTAGAACACGTACGCTTGCAATACCTGAACATATGTACAAGTAAAGACAATAATTAGACAAATACATATTGAACTATTAAATTATAAACTCAAGCGATCATGCGGACATAATAAATAAACTAAGAATTAGAAACGAAACTTGATCCAAATATTGCAAGCACGCGTTTCAATAAAAAATTATCTCGAAACAAAGAATTCGCGATTGTTGCGCTTACAGCAACAAGCTTAAAAACATAATTAAAGAATCTGCGATCCGCTGCACTACCCACTTTATTTGCTTATTTATTTTTTAAATAGCGTGGGGCGTAGCCCACGGGTTTTGCTAATTTAATATTATTTATATGTGACCTAACATTGAAACAAAGTTATCATAATCTCCTAAAAAAAAGAAGAATCGTTTGAATTTGTTTTAAAAGCAATTAAAATTAAATCACCCAGAACCAACTCAAATTAGGAATATCACCTAAAATAAATAAAAGGAATTTGATTTTTTTATTGCAATTATGTCAAATTATGTAGCCTAAAAACAAACGATATTGTGAGAACAATAAAACCAGGTAGAATTGTCTGAGTTGATTTTAAAGTCAGTTGAAATTAAATCTAGTTAAATCAAGTAAAATTGCGAAAAATCAGCTTAAAACAGTAAATATAATTTACATTTAATTTATTTATCAAAACTTATAGCAAATTCACCCGAATTTAAGCAAAATATCATTACATAAAATTGATTATTTGTCATTATAGATTTAGTAAAGGAAATACCATCTAAACAAGTTATTTTTTTTACGTAGTTTTAATTTTGAATAAATCTTCAAAAATCTATTGTAATCAGAGCAGCAGTTTGCCAAATACAAAAATCATTATTTAAAAGTTTTTTTTTTATTTTAAAGAATGATGAGGCCGTGCGTGAGAACGATTCTAGATTCCCATCCCACCCCCTTACCGGGCTCAGCGCACTTCGGCGCTGTTCACCAGTTTAACATGCCCCACCCCTGAAAGACATGCAACCCATCATACACCACACACACAGTTCATGGACACGCCGGATTTAACTTCAGCAAAATTTCCGACGGGCAGAGAATTCGAACCTACTGCCGTTGGGACCACCCGCTGGCTCTATTTAAAAGGTAAATTTCATTTAAGTGTTTGTAATATTAATTCAGGACATGTTTCATAAGAAAATATCAAACTTTGCAAAATCAACAAGGTTTCATAAGAGTAGAGCAGAATGTTTAGATAACGCACTCCAACTCGTAATGCAAATTAATTTTTTTAATCTAATTATTACAATCAAAACTTTTTGCCACTGACTTTGAATAGTCAACCATTAGGAATTGGAGGACGTTAGGAAGTTGTACAGTTAAGCAATTGGCAGTCAAATAGCTGCTCAGTTGTAATCAGGAAATTCAATCTTGATTCAAGTTGTCCTCCTTAAGGGCCTCCCCCCCCTTAAGGAGGACAACTTGAATCAAGATTGAATATCCTGATTACAACTGAGCAGCCATTTGACTGCCAATTGCTTAACTGTACAACTCCCTAACGTCCTCCAATTCCTAATGGTTGACTATTCAAAGTCAGTGGCAAAAAGTTTTGATTGTATCTAATAATTAGATTAAAAAAATTAATTTGCATTACGAGTTGGAGTGCGTTATCTAAACTTATTTCTTTATCTAAAATTAATACCTATTTAATAACTGAGCAACGCAAGTTTGCAATAAAATGTGTACTACATTCTGCTCTACTTTTATGAAACCTTGTTGATTTTGCAGAGTTTGATATATTCTTATGAAACATGTCCTGAATTAATATTACAAACACTTAAATGAAATTTACCTTTTAAATAGGGCCAGCGGGTGGTCCCAACGGCAGTAGGTTCGAATTCTCTGCCCGTCGGAAATTTTTCTGAATAAGTTAAATCCGGCGTGTCCATGGACGGTGTGTGTGGTGTGTATGTTGGGTTGCATGTCTTTCAGGGGTGGGGCATGTTAGACTGGTGTATAGCGCAAGTCCGCTGAGCCCGGGTAAGGGGGTGGAATGGGAATCAAGGAGTCGTGCTCACGCACGGCCTCATGATTCTATAAAAAACAAACCTTTTAAATAATGATTTTTATATTTGGCAAATTGCTGCTCTAATTACAATAGATTTTTGAAGGTTTATTTAAAATTAAATACGTACTTTTTTTGTAAAAAAAATAACTTGTTTAGATGGTATTTCCAGCTGCAGTTACAGTTGCCAATTATTTGGTAATATTCAAAGATGTAGGAAAAATAGTTAATTATTTATTTAATAAATGGTAAGTGGTCGTTTTCACGTTATTCTATTTCTATTTTTATTTGCAATATTATATTATAATACATGTCATTGTATACTAATGGTTTCTATTCATTTATATTTATTTATTAACTTTCTTATTCAGAATTACAATTTACAGAGCTGTTGCAATTTAAATGTATAATAATAAGTTAAATCAATTTTTAAATATTATCTGCCACGGGTGTTTTAGGTGCTCTAAAATCCTTCTCCAAAAATTGTTATCAACCATATCATTATTTTATATTTTCAAACTATTACACTATTTTTAAAATAAATAAATAAAAAACAACTAATTTTGCAATTATCCTGTAAGCGTTCAGTTAGTTAGCATTAGCTGATTATTATTATTATTATTATTATTATTATTAGCTAGTAGAAAATATTAAGCTAAGTCGTTTAATACAACTTAGTGTTAATGATAACGACGCAGCTTGCTTTCAGGTATAAAAGTCTTTTAAGTTTCATTCTGGCCTCTTAAGTAAGAAATATAACCTGCCATTATTTTCATCACCCACAGATGTTTATCTTCATTCCCTTCACACTGTTCAACAAATACGTTATCATATGGCCCTCATATAGGTCAAATAGGAACCTACCAATCATCTAGATACCTCTTAAAAAAATTTTTTGCTACATTATTCCAACCCTCATTAAACTTGGATTTTTCACTGCTTGCTGTGAGGAAATTCCTTTCCCAAATCAAATTTTCTGCAAGTTTGATGCAAAATCAATGCTGTTAACTCCCCACAAATCACTTTAATTAACTCGCCATATGTCCAACTTTAATTTCCAAAATCTGGACACAACGAAAGTTTGAATAAATCAAGTTGGGAAAAAATGAACGCAGGCGTGACGTATAGAATGGACGAATGGAATGCGAGCCACCAAAAAGCGGCTATAAAAACGGCGGTTTGTTTTAATAGCTGCAATTTTACCAACAGTCCTCTTGGAGCTGTCACATGGAATTTCAGTGGATGGCTGGCATTACAAATGCGAGGTCAGAATACAAGCTGTAAATTTTGGGCTTCAGCGGCAATAGTGGAAGCGGAAACCAGAGCTGCCTGTTTTAATTACGAGGAGCTCCTTACATTATTCACACCGCAATAACTCATAGTTATCCACGCATTATTAAGTTGGATACAGAACAGAATCCACGAAGAACTAATTTAATATTGTTAGTCTAAGAGGCAATTGCCCTGGGGCGAAATTACGAAGGGAAGTACAACAACATCGCAATTTACGAGAATACAGCTTAAAAGTTTTGGGGTTATAAAAACAAGAATCGACAGGTAAGTCGATGCGTAAAGTGCCACGTGCTAGGTTGCACAAAAAAATCTAAAGCAAATTTTTATAATTTCGTGTCGCCTTAAAAAAGAAAATTTCTGATTTTTGTATATGCTGAAATAGTACTGAGAGTTTCTGCAATTACAAAAAAAAATTGTTCTTGCATTAGACGACCCAATTGGAACCTGCAGTAAGTAATTAGGTCAAATTGCAAACAAAATTCAGTTACAGTTTCCATTACCTGCAGCGAAGTAAATTAAATTAAATAACACAGCATTGTTGCATTCATGTCTATTTAATTCCGCTTTAATTTAAGCAATACACTGTCATAAATGTAATATCAGCGATAATACCTACAACAATAATAATCTATTCGCAAGTTCTCCAATTTCCATCTCTCAAAATTCCATTGCACATTGTAGGGGCGGGGTTGCTTGCTTGCACCGCACAGACTAGTGATAATCCTAGATATTAAATTCTGACAACTAGTTTCAGTTTTGCGCAACACAACATGCTGCCCTGGATATTCGCATGAAGCTGATTGCGTCCTTTGTGGCTTAGAATGCCAATCCTATTTTCATTCCCTTTGAATATATGTCATGCATGTTGCTTCCAGCTATATTATGTTTGAGAAAGTAATCGGATTTACGTGAATAAATATACTTTTTCGGTCTCGTTAAAGTTGGATTTGCGCTAGATTGATGTTTTGAATAAGTTTGAATTGTTAGATATTTTTGGTGTGTTCAATAATTGACCTTTATTTTTTTTTCGTTGGCGTATAAGGTGACAATAATAACCGTTTCACTGGGGTTACAATTTAAATTGTAAATCGTAGATTAAAATTAACCCACAAAAATAAACCCAGTGAGTGAGGTCTGAACACCTAGCTGGCCATTTCATGTTGAGCGTAGCGCTTGCCGATGCATTTATTTAAAAACACTCTCTGTGGATATTAACCACTATCGTTGAAAGTAAGTTTTTTATTTAACGAATAGCGTGTTTTTACATTCCTCGCTCTACCGATTATAGCTAGAGGAGGGTAATGTGGTGGTTTTTAAGGTCGTGAACTAAATTCTGCATTTCTTTGAAATTTTCTTGCGTGCAGCGTACTAGCCGGATAGAAAGATACATTTTTGACAAGCATTTGCTACCGAAACATTTAGATTAGACTAACAAACATGTTTTAGGGCCTTGAGAGGCCGATGAAGCGGGTGCTGCAGTGGTATCTGTGTGTTTGCATGTCTGTGTACACTTTGCAGCCCAGGCGACCCCCAGCGCTTCACCATCGATTTTTCGTTATTTCGTTTTTTTGATTTCAATTGTTCAATATTGTTAACTAAATTAAAATACTAAAGTATAGAAAATTTCATAAATATTCAAAATATCAAAAGTTCTCAGGAAAATTTAAAACTATTCGTTCAAATAAATTTCACAATTTCCAAAAGTTTTGACCAATTCTTGAATATCATGCAATTCAGATTCAAAATTTTGAAAAATATTATACATTTTAAAATTTATAAATTTCTCAAAGTTTTTCAAAAAGTTTCAAATAATTTAACATAAATAGTTCGTTTTCAAAATTTACAAAATTTTTATAAATTTGAAAATTTTTAACATTTTCAATATTTTGTAAATTTCCGATATTTTTGAAATGTTCATGTGTTAATAAATATTAACGAAAATACCAAAATAATTAATTTTGAAAATTTATGAAATTCTCTATTTTCCAGAGAATTTTACATTCTCATATAAGTTAAGAAAATTTAAAAATGATTAAAAGTTTCATGAATGAAATTTTTTTTTCATTTATCGGTGTTTACAGATTGTTCAGCTCAAAAACTTTAAAAAATATTTAAAAATTTATGCATTCAACATTTAAAAGTTTGAAAATTTCAAATTAAGGAATTTAGTTTTGTTTGTCGGAATTTGAATTTTCCAAAAATTGCAATTTGTGAAATTTACAAAATTCTTAATTTAAGAAATTTAAGAAATTTTAAAGTTTCAAATTTTTTTAAATGGTTCCAGTTTACATTTTTTATTTCTCAACATTTATAGTTTTTATTTTTCATGAAATTTACTAATTTTGAGATTCTAACAATTTTAATAATTTGAAAAACAAATAATGTCGTCGTCTGTAGAGAAAGTTCAGAAAGATTTGCGCAAGCTCCCCCAACGATTTTATGTTAGATCAAATATTTGTGAATTTCGGTTTTGCGATTTCATCAGATACTGAAAATTAGAAAATTCCAAATATATACAAAATATTCAAGACGTTTCAAAATTTTAGGAAATTTGTAACTTTGAACAATTCAAAATTTAGAATCTTACGATTTTTCATTCAGATTCACATTTTTTAAACAATTATAAAAACTTTCGGAAATTTAAAAATTTCCGATTCCCTAAATTGTCGATACTGTCGAAATTTAGGAAAATTTCAAGATTCAATGTTTATAATTTTTAAAAACTTAACAATTAAGAAATATGTACAATATCAACAAAACTACTTTTTCTAAATTTTTAAAATTTCTAAAATTAATAAATATTCTAAAATCACGTAATGTAGAAGTTTGTAGAGGAGGTAGGAAATAAAGCAGAGCATATGCGAGGAAGGTATCGTGGCGATTATTTCTGAAATTTACGAAATGTTCGAGTTTCAATTAATGAAAATATTAAAAACCAAAAAAAGTCAAAAATTTCGAAACATTTAGGAAATTTTCAAACTTTGCACTCAATTTTAAAACACTTCATAAAATTCAAAAAAAATTTCAGCTTTCCAGTCAAAATTCAAAAGATTTAACGGGTTCTAGGTAAAGTATTACATATGAACTATGATCGCTCAATTACTCAGATTTGCAATATATTCTGTACGAGCAAGCGGTAAAATGTAACTTTCGGTTTGAATAAAAGGTCAAAGTGTCCGGTATTATTCTAAACGAACTTTGATTTCTCCAATGTTCAACTATTCAATAAGATCGGAGCTGGAAAGCTAGTGAGCTCTGTGAAGTTTAGTCGAGGCACTTTGTTCTTTATGATTGGGAAGCCCGTTTTTAGGGAAAATGACGCAGAGAGGGAACTACTTAGTCTTGTGGCGGTTGCCCGACGCCTTGTTTTGGAACTAAATAGGGAAAAGTTTTTGAAATTTTTTTTTTTATGAAACAATTAGTACACTTCGCCGCAAAATTAAGGGATCAGAAATAAAAGTGCTATATTTTTTTTATCGTTGAAAATATTGTATGTAATTAGTCGGTGAACAACACTGCTGCCCATTCTTCATCTCCCCAGTTCAAATGATCATGAGCAAATGCTAAACGTAGCCTCCGGTGAAGGGGGGTCAAAATTGGGCCGGTTGCCGTCATACCAGCACCCTGTAGTCTCCTCAATACGGTATCGCAGCTAATGACCTGTTCCGGTGGATAGTTGAAGATCATTCCTCAGCGATCGAGCAGTGATGAACCTTTCACGTCTCGCTGTTACGATACCGGTCTTCACGCCTGGTGGTTTTCTTTTTACGACCTTGGCCAGGTCTTCTGGTATAATTCCCTGTCATTCGAAACCGCCGAGACACTCTGCAAATCACTGACTGCGCAACCAAAAGCCTTGCAGCAACTTCTCTCTGAGTATAGCCTTCCTCGAGCAGTGTGACCACTTTAGATACATCTACCTCCGAAAGATAGTTTCTCTGGACATTAGCTGCCATTTATTTTGATTTAAGTCACTGTATCAATTGTTTAGAACACCCTGACGGGCAACTTTTAATTACAAGACTTATGCGATTTCTGCAGTATTTC
This sequence comes from Ctenicera cuprea, assembly GCA_958336395.1. NCBI lineage: Eukaryota > Metazoa > Arthropoda > Insecta > Coleoptera > Elateridae > Ctenicera > Ctenicera cuprea. The sequence goes on along the minus strand of OY284492.1, from coordinate 5,871,335 downwards.
TTATTAAGCTGCATTTTTGTGATATCTTAAGATATAAATGTCCCTAAAGTAGCGATAAATAGTCCTATCTTTATTGCGTATGAGTTTCATAACAATATTTTCAACGATAAAAAAAATATAGCACTTTTATTTCTGATCCCTTAATTTTGCGGCGAAGTGTATTAGTGTCAGTGAAACAATTATTGTACTTTTTTGTTACTCTATTTAATTATTTACCAAACTAAAATAAACAAACAAGGCCGAGGAGTTAACTTAATCTCAAAAACGCACAACTTTTTCCAATATTTCGAGTTAAATTAAAATTTTAAAATTAAATTTTCTGTCTCCGTTTAATTATTTTTATGAGAAACAACTTAATCTAGCTACAATTTTCAGGTTTGAATCTAAAACTTAAAAACTGTGAACGATTTTCTGGACCACCTATGTTCTCAAATTGGCGCTGTTCAAACACAGACTACGTGCAATTAATACAGGATTAATCTTTCAAAGTTCGCAGCGGCTTAGACTGCACGAATTTCACCATCCTGCTCGGTTGTTTCAGCACTAGTTTTCACTAAAACGAGTTTTTTGATCAAAATCCTTAAATGTATTTTTCGTCCTTCACTCAAACAACTTTATCTGTTTTCACAACTTTCGTATTCCATAAAACTTTTCATTGCTTTAGAAAATTTACTTTTTTGAAACACGAGGAGTGGATTGCTGATGTGAGAAGTTCCAAGCAGCAAACTTTGTTAAAAAGTCACCAAAAGAAATGAATTTCAACAGACAGAACTTTTATCCTTTCTTGTTCTGACCAAAAGCGTTTCTGAACCTTATCATTAAGGGATGTCTGAAGGACAAACTAAAGAAACAACAAAAAATGGCATTAAATAAAATCAGACTTGCTATAACGAAATTTAAAAAGTCGACGCATTATCTTGCCGGCTAACGAGGAAACTAAACAGGTAACTTAATATGCCGGGCTGCAGTTAATATTCACGAGAGTGAAATTGGATTATAAAGTTACGTCAGAATGAAGTTTTGTGTATTCCCCACAGATTACACGGTTTTCGAGCGTTTTGTTACGCAGCAAAGTTACTATATTATACCGTTTTGCTGGCCTATTTTCAGTTTAATGAATGTTTAGAAAATTATTAACAAATATGAGAACTAAAAGTGAATTCGCTTTATATCTTATTGTGCTATTTGAAACAATGTATGTTTGTCAATGGATGTAATATTTAAGGTTTAGCAGCTTATATCATTAACGTTATACTGCGTAGATTGGCAAAACTTGTACAGTTAAGGGTAGGTTTTCAGATGACTTCTATTAGTAGAGTGGAAGACATTTTCCAATTAAAATTGTACGTAACATTTCAATGTTTCCGAGTTTGTATCATTGTTTTTATATTAGCCAGATTGGCGGAATTGTCAATGCGAATTTTATATCGTAAACATGGTAGAAACAAAATTTTCATCAATCGGATCTTTACATTTGCGACGAACTTATTTTGGGCCGTTGAAATAATTTTTGATAATTTACTAGCCTGTAAAATTTAACACAAAACTAGTTCGTTAACATTTCCTCTCCGAATCAAGCATGAACGCACATTTTTAAGTTTTAGTAAGAGTAGGAGTAGTTCCCTCTCCAGGTCATGTTTCCTTTAAAACGCGGTTCCCAATCAAAAAGAAAAGAATTGTTTGAACTGCAAAGAGTTCACTAACTCTCCTGTTCCGTTCTTACTGCAAACTTAAGCATTGGAGAAATCAAAGTTCCTTTGTAATAATTACAGAAAACTCGTCAAACACTTTGAATTTTTATTCAAACACAAAGTTAGACGTTACGGGTGCTTGTACTGAATATATTTGAAATTTGAATAATTAGGCGATCATGGAGAGCGGTTGTAGCTCAGTCGTAAGCGCGCGGGTTACCAATGCAGCGGATCCTGGTTGGACTCCCGGCCCAATTGTTCTTCCTTCGCAAGGCAACGGAAAACCAGCAAGGTAGATTTTTTTACATTAAAACCTTTTTGGAGAAAAAGTGCATGCACGGAGCCCACGGTAAACTGTAGATCCTTTATGTCTGTCTGCTAAAAGTATCTATCTCCGCACACTAAACATAAACATAGGAGAGAGGTCGCCAGCGCCGTCAATAGGGTATAGCACTAAAGTAGAGAAACATTGGAGAAATCAAAGTTCCTTTGAAATAATTACAGAGAAGCCGCCAACCACTTTTTAAAATTTTTATTTAAACCGAAATTTGGACTTTACCGCCCGCTCGTACTAAATGTATCGTAAATTTAGATAATTGAGGAATCGTAGTTCGTAAAAAATTCACCAAAGTCAGACTTTACCGCCCGCTTGCACTGAATATATTGCAAATATAAATAATTAAGCGATCATAGCTCGTTTTTAATATTTCATCAAAACCACTTCAGAAACTTTGAATTTTTATTCAAACCGAAATTCAGACTTTACCGCCCGCCTGTATTGAATAAATTGGAAATATAAATAATTAAGCGATCATAGTTCATACGTAATAATTTACCGAAAACCCGTCAAACCTTTTGAATTATTATTTTCAAACCGTAAGTTAAACTTAACCGCCCACCCGTTAAATTACAAAATTAAATAATTGAGAGATCATAGTTTGTTTATAATATTTCACCAAGATCCCGCCAGAAACTTTGAATTTTCATTCAAACAGAAAGTTAGACTTTACCGACCGCCCGTACAAAATATATTGCATATTTAAATAATTGAGCAATCATTGTTCATATGTAATAATAAAACCTATCGAACTTTTATAATTCTTATTTTCAAACCGAAAGTTAAACTTTACTGCTCGTCCGTAAATAATTAAGCAATCGTAGTTCGTTTGTAATATATTATATACAGTCAGAAACTTTTGATTTTCATTTACATCAAAATATAACTTTATTAAGCATATTGCAAATCTGCGTAAAGGAGCTTTCGTAGTTAATATGTATTATTTCAACAAAAACCCGTTCAAATCCATTGAATAATTATTTTCAAACCGAAAGTCAAAGTTTACGACCCGCCGTAAATTACATGCTTGAATAATTGAGCGATCATAGTTCGTTTAAAATATTTCACCGTGATCCAGTCAGAAACTTTGAATTTCTATTTAAACCGACAGTTAGACATTACCGCCCGCTCGTATTAAATATACTGTGCATTGGAATAATTGAGCCATCGCGGTTCATATGTAATATTCTACCGTTGACCCGTCAAACCTTTTGAATTATTATTTTCAAAGCGAAAGTTAAACTTAAGTGAGTTACAAGCTTGAATAATTGAGCGATCATAGATAAAATATAACATCAATGCTCTTTTTTGCATTAACGTACAGATTCTGAAATTTTTCATCTTCTTCCTGTGTATTTTTCGGCAAATTAAAATATTATCCCTTGTTAAGATGTTGAAAACCTGAGCAAGAGGAACAGATGTTAATATACATATTTAAGTTACAATATTTAAGTTAGACACCAATGAACGTTTGAAAAGTTTTACGACAGTTTGCTTTACTTTCTGCGGAATGAAAACTTCCTACAACATAACAACAGCACGATAAGTTTACTTCTCGGTTTACTTTTGGCGAGATAAAACGCGATGTGAATTTCGTTAACACGCCCAAGGAATTTCTCCAGACGACGGGAGAGAATTTAATTCTCCCCGGCAATTAATACCGGGAAATAATTTAATAATACGGGAAAAGATTCGATTGGTGAGCTGTAGCAGGTGAAAAAGTGGAAACAATATTTTTTCTTAATTAAACAAAAATTAATTCTAAATATGTCTTTGGACACAGCTGTGTTACTAAAGTAATTGCCTCGTTTATCATCATCCACTTCTTTGCTTACTAATTAGAAGAATTTAATAATCGGCTCTTGTTACGTCAAAATTTTCATTTTCATTAAGTGGAAATTTTAGCCTTTTTCATTAAATCGTGATTAATTCCCGTTTTTATTTTAAACTTCTCAACATAATTTTTTATCATAAATCAAAATACAAACTTAAGGCGAATTAGTAGAGTTAACAAAAAGCTACGCCTAAACATTATTTATTTAATTTATAAAGCTTCAGGCAGTGTGTCCACAGCGAATAATTGGAGCAACAGCGTCAAAGCGTTTTCACTGTTAGCTGTGTTTAATCGTATTTCGCTTTGTTTAAATAAGGATTGCCTTTGCTTATGTAAAACAGAGAATTTTAGCGAACGCGCAGCCTATTAAAGGATTGCTTGTCACTTAGGATGATAAATAAACCTTCAAGTATAAAATAAATAATTCAGGACACGAAACTGCCTATGAGACGTTAGCAAATTAACTTTATCTGACTAAATTCTGATACCAAAACAAAGTTTTAAGTTTGTTTAACAAAATTTGTTAAAAGTGAAGAAATATTTAGCCACGTATTATAGTTTCGCTAGAGGAATTTACGAAATATTTGAAAAAATTAAGGCATTTCAGTGGTTTCAAATCCACATAAAACTGCAAATCCCCTTTAACCAGATGCTAACATTACGCACCAACTAGATGTAGTTCAGAAAAACGTCACCTAAAGCTATAGGTTCTCTATATCTAGACGCACTGTTAGGCAAACACTATGGTATTTACAAAAAAAATTCTTAAGCAGCGTCAATGCATGTTGTAGGTTCTTCTTATCTAGATGCTACTATTTTCTTAAAACCGATTTCACTTTTCATCTTACAAGATTCCAGCAAATATATTCCTGACATTGTAATTCCACAATGAAACATTCACCTATAATGAAAATCATAATGTCTGCATTAACCAATTTAATGCCTGCTTAACTTAACGTTGAAGCCGTATAGATGCAACGAGGCGTTATGACGGGCATTAAAGTAAGGTATACAGGGAACGTAATCGCAGAAATTAAATACTCGAGTCGTATCCGTATCCGTCTCGCGAGGGTGTTGAACCCCTTTCGCAGATGGCAGCGTAAAGCAGAAACGGGCAGAAACAATGGCCACTTGGATCCAACAATGGCTCCGTGCCTATGGCAGGTTGCAGTGAGTGCTTTTCGGCACATTTCGACAGATAACGAGCTTTCGGCACGAACAAGTCCGCTAACAATAGGCCACATAATTAAACTCCCCCGAACATGGACGCTGCTTCAGATCCACCATGTGTGGATACGAGTGGAATGGAATGTACGCAAACGGAAATTTCGATATGTAATGATAGTGGAGTTGGTCAACGAAAGGACGGCGCGGCGTGTGAGATATGACGATGTTGTTGTTTAAAACCGTTGGATTATGTGGTTCTAGATAGTGAATTTTCAGTGTTTACGTATACAGAGATTTTCAGGACATAGTTTTGACTTTTTCATGTTTTGGTGATTTTTATAATTTGCAGATAGGCTATATTTAAGTAAATTTCAATCTAAGAGGTTTAAAAACGCGTTCTAAATAGTTGTTCAAAAATTATAGGAAGCGGCACAATCGAAGTGGAGTATTGGGAAGTAAACCACTTTGATGATCGTCTCAAGCACTATCTACTACATGTGCACATTATAATTAACTTCCTCGCTAGAGAAGAAGGTATTGTTACCCTCGGGTTGATTTGGAGAAAATGCGTTCATTCAGCGATATTTTCTTGCTTTGAATTTACTGACCGATATACGAGGTATGCCTAAAAGAAAGGTACTTTATGGCAAACATTTTTAACCTAAACATATTTACTAATAAGCTTGTTTTAGCGTCTTGGGAGACTCATAAAGCGGACCCTGCAGATGTCTGTCTGTGTGTCTGTCCGTGTGACTGTATAAACGTTACAGTCCAGACTCCTTAACGCAGAGAACACCAAATTTAGTTCAAAGATTGTTAATTGCAATAGGATGACACCGCAATAAAGTGAGATTGGTTCGCCAAAAAAACAGGGGGATGGGAGACAGGTGCTCTTTGTCAAACTAGACGCGCTCGAAATAAAACCACCACTCGTACTCTATGCATGTCGAATAGCCGATCTACGCAAACGCGATCTCCCTATCCATTGCCCGCCACCAACGACAATATTTACAAACTTCGGTTTCAAAATCGGTATGAGCATGCTTTCGACTGAGAAAACATCACTGAGCGGTTTCTTTTTGGTCGTTTACCTAAACAATTTAATTAAGTGATTGCAAAATACGGCTATCAGCCAAAGGTATAAACGATTTTGATATTTTAATGGATAAACATTGGCTGCAACTAGAAAAAATCAAAAAAGCGGAGGACTGCATTAAAAATGGGGAGGGGAGGAGAGGGGTGCTCCACTTCAATATAGACGAGCTCGAAAAGAACTTTAGATTAGTATTCTGCACATTTCGAATGTCAGATCTGCGTAAACGCAATTTCTCCCCACTGCCCATACTTTCAATTTTTTTTGTTTATTCAAAAATTTACGAAATTCGGCTTCTAAATCGGTATAAACATGTTATAAATGACAATGGGAACAACTTTCCATTGAAAAACATCACTGAGAGGTTTCTTTTTGGTCGTTTACCTGAACAAGTAAGTTCATTGAATAATCACCAAATTATTAAATCGATTTTGAGATTTCAAGAGATAAAACATTTGTTGCAACTAGAAAACACAAAATTGCTTCAAAAATAGGGGGGGGGGGGCTTCAAAATAGATTCGCTTGGAAAAGAACCTTAGATTCGTATTCTACACGTATCTGAGCAAGCCCGATCTTCCTACCTCCGCGTCCCCCAACTAATATTTGATATTAAAAAATGTACAAATTTTGGCTTCAAAATCGGTATGAACATGTTAGATAACAATACGAACGACTTTCCATTAAGAAATCAGCACAGGAAGGTTTCCTTTTGGTCATTTACCTGAACAGTTTAACTAAATAAAGTCTAGAACCAAGGAGTCCGAGTGGTCCAGTGGTAAGAGGATCTGGCTCACAATGCGTGAGTCCTCGGTTCGAATCCCGGAAGAAGCAGAGAAAATTTTTCTGTAATTCTGTGGATCGGTATCGAGCTCGGCAACCATTCGACGTTGGGTTACAATTAACGGCGCTTGCCTTGATTGCTGGCTGACCAGGACAAGTAACAAAGCCACACACAACATTAAAAAAAAACATACAAATAAAACACATGTGCGTATGGCTTGAATGAATTTGCATGAAGGGTAGCATAAGCTTCAGGAGCGTGGTGGTTTAAAGGCCAAAAGCCCCACTACCTCCTACTACACAAGCAAAGAGCCTACCCGGAGTGAAAGACCTCGACACCTTCAGGTATATGAGAATAGATTATGATGATGATGAAGTCTAGAACCAAATAATGAAATCGATCTTAGATTTCAACGAATAAATATTGTTGACAATTAACAAATACTAAAAACAAAAGAATTTCCACATTTATTACATATATTTTCCTAAACTCATTTTTTAATAATTATTAACGTTTTAAAAATTTCAAAATTTTTCAAAATTTTATGAAACTTTAATTTTCATAAAATAAGTTTTTTAGCATTAGTTAAAAACCTTTTAAAATTATTACATTTTCCAAAGTTGTCAAAATTTTCCTGAAACATTTTCAATTGAAATTTTTAAAACATTTTACTACTTTTCCGCGATTTTCAAACTTTCGAGCTTTGAAATGTCAAAATTTTTTAGTATTTTCAAATTATCATCTTGAAACCCAACTCACCTAACGGCTTGTTGGATTTTAGAGCTGATTTTGTTTCGTGAAATTTTGACGTAACAATTTCCATGGAAACGACAAAAATCATTCTAAAACGGTTCTCGACGCTTGTGGTATTACCTATGAAAACATCTCTCCGAGATTTTCTTTTGGTCGTTTACCTGAACAGTTTAATTGAATAATCGCCAAAAAAGGACTCTCATCAAATTACAACCGATTTTAGATTTTAACGAATAAATAATGTTTACATTACTAAAAATTTAATAATTTCAATGTTTTGAAAATTTTCAAAAATTGGCTGAATTCGAAAAATTTTCAGCAACTTCTAAATTTTGATAAAGTGTCAGGATTTTAAAAATTGTTGACATTTCCAAACATCTGCAAAATATAACACAATTTTTTTTATTTCTTAAATTTTCAATATTTTTAAAAATTTTCGTAAATAATGAAAATTGTGAAGATTTTTCAAATCATTCGCAAAATTTTCAAAACTTTCAAAACTTTCATAGTTCTCAAAAATTTGCAGATTTTTAAGTCACTTACAAATATTCAAAAATTTTTAAAATTAATGTTGACACTTCCAAAAATTTTTTAAATATTTAAAAATTTTGAAAATTTTGAAAATTACTGTATATTTTAATAACATCAAAATGTCCGATAATATTCACAATTATTAAAAATTTTCAAACATTTTCAAAAATTCAAAAATATTTCTAAATTTAAAAAATACTTTTAAATATTGTAAAAAGCATAAAATTTTCTTACCTATCTCAAAATTTTTAAGAGAATGAAAAAATGTATTTTAAAGGTTTTCAAAAGAGTCAATAAATGCGAGGTACCGTGGCGGTTAATGTTGTACGGCTGATGCATATGACATAGCTTATGTTAATTTTTTTTCAGGACACTGTAATTGTCCTGTGCTCTTTTTGCAGTTAACGGAAGAAGATAAAAATCTGCAGTTTGTCCACAATAATGACATTGCACAGTAAAAACGTATTTTGCTTCTGCTTGTTTGGATTTAATTACATTAATTAAAAGCGGGTGGCTTCTTCCCCCCCTCCCCTCATTTAGGTAACGAAAACTGTATTTCCTTGTTTATAGTGTTCTTTATTTTCAAACTGTTTTCCCACTAAAATCAAAAAATTGATTTTTTTGTGCTTATATGACTTACATCTCGTATCGAAACTATTAAACTATAGCAATGTATTATATTAGTATCGTTTTCTTGCGGCAATACGCAGTACCACTAATGAGCATTTGTTGCAAGCAACTGTATTGTTCAGAATTTTTCTATTTTTCTCATTTCTAACAAGAGTTATGTCATCATAAACAAGCACAGACGTTCAGAATCAGTCAGCCGCATAACAAGCTCCATTTTTACAGCATTGCCTATGGACTATATGCCTCTACGGCAAACGAGCTTCGTTGTTCGTATCAAAAAATGTAGCAGGAAGAAATCGAATTACAATATAAATTCTGCTTTACGTAATAAACCAAACAGAATTTTAGTAACATTGATTGGATTATTATTAAAAAATTCTTAAATTCTGTAGCCTAATTATTTCACGCTCACGTTAAAATATATATACTTTTTTTTACTACATTTGGGCAAAAATAACGAACACCTTCTATGTAATGGCAGCAGGATACGACGGTGTACAAAAGAGAATTCGCACAGAAGGTGTCTATATGATTGGTGGGGTGTCTTTGAAACCACAACAACCGCGATATATTTGTTGCGTTGTGAAAATGACCAGTAATAAATATAGCTGAATCAGCGAGCAAGATAAAGAACTTCGTTTTGAGGACTATTTATCTTGCTAAAGGCTTTCGAAAAAAAAATAAATTTTTACGACCAGTATCAGGTTGATATTTTTATCTTTACTATGATACATGAAGTTTTTGTAAATAATAAACTGATATTTTATGTTAAGCACATAATTTAGTTTAAAATTTTTATTTGGTCGCATTTATTAATTTTTTGCTGAAGAAATTAAGGTTTATAGAAATTTGTTGGGTAGAACAGTCACATTTCATGACTCAATTCGCAGAAAAGGCAAGTTTTCGTCGGTGAATATGATTAGATGTCAGCAAATTTTGATTCAAAAAGTTTTGAATTAACATAGTCACACTTCATGACTCATTTTTTTTAAATTAGAACGAATTTTGGTTTTTAATTTTTGTCGGTCAATACCATTACATGTTAATAATATTTTTAAACCAATTTTTAATATCTTCAATAATCTTCATGACTCATTATACTTTTTTTTGTCTATCAGGCAAAATATAAAGAAAAATGTGAATAAGCGAAACTAAGCTGAGAAAATTAAATAAAAATAAAATCAAACCGGACCTAATGCTCAAACTAAATTTAATTATCGGTAGTAATTGTCATACAATATTACAAACACTATAACATATCATCAGTTATCGGAGACATCATTCTGTAATGGAACATGTGCACCAGACATCATTTCGCAACTCAGTTATTACCGCTAATTGCATTACCATATTCATTAAAGGTACATCAAGGTACTACAACAGGTTAGTATCTCATATTATATTACGAAGCTCGAACGACATTTTCCACAAACACAAAATTAATTATGGTTGAGTGCTTTGATTGCTTTTGAATTTTTTTTAAAGTTGTATTATTTACCTTATTTGTGGTTAAATAACGGATTTTTATGCAAAAAATTTGTCAGAAATAAGCTGAAAAGAAAGACAATTTGATATCAGACAAGGGCGTAGCAAAAAGTCATTGGGGACTTATACAGAACATAGAAATGCCCCCCCCCCCCAGACCACATTAAAAAATATATTTATTCAAGATCAATTTATTAGACAAAAATAAAACAAATGTAGTTAATAAGCTATGTGACAATTCAAAAAATAGAATTAAAATATACCCGAACTATATCAAAACTCAAAAATAGAAACATGTAGGCACTATCAAAAAGTCGGTTATACTCCAACTATTGGGGCAGTTACTTGAGAGAGGTGGCTCCGCGGTTAACGCGCCCGTCTTTCATTCGGGAGGTTCTGGGTTCGATTCCCGGCCCGGCTGACTGTTCTGGTTCAGTGTTTTCCGTGGTTTTCCTGACCCAAAAGGTTAATACTGGGACAGTACTTTTCGCGGAAAACCTCTTGTATCCAAACTCCTTGTGCTAACTCATCTTAACAGCCTTTCTCGACTGAAGAGAGTCTTAGGGCTTCGGTGAGGAGTACGAAAAAGCCCCATAGCGGCCCGCTCCTTCACAGGTAATGAACCGACATCAAATGTTCTTTTGGCTCTTTTGAGGCAGTTTTAGGGGCGGACTGGCAGCAGCTTTGAGGGCCGGTATGGGTACATTTACTATAAGTTTTTAGTTTAATTTATAGCGTTTGTTTCTACTTACAATATAAATAATTGTTACGAAAATCCTTTTTAAAAGTAGGTATTTGTGATTAGCAAAAGAAATTAGATTTATTGATTTTTTCAATAATGGCGGCAACTATTTTGACCAGCGCTATTTTTGCAGACAACATTTTTTGCCTGGTGCTATTTTAACGGTATACGTTAATAATAGAGCTTCAATTATAGCGCCGCCAAATATAGCGCCATCGATAATAGCGCCCAGTAAAAAGCACCAGGCAAAAATACCGCCGGTAGAAATATCTCCTCAAAATGACCGCGCTATTTTTGACGGCGACATATTTGGGGATGCTATTTTTGCTGGCGTTATTATTGATAGACGCCTTTTTTGCAGACGTTATTGTTGTAGGCGCCAGTTGTGCCGGCGACATTATTGCCTGCCGACATTACTAATAGGTGCTATATTTTGCCCCGAATTTTTTATAACCAGCGACAATTTGGCAGGCGACATTTTTGCCTGATGCAATTTTTATTGGCCGCTATTTTTGGCAGAGGCGCTATTTTTGCCGGCCATATTTTTGCCGGCGACATTATTGCCCGGCGACATTATTGCCCGGCGACATTATTGATGGGCGCTATATTTTGCGGTGAATTTTTTTTATCGGCTACAATTCGACAGGTGACCTTTTTGCCTGGCGCAATTTTTACTGGCCGCTATTTTTGGCAGCGGCGCTATTTTTGCCGGCCATATTTTTGCCGGCGACATTATTGCCCGGCGACATTATTGATGGGCGCTATATTTTGCGGTGAATTTTTTTTATGGGCTACAATTCGACAGGTGACATTTTTGCCTGGCGCAATTTTTACTGGCCGCTATTTTTGGCAGCGGCGCTATTTTTGCCGGCCATATTTTTGCCGGCGTCATTATTGCCCGACGACATTATTGATGGACGCTATATTTTGCGGTGAATTTTTTTTATCGGCTACAATTCGACAGGTGACATTTTTGCCTGGCTCAATTTTTACTGGCCGCTATTTTTGGCAGCGGCGCTATTTTTGCCGGCCATATTTTTGCCGGCGACATTATTGCCCGGCGACATTATTGATGGGCGCTATATTTTGCGGTGAGTTTTTTATATCGGCTACAATTCGACAGGTGACATTTTTGCCGGGCGCAATTTTTAAAAGCCGCGATTTCTTACGGCGACATTTATTGACGGCGCTATTTTTGTCGGCGTTATTTTTGTCGACGACATTATTGATACACGCTTTTTTTTGAAAGCACTATTTTTGTAGGCGCTATTTTACCGGCGACATTATTAATAGGCGCTATATTTTGCGGCGATTTTTTTGACTTGCGACAGTTTGGCAGGCGACATTTTTGCCTGGCGCAATTTTTAAAAACCGCTATTTTTGACGGCGACATTTTTGCCGGCGCAATTTTTACTGGCCGCTATTTTTGGCAGCGGCGCTATTTTTGCCGGCCATATTTTTGCCGGCGACATTATTGCCCGGCGACATTATTGATGGGCGCTATATTTTGCGGTGAATTTTTTTTATGGGCTACAATTCGACAGGTGACATTTTTGCCTGGCGCAATTTTTACTGGCCGCTATTTTTGGCAGCGGCGCTATTTTTGCCGGCCATATTTTTGCCGGCGTCATTATTGCCCGACGACATTATTGATGGACGCTATATTTTGCGGTGAATTTTTTTTATCGGCTACAATTCGACAGGTGACATTTTTGCCTGGCTCAATTTTTACTGGCCGCTATTTTTGGCAGCGGCGCTATTTTTGCCGGCCATATTTTTGCCGGCGACATTATTGCCCGGCGACATTATTGATGGGCGCTATATTTTGCGGTGAGTTTTTTATATCGGCTACAATTCGACAGGTGACATTTTTGCCGGGCGCAATTTTTAAAAGCCGCGATTTCTTACGGCGACATTTATTGACGGCGCTATTTTTGTCGGCGTTATTTTTGTCGACGACATTATTGATACACGCTTTTTTTTGAAAGCACTATTTTTGTAGGCGCTATTTTACCGGCGACATTATTAATAGGCGCTATATTTTGCGGCGATTTTTTTGACTTGCGACAGTTTGGCAGGCGACATTTTTGCCTGGCGCAATTTTTAAAAACCGCTATTTTTGACGGCGACATTTTTGCCGGCGCAATTTTTACTGGCCGCTATTTTTGGCAGCGGCGCTATTTTTGCCGGCCATATTTTTGCCGGCGACATTATTGCCCGGCGACATTATTGATGGGCGCTATATTTTGCGGTGAATTTTTTTTATGGGCTACAATTCGACAGGTGACATTTTTGCCTGGCTCAATTTTTACTGGCCGCTATTTTTGGCAGCGGCGCTATTTTTGCCGGCCATATTTTTGCCGGCGACATTATTGCCCGGCGACATTATTGATGGGCGCTATATTTTGCGGTGAGTTTTTTATATCGGCTACAATTCGACAGGTGACATTTTTGCCGGGCGCAATTTTTAAAAGCCGCGATTTCTTACGGCGACATTTATTGACGGCGCTATTTTTGTCGGCGTTATTTTTGTCGACGACATTATTGATACACGCTTTTTTTTGAAAGCACTATTTTTGTAGGCGCTATTTTACCGGCGACATTATTAATAGGCGCTATATTTTGCGGCGATTTTTTTGACTTGCGACAGTTTGGCAGGCGACATTTTTGCCTGGCGCAATTTTTAAAAACCGCTATTTTTGACGGCGAAATTTTTGCCGGCGCAATTTTTGCCGGCTACATTATTGTTAGATGCTTTTTTTTGCAGGCACTATTTTTGTAGGCGCTATTTTGCCGTAGACATTATTGCCTGTCGACATTATTGATGGGCGCTATATTTTGCGCCAAATTTTTTTGACGGGCGACAATTTGGCAGGCGACATTTTTGCCTGGCTCAATTTTTACTAGCAGCTGGTTTTGGCGGCGCGATTATTATCGAAGCGTTACTATGTACCGCTGAGTAAATTTGTATATATTTATTTTTATTGAAAAAGGTAGATTATAGGCCAGCGGCGCCAAATGCACCGGGCCACCAGGAATTGTCGCGGTACCTCGGTGGACCAATCCGCCCTTGGGCTGTTTACGCCGTCAATTTAATATGTCAGGGTGTTCTATTAATTATAAGTGTTACATATTAAATGGCCAATTCACGGAATAGGCAGAAGATAGTCATCATTTTGACCTGTGCAGATGGGAAGCCAATTCACGAGATAGGCAGAAATTTCACATTTATACTTGAACATTCAAGTGTTTTTCAACAAATTATTTTACATAGTCGACTATTTTTGTTATTATTTTATTTTAATTTTAAATTAAGTGTGGAACCATAACACGGCCCCCTGCGGGCCTGGGCCCTTGTGCGTTGCACTACCTTGCCATGCGATAGCTACGCCCCTGTCTATCAAAAACTAAATTTACTTGGAAAAGCATAATATGGGTAAAACTTTTAAAATGGCAAGAAAAGTTGAATAAATTATGGCACCAAATGAGCTATGGCTGCGTCTGGAGTTTACTATACGTTAGAAATTGTCAGTTATCATAAATTTGTCCACTACAGTTGTACACGCAAACAGTGACTATAAAATTGCACCTGCTCCTGCCACCCTAGCGGGAGCGCACTGCAAGAGCCGCGGAGCTTGCATGTCGTACTTTAGTTTAAACCGAAACATGTATATTTTTGAGCAGAAAACGTAGATTTTTTATTAGATAAAATAGTTTAGAATTAAATAACATCAGAGATCAATAAGACTAAATTTAGGGAAGGAATACGTTCCTCTTAGGTATGCTGTCTACACCGGCGATTACAGTGAAAAGAATTCAAAGGCCTCAGATTAGGGAAAAAGCATCCAACAAAAGTGATAAATATGCAGTAAACTATTTCGGCTGTTGTTTGTTATCCCTACAGCTATGTAAAAATCCTGTTATAACGTAAGTACATACTTGTTCCAACCTTCGACTTCCATCGATGCGAATTTATTATTGTTTTATGGAAAAGACGAATTTTATTTGATAAAAAATTAGTTTTGCAGTATATCATCGAAAAAAACGAATATGGTGAGAAGTTAAAGCAGTATGGAAAATTAAATATAATCTTTGGTTTCTGGGAATAGAATCCAATATAAAAAGTCATAGTTTCGGTATTTGATGTTTCGGATTTATATGAACACAGTACCTCATCAAAGTCAAATACGGAATGGCATCTTGGCTTCCGAGCTAAAACTGTATCATTAGGAACTGATTAGCCGACGTTTCGTTCTCGGTTGCATAGAATTGGGCTTATAAAACGCAATCAAATTTAAAACGCAAAATTTTAATTTTTTGATTTTTGTATTTTAAGCTACAATTTGAAAAAAGCATAAAATTCTGTAAATAGTAAAATAAAAGATGAAAATTCATGGCATCTGGTGGTAGTTGATTAGAATTAAACGAAAATTAATTATTTATTTACCATTAAGTTTTATCGTTTCACATTTAAAAATGTACTGCGGGTTTACTAGACATATCATAAAGGACCGTACTTTTAGTGCCAAAACAACAAAAAATGTTGTTAAAATTCAATAACAAACGACGTAGGTACTCAAATCTATTCGGTTATACGTGAAACATATTGCACAATTTTGTAAGGGTCGTACAACTACAACTGAAATATTTATTAGTTTTTGCAAAGTTTCATAAAATTGCTTCGTGTATTACTTTTAAAACCCCTGACCATGCATGCATGTTCTACGCTTATCAACTTTGTTATCAAATAGCTCGAGATAATAAACCAGCTGGCTAGATGAATAATACGTATCTAAACAAGCTCCATAAGGTCAAAAACATGTAGAGGTGTTGCTGTTGTAAGCCCGTAAATATTTTGTTAAAATTGCATATGTGCGCCAACTATATATTTAAAAAAATTATGCCAAGATTTATTACTAACTGATTGCCTAAATATTCACTAGACTAGAACTCCGGACTATGCATATCATATTATGCAGGCAATAACATGTTTTAAGGGCTTTTGTTTAATTTTGAGTCTGTAAACCACATATTAGGTATCTCCTATGTTTTTAATTTTCAGGGCGTAATTTTGTTTGTTTAAAAGTATCTTCGAAACCTTACAACCAATAAATTAAAAATCTTACCTTATATTTTCGTAGAAACCAAACATATCTTCTTGCACGAAGCTGTAATAAAAGAAATTAAAATTTCTAAAAGTCGATAAAATAAGTATTTTGACAATCATACTGATGCAGATAAAGTCCTAATTTAGTTATTCTATTGCACGTAATAATTGATTTAAATGATCCTTGCTAAATCAAATAAAAATTATTACATTAACATACAGATATAAATAATTATTATTTCAAGTTCCAACATGTGTTAATACTGTTAAGGCTAACCAACAAAAAAACGAAATGCAGCAAAAAGTGTTCACGTAATGTACTCGCTAAAAATAGTTAAGAATGCAGCTGTTTCGGTTATTTGTAAAAGTAAAAACTTACCTTCAAATTTAATTTAACTTATCGTTATCATTATTATTTATGACATTATTAAATGAGTTTTAAAATAGTAACCACATTGCTAACGCGCCTATTATTATTATTATTATTCTTTATATCCTCGGTTATTTTTACCGAACTTAAATATTATTAGCGGAACCCGTGGGCTATGCTCCATCTTTTTTAAATAGTAAATAAGCTGCTTAACATAAGATATCCAGTTTGGACAAAATAATTATTGGTTATCCATACATTATCCGCTAATTTTTTCAAAGCAAAAAAATGTGCTCTGAATTCCTCTTGAAGCCAGCTTTGTAATCAGCCGTTACTGAAAAAAGAAAGGATCAAGTCACTGAGCCGTGTTATATTCCAGAAAAATTGTAACAACAACAATTTTTAGTAAATCGCAACGATTTATTTTGATGTAGTTTCAAGTAAAGGCGTTCGCGGCGCTAGAAGTGGAAGTTTATACGTGGGGTGACCGCAGCTAAACGCAGAGAGTGGGAGAAATTAATTCTAATCCGATATCCCTTCCTGATTCACCAGGTATAAAACCCCTCGACCAGCCCAGAACGAGGGACTTTTACCATTCATTCTTTTGAAACCAGACTTGTCTAGAAGACTTGCACTTTTCAATTTTATTTTGAAATCTAGATCCGTTTATTAACTTTAACTTCTCAATTTATTGGAATCCCGACTAAGTAAAATTATTTTAGTTTAATTTTATTCCGACTAGTTTACCTGTTGGTAATTTTTGAGTTTATTAACCAAAGTCCGAACGCAGAAAATACTCGAACTGCATATTTGACTTGAACGTTGAGGTGCTACAACATTCTCTTGTTCAAGTTAAATATTGAATAAACCACCTATTAAATATTTAATTTTCTAACTTGGAGGTATTGTCTCCTGTTCGAATTAATTATTTAATCGCCATGAAAATATGTGGAAAACACGTTTCTGGTGGTCGTAAATCAAAAACATCACGGTCGACCCCTCCGGAGGGGCGGGAAACTACAAAATAACCCATTTCTCAATTTTTACATTAAAATAATTTGCAGTTTACTTTATCAGTTATCACTCTTAAGTTTTCAATGTGTTTTTCACATTTATTATGTTAAAACGGCTTTTAAAGTTTGGCAACTACATTGTTTATTTTACGGCGAAATAAAACTTTAGGAAGGCGTTGACAAAAATTTGCTTTTAAAGTGCGCGCCTGTTTATTTTTAACTCGTGCTTTTTGCCAAATTTGTGAAAAAATAAAAAAATTGACGACAATAACTTTTATGCGCAAAACATCGGCCGTCTGTCCAGTTAAAACAGAATTTAATTATTTTTAAAAATAAAAATGTTACAGAAGAAAAACTAAAAACACGTCAAGACGCGGCGCGATGTCTCGCTGAGACCATAACATTATAATCTTGCATCTTCGAAAGATTTATCACTATAACACACCAGCGGGCCTTTACATGTCGGTTCGGTTTATTGATTCTTTTTACTTCTGTTGGTATAATTTTGTTATTTATGGGTGTTTTAATTCTAGCTGGTCTGAAATGTGTATTTATCGCGCTGACAACAATTAAATGTATAGCAAAGGAATTCCATTATTGGTTGGGTACAAACTCGAATCTGGATTAAGTTCCGCTTACTATTACAAAGTGTCTACTACAAAACTATTTACTACAATTTGTAGATGCATCTGTAGGAACTACAATTTTACTGACGACGCATTAATGATAATGTCGAGCAGATAATTATTATGTTTGTAGGTTTTGATATTGACGTTAAAATTACGTAGGATGATTTGGATGTATATTAATTGTATCATTACATCTCTGATTTGTATGAATAAGGGCGAATTTAATTTGGGAGTTATATGTAATAAGGTCTAACAAAATTTTTAGGGCGTATTCTATTCTAAAAGTTTGCGACGGGGCCTTTACGGTTTGCGTTACGCCACTGATTAAAACGTGAGCTTGCAAAATATACTTGAAACACATTGAATTAGCGTTTCGACCTTGTTGGGCTCATCAGAATCAGTGTGTCATAAATGAAAGTTACCTTACTCGCTGTGCCGTAAAAAATTTTCTTCTTTATTAATTATGTGATCTTTTTGTCGCAACGTGCCATACTAATTCTGTATTTTTAAACAACTCTTGTAAAGCTGTTACTGATCTTTTCCAAACTTTGTGTACTTGGTATTTTTGAGTTATAAAAGAAAATCAAAAAGCCGACCGTCGCTGAACTCGCAGAGGAAATTACACGGCGGAAGGTAGTCAAGTTAGGGGTGGCAGGCGTCTCCTAGGAGATAGGCGAAGAGATTGAGTATAAAGCGAAAAATATGGATGCAGAATTACACGCTAGACTGACGCATTCTTACGTCGACAACTGAAAACTCCGTCAATTTTAATTTAAAAAAATATATTTCATATTGTATAAAATGTTTGCGAAATTCAAGCTAGAAGAAAACAGCGCAATTTAAACTAATATTATTTGTAGCGACAATAATAGCCTAAGCCTTCTGGCAAAAACAGTAAAAGAGAATGAGCAAAACCGAACCCTATTAATTATTTCAGGCCGTTCATGCAAGTAAAATTCAGGAATATCGGGTCTAACGAGAAATCTGTCAATACAGCTCGGAATTCAAATGAAATATGGGTGTTTGTTTTCCCGAATGACGAATATTATAGCAGCCAGTGTCTAACATGATTGTACTGAATGTCATATCTGGATTAAATTACTAAAACCATTTATCATACTATTGAAAACGTCAGCTAGAGCGTAAAGAAAACATAAAATATTCTGTATGATGCGCATTGGGAATATTAGTTCAGTGGATGAAAATTTTAAATAGGATTTAAGGATTATTCAAAGCAAATGTAGTTTTGCCCGTTGTTTGTTCCAATGTTATACTGTTATATACAGTATGGTTCTGTAATAACCACGTAGTTTTTGGAAGATTATAAATCGTACCTGCATCATATGCTATTAGTGACTTTCGGTTTTGAAAGACTTGCAGATTAGCAGACTTTTTCGGTTTGGTCCGTGTTCTAAGCAATTAGTCAATGAGAATATACAGTTAAAGCAACCACAAAAGCTTCCAATAATACACAGCGTGATTTGTAACATTTCTGAAAATTTTAAGATGGGTTAAAATTTTATAAATAATAAAAAACGTCTTAATAAACATAAACCCAGAAACACTTCCTTACGGAATTACAGCCTCTTCAAGATGAAGCAGTCTAATCACATTTTGTCGACAACATTTACACCATTTGCACCAAAATTTAGAATAATAAATTTTGTAAAAGAAGCCATGAAAGTCTAAGCGTTTTCTTAAGAAGCTCACGCAGTTTGCACCAACTAAAGATTAAGTTTGATTCCAAACGCTTGGCTGCGGAGTTACAGCCTCCGGAAGAGGCAACATGAACTGCTCGTACTTTCGGTAGCTGTAACTCCGTAAGGAAGCGTTTTCGGACACATGCACGTTTTTTATTGTTTTTAGATTGTGAAGCCATCCTAAAAGTGTGCCTCACTTGTTATGAATCCCCCTGTACAAGTCGCCTCTATTAGGCAAATATCATTATTTGGAATTTATCTTCTTCTTCTTCTTCTTCTTCTTCTTCTTCTTCGTCTTTAATTAGGCATTGTAGCCTGTGATTCTTCACGCTTATTATGGTCCTTCGCCTGATGTTGATATCCAACTTTCTCTCCACCTTTTTGGAGGTCGCCCCGGATTACGTCTTCCTGGTGGTTGTAAGTCACGTGCTATTCGAATAAGTCGATTATTTTCAGCTCTGTCTACGTGGCCATTCCATTCCCTTTTTCTGTATTTTGTGAATTTCACAATATCGTCTATATTGCATTGCTGTCTTACATTTTCATTGCGTATATGGTCTAATCTTGTTTTCCCGATGATTGTTCTTAAGGTGCCCATTTCGGCTGTTCTCAAAAGTTGTTTTGTTTTTGTAGTTTCAGCGCGGGTTTCAGCTCCGTATGTCATTATGGGTCTTACTATCGCTTTATACAATTTCACTTTGCTGTCTATTGTCATATATTTATTTCTCCATGTAACATCTCTTAAACACCCAGATATTCTTGAACCCTGCATGACCTGTTGTTTCACTTCTTGGTTTGCATTTCGATCACTTGTGATGAGAACTCCCAGATATTTAAAAGACATAACCTGCTCGATCATGTTTCTCTCCAGTTCCAGCTTACATCTTATGGGCTCCTTTGATATCGTCATGGATTTAGTTTTGTCTATTGAAACTATCATGTTGTAGGTTTTAGCAACGGTAACGAACTGATGAAACATGTATTGTAGTTTATCTTCCGTATCTGCGATTAACACCGCGTCGTCAGCGTAGCACACAATGCTTATGTTTTTATTTCCTAGTTGATAGCCCGGTAGTTTCTTGACTTTCTGTATTATTTTATCCATAATTACATTGAATAACATAGGGCTCAGTGAGTCACCTTGTCTAATTCCTAGAGGTGTTTCTATATCTTCAGTTAATTCGTTTTCAACTTTTATTTTTGTTTTTGTGTTTGTGTTTAGATCTTTTATTAGTGTTAATAGATTTGGTGGTACCTGTTTATCTCTAAGTATTTGTAATATATCTGGTAGTTGAATCCGATCAAAAGCTTTCGTAAGGTCAACAAAACACATGAAAGCCGGCTTGTTAAATTCAATCGCTTTTTCAACTATTTGTCTAACTATGAAGATAGCGTCTGTTGTTGAGCGATTTTTACGAAAGCTTGCTGCTCCTCACTGATTTCTAGAAATGGTAAAATTTTTTCGAGAATTATCTTAGTTAGTAGTTTTTGGGATGAGTTCAGTAGTGTAATGCCCCTATAATTCTCAGGCTTTTTCTTATCGCCTTTTTTAAATAATGGAATTGTTATACTGGTTTTCCATTCAGTTGGTATTTTCCCTTGAGTCAATATAATTTGAAATAGGTATGTAAGTTCTGAGGTCAAGTCACTTCCTCCATATTTCAATAGTTCGTTCTTAATTGCATCTTGTCCAGGCGCCTTTCTATTCTTTAAACTGGATATTGCCATTTTTACATTTTCTTGTGTTATTTCTGGTTTGTCTTCTTCATTTTCTGTTTGTTCAATTATCATTTGATTATCACCTATGTTATTTTATTTGTATAAGCATTCAAAATAATCTTTCCATTGACACTTTGTAATTTTGTTTGTTCTTACCATATCACTGATTTCACACTTTCTATTTCTGAGCATCTTCCATACCTTTTTCTGTGATCCGTACATATCTCGTTCCATACCTTTAGTAAATCCTTCCCAATATTCTTCTTTTATTCTTCTTATTTCTCTGTTAGCTAAGTTTCTTTCTTGTATATATGTTTCTCTATCTTCTGGTCTTCTAGATGTTCTATATTTAATATATGCTTTTTTCTTCTTTTCAGCTATTTCTTTGACTTCCTCCGTGAACCATACTTTATTGTTCCTTGATGCGCCCGCATTTACTTTTCTTTTGCCAACTGCTTCTTCAGCTGCCCCAAGAATATTATTTTTTAACGTCTGCCATGCTTCATCCACAGTGGTGGTATTAACATTTTTATTAATTGGATTTGCTCTAAGTTTTTGTGTTAAGCGATTGCTATATAAATGTTGTACAGTTTCATCTTCCAATGACTCTGTATTTAGTTTTTCTATTTTCGCTGTTCGTTTCATTTTGTGTACGTGGTGTTTCATTCTTATTTTACACAATACTAGATCATGATCGCTTCCGATATTGGCAGAGTTTAAAGTCCGAACATCCAATATTTGATTTGGTTCAAATTGTCTATTAGTTATGATATAGTCTATTACTGACTGTTGTCCTCTACTATTACTCCAAGTATATTTGTATTGCCATTTATGGTTGTAGAAGGTATTATTTATTCTGAGACTATTTTGACTGCAGAAGTCTACTAACAGGTCTCCATTATCGTTTTGTGCATCTTCATTGAAGCGCTGTTTAATCCCTGCAATAAGGTCATTCCCCACTCTTGCATTCAGATCACCCATGATTAAGATGTGATGGTTCATCGGTATTTTATCTAGTTGGTTTTGTAGATCTTCATAAAATCGCCTTCTTTCTTCTCTTGGTTTGTTAATATCGGGGGCATATACACTCAGTATGTGGATATGTTTGTCGGTTATTTTTAGAGTTATTTTTAGTATATTTTCGGATTTTAAAACGACTATCAAAAATATTAATTATTTTGTAAATGTTGTAAATAGTTTCAAATTTTCAATAATGTTATGAATTTTGAATTTTTTTAAAGTTGGAACAAGTTTTGTAAATTTTTAGTTTTAGAAAAATTTTAGTAATTTTGACAATTTTTAAAATTTACACAAATTATGAACACTTTTATTAGTGCTGAAAATTTTTAGAAATGTAGAAATTTTGCGTCTTCAAAATTTTTCAAAAAAATTAAGTTTTGAAAATTTTGAATATTATTTCTAAATTTTGAAAATAATTAATTTTATAATCTGATATTTTGATATGTTTTAAAAATTTTCAGAATTTTGATAATTTTAAGAAATGTTTTGAGTTGAGTTTTTTGAAAAATTGAAATTTTTCATGTTTAATATTTTCTTATTGCAAGCAATATTTTTTATTCGTTGAATTCCAAAATAATCAGGAGGTGGTAGGAAGATAATATCTTGTATAAGCTGTCGCTATTAAGCAAAAGCAATACTTGGAATTAATCAGGTTTTAAAAAAGACTACCATTTTGCACAATATAAAATTTTTTGAAATTTATTATTAAAAATTAAAAAATCTTACACAAGTCCGGGTGGTCCAGTTGTAGAGGATCAGGTTCACAATGCATGAGTTCTCGGTTCGAATCCTGGAAGAAGCAAAAATTTTTTCTATAATTCTGTGGATCGGTATCGAGCTCGGTAAAACCATTTGACGTTGTAGTCCAGGCACTGAAGACATAAAAGAAGGCTTTCGCTACAAAAGGTCAAGGAAAGTTCTAATTTGATAAATTTGTACAGTTTGGTGTTCTCATTAATATTCCGAG
Organism: Ctenicera cuprea; assembly: GCA_958336395.1. NCBI lineage: Eukaryota > Metazoa > Arthropoda > Insecta > Coleoptera > Elateridae > Ctenicera > Ctenicera cuprea. Next base: position 5,847,766 of record OY284492.1, on the reverse strand, counting down.
TTTGCGACCTTGAGCGACCGCCGCTCGCGCCGCCATATTGGAAAAATGGTACGAAAACCAGTTTTTCGAGAATATCTTCTTTCCAGCGCCACCTAGGTTAAAAATAGCTATTACAAAAATTATAGAGCATGAAATTTCATGCAACTTTTGTAGGAAACATTTTTCAATCAGATGAATAGTTCACGAGTTACAGCGGAGTCAAGCTCAGCAAATTTCTACAATTCGCAAAATCGCTACATTTTTTCTCGAAATTTCAGTAAATATTGATTACTTGTTTTTTACTCATTTCCGTACAACGAATTGACGGTATTTACTTTCCAAACGTTTACCTTCGCAAACCAGGCAGAGGAAGTCTACAGTATGGAGAAATAGTGGCGGACAACATATTGTTCTTGCATGCATTCAGCGGTTGTGACACTACTTCTGCTGTTTTCAACGTAGGACAAATTAAGTTTATAAAAACACTTGAAAAGAACGAATATTTAAGCCGAACTATACAAGCTTTCAAAGAGCGAAAGTCATTGCTGCTGCGGGGGAAAGCTTTTTTATCGCTCTTTACGGTGTTTCCAAAAAAAACACCATTACTTTGGGCTCCCCACGTTATCAAAATTTCGCAAGATCCGTGACGAAGAGTAAATTCAATCTTGCTACATTACCCCCTACAAGAGAAGCTGCTGCACGGCAACATTCCCTTCGGACCTACCACCAAGTTCAGGCTTGGTATGATATACACGAGAGTCCAGAGCAATGGCGTTGGGAAAGAAGCAAAATTGGGTTTACTCCAGTGAAAACAACAAAAGATCCGGCACCCGAAGCACTCCTGAAATTTATTTCGTGCAAGTGCAAGAAGGGGTGCGGTCGAGCCTGTGGGTGTAGGAAAACAGGCTTGAAGTGTTCTGTTATCTGCACATGCTGCCATGGAGATGCGTGTGAAAACAGTGCAGAGATTTTTGCGGGCTCTGGAGAAGAAGAAGACGACGACGAGAATGAAGACCTGACCGTTGCGAAATTATTAGCACACGAGGTCGAAGAAGACGACGAAGATGAAATCTAGGGCATCGAAACGGAAGAAAAGACATCAGTAAATAACGAATCGTGGATTAGGCCTACTAGCGATACCACTTGAAAAAAAACGCGCCTCTCACTCTACCTCATGGTGGTACGGAAATGAGTAAAAAACGGTGGTAGGTACATATTAAGTAATCGGTATTTACTGAAATTTCGAGAAAAAATTTAGCGATTTTGCGAATTGTAGAAATTTGCTGAGCTTGACTCCGCTGTAACTCGTGAACTATTCATCTGATTGAAAAATATTTCTTACAAAAGTTGCAGGAAATTTCATGCTCTATAATTTTTGTAATAGCTATTTTTAACCTAGGTGGGGCTGGAAAGAAGATATTCTCGAAAAACTGGTTTTCGGTACCATTTTTCCACTATAGCGGCGCGAGCGGCGGTCGCTCAAGGTCGCAAACTCGGAATATTAATTAGGACACCAAACTGTACAAATCTACCAAATTAGAACTTTCCTTGACCTTTTGTAAGTCAGAACCTACCCATTGCCTGGCCTATTGGGTTACGATTAACGGCGGCGCTTACCTTGATTACTGACTGACCAGGACAAGTAACAAAGTCATAAACAACATAAAACATACAATTAAACACACATGTGTGTGAATGACATTGAATGAATGTGCATGAAGGGTGGCATAAGCTTCAGGAGCGTAGCGGTCTAAAGGCCAAAAGGCCCCACTACCTCCTATTACACAAGCGAGGAGCCTACCCGGAGTGAAAGACCTCGACACCTTCGGGTGTAAGAGGTGAAAGATTATGAGAAATGCTTGAAGATGTAGTAAAATATCCAAATTTTGAAAATTTTTTCAATTATTCCAATATTTTTTTAATCAAAAAAATTTTTGACTTCCAAAATTTCAAAATTTAAAATTTGAACAAAAATTTTCAAAACTTGATTTATTTGAAAAATTTTGCATACGTTTAAACTTTCTACACTTCCAAAAAGTTTAAACAATTTCAAAATTTTTAAACAGTTTTAAAAAAAGTTCATGTTTGTAAATTTTCAAAATTTTCCAATCCTCAAAAATTTTCAGTTACACACAATTTGCAAAAATTTATGACATTTTCTATTTTTAAAAACGTTCCAGTTTTTAAAAATTTCGGAAAATTGTAAACTAATTACAAAATTTATAAAATTATAAAAAAATTATTTGATTTTCTAGCTTAAAAAATTAACATTGCCATATTTTTACAATTTCCAAAAATTTCTATTTTTTTAATAATTATCAAGATATAGAAATTTTAAAAAGTTTAGAGCTAGAAAATTAAGTAAATATTTACAATTTTGTAAATAGTTTAAAATTTTCCGAAAATGATTGAAACTTTTAAAAATTTGGAGCGTTTTTCAAAATTTTATAAAATTATGAAAATGTATTAGCAATTTTTCGCAATTTTTGCAAATTTTGAGTTTTGGAAAATTTATGAAAATTTGAAAATTTTAATTTTATAAAAAATTCCAAAATGGGAAGAAGCGATTACACGACAGCTTTTTATGTTGCTTCTTCACGTTTATTGACAACCAAATTCTAATTTGTATACAGAGTGTTTTTCTGATCAGGGACAATACCTGCAGTACCTAAGTAAACGCAGCAGTATCAGGTGATGACGGTTCAATACATTCCTGTGGTTATATTATAAATAGTTTATAAAAACCTTGAAAATATTGAAAAATGTGTTTTTTCCTTTGAGCCTTTAGCCCTGCTACGCCACGTTTTATTAGAATTAGTTGAGTAATTCGTAAGACTGCGATGTTACACACTTATTCAGATAAGCATTAGTAAAAAAAACACAATAATTTATGTTTGGTGCCAAAACGTACATTTCCATCAAGATTTTGATACTTTTTATCAAAGAAAGAAAATAATTAAATAATAATAGGTTTCATGGTTTTTTTAATCCAACCTTAGTATACATACAGGGTGTTGTTTTTAGTAGCAATTACTTAACAGTAATGAATATCTAAAGTAAAGGTGTTTTTACAAACTTTAATCCAACTTTAGTATACATACAGGGTGTTGTTTTTAGTAGCAACTACTTAACAGTGATGAATATCTAAAATAAAAGCGTTTTTACAAACTTAAACCTCGTTAAATTAATGTTTGCCTTTCGACGTAATGCTCGAATACAAATTGAATATTCTCCAAACATAAACAATCACAAGGTTAAATCTGCAAACTCCGGAAATTAAAACAGAAAAGTGGATCGAATCTGAGCCGTCTTAATCAATGTTTTTTGTTAAAACGTTCTACAATGGGATGGATCGGGAATCCGATCCTTTTAAGACCTCCACATCGAAAGGAAACCGGAAAACGGAGAAATTATTATTTTCCTCCCCAGCAGTAATTTATTGCCATTCGTTTCGCACTGTATAACAAAACACCTACTACATCATGCTGCTCACAGAGGGTCGCCACCCTACCAATCATCTCGGATATGAAAGGCCCTTTTTTTTTAAGTATAGCGTTTTCCTGTTTCTTTCCAGGCAACTTCTTTTCCTGAACCAGCTTTTGTCGTTTTCTGTAAAAGGGTGAAAAAGAGGATATGGAAAATATATGAGCGCTGCATATGTGTGTTAATTTTTTGCAAGTATCTTTTGACTGACATTTTTGTTTTATAGTGAGGAAATTCAAATATAAACTTCATAAATTGAAATTCTTGTACTAATAGACGTGAAAATTTCATTTATCCTTTGAAAACAAGGAGTTACTTTATTACGTGGATTAATTAAGAAAGGAATGTCAGAAGATGAAATTTTTTCCGCGCCGTGATGATGCGGATTTCAGGCTGAAACAGCAAATTAAGTTGTATTCCACACGCAGGCTTGAAATCCATTGACTAAAGGAAGGAATGTTGTGAAAGAGGCTTGAATTTTATGAAAGACACCATATTTTCCGAGAGTGGAGCGTTTTCCAATAATCCAATTAGAATAATTCGTTTCTGAAAGAATCTGGTTCTGGTACTTGACGCTCTCTGTTTTTATGGCAAATGTGGAACATCTGCACGAGAGCAAAAATCTTAGTTAAGTTACGGTTTTCGTATACGAAATTGCAGTTTGATGTAGTTTCCTGAATTAGTTATAATTTAAAAAGTATTAGAAAAACAAAATTTTTTCTAACGTAAAAGAAATAAATATGAGAGCTAAATATTAAGAAAAATTTTAATATAATGTAGCTTAAACATGCAAAATAGCAACCTGTGGCTTTGGGCAAGCTAAATTAGAACAACAATAACGTGATTTTAGCTGATTTTTGTATGATTTAAGTTAATGTAGATAATTTCATTTCAATTTCATCAATTTTTATAGTATTAAATAGTTTTTTTTGTATCCAAATTCTACTAAGAAAACTAGCAACCTGTGGTTTTGGTCTACTCCAATTAGGCCTAGTTGTTATAATTTATTATGCGGTTTCAGGAGTTCGTTTAAGATCAGACAATTCTTCAGTAATTTTTCAAATTATGTGCAACTATGAAATGCAGTTTGGGCCAGTTAAAAGATTAAAAATTATATTATTTTTTAACTCATCAAATTTTATTTAATAAACAGTTTATTTTTGTCCGCAGCGTTTTTGTTGAAATTTTATTACTTCTCTGCCAGTGTTTAAGTAATAAAAATATAATTAACAAAAATTTCTGACGCACAAAAAATTTATTTTTAATGGAAATCCTAAACATAGTTTTGTAAAATATTTAAAAAAATGTTTTCCACATAAAAAAAATATTTTTAGTTGACAGAAGTCTAGAAATAATACTTTAATAAAGTCTAAAAATAATAATTGCAATCATAAAGCTTCTATTTGTTCGCAAGAGATGCGTGAATTTTGACATAGCGCTTAAAACTATGAATAAATAATATAATAAATAAGTAATACATACTTCAGACGAGTGGCGGCTCGTGGTATAGCATATGGGGGGGGGGGGGGATAGTTTATGAAAGTATGCAAAAATTGCGCCGCAGACACTTTTTTACAAGTGGGCGTGGCTTATTTGAACGTGTTTTAAGGGCACATGCGTGTTTAGGGCATCCTTACACATTTCTTCAGAAGTAAAATTTAAAATTTGAACAGTAAAATAACAGGTAATAACTTTTTTCTTCATTTTAACATTTTTTGAGCTTTTAACACACTTATCGTAAATAATTTACCTAAAAATAAAAATCCATGCGCCTTTTTTCTAATGTACAAATATTTGTATTTTTATTGAACACATTACTAAAGCAGACGGTCTACTTTTCTGCTTTCTAACAAAAGCTTTTATTCTCTATATGGTTATTCGACGTCAATGGCGGTTCTCCGGTTTTAAAAGTTATTTTAATATCATAAATCAAAGTATTTTGTTTAATCAAATTTATCACACTGTTAACCGAATTTTCCGGCAATTAATTTAAAACCATGTAACGAGAATTTGTTGAGTGAAACAATTCTACATCAACCGCAGTCTGAATTATACTCTCTTCGTCATTATATTGTGCGTATTCAGAACTTTTCCAATTTCCATTAAATGTGATTTGCACATCCGGTGTTGTTTGTTATGTCTTCAGTCTGCTAAACTGCTGCGATAAGGTGATAGCGGTCAGTGGCAAAACTGGCGATAATACAAGTCAGTTGTATTTAATGCCCCCAATTTGCCCTTTGAAACGAGATGTGAATTACCCACGCTCAGTCAGTTATATTAAATATTTAACAGATGCCGTAGTTATATTGTGGAAGTTCATTGCATAGTTATGTTGTATTGGTAAGCTGTCATATTTTGACATGCCCAGGCTACTTGCTGTTTCTAAAACGTTTGTTCATTCTGATTAATTTATACTAACTCAAGTTACTAACGATCCTAACAAACAAGTTTATTTTAATTTCGAATCTGTAAAAATATACAGGGTGTTCTATTAAAAATAATAAAGTTGACGGCATTTTCTTTAAAACGTAAAGACGGCAGTAGACTGCGGAATTATGTTTTTTAATTACGGCAACTGTGTAACGTTTTAAATGACTTTGATTTAACGAAATATTGCTTGATATTACTTAATTTCAAAGTAGCTTTTTTGAGCAAACTTATAGCTGGTTTCAATGCCAAAATTGTGTTCTGAGTTACGTAAAGAGACTAGCAACCTGTGAAATTAAGTCATTTTAACCGAGCTTATCATATTAGCTATTAATTTACACCACTACAAAGTGATTTTAGCTGATTTCAATAAAATTTCATTTAATTTAGGCAATTTCGCCTGAATTTAAACAATTTTCAAGAATATCAGGCAATTTTCGTAGGTTTTTAACTTGGATAATAGACCGCAAAGCCTGTGGCCTTCGATTACTTTAATTTGACCTGCTGTAGTGCAATTATAAATTAATTTTATCTGATTTCAAGCGATTTAGCTGCTGGCATTTTATTACAACCCACATAAGAGACAACATCAACGTAAAGAACGTTTTAACTGACGTTGATTAAATGATTGCTTAATTGTACTCAATTTCACAGCAGATTTTTTCGAGAAATTTACAGCTCACAAATACCAAAATTGTGTTCTGACTGACATAAGAAGACCGTCAACTTCTGCCTATCTCATTAAGCTTATCATAAGGCAATTTTAGCTGATTTCAGTTAATTTTAGAAACATTACTTATTTTTATCACCAAGCAATTGCACAGCAATTTTGAAATAAATGTATAGCTGACTTTAAGGCTGTGGTGTAGTCTGATCTAGATAAGTAACTTAATAACCAATGAGGCTTACTGTGGCGCAATTTAAACTGATTTTAGGTGACTGCCACTTGATTTCAAGCAACCTTACTTATAATCACGTAATTTTGAGTTGCGCTGTAACCTAGATTTTAAAAAACTATCAACCTGTGGCGTTTGAGTACTTTAAATAAGAGTACTAAGACCGATTTTAATAAATTTCTATTGACTTCAAAAATTATATTTAATACCAATAATTTTAAAGTATTTTTTAAGAAACACACTGCGCTGCTTTTAATACTTTAGTTAATTCTGACTACTTCAGTACACTAGCAATATGTGGCTTTGCGCCACATTCAAGTAATTGTTATTTGCTGCATTCTTTGGTTATTTTATACGCTTTAAATATTTCTAGAGGCGGCCGGTAGAACATGATCCGGATCGAGTCCTGATCACGGTGATCTGTTTGTATAATAAATAGCGAGCTTTATGACCCTGTCAGTTTATCTCATCTGTAAATATAGGCGAAAAAAGATTTTTTAGATGATTTGACGTAGTTGTTTGTTTGTTACCTATTCCCACTCCAAAATTATTTCTTCTTAAATCAAATACAGGCAATACTTACTTCGTAACTATAATACTGCCTCTCACGGGAAACTTGATAACGCAGCTAAATTATACTTGGTGTTACATTGCTGAGTCTCGGTATGTAATTCTGTGCGATTTGACCACTGGATGTATTGAATTGCAGCGGTCACAGCATCTCTCTGATAATGAGATCAATGAGTGTCCGGGATTAAACATGCGCCGTGTGCGAAACCCGGTGGCCTAGTTATTGGATGTCCCAGAATGACCTTAATCAGAAATGATTAGTTTGTATGTTACTACTTTTTTTAAATTAGTGATTTATCAATATTTTCTAAGGGGTCTATATGAATGTAAGTTTTCAACACCATTTTGATGGTGATGCGCATCTAAATTTGTATATATTTGTATTTTGATCAAAACAATTATTGTTTTCTTAATGCAAAAATTTTGTAAATAAATGCAAAAATATGAGCTTGACGAAAAATTTTTGGTTATAAATATAAAAAACTATTTGTTGAACATGAACATTATAGTTAGTTCTGCTGCCCTTTGAAATTGTTTCCCATAGTTCGTGAAAATATTAACGACAACAATTTTGTACACAAAAAAATACTTGCAATGTATTACTTATTCGCCTATCATAAAAGACCGTAAACAGGTATTTGAATTAGGCGCTCGTGTGTAAATCATTTCATACAAACGTTTACGGCACATTGGAAAGATTTATTCCCACATGAAGTATCAAACATTTGTGTTGAATAAAAGTGTGGTGCAGATATTTTATACAACACATTTTTTGTCATTTAAAATATAAAACCATTTATTACCCTACGTAATATTGTCACGATATGGAAATTAGTTATGGTAAAGAACTAAATAATTTATTAATTTTCCAGGTTTATTACAAAATAATCAAATTACACAATATAACTTGTTATTCATTTCAAAAGTTATAAACAAACATGACCAAGTTTGAAACAATGTTTCATGTAAGACTATGAACATTTTAAAAAGTTGAAAAAAGAAAATCGAAAAAAAGATTTTGGTTTCAATTATAGCTAGGATAGACCGCGACATGTTTCGTTCTATTGAAACTCTTCAGATAGACGCAAACTCAGTTGAAACCAAAACCGGCAGGCAAAAATACACCCAGAAGACAAAATCATGACTAATGTGCGGCAAGGAAAGTTGCAAAGCAACAAACCGATATTTCTGCCTCGCGGTTTTGGTTTCAACTGTAGCTAGGTTTGCGTCCACTTGATGAGTTTCAATAGAACGAAACATGTCGTGGTCTATCCTAGCTATAGTTGAAACCAAATTTTCGCGTTTTGTGTTCTGTGTCTAGAGGCCGGTAGTGATTGTAGATACTCGCTTAGCGGGTTCCTTTTACACCCAAACATCGGTTTGTTGCTTTGCAACTTTTTTCGTTGCACATTAATTCCCCTGTCATTATGTTGTAATTCCCCCGTCATAAAGTTGAAAAGAGAAAAAACATTTTCATTAATGTCAAACAGTCCCAATGTTCACATTAAAAAAAAAGTTGATGACTTTCCTACTCTGACGTCATAGACAATTAAATAAATTTAACCACACCAAGATGTTGCAAAACAGCAAAATCGCTATATTGCCCCCTTTGAGGATTTCTTCAATAAAATGTTATTTATTAAATCATAGCAATTATTCCGTACTTATGCCAAGCCCTGTATGTACATCAAAATAAAGCAGCAGATTTACGCATACATTTCTATAATAATGAATAAAACGGCATTTTAGAGTATTTATCAAATTAAACTTTTTTTAAACGAGGTTTTTTAGAGAAATAATTTTATTTTAAAAATGCTGTCGTAAAAACATTTCTCTCGCTACTGAAAATTTCTATCGGAATCATGGCTTGCGTTAACACTAGATTCCGTCCGACAAAGCCACTAAATGTACTAAAGTACGGGTTTCTTAAATGGTCAGAGTAACAACGTAAGCAAGAGGCTCTGCAATTGCTGTCACATTTGATATTTTGTTGTGTTGTTTTGATAATTTGAACTTCCCTTTAAAATTGAAAAAATAGTGTTTACTAAAAGAAACTATTACTGCCCTGCTTTTAATTGTAAAAACATTTTGCACAGAATTAATAAACTTGAAAAAGAGAAATATAGCGAGGTGTAGTGGATTAGCGCCACCTACTGGACAGTCGATCGTCATTGTTGCCTCTTTATATGTCTCGGTACTTTATTTTATCTACTCGCTTTGACGGCCGGAACATAGTAGCGCCACCTCTTTGTCTCAAACGCAAACAATGATTCTGAGAGCAATTTTTAGTAGCGAGAGAAATGTTTTTACGATTTTGAAGAGGGAACTATTTTTATGAGAGAACTTATTTCAAGAGAGTATTTTTTTATGAAAAAACATTTCTTAAGAGAGAATACTTTTTGGGAAAACATTTTTCAAGAGAGAAATATTTTTTCGAAATAGTTATTTTCAACAAAACTGTGCTAATGAGATAAATATTACTCTAAAAAAATATCATATTGAATTCTCTCTCACGAAAGGTTTTTATTTATTTGCACCATGTATAAATACATTTCTTTTATACAATGATTATTATTTAATAATTGCTTAAATTTTATTTCTATTAAAGCTGGTACTGAAATTTTATTTGAAAATTTGCAAATCAACACAGCAAGGAATTCATACCCAATTTAGTACGAAACAAAGTTAAAACGCTACGACGAAAAAATTTCATTTTTTGCCCTTCCAGCTTTAATTTGAAACACTTGGGTGAATCTAGATGAAAACATTTAATGTAATTTGGCGTTGAGACTCAGCACTTTTTTTATGTAGCCGTATTGCAATAAAGCATGGGCTTCGAGAGATTCAATTTAAAGAATAGAGACTCCCTACTTCAATTCAGGTTCAGATCTGTGATAAACAGCTTCCTTGTTAAATTTAACATGAAATCAGCACTCAAATTAACTCGCACAATTAGAATTTTCTAACCGATTCGGAAAAATTTAAATTTGGGTAATTTTAAAATTAATTTTGCCAGGCGTGAAAATTGTAAATTAAAATTATGCGAAAAATTATATGGATCCGTACAGATCTAAGGTGAGTAAAATTAACGCGGGCTTTGAACTCGTGCGCTCGTTAAATTTGTAATTACGCCTCTTTTACGCCAAGGCATTTTTTGATTAACCAACCGTGGTTTTAATCAGCCTGCTGTAAATGAAAACTTAGAATTTGTGGATTTTCCGAATTATTCACGCATCTAGCTGTCCGTGTTCAGTTAATTAAAAGACGCGTTTTTGCACCAGAATCATCAAACAAACTAAAATAGTAATAAAAATAAACTAAAAAGTAGAAGCAAAGCGAAATTTAAGCATTAAATATTTTCCGTGCGGAAAATCTGAGCATGTTTTTTCTCAAATAAACGTAATGGTTGCTTGAAATACTTTTGCTGGAGCATTTTCAGCAAATCACGATCAACTTTGCGATATTTTAAAGTTGACGATGGCACGTGCAACTCTGACAAACGTGTATTCGACTTCCAATAATAATTGCGAACGCTTCACAGCGCCTGCAGTAAACGACAGAACTGTTCGTATTTAACTCTGCGTATTACAAATCACAGATTTACAAAAAATATAACGAGGCGGCTTTGGAAACTCTACTTGTTAGTGATGCAAGAAAATTGCCTGATAAGTTTCCAAGTTGACCCTTTTTATGTATGACCCAACTCTTCTTATCTAAAAGAGAACGTTATTGGCGCGGTTTTTCCCAAATTGACCTTCACACTCCTATAACTTTCTATGTGTTATTTCCGATAATAAATTTTCGGCCCCCTCGTTGATGTGCTATTTTATCGTAGGCTTATCGAATTCTCACGTTTTCGATTACACAAATTGTTATTTACATACGGGTAAATCTTCGGGGATGGATATATTGGAAATAGAATTTTATTCCCAGCAGGTACTTCGGCTATTGGTTCTATATTTTACGCTAGAAAACTGTTTTCGTTACTAGTTATCACCTAAAACAATCACTCAGCGTTGAATAACTGAAAAGCGCTGAAGTTGTGATAGAAACCTGAATCGAAAATTGGATAAAAAACGGCTTGATTTTAAAAATGGTTCTAGCGATGTATGGGGCTAAATGGGAAAAACATGCAAAAAATCGGCATTTAAGGAAGAGGGCGCTGAAGTTAGATATACTGGGTGTAGTTATTTTATGACCACCCCTTAATATCTTTGTTGATAAGATAGTTATAGCGCCGCTTTTTCATATTTATTACACACTTAAGGGGTTATAAACCGATCAAGGGCGCGGGTGAAATCAGGGGAATAAATCATCCCAAAAATTATTGAAAAAATATAAAAAACTTTATGTTTATTATGATAGGTGATTGTTTGAATTTTATTTTTTAGAAGAAACTCGTGGAAAATTGTGGCAAGTAATAGTTGATTTATAGTTAGTAATTAAATACCGATCTAGAAAAAATTGCTCGAGACAAAAAGAAAAATTTCATTATTTTGTCACCAATAAGTTTTGAGGCTAAAAGATAATAATTATACATTTCTAAGCAGGAATAGCGACAAACAGAGTTAAACAATGTAATTTCCTAACAACTTATACATTTTCGGTGAAATGTTCAAAATTTACCATTTTGTAATATTTACAAAGAATCGAAATTTCTGAAAATTTTCAAAATTAGAGCTTTTAAAATTTTTAAAATGCAAAATTTTCTTCATAGGTTTAGAAATTCAAAAATTATGTTTACAATTTTCGAATTTAACATTGTTGAATATACATAATATTTAAAAATTAAAATACAGGGTGTTAATTAATTGTAGGGACAAATTTCTAGGGTTTGCAAAACACAACAAAGCAAACAACTTTTGTTAATAAATGTGTGGTCAAAAGTATTTCCTTTAGAAAATAGAGCCCCTTAAAGATTCTTTAAGAAGTACCTGAAAATAGGCAACCCAAATTGCATTTTCAATTATTTTGCACAGGTCACACGGAATTTTGAAAAAAAAAACGATCTAGACATACATGCATTCAAATAACATCAATTTTGACACAATTCGATATTTTTGTAATATTTTTTGACTTTTCTTGCATTCGTTTCTTTCTGTGCCTTTTATAATTCGTTTTTTCGTTCTGTGATGTTTTTGATAATTGTTTTCCTCGTTATTTTCGTTCTGTGTTTCGTATTTTTGTGTTATAGCGACTTATACTTTTGCCGAACAGCATGACATGATGATGTTCATGTATGGAGCTGCTTGGGGTAACGCACGCGAAGCTGCTCGCCTGCACCAAGAACATTTTCCGAATAGGAATCATCCATCCCACAAGGCCTTTAGTGTAGTTTCACGTCGGCAGCGGGAAAAAGGAACATTCGTACAACAGACACAACTGTGGAGCTACCAGAACAAGGCAACGGTGGATTTTGAAGAAGAAGTTCTGGAGAGAGTGGCTGAAAATCCTTCTACTACATGAAATGGGAGTGAACCATGTTTCAGTATGGGAGGTACTACATGAGCATCAGGTACATCCGTACCATCCACAGAAGGTACAAGCCATGATTCAAGCAGATTTTCCCAGAAGGGTAGAATTTTGCCAGGAATTTCTGCGGCGGTGTAATGAGAATCCATAATTCCAAGTAAACGTTCTGTTTAGTGACGAGGCATCTTTTACGAAAGATGTAATATTCAACAATAGAAACAGCCACATTTGGGACGATGAAAACCCCCATGCTGTGGTTCAAAAAGGATACCAGCAAAGATTTTCAGTGAACATTTGGGCCGGGACTGTTGGCGATAGACCCATTGGACTATATCTGCTACCCGAAAGGTTAACATGAGCAATTTATTTAAATTTCTGAACTTTTGGAAGATGTTCCACCTCAAATGTGGCTGCAGCACGATGGTGCACCTGCTCATTTTTCGGCGGAAGTCAAGGAATTTTTCCCAACAGATGGATAGGTCCAGGAGGGTATGTGGCGTGGCCTCCACGTTCTCCTGATTTGACCCCACTTGATTTTTTTTGTGGGGTCATGTTAAAACGTTAGTGTATGGTACCCCAGTTGAAACTGTAGAAGAACTTATTTACTTATTTATTCTTGCTGCATGTGAAGAAGTTCAACAGACTCCTGGTATATTTGGAGCGGTGCGCAGGAATTTACTTCGTAGATGTGCTTCGTGTGTTGAAGGTGGGAGGCGACATTTTGAACATTTACTATAATTTTGTTAATTTTTGAATTAGTCATATTGTAAACTTTCAAATAGTTGATTTTTGCTTTGTAATTTTGTTTTTTTCTATTGCTTAGTTTTAAAACATTTTGTTAATTAATTTATTTAAAATTTACTTTGAATTTGAAAAGTGGGAAAGAGGGCTTTATTTAATCTGTATTAATTTCCGTCGTTATGGAAACAAATAGTAGGTAGTAAATTGAGTTGCCTACATTTAGGCGCTTCTTAAAGAATCTCCGAGAAGCTCTATCCCTGAAAGGAAACACTTTTGACCACACATTTATTAACAAAAGTTGTTTGCTTTGTTGTGATTTGCAAGCCCTAGAAGTTTGTCCCTACAATTCATTAACACCCTGTATATAAATGTTTGAAAGTTTCTAGATAAAGTATATTATTTTGAAGATCTTCAAATTTAAAGGTGACTAGCTTGAAACATTTTTAGTATGTTCAAAATTTACAAAATATTTACCATTTTCAAAATTTTCCAATTTTTAATGTTTACAATACATAGATCTAAATTATTTACAATTTTTAAAATATAGACTTTCTAAAATTTTCAAAATACATTTTTATCAGTTGTAAAGATTTTAAAATTATGTTTACAATTTTCGGAGTTCATATTTTTAAATATTCAAAATATTTAAAAGTTTAAAAATTTCAATTATTTTCAACATTTAAAAATTTCAGAAGTCTGAAAAATTTTCAGAATTACTAAATTTCCCGTTTTTCAGTTAATAAAGTCTCAAAACCCTTCAAGATTTTCAATATGCTTAAAATGTGGACACCGATTTAATAGTTTGAATAGACAGGGTTTCCACAGAATTTCCAGGTGTCGGGGACTGTTGTTGCTGTTTAGCATTAGCTGCAGAAATATGCTGGCGTTAAATAAAATTGAACACCAAGGGAATAGAACAGAACGCAGCAACCTCGTTTTTCTTGGGAAAAACGAGGTTGCTGCATCTTTTTTAAATATTGACCAAAATCAGGGATTTTGTTGCTTCCCATTTATAGGAAGCAAAAGAAAACCATATCATGCGAGAGATATGATTTATAATATATTTGTGTAGGAGTGAATTACTTTCGAATTGTAAATTCAACGTTGAAATTTGAAACATAAATAACATTAGTGTATGAAAATAAATTAGAAATTGATGTAATTTACAAGTAAATTCGGTAAACGGTAAAGTTCGCTTCTTTATCAAAAAAATTACATCATACCGACATATGCTTGTTAAGTACCAGATTTGCTATACAAAATAGCCATTTACGACCCTTGTTGACCGGTAGCAAACTTTTCTATTAATAAAAAATGGCCAAATCGACAATTTTCAAATTAAACAGTTTTTTTTAACAAATATAACGTAATACCTCGAAAAGTGCTTAGAATATCGAATAAATTTGTTTTTTGTCTATGATCTCATTACCAATTCTGAAAAAAAATATTTTTTGCCTTAGTAGCATTACTAATTTCTAATTTGAGCTTTCGGCGTAGTGTAATTTTTACTAAGCGACAAACTTTGTTAGTTGTAGATTTTAATATATACATGTAGCGAACAAAATTAAGAACAAACTTTAAGAAATATTTTAAAGCAAAAAATGGATATCATATGGCCATGATTTTGATGGTATGAATTTGTATCAAAACGCTGCGTACTGAGGTTAAAGTATTATGATAGAGAAAATAAAACGGGTTTTTCCGAACTTTCTAGCTCAAAATGTTTTTAAAAATTTTAGGTTTACCCCTTATTGTTCAAAAAACCAGTTGACAGATCGGGATTAAATTTGGTGTAAAAGTATGGGGGGGACACAATATTACTGTCTAAGAAACCTTTTAAACTTACAAAAATTGTAAAGTGAAACACTCTTTCAAAATTTTCTAAAAGATATTGCGGATAAATTGCCAAATTCAAGATCATAAAGATGGAAATAACGTAGAAATCGGTTCGTGTCTTCCTTATTTCCCTGTGACGCCTTCTCTGAATTTTTGAAAATATTGTTTCGACGTCTACTTCTTTAAAAAAGAGTTGTTAGATTGGAATGAAATTAGGTATTGTACATATCGTTATGAACTACGAGAATTTTGCAATTACTAAAACTCCGAAATAAAAACAGACGCTAGAAATCCGACAAAGCGATGTTATTTTTAAATTCTACGGGCTCTTAGAGGTAGGGATGCGCTACAATTTGGTTTGTATTCCAGTGCACTAATTTCTCTGTGACGCCTGCTATGAATATTTCAAAGTAGAAAATTTATGCCTTTTTGGTTAATACACGGGAGACGATAAGTAATTTCTTCCAAAGCTATTAAGTTCGTTTTTAGGTGCAGTAATGTTTAGGATGTTAATTTCTACATTCTACCAAATTTTTGACTGACGAATTTGTGCTTTCGTTTCTCGTTTTCTTTAATCTATTAAAATATAAAAAAAATGTTTTTGCTTAAACACAAACAGAAAAAGTTCTGTTTCTAACTTTAATAATCCCATGTGCATAGCTACGGGACAAAAATTAAAATTTTGTCAGAAGAATTAACTAACTACTAAAAAACATATTATTGATATAAACAAAAATTGAATGTTTATTAAAAACAGTGTCGAAAAATTAAATAAATTTTTAAAACCTTAATTGACCAAACAGCAGCAGCATTATAAGTTTATTTCAAAAATAGGTCATATGGTTTTCTATACTTCGCAAAACCTTCAATAAATACGAATTTTTGTAAATTTAATATACTTAAAACAATAAAGCTAGTTCGTTAACTTGTGCCTTTTTCTCTTTCAAGTGCTCATCAAATTGGCAATATTTTTCAAATGAAATATAAAACCTACTTTTTATCAATTGCACAATGAAAAGTGCTTGGAAAAGCTACTAAAATTTTATTGCTACAGCCAAAGCAGCATCTATTCTTCAATAAAAAGTTGTTTCTTTATTGCAACTTGATATACATTCAAAGAATAAATTTATGTGGTTAATAGCAAAGTTCAAATGGCATAACTTTTATAGCTTATTTTGTGGAAGTCTTAAATGTAAAATATGATTTGAAAATTGCATAATTCTGATAAATTTAGTTCGTGACCTCAAGTTGCATTTTTTCCCCCAGTCTGGTATGTTGTACTATAACTTTCAAGCCAACAATAGCTTTTTCGCTTCATTTCAATAAAACTACAAACAAAAGGATAATTCTCGTCAGACATTCATTATCGTCTGGAGCGAAATATTTTTCAATTTCCACTTGAAAATTCACCAGCGAGAGTAATGCTAGACCAAGTCTGTGAAAGTGGATCGATAATCTGTCCACAAAAGAGTAGCGAGATTCCTTCATATACCACGTCATCTTGTCATTCCACATCTACTAATGCTCCGCTGATCACGTCGCTCAGATCACGCTGCCGTGATATAATATTAATGCAATATGACAGATCCTTGAATACGTGGGATGCGGAATAAACTGAAAGTTTTCCGATTTTTCCTTCTGAATGTTATTTATACTTTTAGGAAATTATTTTTTTGGTGTAAAAATAACTTTTTGGGGGAAACAAAGTCACTTTTGACGTAGTATTCGTTTAGACACAAAACTTTAAGATAGTACCTAAAACAAATTGATTTTACAGAAAAATTACGACACTGTGCTCTGGAAATGGTAATTATTAACAAATTTCAAAATTCACTTGAAGCTTTTATTTTTCTAGAAAGTTGTAGTCAGAAAAAAGACCATAAATAGGTAGTGACTACTACCTCCTAAAGATCAAACTTAAGAAAGAACGCAAAAACAAAGAAAACAATGCAAAAAGAAATTACGATAACTGAGAAGATAAAGAGCCACAAACTAAAAGTGGAGACGGCGACAAATAAAACAAAGAAAAATGGAAGATTCACACAAAAAAAAACATGTTAGAGGCAGAAAGGAAATCCCGTTATACAGAAAAAATACGAAATGGCAACAGACGTGGATAGAAGTCACAGAAAACACGATAAAAAAAATATAAAATGGAAAGAAGGTACGAAAGAAACAAGAAACTACAAACAATATAAAGTAAGAAGACAAGACTTAAAAATATAGTAAAACGGACAAAACAAATTGGACGGATAAACTTCGACAATAAAATAAAAAACCTACCTTAGACAACCAAAAACCTATTTTACAGAGCAATTAAGCAGATGTAACATGAAAAAAGAAGCAACATTACATATAGTTAAAAATTAGAAGGTAAAATTCCAACAAAAGAAGAAGACATAACAGAAAAATGGAAGCAATACTTACACAAACTACTAGAAGAAGCAGAAACGAAAAGAAAAAGGAAAAGACATCGAAAATACAAGAAAAAAAGAAAGAAAAAAAAACATAGAAGCCGCAATAATAACAATAAAAGATTGTAAAAACCAATAAGTAAGATGCACAATGGAAAAGCCCCAGGACATGGCAAATATAACTTCAGAAATGGTACAGACTGGCAAATAGAAATTATAACGCCAATTTATAAAACTGGAGCATACAGATACAAGAGTAAGAGAAAAAAAACTACTATAGGGAACACCCAATGTAGTTTCAGACAAAATGCGGAAGTGCAATATAGCATAGTATTCAGTTTAAGGAAAATAAGCAAAAGCGCAACTGAGCCAAGACAAGAAATACAATTATACTTCATCGGCCTAAAAAGAGCCTTTAATAGAGCAAAGATAAAAATGGACCATAAAAAGAGTTGTTAATAAATTTCAAAATGGTCGCCAAGAGCCCTATAATAACCTAGCAATAACCTAATTTCTACAACTTCAGCGAATGTGTATGAAGTTATTAATTTCCTCAGACACAACACCAAAAACACGAGAACAATAACAAGTAGCATTATTGCTGAATAAATGTAATCAAAATTAATTAAATAATTAACGTTAAAATAATAATGTCAATAATTCAACGTAAGAATAATAGTTATGTTAAATTGTGTCATCAAACATATGCAAGAAAATGTAGTTAAAGTACAAAGAATCAAATATATATTGTTTTCCCCTAAACAAAGAATTACTAGCAAAACGTAAGAATGCATCATAAATTGACTAATAACAAATTTGTGCTTTTAAAATAAAGCAATGCTTTGTTTAAGCTCAGAAAAAAATTAACGGCTTACGACACTGTATTTTTCCTTAATATATATCAACTCGTTTGGAAGTCTTGTAACTGCCTAAAGAGAAAATATCTCAAACATTCAAATAAATATAAATTACAAATGTTGAATAAATCACTAAATTGTTTTCATAACTAATTTGTATTAATGTAAAAATTATGTAAATTAAGAATTTTTAGATCTAATGCAACAAATTAAATGTAGGGTGTAAACGGTTCCAATTGTCAAATTCACTTAAATGCCAAATAAAATGACATTTCATAAACAACTGAAACCGACCCAGTGGAGGAAACATTCAGAGGGGGAGGCGTTGCCCACGGGTTTTGCTATTTTTATATAATTTTTTTCAATAAGACACAATTAATATAACAATACCTTTCATCACAAAACAGCTTTGTTACAATTGTTATACCGAGGCTGCTATATTTTGCCACTTTTAAAATGAAAAAGCTGCCGGAAACAGCCACAACAAAGGTTTTCTTGCAGACATTTTACAGTATAAACAAATATAAGTTACGCATTTCACGCTTAATTAAGATACACATTGGAAATAGTCATAATATAAACTTCGCGTAAAAAACTGCTGCGTGCACATTACTAGCACAAATTTTATGACAAACTAGCTGAATCTGTACGCTTTTCTACTTTCCCATACTTCCAGTATAGAAATATATTGTGATCACGGAATATAGGACCGATTGGACCGATTTTAATGAACCTTGGTATACATACGTACAACGAAAAGTTGTCGAGCTATTTACTTCTATTTACGAACCGGAACAGGAAAACGAAGCATTTCTTTCACAAACAGAATTTCAGAATATGATAAAGAACGCCAAAACAAATTTAAAGATTTTTCGGAGCACTTTAAAATGGCTGCCGCTACGGTGTTTGTATATTTTTGGCTTTAACGCCTATTTACTCAAAATCGAGATTAATTTTGGTAATTGCATAGCCCTAGATATACACAATGTTACTATATATGAGAATAATTTATCATAACTGAAAATTGCGAAGTAAAAATAGTTTCAAAAGTTTGTCAAAAAAGTATTGCTCAAAAGCTTTTTTTGTGTTTTTTCTGTGACGCCTATTATGAATTTTTGAAAAGCGTAAATTTATGCTCTTCTCGTTAGTAAACGAAGGACGATAAATAACTTGAATTTAGACCAAAATGCTCATGAGTAATACTTAGCGGACTTAACTCCCCCCCCCCCTAATTTTGGTGAACAAATTTGTCAAAATCAATTTATATAGAATTAAATCAATTTTTATATAAAATTAATACAACTAGGACTTCGATCGACGGTCCGCCACACTAGCAACTTAAGTAGCTTATTTATTATTTAAAAAAATCATGGGACATAGCTCATAAGTTTCGTTGGTACGTTTTATTTCCTTAACTGACCCAAATGGCGCTTTTTATATACTTGTGTTGTTACAATATTATGCAAAAATATAAATAAATTATGGACGGAAGTGAAATTTTGCTTATCCAAACTCCTTAGAGGTTAGCTCACTATAAGTACTTAAACAATGCTAATATTTAACTTTTACACGTTATCCGCCTTATATTCCCGTAGCAAATGCTCAAATGGGATCTGTTTATTGACTGGTATTTTTGGCGTTGTTAATTTGGTCAAACAGTGTGGAAAAGTTGGCCCAAACCTAAACCAATTGGAATAAAAAAATAAATTTTTGGGTTCACTTCTTGCCAATCCTGGTTTATTTTGTAGCAAATGGAAAAGCCTGTTCAAGCTGCTTGTTTAATAGCGCTTTAATTATGTACACAATAAAGCTGACGGAAATTTAGTTTATCTCCTCTTTTAATTTGTTTTCGTACCAATTAAAATTCGCTAAAGTACTAACTATAGGGCCTTTGCAAGGCTTTGGCTTACGTACGAGAAATTATGTTAATGTTAATACTGCTAGCAAGAACAGTTATTCAGACTTAATTAGATAATTTAATTTTTTTACAATGTTAGTTGAAATTTGCCCAAACACAACGAAGTTATTTGCTATTCGAAATAACATTTCAAGTAATTTTTTAAATTATTATCTTTTATAGCCTGAAACTTGTACAGAGAAGAAGAGTAATGTTCCCGTCGAGTTTTCAGTATATTCTATTTGTAAAACCGCCGACCTATTATAAAAGTCCTATCGAATACACAACCCCATTTGTTGCATGTATGTGTGTGTACAGAGGCAGCAATTTGTAGTACATAATAAATTTTTACACACATCTCGCCTGTGGGTAGTTCTGCTCTTTCGTTTAGTTGCGCCGGAAGATGTATTTTATAATTTAAATCAATGTCTGGGTTGTAAGTTTTATATATTACACGTCTTTATTGTGTTCTAGTTTCATCAGTATTTTGAGCTTGCTGTAATGTGGCTTATTTGTAAATGTCCACTAGAACATTCAGCATAGTTTATTTCGTGCAATCATGCTCGCTAATATTTCACATTCAATTGATCAAAAAGAACAAACATTAGTTTTTCCATCGATTTGAGCTTTATTAATTGCTCAAACAAACTTGAATTATTGCATGGAAAATTTTTACTGAAAAAAGTAATTAATGTTTTTTTCCTCTTCCAAATTTAAAAGAAAATCAAAAATTTTAAATGTTTACAAAAAGAGGTAAAAGCTAAAATTTACAGCAAACGCCAAAATTATTAAGGAAACTAAAACAATGTTTTTTTACGACGTGCTTGCTATATACTGGTAACACCATAACCGTGTTCGTAAAATATAAATAAGCATTTTCCTTAAGAATGAATATTAAACATTTCAGGGAAAAGACAATTTTAGTGTTGATCGCTCCTAGAGTGATCAAAGTTAGTAAATTAGTACCTTTGGGTTAGCATATTAGGTAAAACAGGTAACAACGTAGCGCGCGCACCCGGAGACTGTTTGAACCGTTTCACACGAGCCACTTTTCGTGGCGCTACTGTAGCGCTACTGTGGCGCTACTTTTGGAGAATAATGCATTTAAATGATAGTTTCCACACTATAGACGCGCCACCAATATGCAGCGCGTTTGTGGCAATTGAGTAGCCGGTCTCCCTTAAAATCGCGCCACAAATTGCGTCGCCACAATCGGCAGTACCCGTAATCATATTAACAGCTTCACACGAGCTTCACACATGGGCTTTAGTCGCGCTTGAGTTATCAAAGTTAACAGAGGTTTTGGTGCAACGACGTTGAAAACTTTGAAAATATTTCGCATTTTTATAGAATGTACTAAGTATGGAGGAGTTTGATATAGAACGTTAAAAAACTTGAGTTCATTTTGTTTTAAATATCGAAAGGATATATAAAATTATCCTTTCAATAATCTATCACCTACATATGGATGCACCCAGTACTTTCTTTTTTCCGATGTTTCTTTCTACGGCGTAATAATAACAGTGCTAAAAGCACTTCTTCCGCCACTCTAGACATCTTCCTTCTGTGGCGCGCTCACGGCTACTAAATTCAAAATCGTTCACACGCGCAAACGCCACAGTAGCGCTACAGTAGCGCCACGAAAAGTGGCTCGTGTGAAACGGCTCTTTGTTTCGTCAGCGCAAAGCAGGTGCATTAGTGACATGCGCCAGTTCTCAAAAACAAAGAAGCGAGAATTACCTGCGGGATTAAATGTACCACCTAGATTACCTGCTGATGTCACAACAGATGAAAGGAAACCGGAAAATGGATAATCAGCAAACAGTTAAAGCTAAGTTATAAATATAAGTAGTAATTTCTAATAGAGGATAAATAGATATAATCCCCAAGATAAATAAAGAACAGGCGGCAGTAAGTAGATATTAAACAATACAAATAATTTGAAAAAAGTAGATACTGTTATTCTATTAGGGCAGTCCGTTAGGCAATAGAGTTTATTTTCGTCCAAACCCGACAATAGAGAACGCCAACATACGAATTCCTGGAACTCGGCGCTAAAGGTCTTGAAGCAGGTAGATTTCTAAGGGTCATTTCGGCTGAAAAGGGCAAACGAGATCCATTACAATTTAGGAAAGTTAGAACCAAAATAAATTCACACTCAACAGGCGGGAAAATTTAAGCAAACGAATTCTTTTACGTGCGCCGCGATACCTACAATAAAGTACAGTAATTTTCCATTAGATTAATTGATTTAATTACCGATATTTGTATTGAAAATACACTTGTTTTAGTATTATGTTTGTATAGATGGTTATTTATTGTATAATCTAAGGTAGTGATATACACCTAACATTCAGAAACTTTATATAATAAGTTGTAGAGCGGATCATTTGGAAAGTACGTTTATGTTCATGTAATTTAAGTAAGGTTTGGAGCGTAATGTTGAATTTAAGGCTCAGAACCGGGTATGTCAAATTAGATTGGTTCCAGTATCTAAAATTAACGTCGGATGTCAATCAGAACGACTTGTAATATTAAAAGGTGCGTAAACATATACACGGAAGTGTACACACCAGCAAACCAACGGAAATCATCAGAAGCAGGAAACACAATACCTACCATGGAACAGGAACAGTATATACGGACAGACACAAATTGACAGTGCGGAAAATCCAGGGGACGGAAACTATTTATTCGCCTCAATAGCAGACCAAAACACAAATGTCACAGCAACGCGAGAACAGCTCAAAAAAGAAGCTTTCATATTAAAGAAAAAAATCGTGTCATACATCAAAGAAAACCCACAAAAATTTCAATTGCAACTGGAGGAAAATGTAAGAAACTTGGCTCCGCGCTACGACCATCTAGCACATACCTATGGCCTAGCACTACAAACAGAAGCCTACTTAGAAGACCTAGGGAAAGAAGAATTTTGGGGAGGAGCCGAATCAATAGCAGCAGCAGCAGAAATACTAAAGGCGTCAATAGAAATACACTACAAAGCAAGTCCAACCTCCACACACACTCCGGCAGGCAACAATCAACCACACAGGGCAATAGGAAGCCAAAGAAGAAAAGGAATCCATAGGAAGCAGGAATGGAACGCCAAATATGATCATGCTAGATCAAAAAATAGTATTAAGTAGTTTATTAGCTATTAGGAAATTAAGATATTTTCAATCTGTAATCTTAGAACAATAGATATGTGTAAAATAAGAACAATGTGAAACTTTGATACCAAAGTTTATTAAGTTAAAATGCGTAATCGCTTAACGCTCTTGGTTACGTACTCAAAACACCCATTGATGCGTAGCTTACTAACTACCCGGTGTTGCAGCAGCGGTGTCTTGCGGTATGTAATGCAGAGATGCTAACACGGTTCAACACCCCACCCGATCCCACCTATCACATAAATTCCTACCCACCTACTGGCATGGGGTGGGCCTGGCGTAATCCAGGATCGACCCTCGAATCAGCTCCATGTCAGATGATGATGATGATGATGAGAATGAATATTAAACATTTCAGGGTGAGATAGTAATAGTAAAAATTTCTATTTTGTGAAGATATTCCTTCTACTGGGACCATGAAAGAGAAACAGAAAATAATTTAAATGATAATAATTTTAAAATTTTGAATAGAAACTGGCTTTAAATAATTAACTTTTAAAAAAAAAAAACCGACTTCAAATAAAAACACAAAAGTGACATAAGTTAACTAAAAAGCAAAAAATAAATGTTTTTTTATACAACAGTTTAATACTTATTTGTTGTTCCGTTTAAGAAATTGTTGTTTATTATATAATTATTAATTGTTTTATAATTTTTAAGTCGGTGCCAAGTAAAACATAAAAATTATGTACCTTGCTGCAATAACAAATTAGATTCGAATTTTTATGATTTACTTGGCACCGACTTCAAAATTATAAAACAATTAATAATTATATAATAAACAACAATTTCTTAATTACATTAAACGGAACAACAAATAAGTATTAAACTGTTGTATAAAAAAACATTTATTTTTTGCTTTTTAGTTAACTTAAGTCACTTTTGTGTTTTTATTTGAAGTCGGTTTTCTCTTTTTTTTAAAGTTAATTATTTTACAATTTTAAGTGATGGGTAGACCTAGTAAGGATGCTTCTCGAATGAGGAAATGACGGCTTGTTGAACGGAAGCTGAAATACGGAAACACTAAAAAGTCGGTTAAAAAAATAGATTTTGAGGTGTATCTTCGAAGTTCAAGCTCCAATACCAATAAAATTATAATGGGACCACCTTGGAACTATACTGAACCCAACACAAAAAAATCATTAAAATCGGTTCATAAACAAAAGAGTTATGCCCGAACATACATAAAAAAAAAAAAAAAAAAAACATATATACAGACGAATTGAGAACCTCCTCCTTTTTTTGAAGTCGGTTAAAAAAAGAAATGTGCAAGTTTGATGTGAAACTTCTTCACCGTGATCTCACTAAAAAACTTTAAACTTTCAGACATTTATTAGCTCTTTACTGCATTTGTGTTGAAGAAGGTGTAAAATGTTGCAGGTAATGTAGATGTAAACATTTTAAACGCGCAAGTAGTGGACGTTGATAAATTGGAAGAAAATTTTGAATTTTGGTTTCTTTGTCAGGATCTTGTCCGTTTGTATCTCTTAACTTAACATTATATTTTGTTTTATAGCATTTTTAGTATATTTTAAAGCTGCATGTTTATTGCAATATTAAATATTTGCTGTTCTGCACAATTACATTTCTTAAACAAATATTCGCATCACGTAAATGAATTCATGTTACAGCAAGATAACATTATACGTACAATTCTTACTCTTCCAACGCCCAGCAAACTGTATTAGTACATCCTTCTCGCACCCATGCTTTAAGTTTAGTTTTAAAACGCGAATATACATTGTATGAAACGAAATGTTCGTTAGGTTGTAACGAAGTTTCGTATGTAACTAGAAACAAAATTGATATTGTAAAAAATATCAGTATGTAAAATTAACTGAATTAATTTAGAGTTCCTAAAATATACAACAAAATTTTTTTACCATTTACTTGTATTTATTTATACCTTATTAATTACATACCAAAATAAAGTGCAATTAATGGGCTGCATTTTATAAAAAAATCCAAGTTAGTAGGTTTTTTAATTGGTAACCTAGAGCTTTAAGAGTGTCACGGACAACATATCTTTTATTTATTTGTTCCACCTACGTAAATGTGTATAACCCACTTCGCGAACATGTGCGTACTGACGAATGCTAGAGGCAGAACAGTTCGTTCCCGGGAAGATGACTAAGGCTGCGTATCCGTTACAATACTTTCGTTACGGTGCGTAATCCCTCGATTGCATGTTGCACCCGCTGGCAAAGACGTTTTACTTCAAAAACAGGTATAATATGAGGATTTAAACGTGCTGCAGTTTTTGTATGTGGTTACTGACTGCCAAAATTTCAAACAACAAAAATAATTCATTGACGTAGTTAAATATTGTCATTTACGCATGGAGAGACAATTTAAAAATTTATACACAGAAATCTTTTAACAATAGCTATAGCATTTGAATTTAAACGTGTTGTAGTTCTTATGAAATAGTTTTTGGGGCCAAAAATTGAATTTCTGACGTCAAAATTTATTTTCTGACGTCAATATCTTTCGTAGTCAAGAAATAATTTTCAGACGTCTAAAATTTAGTTTTTGGCGTCAAAATTTAAGTTGTGTCATTTTATTAAGGTAGAATTAAAAAACACTATTATTTTACATCGTTAATTAAATAAACGTATTTTTTTCCAATAACTAATTATTTGCGGCCAAAAAATCATTTATTGACGTCTATTAATTATTATTGACCAACAAGCTTTGAAAAGGCGATGGTAAAATACGGGCACCCTGTTTTGGCAGGTAACCTCCCTATCAGTTAATATTACCGTTCAGTTATAGTCTACACTACTACCATAAGTATTCCGTTACGTGGCAGCATTTTTCGATGTCAAAAATTCATTTATTGACCATAAAAAAAATCATCTATTGACCTCAAAAAATTATTTATTGACGTGTAAAATAATGAATTTATAGGTGTATAGATAATATAATGGTATTATAAATATCAGAACGATTTTCAGACGTCAAGAAATGGTTGTTTTGAGTTGATAAAATGGCGTTTTGGCGTCAATTAATATGTGACGTCAAAAATTAATTATGGAAAAAATAAATAAATATTTTTCTCGTAAAATTGATGATTTTTAGACGTCAGAACGTTAGTTTTGTGACGTCAGCATATCAATTTTAGACGTCTGAAATTTAATTAGTCTAAAACTTAATTTTTGATGTTGAAAATACTTTAGTGATCTGGGGAAAATATAATTGTGTTTTCTATAACTTAGGGTAAAGGGCAAAACGGCGTTTGATATGATAATATCCCTCAAAGTTAAAATTTTTAATTAAATGTCAGCAACCAATGGCTTTTGGCTATATTTAACAGGAATGAGCAAAATATTTTGACTAAATTTTCAGTAATTTTTGGCAACTTTTAGCTAATTTGAAAACTTTATTTCTTTTAAGGAATTGTCGTTGTTCTAATTAAACAAAGAATTGATCAGAAATTCAGTTGAATGGACTCTGTTCAGAAAATGAGTTCATTTGAAGCTAATGTTCCAGCCTTTACTGTATCTTTATCAATTCTTATTTTGCCATATTTTTTTTCGACACAATTTTCTATCAACATATTTCGTGACTCACGTGCCGATTGCGTGTACGTGCTTCTCAAACCGAGAAAACTACCATATTTCTTAAAAAATTCGAGGGTATCTCTTTGTGTTTAGCCTGTTCATAAGATGGAGAACAAAATAACGTGTATTGAGATGACAGTCGTGCTAGATCCGTTCTCGAGGGAAATCAGTCGCATCTTTTACTTCACCGGTTTCCCATCGCCGTATTAGAGTTACCTATCGCTCCTTCGAAATATATCCTATATAGTGTTCAGCACTCGCCTAATCTCATCAAACAACAAAATCTACATCACTTTCATTCTATGGTTTATAAAAAAATGATGTGAATTTTATTATACGAATCAAAGACGTAAAGTTAAAAAAAATTAATTTAAAAACACAATTTAGGCTGAAATTGAACCAAAATTTATATTTAGCAGACCACAACAAAATTGAATTTCGTTCCCGTTTGCTGCAACTCATTTCCTGGTTCAATTTATCGGATTTTGCCCAACCCTTCACTTTCAACTACGTCCAATAATGCACTGGAAAATTACTTCGCTGCATTTAATACTAAATTTACAATTGTTGCTCAAAGCAATATGTGTTTTTAACAGATAATAAATAGTCGAACAATTTTTCCCTTTTAAGAAAATTATCCTTTTTGTAAAAGAATTGCTGTTATTATTCCTGCGCTGCGATGTTATTACCCACACTCCGTAGCCATTATATTCGAATATAACAAGAAAATGTAAAGATTTACGTGGGTAGAGTATTAAGAAAATAAAGGCTCATAATTTTTATTAAACCAGATACGGAGGTGCTTTTTTAAACCAAGGTAATGAGAAAATTTGCATTTAATTTTTGCAAATCCTTTAATGTATTGTTATACCTTTATAACGCGAATAATTCCAATTTAATAAGCGTTTAGGAAAATTACTTTTTAGGATTAACTTTAAAAGATTTACACTTTTTTAAAGCAAATGAAATAAGTAATTCTGATTTTTGTACTTTGGTATCCGAAAAATGTGGTAAGTGGATTTATTCGAATTTTTCGATAATTAGGGCTTTAAATTTAATATTCACACTTGAATTTTGGATTCTATAATGCAATCCGAAATGTTAGATTGTTTAAAGAAGGCTTTTAATTTTAATTTATAAGAAAGATATAATTCTATTTGTAAATCTAGATTTTCAAGTGCAAAAGTTTTATGATTCAAGTTCAAAAACAATTATTTTCATTTTTATTTTTTGGTCCATTATTATAAAATTTATATATTGCAATGATATGCGTGTCCATGAACTTACTAGAGAACAATTCCCTAAATGCCCGCAATTCACGCAATTCTAAATTATATTTTCTATGAGACTCTTTATTAACTTCCTCAGGGTCGTTAATTAGCTTGTAAGACAAGTTATTAATAAATAAATTTGAGATAGGATAAACACAAAACAATATCAATGTTACAAAAAAAAAGGTTTTATTTAATAAATCAATTTTCTAATGAAATTTGCGAAAAATCAAATAAATTTTACTAAATACTATCGTCCTTTAAAAAAAGAACACTTATCTTAACGTCTCCTTATTGGGATATCCTTCACTCGAGCAAACGATGAATGTCCAACTTCTACTTCACTAGTTTGCAGGTTCCTCAAGTAACACAAACAGTCCACAAACACTCGGCTTTAGTTTGAATCTTCCTCTGGTCTGTTTTATATTATTTTAAACTTGGTTTTACCACCATCACAACTCGAAAAACTTTCTGGATTGCTTTATACTTGTTATTCTTCTGGACTTTTCACAATTCGTTGATAATTAGTTGTATTTTCTTCTTTTATATTCACAATCACTTTTACATTACTTTTAAACTCGTTTTTCCTCTTTATTCATCCAGAGGATATAAAATCCTCTGTCTTTGTTTACAAAGACGAGTCGTACTAACTAAACAAATTTTCCATTCTTTTGTCTTGCTTCTTGATTCCCATTTTTTTGAACAAACAAATAAATCTCACGACAATGAGTATTCTTTTATACGTTTGTGACATTGACACTGACATCCATAATGACATTTATCGATGCACACACAAGTAAGTCTAAAACTTCTTATAAATTAAACCTTTTGAACAATTCTGAACTAAATTATAATTAAAACTAACATAAATAAAAATCGTATGAATCTGATTGTGTTTTTCTTTTCTTTCAGTAAAAACAAACCTCACAAATATGAAAAATATAAATTATTAGAATTTATAACAAGAAATTACAGCAATAATACGCAACCCTGAGTTTAAAAGTTGGAATATCAAAACCTTACAGCCTTCACAAACCTCCAATCTCAAATTGAATTGTAGCAAGCATCCCAAAAATTGCCTTCCAGGAACTACAATACCCTAGTAAAAACATACACCTCTAAATATCATAGCAATATCTTAAACGATAATGAATTTTTCGGATGAGTCCGGATACACGATTTTTCGAACCAATGCAATACGGATAACGTAATTTTCGGGTAAATCCGGATGCAGTTTCAGGATAAATGTGAGTAAGAATTTTTTTTATTAATCCAATCAGCTGACAACGCATCTTGAGGCAGGAATTATAGTATAAAATTATTGGGATAAATCCGGATTATGAATTAATTTCGGATGAACTCCGCATATTATTAATTATTATTTTTAATAAGTCTGAAATGCAAAATTAGCAGGTGAGATGGGAGTTTCAATTTGCATAACGAAATCAATTTGGATTCAAAAAACACAGTTGATAAGAAGATAAGTGAGATAACGGATAAAAACAAGTAGTTATTTTTAGAATAATCCGGATATCCGGAATTTAAAGATAATAAAATTTGGTATGCGAAGATTTAAGATTCAAATTCGAATAATTTTCATTTTTAGACCAGATTTTGTAATATTATAATTTCTCAAATAACGGAGAATTGGCAGATGAATCCGGATAAAGAATCCAGATAACGTAATTTCTAGATAATAGAATAACAAGACTGGATTGCGGATTTTAGAAAACCAACGGAGGTAAGAGAAATCCAAAAAAACAGATTATTGGAATCAATTTTCATATTAATTTTTTTGGATTACGTAATTATCCGATGAACTTGAAGTACCAACCTAAATGATAGATTTATTCTGGATTATAAAAACACACAGGATAGATAGATAATTCTGATAAACGATTACAAGTTGTTATTTTGCAGATAAATCCGAATAACTTATAACGCAAGTGGATAGCAGAAATTGTTTGCTTGCGTCCGGATTACGAAATTTGTAAATAAAACTGTACTGCGGATTTGAATAGCGAATTCTATCGGGATTGTAAAACCCACTAAAAGGATAATTCAGATAACGCTTTATTTAGATAAATCACTATATTAAATATTTTGGATGAATCCGAATTAGGATATTTTTGGATGACGTTACAGTGCGGATTTAAATGTCGGATTTAATATAGATTTTAAAAATGTATCCACAACATTTTTAGGATAAATCCGGATAAGGTCATACTGCGGATTTAAATAGTGAATTCTATCTGGATTTTAAAAACGCAACAAATATAGGATAATCTAGATAATCTTGAATTTTTCGAATTAATCCGAATTACGAAAGAATGTCAGCAATATTGCGCGAGATGGATTACCAATCAAAGTAGTGGATTTTTTTCTAGATTATAAAAACCCAGCAATGTGGCATAGCCCGAATAACGGATATTACTGAGTATTCCGCGTAATGACTTTTTCGAATATTTCTAAATTATTAAATAAGAATGGGCTACGGATAGCATCCCATACGATTAACGGAAGTTTTGAATAAGTTCGGATTATGGATAAGTAAGTAATTTCGGATGAACCCGTATATTAACGTTTCTTTGGTAAATTTAGAATAGAATAAATTTAGAGTTGCATAACGAAATCAGTTTGGGATTCACCAAACACAGCGGATAAAAAGATAACTCCGATAACGGTTAAACACAGGCAATTACTTTTCAGATAAATCTAAATAGCCGATAACACATCTGGATAGCGAAATTATCTGATGCAAATGTGGGATAATCCATGAAACCGACGTATTTTTAGGAACAAAATAACGAAATTGTGAGATAAGATTGAATCTAAGTAGTATATTTTGTTTGGACTTTAAAAACCCAGAGATTATTTAATACATCCAATGACAAATTCAAGGTTTATTAGGTTAAATTTCAAAATTGCATAACGGTTTTGGTTACGTACTCAAAACCCCCATTGATACGTAGCTTACTAACTACCCGGTGTTGCAGCAGCGGTGTCTTGCGGTATGCATTGCAGACATGAACAGCATTCCACTAGATCCCAGCCTACCACATTAAATCCTACCCGTTTACTAGCATGGGGTCGACCTTTAAAGCAGCTCCATGTTAGATGATGAAGATGATGATAATGATAATGAATCTAGATTATGGAATTTTTCAAATGAACATTAAAAAGAATATTAAGAGCACGCCGCCTTGGCACCTTTTTGTTTTTGACGCTAGAGGCGCTAGTCATTCTAAATTTGAATTTAATTACTGATGGTTCTATTAAAAATAAACAGGTATCGTCACATGCGTTCTGTTGACGTGCATATATTTTTCTTTACAGGACTGTACTAGCAGAATTATTGATTTCTCGCATAAAATTAATTCTCAGCATTACTTGCTCGTGGGTTTGTGTGCAACTAATCTCTTATTTATGTGCGAAATTTGTTAAAAGTTTTAAATTAACGGGCCAAATGCCTATCGCCGTAGCGCCATCCGTGATGATTCCTCTGAACTTTTGTTCAAAAACATGGCTGACGTTACTCGCATCGAATTTTTAAATTTACTCAGCTGGCGCATAGTTTAAATAATTGACAAAAATTTTAAATTGGTGCACCTGTTATAACAGTATCTAGATGATCAGCGTAAATACAAATGAAGAATAGTGTTAAATTTATAGTTTTATGTTTGCTAAGAAAAGTAAGTTTTTTACCTTATTTGCATGTTTCACAAGAAAATAATTATCTGAGCATCTAAGTTACTTTATTAAGTAACATCTATTAACTTGTTTCATTTCGTGTTCTTATTAATTAAGTCGCTGAGTACATATAAAAATGCCTATATGATGTCTATACTAGCGCCATCTGTGTCGTGTGCCTCGGCGCGGCGCGGTCTTAAGATATATTCGAATAAGAGATTTTTCAGACAAATAAAGGTAAAATGAAACTTATTAAAAATCGTTCTGGTAATATTCCTAAAGTTATAAAATCATTGGAAAGCAACGATTTGTCGCTATTAGTATCATTTAACCACTTGCATTCCATTATTGGTAATTTATCATTTGGGGGAGAATTTGGCATCAAGTTGTTGTTGTATATTGAACAAATATAGCATCGCAATTCTGGTTATTCTGAGTTATTAAAAATTGCAACGGCGACAAATAATTCAGTCAGTTGTTCACCGGCCAATTTTTGCAGTTTGCTCCATTAACGAGTTGCGACGTTGAAAGATCATTTTCAAGGATTAAAAGTATTTTATCGGACAAGAAAATCGATTTTTCGACTGAGAATTTAGAAAAAGTTGTTGTTGTGTACTGCAATTCTTAAGTTTTTTATTCAACGGTGGTTTTTCGTCTCTTATAAATGTTGATACTCCAAACTATTTTTCTGTAGAACTGTTTTGTTGTATTAATGAATTTACACGTTCTATTCTCATTAATTTGTGGTGGCTATTTTACATTTCAATTAAAAAAAATATTTAATATGAATGTGTTAGTATTCTAAGCTCGTAACTAATTCGTTTAAAATTTTATATGCGCGCCAACTACATATTTAACGGAATTATGCCAAAAATTATTAATAATTGATTGCCTCCTAATTTAAATACTGACTAAATACTAGACTAGAAATCCGGCCACTGGCGATTACGGATTTTGGCAGCGAATTGTTCCAGCGACTTTTTGATTGACTAATATGATTTCAACAAACTGAAATAATTCGGATATCATGATGGATGTCCTTGGATCAGAGATGTGTACGCAACGTCCTAATTACACAAACCAAACTGAAGTATATTTGCAATGTTTGGTCTGTGGTAATCTGCATAGTTTAATTAGCAGTCTGTTGTTTAACCCACTTGTACATGTCATGGATGACATGCGCCGAAAGCGACCCTCAGACGCAGATTATTGTATGCACAATGGGCTCTGTATAGAACAGGGATCTAAGTGGCCATTGTCTTTGCCCATTATGGCTTACTACAGTCGCCATTTGTGCACAATATTCGCAGCGGTCAGCATCTTGTTAAATGGGGGCTAAAAACTCTCATCTAAAGGGTCTAATTTCTATGAGAAACTAAATCGATGAGAACATTGCGTTCTTGCAACTAAATAAAATATTATAAGAAGATTAGTGATGCTTTGTGATCTAAATTTTGGCGTAAGACAAATCCTTTGTAATCAACCGTATTTAACCTTATGAATAAAGCAGGCAGTAATACCTCCTGCGTTGCTTTCAACTTACATTAATATCAAATGCTCAAAATTCAAGTTTAGGTCTACGTTTTCCTCCCTTGATATAGTCGTGGACGTATTTTCAAGGGAACAAAGCTAATTTCAAGTTGAACTCTTTCATAAAACAATTTAATGGCCCCAATAGCATCCCACCAAGGCTCCATATTGTATATTAATAATTTCAATCGAGTACTTCACTTCAAAAGAGTTTCCTTTTGTCATGGGGTTATTCACCGTATTTACTCTCTACTACAAACAGGGGAAAAAAGTTTCATATTGGATAAAAACAAAACTTTAAATTTACGATACAATATTATAAATGATAGGGGTGAAAATTCCAAACAAGCGATCTTTGAAAATTGGTATTGACTTTTTTCCCCATTTATTGAATGAAATAACCGAGATGTCTGCTGGCAGTAAATTTTGCAATAACCCATCTGTCAGCTTTACGACTTGGGCTTTGGACATTAGTGTTAAAAATGTTGAGGGATAAATGTGAAATGGAGACATTCGTTAAGGCGAGTTTCTGCTACTTAAAAGTACCTACCCCAATTTTGTAAAATGTAGCATAAGTAATAACGTTACTTTATATTTTAAAGAGGAGCTTACATTCTAAACAGGCTGTGTTTTAATCAATAAGTCCAGTTAGTCAGTTTGTAATCATCGTTGAGTACGTTTTGCACCAATGCGATGTAATCTCGAAATGGATGGCTTGATGATAGATTCATGGAGTACGGATTCTTAGGCAAATGTGGTGATTTATCTATCTAAAGTAATAAAAGTAATAAAACAGCTTTCATCTCAAAAGTTATAAAATTAACAATAATTGGTTAAACAAACCCAAATAAGTCTTTTGTTAAAATATTCTGTATTACATTGTATTGCTATTTTGTGTTCCAAGATTTAACATTAGCCATAAGTCGTTGTAATGGCGGGGATGTAATTGATTTGTCGTTCCATTCTCTTAACACTAATTCTGTTAATTAGTGAGGCGGTAAATTGCGAATAGTTTGTGAATTATTACTGCAAAGCGAGGCTAGAAGGTTTGGATTTGATTTGAACTTCATGTTCGTCGCTTAATGTTTAATAAGTCAATCATGATTACAGTAATGTCTTATTGCGATTGGTTCTTGTTCCTTTAACGCAGTTTCAAGTCAAACTTCCTGTCTCGTTTAAAATAAACTAGCGGAACCTGTGGTCTACGAACCACGCTTTTCTGGTAACTTTAAAATGTAATTTATTTTTTTGTGTGGAGTTGCACGACATCTACCGAATTCGTTCCGCAGGATTGTATATTCTCAAATACGGAAAGTCGGCGACTGAACTGAACATAGTAACTACTAAATGAGCATGCGAACGTGTACCATATTATATTTAAACCCCTACCTAGCCTGATCGACATCAAATAATCTTTAATATAAATTTACCCACTTTTCCTTGAAATCTCAGCTGCAATGCATTTTAAAATTTGTTAGAGTTATTTATGAGTGTATTTGCGCACGGCATCGTTTACATGATCTGATCTGCATTACTCTCCAAAATTTTTGGTACTGATCTGTCACTGATCCTGCCGTAAGTAAAAGTCTAGCTCGATGGAAGGGATCCGTAACCCAACATGTGTGTTCCCCGAGGAGTCTGATGTGGGATCGCCAGCTATCAACAGATTATGTCCCAATCATACACACAATCCGAAAAAAATATATATTAGCAGTAAACTCAGCTGCAGTTAGCAACTGTTTGTAAAGAAAACCACGTGGCGTAATCTGCGAGTTCTGCTATTTAGCACATTTCAGACGCCCTTAACAAAGAAATATTATATTAACAATCAAATCAGCTGAACTAAGCAATTGTTTGTAAAAAAAAACCGTGTGGCGTAAACCAAGAGTTGTACTATTTTATTGTAAAGTTTCAGACGCGCTTAACAAAGAAATATCATATTAGCAATAAAATCAGCTGCAGTAACCAATTGTTTGTAAAAGAACGTGTGACGTAATCCATGGGCTCTGTTAGTTCTATAAATTAATTTGCAATTGTTATAATTCTTCAACTGTATTCTAAAATTTCTGGGACAATTAATGCTTGTTTATAAATTTCTACCATACGAATATTTGTAAACACCCGAGATGGCATTTTATAAATGTTGAGCAAGCAAATATCGTTTCTGTTTGCAAAACTAGAGCTAGTATTAGGAACAAACAGGCTTCTTATTTTATGGGAAAATTGAATATTGTGTGAAAAATATGACGAAAGTAATAAAGTTTAACAGAGCAATAGGACTTTTCCAATTACAAAAACTCATAGGGGGCGTCACATTTTGGTTGCTCTAGCTGATTCGTAGCTAAATTAGCCTATAGAATTAAAAGTAAAAAAAATCGTGCTTCTACTTTATTATCAATGTTTTTTTTTCAGATTTAGAAACACAAGTCTCAAAAAAATGCTTTCAACGAAAGTGTCTCACTTCTGCTTCTAATATCGGATTTTTAAAGTGAAACTTTTTTGCTGGCAGGAGTAACCACGCGAATGCGAGACGGCAGTTACGAAACAGAAGTAATGGAACAGAAGTGATAGAAAGGAAGTACGGTCGAATAGATGCAAACTGAAGCGATCAATGTGCAGTTGTGCCACCACAGACAAATAATTTTAAATAAGTGTTATGTGTTGCTTGCTTATATACTTATACAGCCATACTAAGAACAGCACATCTAGTGAGAGCTATGATTTATAATATATTTGTGTAAGTTGAACTACTTTAGTTTCTACAAAAACAAATAAAATATCATTTACAATTTATTTACTGACATTTGAAACAGTAATAACATACAAATGTACAATATGAAAATAAATAAAAATTTTCACGTAAATTCGCTAAACGGTGAAAATGTTTACTTAAATAAAAAAATCCTTTCTGCGTGCCATTCACGGTTTTTTACCGGTATCGAACTCTTTTCTTAATAAGAAAATGCTCAGTTCGCCAATTTTCAAATTAAGCGTTTTTTAACACATTTAACGTAATATCTCGAGAAGTACTTGGCATATCAACTTGCTTTTGTTTGTTTAAAATCAGATGCATCGTAGCTGTTTACGATCTCACTTAATTTGCTTAATAAAAATTATTTTCTGCTCGAAGAAATTACAAATGTGATCTTTCGCTTTCGATGTAGTAAAGTTTTTAGTGAGCGACAAACGTTTGTATATAGACTTTTACACATACATGCAACGAACAAAATTAAGAATAAACCTTGAGAGTAATTTTAAAACAAAAAATAGATATTATATAGCCATGATTGTGATAGTATGAATTTATTATCGAAACGCTGCGACGCACACACTATCCACCGCATAACTATACATCTAGTGGCACGTTTTTATGGCGATTTCTACAGTCAGCTACAACATGCCATAGCCGTTTCCGTTTACTGTTAAGTCATAGAACTCAAAAACCACTTTCAGTGAGAACACTTTAAGAAGGTTTACTTAGAACTTGCGTGCTCGGCATACATTTCTTTTTTTAAGCTTATTTTTTCTATGAATGTTTGATATAACGCTGATTGCAATCGAACTATCGGTTTAGAAGTTATATAGAGCGCAGTCAATAAAGCTCCTGTTAACACCACAACACTAGAGGTAGGTAAATAAAAAAGATTGGCCCGGCGGCCCGTTTATATTATAATAATTTAGCCCGGCAAATTACGACCAGTAAATTTAGCTCGGCAAATCAATTCAACTTTCGTAAGTTTTTCTGAAACATTATTTGACGTTTTAATTAAGCGCGCTGGCTGCTTTAGCTCTGCCGGACCGCTTAAGCCCTGCTGGCCTTGTTAGGCACAGTTGGTCCGGCAAAGGCTGCTAGGCCCGGCTGGGGATTTAAATAAGGCCGGCCCGGGCCAGAATGCCCACCTTTAACCACAACCCACCCACCCACAGATACACATTGTTTTAATCTACTTCTGTAGGTCTCTACGGTCCAAAATGTATATTTTTTTCAAGAATGTAAACATACAATACCTTAGCCTTAGGTGACGACAAAGAAGATGCAGTTCAGTTTATAAGGTAAAGCTAAGAAAAAGTTGCTTTTGCTAGTAAGCAATTTTAACTATTTCGACGCATTTTCAGATAATTGCTGCAAATACGCACACACATAGCTAAAAAAAATTTAATCCTGGAAACGCGTAGCACAGAACCGAAAATTTTTAAAAAGGCTTATGTGCAAATGGCTAATAAAGTAGAAAATCTCGAAGAGTTTTTTTTTTGCAAAATATACAATACGTTCCTCATAAGGCAAAGCTTAAAATATTTACATTCGTGATATGCAATTTTAAGTAATTAATCATTTCCAGATAATTTCTGTTACTTTGTGATTTTCAGATGACTTAATCTATTTTCAAGTAATTTCAGTCAATTTCAGGAGGAGTCTTATAATAATTAAATTATTTCGGAATTATTCGAGATTGAGATCAAACAATAATTTCAAAAGTATTTTATGAATTTTCGTCTAATTTAGCCGAGTTTTAAACTGCTTCATAACCATTTTCCGCATAAGTTTAGATTACTGAAAACAGTTTATAAAGTAACAGTAATTGAAAAATATCAAATTAATATAAAAAAAACATTTATAACTCCTAAGCAAAGCAAACGGACACTAAAACTACTTTAAATAAGCTTTAAAATAACGACAAAAATAAAAAACTTCCGAGTTAGTCTAAATCATATTCATTTCTACTTTCTTTAGGTTAACAAAATTAACCTCCAGAAAAAGTTCATGATTTGATTTTTTACAATTTTCAGCTACGTTTTCCCTAAGAAACTCCTCTTATTTAAATAGTAATTATCCCTCGTTCTACATTAAGTTTAAACGTAATTTAGACTTTAGATATTCGAACAACGTAGGCAATTTTGGAGAAATGATTTTATTCTGCTTGACGCGAAATCATGCCTAGGGAAAACATTAGCTTGAAATTACATTTTTAAAAGTAACACATTAGCAATATGTTAATTATTTTATAACCACGTGAACAGCTTCTCGGAGCAACAAAAATGAAAAAAGCTGGAAAAGCTTTAGAAAGCTTCATATTTCAACCTCCTTAGCAGTTTATTTAGTTATTATACCAAGCGTCTTAGAATTCTGCCTGATTAAACTTTATCACGATCTAATTAATTTTCTATAATTATTTGCAGAATGTAATTATTGTTTTTTGCAAACTTTGATGACTTTTTAAAATTATAAATTTTCTGAACAATTAAAAAAAATCCCAGTTATGAGTACCTCTACAAATTGCACTTTAAACTGTACCAGTGTTGGCTGTGTATTGATTAACCAAACAAATGAATTCTGTTTTATGCTGTTGAGGGATGGAACGCGCAACTCTCGTTTGCCTATCCAGGTCAGCATCACATAGGATTTGCACAGCTAGGGACTAGGGTACAGCGTAAAGGTTAAATAAATTGCCGTATATCCTGCATATTGGAAATAAAAACACTCGGGTGCAGAACTAGAAAAAACAACAGTGGCGTAGTCGAAATAAATTTGCCTTTTTTGTTGACTTTCAATAAATAATTACTAAATTTTTACCTTTCTCGCTATAAGAAGTATAGCTATAGAGGGAGGTATTGTGATCGTCGGGTTGGATTTGGAGCAAATGCTTTCCATTCAACAAAGTTTTTTCGCTTTGACTTTGGCTCAAAGACTGCTAATTGCAATATGATGACACCGCTAGAAATAGAGGGGGCCCGAGATAAAAGAAGGGGGAGAGGAGGGGTGCTCTATTTCAAAATAAACGCTCAAAAACCATAAAGTCGTATTCTATGCTTGTCCAATAGCCGAATAGCCCCCCATCCCCCCAAACTGATTTTTGGTTCTTTCAAAAATTTACGAATTTCGACTTCAAAATTGGTATAAACATGTTAATTGAGAATAGGAACAATCTTCTATTAAAAAAGCACTTCTGAGAGGTTTCCTTTTGGTTGTTTACCTAAACAATTTGATTGAATAATTGCCAAAAATACGGCTGTCAGCCAAAGGTCTATAAGACGTGAAAAATCGATTTTGAGATTTTAATGGATAAACATTGGTTGCAACTAGAAAACAAAAAATATAAAAACGTGCAACTGCGTTAGAAAATGGGGAGGGGATGCTCCAATTCAATATAGACGCGCTCGGAAATGACCGATCTGCGCAAACGCAATTTCTCTATCAACCCCTACCCTCAATGTTTTGTTTTTTAAAATTTGCGAATTTCGGCTTCAAAGTTGATATGAGCATGTTAAATGACAATAGGAACAACTTTCGTTTGGTCGTTTACCTGAACAGATTAATTAAGTAAACTAAAAACAAGGCTATCATTAATTACGAAATTGAATTTGACACATTACGGGATAAACAAACATTAGTTGCAACTAGAGAACACAAAATATCATAAAACCAATCGGCTGCATGAGGGTGAAAGCTACTTAAAATTAGATGCACTCGGAAAAGAACCTTAGATTCGTATTCTACGCATGCAGAACAGCTGACCTGCGCAAACCCGATCTTCCTACTACCGAGCGTCCCCCCATTAACGATTTAAAAAAATTTAAAATTTTATAAAACAGTTATAATCTACATTTTTTTTTAATTTCGAAAATTTTCGCCAATTTTGAAAAAATTCTGAATATTTTTGACAATTTTAAAAAACTTGTATGTTTTATACATTAAAAGCATTTTTATAAAAGTTATTGCAAATTGAAAATTGTAAATGTTTTTAATTTTAACAATTTTCGAATTATTCAAACATCTCCATTAGGTAATGCTTTTTTCAAAATTTAAAAATTAAAACTACAAGATTTGAAAATTTTTAAAAATCATTAAGTTTTTAAAATTTCCCGCTCCCTTTGAAAATTCACAAATTTCAATATATTTAAAATTTTTCAAAATTTTATAAAACATATTTTCAATTTAATAGTAATCAACATGATTTCTAAAATTTGAAAAAATCGAAACATTTTTTAATTTTTAAAAAACATTCGTAATAAAATATATTTAAAATGTTTTCGAAAATTTTAAAAGGAATCTAAATATCCATAAAATTGTCAAAATTTTTGAAATATATTAAAAACTTTCAAAAATCCTAATGAATGCAAGGGAGGTCCCGTAGCGGTTGCCTGTCAGCTTCTTTTTTTATATATTATGCACCATTTTAAGGATCATAAACTACAAGATGAAGTTATTCGAAACAATTTTTTAAGTAAAGGCAGGTATGAAAAGGGAAAATGGGATGACTTTATGAAAGTAAAAACAGCGAAACCGCCGTACAAGAGAAAATAACAAAACTTTTAGTGTTACTTTTAGCGTCACGTCCTTTCCTAACAAGACCTAATAAGAATTTTGCTGCGTCGCTTGGATATTTAAGTGAAATAACTTGGCACAATTCCTATAATAATCAAACAATGACATATTAATTAAATTTCAGAAATAAATCAACAGCGAATTGAGATTTATTTAAAACAATTAACACTTTTAATGAGGGTTTCATTCTGTTTAATTTTTTCATTCATAACAATTTTTATACAATTCGAGTGACAATAAACGATGTAAAGCTTTATTTGGAAATATTTCTTCAGGTCAAACACAAAATTGAATTTAGCACGTTTGAAGCTATAATATGGGCACAGAAATCTACATGATGTTTAAATTGCTTAAATAATTATGTCGAAATAATCTAATCGTCTTTTTAATGGAGGCACTAACTATTAAAATCATATGACCCCCTCCTCATTTACCAAGCACAAGAATACACAAATACCCATGGCCCTGTCGGGGATTTAAACCCCACACCTACATATTACTAGCCGTTTTACGTCTGAAAATTTATTTTTTATGTAGGAACTTAAAAAACCAAATTGTTTAATTATTAATAAGAAAAATTAAACGGATTTTTTGTCAATAAATAATTTTTGACGTGAAAAATTGATTTTCTAAGTTTCAAAAAAATGCACGACTGACGGCTGCTTCAGCGTAATGTAGTTGATCCGGTTTGCATTACTTAGTTACCCGCTCGGTTAGGGCGAGATGCTTATGAGCATGTCTAATAAGACATGCTCATAAGCTCATATTTAGAAACCGAAAGGGCTACGTTTTCAAAACTAAAAAAATTAATTTTAGAACAAGATGCTACAAAAAAGTCTAACTTTTGCTTCCAAGTTCGGAATTTTTAAAAAGTTTATTTTGTCGATAAATTTTAGATATCTCGAATTCGAAATTTTTAAGGGTACAAAACTTCTCTATAATAAAAGTAGAAAAAATTAAAAAAAAAAATGTGTTTGTACAAGTCGTCAACTTGTCATAAGAATACATATGTTTATTACGTATAAAATATAAAAAATAATTTATTTGTTTTTTTTTTCGTTGTTTTTAATAAAATAAAAATAATTCTTAGCTTCATTTATCATATTCATATTGCCAAAATTAAATATTTTTATTCGTGTGAATTCGAACGCGATATTTATAAATACGACGAATAAAATCTTGAAAATCGCAGTGAATCCAGAATACAACTAAAGAAACAAAAATATTCAAATACGATTACTTTCTGAAAAAAAGTAACTTGAATAGTATTCAAACTATTTTGTGTTCGAATATTACCTAGCTCTGTATATAGTACAGTAGCAGTTCGTCCTATTAGGCAGGGTAGACAGTGCCTACCCATAATTTTTCAAATTAAAAATTAAATTCTAAATTTAAATTTAAAAAAAAGCTACTTTTACATACAGTTTTTATTTTTACTTTTTACAACCACCGCGTAGTGTTAAAAATTGGACGCTACACAAAGAGTGGACGTAAATGTATTAACCAGCATGTAATCAAATATCACTTACAGTTAAAGCAACAATAGCAGAATAGTTCTGAAACAAAGTGACCGCAAATAAACAAACAAGCGTTTAAAACACCGTTTTGTTTACGGAGACACAGCTTATTGGGCCGAATTATTCCAGGTCAGACACAATCAGCCAGTCTATTATTCTTAATACTTTTGCATGTACATTTATAAAATAATGCAATGATCTGTTGGAAAAAAATAGTTAGAATTTGACGTCCAGCGTGAAGCTATTGAGTGATTATTTATTCCATACGTAGTTTGCAAATTTGCAGCAAATATAGGAAATCTTGTTGACCAGCTTTTAAAAGAAAAATTTAACTCTTACGAAAAACAAATAAAAATTAAAGAAATAGGCGTTGTACTCCAAAATTACTAAGGCTGTTACAGACAGACAATAGGAAGAAATCTAGATCGTTTAATACTGAATGGTATTAAAGAACAGACTGGCTAACTGCTAGCAACATTAAAAAGAAGTTATTTTTCTGGAATTGCTTAATTTTTAAACTTTTTAATCTTAATGTTAAATAATTTTTTCTTATACCTACCCAAAATTTGAACCCACAAAACGCCACTGATATAGTAACCCGTGAATATTCTCAACAAGATTTGATATTGGTTTTTTAAGGTTTTGACTAAGTTTTGGTATAGTCTTGAATCTTTTCGAATACTTAAGAATTAGGATTAGAATGTTGGTAACCTCGATTACTGTAGATTTTGAAACAAAATTTCACTTTATAATAAAAATTACGAAACGAATCATCATTTTTGTTGTGTAAAATCCAGGCTCTTAACATAAGTTTTATTGACTTGAAAAAAATGGTTTAATTTCCAAAATATTTATTTAGTTCTTATATTTACAACAACTGATTTTCATTCAAATATTTTGTTTTCAGTTATGAATCCTAATAATCTGATATAGACACAAACAACAAACAATCTA
Source organism: Ctenicera cuprea (assembly GCA_958336395.1). Classification (NCBI taxonomy): domain Eukaryota; kingdom Metazoa; phylum Arthropoda; class Insecta; order Coleoptera; family Elateridae; genus Ctenicera; species Ctenicera cuprea. The sequence goes on along the minus strand of OY284492.1, from coordinate 5,804,175 downwards.
AATTATATTTCTACCAATCACTTATCGAGCTAAATTCCACTTATTTTATAAATCCAATTCCTGTAGGTAGAAACCTTTGCAAAAACTCCTGGAAATCCTTTAGCCGTACAAGGCTTAACAGACCAAGAAACTGTACCAATCTGCACTCCATTAGCAGCCAAGGGACCACCAGAGTCACCCTAATAAAAATTTCAAAGTGTAAAGTGCAACTAGAACCCTTTATGTTACCTACGCTGCATTGTCCTTTTCCACCCTCGGGAACTCCAGCGCAGATATGAACCTTTGGATTCGCGAGTCCTTCGTGGGCTTGCGTGCAAGCTTCGTCGGGATATACAAAGATATCGACAGCTTGCAGGTTTTCCATTACATGGCCATCTGTCTGAATAATTTAAATATTCTTTTTATCTTTATCTGTTTTTATTTATGAAGCAAATTTGTTACCTCATCATAACCCCAACCGACTAATGTAGCTTTGGAACCTGCAGGAGTTGGCGCAAAAGCACGTGGAAGAGCAATTGGTTGTACGAATTGGTTGAATTCCACAGGTTCCTCCAACTTTTAAAAATTAGTTTATTAGCAATATTTTAAGACGAGGATAAAAAGATTAATGTTGTTGAGGGCATTAAGGTATTAATTACTATCATCAAAATAACTGTATTATTGGAAAGTTTTGCAGCAACAATCAAAAGGGTATTAAAGTTATCTAGGATTACTACCTGTTTGCTTTTGTTATTTTAATCAATATCTCGCTAATAAATCATTAATCTTTTAGGTAGTGTCTTATTGATAATCTAAAGCCTGTCCAATAGTTAATCCGGCAGATTAAAGCAAATAGTAAATATTTTTTTCACATTTTGCAATGAATTTTTTTTTATTTCAACAATGTAATAACACTTACTTCTACTAAACCAATGTCGTTTTCATATCCATCATATGCTGCATAAAGAGGATGTCTGATAGATCTTTTAATGTTTCGAATATTTCTTGCAGGTTTCTTCCCGTTTTCAACTTGAGTGCTTCCAAAAAGGATGCTTGAATTTTTATCAAACCTAACAGAAGTAATAAAAAAAATACAAAAAGATTAAAAAAAACTAAAAAAGATGTTAACAAAGAAAAGTCGTCGGCTGTCCCAACTTTACAGGTGCCCATCGCGGCGGTGAATCTGATGGCACAGCAGTGGACACAATAATACCGTGAAAGGTACTTCATCATGAAAATTGTAAAATAAAACAATGTGTATATTTTAAAGATTTAAAAAAACATTGCCTAAAAAAGAGGACTAGGTTTTGTTTAAAATTTGTAGGCTGCTAGAGCCAGAGATGAGCTATAATTTGCTTTTAGATCCCGCACACTGCTACACAGTTCAGGGTTTTACTTGGGATGCTATGTATATGTCAACCAAAAAAAATGAATCGTCGCTGCCTCCACTAACTGTACGAACACATAGTTTCAGGTTTTGTTTGGGATATATAATGTTGGACGCCCCGAACTTGTCGGACGCACCCCGCGGCGTTGAACCTGACAGCACAATAGTTTAGGCACATAGCTAATAACATTTGGATTATTTTAAAAATAGATTGTAATTAAATTTGTTATCGAAATAGCTGTAGAAAGACACAATAATACCCTGTATGGTAGTTCATCCTAAGAATTGTAAATTAAAAAACTGTGAACATACTAGAATATTTAAAAAAATTGGTTAAAAATGAGAAATAAGTTATGTTTAAACTTTGTAGGCTTTTAGAGCCAGAGATGAATATGATTTGCTTTTAGATCCCGCTCACTACTACACAGCTCCAGGTTTTACTGGGGAGGCAATGTTTGATTGTATATATTGTCACAATGCGATCATTTTACTGTGACGACTTATAAGAATTTTGAAAATTTAAAATTATTGCACCTTTATTAAATACACGGGGGACGATAGAAAATTTCTATTTGTGGCAGAGCAGTAATGGCAGAATACGATTTAAACTTAATTTTTACATACAGTAGTACGTAAGAGGCTTAATATCCTCATCCACCCGAAATTATGAAACATTTTCTTATTCAACCTCTGGTATTTTGTTATTTCAAACAAAAAAAAAACGATTTCTATTCCCACAAAAAAATAAAAATGGTTTCTAAATTCAGTCAGATATGCTGACCAGCAGGCTAATAGCTAAGCCGTGTGTGGCTTATGCTATAGTATTTAGTATGGTGATAATTCGGCAGTGGTGCATTGACAGACATGAGTTGAGGCTTTTTCCAAGCATCATGGAATTTTGTGGCCTCTATGCTAGGTAACTTTGTGTAAAATTTACATTTGTTTAAATGTTGTTATTGTATTTGATGCAATTAACATGCTTTACTGTATTATTTCATTTCTTGCTTTAATTTCTTGTTGAATATAAGTAAAAATGTATGCATCTTTGCATTCGGGACCCTTAAAAGCGCGGCTAGTATGTCTTTGTCAAAACACTAAACCGCTCCGCGCTCCTCTACAAATACACGTTTGAAAATATGAAAAGCAAAAGTTTTTAAACTATTTAACGTAAAAGCTTTTCGTCATAAATTTCACTTACTCTGAGTGAATGCAATGTGCAGCAGTTAGTATCCATTTATTTCCAATAATGGAAGCTCCACAATTGTGTTCGTCAAAATATCTGTAGGAAACCTGAAGATGCAGAGTCAAAATTAAACTTGGAAACAAAAATATGATTATTAAAACTCACTGCGTAAGGATATTCGCCGGGAGCTGCAGTTGTCCCATTAACAATTTTAGGTTGCAGGGGAATAGCTTTGTTGGTAAAAAATAAGTTGTTAGTTTACGTCTTTCTGGTTTTTGAAACATTTTTCAAGATTTTTTTAAACATGAAATTTGGTGCTTACAAATTTAAAACCATTGTTTAAGAAATAATTGACTTACCGAAATTTATTGACGGAAGTAACAAGAAACAACCAAGGATCATAAAATCCATTATTATTTGTACTTAATTGAAACTGTTAGCTCCCTTAGAGTGTGATTTGATAAACTGCATTACTACTGGATATCGGCAAAACTTTTATATCTGTAGTTATCTATGTCCTTAATACATTTTATCAGTTTTAATGAAATTAAGTCATTTTTCCTGTGCAAGTAGAAATGGCCCGCGTGGCCGACAGGTATAGAGATTAAGTTAATCCGAATTTAAACAAAATAGTGGGATTTGTGTGTTGGAATTTAAACCATATGTACCTAAACAATGATAAAATTGAATTGGTGTGATTTTACGTAATCAAAAATATTTTAGAATTTTTGATCAAATTTCCAGTTGTCAAGTAATATCGAGTATTTTAATATGAAGTCAATATTAATACATCTAAATTTCAAGGAAAGAATTTAAAGGTAATTTTTTTGGTTTTTACTTTCTTATGTAAATACGTCGAGTGTTAGTGGGGGCATTGTGATGCAATTCATTCGTCATACAGGTTGCTTCAGAATAATGATGCAACATTTATATGACACTTTCTAGCCACTAAATTTAGTAAAAACAGTTCTTATAAACATGGGTCTGAAACAGCTTCGTTACGGAGCTACAGCCTCCTGAAGATAGAAAACAGTCTAATCACCTTTTTGTCGATAACTTTTGCTGTAAATAAGCATCACTTGTTTAGCTTATAATTTCTACTAATTTTTGTTTGAATAAGTGAACCAGGGGTCCAGAAGTTGGTAAATGTGCTAGTTGCGTAACCTTCAAATTAAAAATTGTACACCTTGAGGTTAAAACAATGAAAAAAAATTCTACAAATATGGGCCCGGAAACGGTTTTCCAAATTTGGAGAATGTGTTAACATTTTAACGGATAAATATTGTTTGCAATTAGGAAACACAAAAATTTGTAATATTTCAAACATTTTTAAAATTTTTGCATTCGGTAATTTTTCAAAAATTACCGAATTATCTAAATCTTTTTTTAGGTGTTGAAATATGCAAAATTTTCTAATTTTTTCATACTTCAAAACTTCATTAAATTTTCAATCTTTAATGAATTTTTAAGTTATGCAAAATCTTCAAAATTTTCAAAAAATTATCAAAATTTTCATATTCTCAAAAATTTTTAACATTTTAAAATGATTAATTTTTGCAATTTCAAAATTTTTAAATTTCCAAAATATTAACATGTTCACAATTTCAAGTTTCAAAAAATATACCATACTTTCAAATTTATTAAACAAATATTTAAAATTTTAAACATTTTTAAAAATTTTCATAAATTATTCTTTTTCCAGAAATTTAGATAATTTTAAAAGATATTTGTAATATTTAAAAGGATTTTACAAATTTATTATTTTTTTCAAAAATTTCAAAATTTCAACAAAATTATCATTTTCTCTGAAATGTTATAAAAGTTTTAAAGTTTTCAGATTTTTACAAACTTACGAGTTCTCTTAATTTTTAATAATTCTCAATATTTCAGAATTTTCAAAATTGTTATATTTTTCATAGTTTCCAGAAAAACAAATTTCCACTGTTTACAAAATTTTCTAAACAAAATTTCCAAACTTGTCAAGTATGTGAAACAATTTTAACGTTTATGGAAATTTTAAATATTCTGTTTTTAAGCATTTTTAAATTTTTGGATTTTTCAAAATTTACTTTTTCACAATTTTTAATGTTTTCTATCACGTTCGAAATTTTTATTTTTCTAATCGTTCAATATTTTGAAAATTTTAAACGCGTTTTATAAAACTTGAAATTAATGTAATTTTTATGTATGTAATAAGAGAATAGAAAAGGAACCAGCGGGGTTACGCAAAGAGCCGAAGAGAGTCTTATAGCGGTTGCCAGACAGCTTTTATTTATGTTGGTGCATAGGATTCGTCATAAATTGTTTCACCATAATTTTAGATTACCGTGTATATACACTGTGTCCATAAAGTAACACCCCACCCCTAACTAACTTTTGAACGACTTAATATTTTACTAAAAAATTTGGTGTGCTTTAATGGGAAATTAAATACCATTTTTTAGCTCATAATTAAATAATGTATCATTCAAAATGGCCGCTGGGCGCCATTTTGAAATTTTTTTTAAATAGAAAGGGAGGTCGACTGGCACCTCATTTGAAAGGTCTTTTAGTTCCGCGTCTGATTCTAGAGTTTCAAAGAAAAATATTTAGCCATAACAAAATGACAAACGTTTGAAGTAAAGAAGTCTATTAATATTTCTGCAAACTTCTGTAATGCGTGTTTTACAGAAATGTCACTCCAGAAATTATGAAAATGTAAGGCAGGAATGTCATAACCGACTTTTTATGTGCCAAGAAGTGAATGGTGAACATTTCGAATACTTAATTTCATTTGTTTTTGCTTTAATTCTTAGTTTTTTTTAATAGACTTCTTTACTTCAAACGTTTGTCATTTTGTTATGGCTAAATATTTTTCTTTGAAACTTTAGAATCAGACGCAGAACTAAAAGACCTTTCAAATGAGGTGCCAGTCGACCCCCCTTTTTATTTAAAAAAAAAATTTCAAAATGGCGCCCAGCCGCCATTTTGAATGATACATTATTAAATTATGAGCTAAAAAATGGTATTTAATTTCCCATTAAAGCACACCAAATTTTGTAGTAAAATATTAAGTCGTTCAAAAGTTAGTTAGGGGGGTGGGGGGTTACTTTATGGACACAGTGTATGTGAATGTTCCACTCACATTGTAACCACCAACCACAGCTGTTACTTTTCAGACTGTTAGCCAATCACACGTGGGATTACTGTGAATATTCCACTCGTATTGTAACAGCCAATGGCAGCGGTTTATTTTCAGGTTCTTGACCAATTAGACCCTGACAAGTTTTTTTTAGGAGGCTCCGGTGTCATCGGTAGTGTATAACCATGGCAACACGTCAACAACATTTTTTATTTTTGCATTTAATAATTAAATAACGCGTTTGTACGTTAGTACATAACAAATAAATATACTAAATAATAAGTTAGTTCTTTTTTGTTCGTGGAGTATTCTAAAAAATAAAAATCGTGAATTAAAAATTATCTATAATTCTGTTTTTGACCAACTCAATTGGATTGATGCACGGCAATATCATTCGTCCTTCGGACTCGTGATATTGTCTAGCAACACTACAGTTTCGTTGTCAAAGTAACAGAATTATCGATAATTTTTAATTCACTTGTGGTATTGCTGTTGATAATCTTTTTAACGAAGGTATGGTGTTACCGGCATTGTAACTATAGCAGCAACGTCACAAAATCTTTTAATTTTTGCTATTATTTGTTATTACCTCAGTACGTCAAGATAAATAAATGTATTCATTGATTTGTTGAACAAAAAAATGTTCGATAAATTTTTTTTTTCTTTGATAAACTCGTGTTGCTATGAAGCAATACTCTAAGCGGACTCGTGGTGTTTCCTAGCAACACGATTTTGATTGACAATAAGCGTCAATATTATCGAAAAATTTAAATCACGTGTGGTATTGCTGTTGAATATTTTTAATAAACAACGTTGATAAAGAAATCCAAACTTTGTATACTATCTTTAAAACTATTAATTTTCATTACAAACGCTAAAACGCCGAAATATATGTATTTTATGCCGTCTTTACGAGAAAAGCCTATTTTCTACTATTTCTAGCATATTTTAGCTTTTATTGCCATTAGAATACCAAATTTTGCTAATATACCGAGAAAACGCGGCATAAAACTGAAGTTAAACAGTTTTTTACGAATTTATGTAAAGTTTCAATTATATAAAAAAAGTATATATTATAAATTCAAGGCTTGCAGCAAGCAATAATTGTCTAGAAAAATAAAAATCTTTGAAGAAGACTTTGTTATGCACAAAAATAACGGTTAATGCAGGAAAGCCAAAGTATTACTTCTGTTTGTTGGTGCAAAATTTTCTAACTAAAATCATTCAATTTTTTATGTACAAACCCTAACAAACCTTAGAGGTTCCAAACTTTTAAAATCAATTTATAATTCAATAATATTGATATCTGCTGCTATCTACACAAATTCCATCAAAATAGTGGAAAATTCACATTTCCCTGCTTTCCCTCATTTTATTTTACCGCGCCTTCTAGGAAAACAGCTTTTCAGAATAATTTTCACTCTCTTATTCGCACCTAGATGTCGCGGAATGGAGGCTTTTCACACGAATCAATATTCACCTGTCGCATTAGAAGGCCGCAGATTAAACTTTCTCTCGTCTTTAAAATTGAAGCAGCCAGCCTCTGAGGGGTTTTCTTCTCAAATGCTTAACTTTAAATCGTCAAACGAAAGGAAATGTCTAAACGGAAGCTAACAAATAAAGTAAAAGCGAGAATTTTTAAATAATGCTTTATAGGTGTATTTCTAGGGCAAAGCTTTTGTTCGGAAAATGTGATTTATTCGTCTTGACGAATATAAAACCCAACTGAGTTTTATCTTTTTAGGGGCCTAACGGTTTGCACATGACAGTTGCTGTTCGGTTTAAATTCTTTAGCATAATAGCTAAAACATGTTGATTTTATAATTAAAATTTAAACTTCTCCCGGAGAAAGTTAACAATTCTACACTTTTATTCCAAAACTTTGTTGTTGGCAATCGCAATCAGGATTTAAACAAGTATTCGCAAAGCCCACAAAAAATTCGCCCAGCAAACTCGAAATGTGAAAGTTAGCATGTACTAATTTAATACATTTTAGGTCGAAGCTGTCATGGGAGATCTAATTTCCGAAACCCTAACGTCCCAACTCTGCCTATCGAAGCCAAACCTTTTAGCTATACGCTCCAGAGACGTATTTCATGTGCATTTTATAAACAGTTTATAGATTCAAGATTTTCAGCCTTGAGTGATTTTCGACATTTATTTTGAATATCATTGTAAAGCTTACAACTAGATTTTGTTAAAGTATAACATGATCAATTAGCAATTATATTTCTATCTGAAATCTTTCCTATGCATGGGGCTGAAGCCCCTTTCGCCCCACCCTAATACCGGCACTGACTGCAATTATTTTTCATTTTTATTTTTTTACTATTCTGAGATATTTTAAATTGTAATTTAATAATCTACCTATCTATATATTAAATCCGGATTCCTTCCACTTGCCTCAACATATAGTGGTGAGAGGCTTCCACTACTACAAGCTACATATTTACGCGTCTATTATATAAGGCGCAGATTTGTTTGTACAGTGGACCGTTACATGTTTCAATGCAGATATGTAAATTTAGGTTCACAGACGATGCTTAGCTTATTGGGGGCTAATTCTTTAGTACGTGTTTATTAGTTCCAAAAACCGTTTGAAAATCTCTGTTAAGACACTCTTCTGAAAATGGAGGAAAAGTTTAATTAACTCTTATTTCGCGTTCTTTTTTAATTTTGCTAGAGATTTTATAGAACTTTTGAAGAGCTTTTCCTGCAGCAGTGACGAGGATTTCTTTTCCTTAAAATTTTTTTCGGTGCTGCTGTTTCAGGGTTTTAAAGGTGTTTTACGGGATTTTATTTCCTGAAATTATTTTTGCCCGTATTTTTCTAGTTTTCCAGATTCACCGGCAGTGAAATATTAGCCATCGAAATGTACATGTGTACACATCGCAGATTGAAATCTCTGCGACTCAACACTCCGACTTGTATATCGTACCAGCCTACTTCGTTTAATACCACGTTTGAAATTTCCAATAAAGAAAGCCGACCTTGCCACTCATTTCTGAACGGCACCTTCACTTGACTTTCATTAGTATTCACACCATACAAAAATGCGACTAGCAAAATTGGCACATTAAGGGTCTCCTTGACATAGGGACCTATTTGTAGCCTCAGCAAGGGGGCGGGTGCTTAACCATTCCAGGGCAACTTTCTGGGATATGTCGGTAGTTGGTCTGATCGTAGTGACCGGTAGATAAAGAGGGTTGACCAGTTATTACTGAACGGCACCCTCACCACACTGTCGATGATATTCACACCATACAGTAATGTGCCTAAGCAAATTTATACCTCAAGAATCTCCTCGATTGAAAGACTAGAACGCGGACTTATTTCTAACCTCAGCAAAAGAGCGGGTGCTTAACAATTTGAAGTCGACGTCCTGTGATATGTCGGTAGTTTATCTGGTCTTAGGGACCGGTTATTAAAGAAGATTGACCTCGGCACGCCACTCATTCCTGAACGGCACCGACACCTTGCTGTCAATTATATTTACACCATAGAGTAGTGTACCTAGCCAAATTTGTACTTCAAGGGTCTCCTTGACATAAAGACTGAAACGCAGACTTATTTATAACCTAAGCAAGGTAGCGGGTTCTTAACCATTCTAATAAAAACGTCCTGTGATATGCGGGTAGTCCGTCTGGTCATAGTAACCGGCAGTTAAACAGGGTTGACTTCGCCAAGCCACTCATTTCTGAACGCCATCTTCACTTGACTTCTAATGGTATCCACACCTCGACATATAGGCACTGAGGCGCAAACTTAATGTTATTCCAGGGCAACGTTCCGTAATACGTCGGTAGTTGGTCTGATTATAGTGACCGGTAGATAAAGTGGGTCTACCTCAGCGCGCCACTTATTACTGAACGGCGCCTTTGCCTAACTGTCAATGATATTCATACCATACGAGCGGATACTTAACCGCTCCAGGGCGACAACGTCCTGTCCTGTCCCTCAGGAGTTACGAACTTAGCAGAGATTAAGGAAAGTATGAACCTCTACGTCGAAAGGCGCATCTACCAAGTTAAAATCATTGAAGTAACCGCAAAGGTCATCGCGCTTTTCACCTAAGTGAGAATTCTTGGCTGCTCGCTCTAAACATGTCCCAGTCTGTTCTCTTGTTTACTTGTGTACTCCAGACGACAATGAGTAAAGTATGGTCCGATGACACGCTTAAACACGACTCCAATCGGAGGAACTTATATGTAAGTCATTTTGTCACATACCTGATCTTTACTCTGTCAGTGAGCTGGTATGAGGATGGTTTTCGGAAAATTGTCCGAGATTACTCGGCTTCATTGCTTGGATATTGTCGCCAGTTCTTGCAATGAAGTGAGTTTTTTGTTGAACAGTACCCAGTTGATATTATCAGCTGACCGTTTCAATATTCTACCGCTTTTATTTGTTCAAGATTACATTTAGCTAGGTCGTGATGTTTAATTGCATTCTTTTATTATGATAGCAATAGGGAGGGGTCTCATAAATAAAATTCCTATAAAATTTGCTTGTATCTACCAATTTAAAATAATGTCATATTGAAATAATCCTTGAAAGTGACATACTATAGCTATTGTGGGATATGTAGGCGTTGTACGATTCTGGTGAGCTTTCGATGAGTGAAAAGGGAGATTATGAAATTTGTATCTACATCTCTTTTTAACAGTCCTTATACATTAAGAAAGCCAAAAAGAGAAGGTGGGAGAAAATATATCTATCACTTTTACTTAAATCTGAAACTAATGAAACCCAGATGTGTGGGAAGCGTACGAAAGACGTAAATAAGTTTCAAAAATCATACAACGCAACAAAAGTTAAACATAACAAGCAATGAAGAAGATGGAGGAAAACACCAAAAAAAGGAGAAAACTATGTGGGAAGATCGATCAAACATGTAGTAATATCTTATGATGAAGAATGTTTAGAAATACATTTACTCATGCAGAGTTTGGTTGTCAACCACAAATTTCAAGTTTCTCATCTGGAAATAAATTACTCTAGCTGTTTCACGTCTACTAATAATTTTCAGTGTAGTCATGCCTTTCATTTATCATCTCGCTTGTTGATTTTCTGCAATTTAAACTGTTTATAATAGTGAGCGTGCGAAACATTCTATGAATGCAAGACAGCGCTAATCCGATTTGTAGTCATGGTAACAGTTGCGTCTGATTCTCTCTGCTTTCCTTGGATGAAGACATTTTTATTTTTCCTTAACTGGGGTTCTACGGTTAAATCGAAGGAATTTTAACACACACGCATGTGACGTAATCAGGACTCGCGGAGCTTTTCTGTCGACGCTTGTCTAAATATTGGAATGCAATATTCAATTTTGACGCAATTTCCATCTGAGTGGGTTATGAAAAATTGCATTTTCCTTGAAATTACTTTTAAAGAAAGCGTCTTTGCACTGATGGCATACGGAAAATTGCCAATTACGTTGTCAGGTGTGTCAAAGCCATTCAGAAAACCATATCGCATTTAGAAACGTTAATGCAAAAAATGTTCTATAAAAGTTGACTTTTTCTGTAAAGCAAATACACCTACTGGAAGATTTACTTCAGTAACCGTCTAAGGGGAAATCTAATGAAGACGTAAGCATTTGTTCAAGAAATTTTACGTCATCCACATCCCACTCTGTCTATTATAAGCTCAAAAATATATAAAATAAATACTTTAATAATGTGCTGTCTGATATACTCGTATTAAATCCGCTCTGAATCAATAAGAAACTTTTTGATTGTGTGTTTTATTAGATTTGGCTCACATATCTTTGCAAAATATTTCATGAGAAGACGAGGTAAATTATGTGCAAAATTGAATTACATTCGCATAATGTTATTTGGAAATTGAGGAAAACCCGAATTTTAAAGATTCGAGGAATATTTCATTTTTATTTCGTTCTCTGAACCGCACAAATTTTTTTATTGGTATGGATAGTAAGCAGTTTTGGCTGTCAATTTGCAGCAAGAAGAAGTGAAAATCTTTTATTTTCGCACTATTGCTTCTGTCTATTTAGGTAAATTAAATTTAAGGGTAAATTAACAAGAATTGTCGAGTAAGTCGATACGTAAAAGAGTAATAAATACCAAAAGTATTTTACTTAAAATTTAAGAACTTTTATCTGAAAAACATATGGTACCTAAAAACGACATTTTTAAAACTTGCTATTTTCTATGGAATGGTGATGATTTTTTTAAACTTAAGTTACATTTTTGAGTGGGAGTGGTTTGAAGACGTTGTAAAGAAAATAGCGCAAGTCTCGTTATTTGTAGAAGCCTTTAGGGGTTTTAGGGTAGGGGTAAGCCAGAGGGTGCTGTTTTAAATCAAACCTTATATTTTTATGAATTTTATTTCACTAGGGAATGGGGCTAAAATGCATATTCTTTAATATTTTAATTAATAATTAAAATTAAATTAAAATTTGTTTACTTTAAGTTAGCAAAGATCAAGAAGAGTGTGAGTTTTTTAAATACGAGATGAAAGCTGACATGTTTAAAACATTTCAACTTGTTAGGAGGCGACGCGACGTAGACAGTGAAAAGAAAATTATTGAAGTGGTCTAAAATATAATATAGTGAATATTATGTTTATTTTTTAGGGTATGGAGATGGAAAAGTTTTAAATTTGTATAAGCTAGTATTTTTTGGAAAGAAGGTTATATTAGTTCAAGGAATTTATAGCTTTTTTGTTTGGAAAAATTTATAACGATTTGAATTATTGAAGAAACTTTTAGTTCAGCGTAAAGAACAACTACCAAAAGTTCACCGTTGATCTCGTGATTGCTTCAGCTGCCATTATAGATAAACAGTCATTTGTTGACGTCAAAAATTAAACTAAAAATTTGAAACTCAAATAAACAATATCTGACGTCAATAATTAGTTTTTGATGATACAAAATTATGGTTACACGTTTTATTTGTTTAGTTGATATTATTCCAGAAGGCCATGATTCACGCATCACGCTTACCAAGAAGGTAGTGCTTCAGTATAACAAAATGCTTTTATATATTACCATTATTACCCTGTAGGGTGGTAACATTTTTCAGCATCAAAAAATACAAAATTTTGACGTCAAAAATTGATTTTTTGTTGTCATAAATTAATGTTTTTATCAACTGTTTTATTGACCCATGCTTAAGCAATTAAACGCCAAAAATGATTTGTTGTCGTCATAAAATAAACTCGATTACAGAATGAATGTTAGACGCAACATAACAAATTTTTGACGTCCAAAAGTTAATGATCAACATCAGAAGTTTGTGAGTGTAACATAATTTGTAACGTCAGTTTTCTATAGATCAGAATAAAAAATAAAACGGAGTTTCATAAGGGAAAGCGCGTGTGCACATGTGTGACTCATCAAATATATGTATTAGGAACCATTAAACCAGTTTCATAACATTTTAATTATTATACTTAAATACTAAAAAGGTTTCTTGTTCCTATCAACCAAAGTAAATTTTAGTATTTTGTTTTGTTCTTAGTTCATACCTCATTTGATAATACTTCGTTAGTGCTTATTCATTACTCTTTCTCTGGATTTTATAAACAAACTATTAGAACCCCTGAACTATAGACCACGATTTAAAAAAAAAATTAAATAAACCGTTTCAAGCTGCAAAACAGTGCTTAATGCGAGTTATGTGATAACAATTCTATGAAGAAACACATATAAAAAATACTATATTTCTTTTAATAATTCCATTATGTATGCGAAATCTCCCGCTTTTAGAGTGAGTTCTAATTTAGCATTACTTGAAGTTAGACTGCCAAATTGAACTTCGACATTTATGTACTTTTTACAATAAATAATTTAAACAGACACTTTTGGTTGTCAAATTAACAAATGGCGCGGTTGTTATAGAATCTGACAGAAGAGCTTTAGTGGTGTTGATGGTCCTTTGGAAAGTTGCCGAGGCATTCTTTAAAGCGAATGGCATCATATTAAATGCGCTTACAGTGGCGTAACTGCGCCAATGCAACCAGTGCAGCTGCATTTGAAACATAAAAAGAGTTGTAAGTTTTTTTTGTAATAATAAATATGTATTTATTACAAGAAAAATATTAAATATATTTTGTTAATTAATAATTCCACGGAACATATTTAATATTTACCATTAATTATAGTCTAAGGGTAAATATATTTTGTAAAATAATAAAAGCTATTGTAAACCAAATAGTCTAGTCGTCGGGTTATTTTACCTGGAAATACATCAAAAAGAAATTACATATGGGACCCTAAATAAGACATCTATTTTGCGACCTTAAAATCGCCGAGGAGATTTGTAATTTTTCCAAATACAGATCAAAAATCGTATATTACTAAAATATTTCGGTACTAGTACATCCTAGGCTAAAAATCGTACTGTACAAAAATAAATGAGATTAAATTTGCAACAATTTGTGTGGTATTTATTTTTTGTCAAGTTGATAACGTGGTTTCCCCAGTACGGCTAATCCACAAACCGAGTTTATGTGTTTTTCCTTTGCCTTTTACTTCTTGATGAACCAGGTTTGCTGGGATCTTCAGCATCTAAACGTTCATAGTCGCTATGCTTCCTTGACTTCAGTTTGTTATCGCCATTTATATCTTGAATAATTTTTTCCTCCATAGTTGGGGGGAAGGAAGGTGTCCTCTTCTTTGTCGCTATCATAATAAGGCACTTGCATCAGCATCGAATCATGTAAAAGAAGAGCGTTTTTTGGCCGTCATTTACAAAAATTCACAAATTTTCTCGCCCATTTCATGGTCGCAAAATAGATGTTATTTAGAGCCCGTAACTCTACCCAATACACTAGGGTTTTAGTTGTTTTTGAATTATTCCTAAAGCTTGTTTTTTCTGACTTGACAACTGGACTAAACAGTAACAACAAATAAAAAAACCACGTACTAAACTGCATGTTGACTTATTGTAAGTCTGCGTTACTAGTGTATACCAATAAAAATGTAAACGCGCCCTCACTTCGAATGGTCGCAGTAACATCAACACGAACAGTATAAAATCTTCTCTGCTAGTCATGCATCTCAAAGAGCTTTAAGTATAAAGAGCTGTTATTCGTTTACTAAAAATTCACTTAGAGCTTTTACTTCTTCTTCTTGTGCCTTGTCCGTTACCGAACGTTGGCTATCATATTGGCTATGATAATTTTATCCACAGCGGCCCGAAATAATGTTGTTGTAGATCTGCCATACCAGTCTCGCAGGTTTCGAAGCCAAGATGTTCGTCTTCGGCCTGGGCCTCTTTTTCCGATTATTTTGCCTTTCATTACTAGATGTAAGATATTGTATCGTGTGGGATTTCGCATTACATGCCCGAAGTACTGAAGTTTTCTTATTTTTATTGTTTTAATTATTTCTACTTCTTTCTCCATTCGACGCAGTATGTCTTCGTTGCTGACTCTATCAACCCAACTCACTCGAAGTATTCTCCGGTATACCCACATTTCAAAAGCTTCTAGTTTTTTTAATAGTGTGTTTGTTAACGTCCAGCTTTCTACTCCATATAACAGTATTGAGAATATATAACATTTCACCAGTCTTATCTTCAGCTTAAGGTTGATATTTCTGCCACAGAGTATTTTTTTAATTTTAAAGAACGCAGTTCGCGATTTTTCTATGCGGACTTTTATTTCATTGGTCATGTCCCAGTTATCGTTGACTTGGCATCCCAGGTACGTTATTTTAGCTGTTTTCTCGAGTGGTATGTCATACGCTGTGAGTCTTGGAGCATTCTCTGGTGATTTGCTGACGATCATAAATTTGGTCTTCTTGGTATTAAGCTTTAGGCCGTAGGTGTCACAATTTCTTGTTAGACTATCAACAAGAAGTTGTAGTTCTGGCAGGCTGCTAGTTATTAGAATGGTGTCGTCTGCATATCTTAAATTATTAATTTTTATACCGTTGACATTGACACCAACATCTGCTGCGTCTAATGTTTCTCTGAAGATATGTTCCGAATATATATTGAACAGCAGGGGTGATAAAATACACCCCTGTCTTACCCCGCGTCGTATGTCTATTTCTTTAGAGAGGTTTTGACCTATTCTTATGTTGGCTCGTTGGTTCCAGTATAGATTTCGGATTATCCGAAGATCTTTATCATCAATGCCCGTTTTCTGGAGAATTTCGATCATTTTGGTGTGTCTGACTCGATCAAATGCTTTTTCAAAGTCCACAAAGCGCATGTACACTGGATGATTAATGTCTCTACAGCTTTGCACTAGGACTTGGATGCTAAATAGTGCTTCTCTAGTGCCGAGATTGTTGCGGAAGCCAAATTGTGTATCAGCCATATTAGCTTTTACACTATTGTTATTCGAATAATAAGTAAGTTGGAAATGATATTCATAACAAAAATTAAATACATTGAATAACGAAAAGCAATAAATAAGATACAATTGCTATAAGAGGCGTCCCGGAGTTTATTATCCGGAGTTACGCTACTGTGCGTACAGTAATATTGTGTATTTTCTCAAATACGCGAAGAGTAGAGTAAAATACAGACACTGCCAAAACTCAGCAACCGCGACGCGCCGCGCTGTTAATCAAAACCATTTTAAGGCTGTCGTAACAGAAGTAAACGCATCTGCGTTCCTTTTAATTCTGTTTTTAGTCTGAAATTTCAAACGCGCATATAACTTTATCTCCAGCGCAATCTTTCCTCTGGCAAGCTTGGTTTTGCAATGAATGAAAACTATCAGAGCAGTGAATTGCGTTGTAATAATCCAAACAACTAGTATGAACTTAAATTTGCTTATCTACATCAAAAACTGTAGCGGTCTGCTGTACAAACCAATATGGGCCTTATATAATGCACGCGTAAAAATTTGAATTTTAGCAGCGGAGGCCCTTCACCACTAAATGTTGAGACAGCCAGATTTAATATATAGATAATTAAAAAACCAACTGGTTTTCGCTTTGCTAACGTCTTACGTACTAAATACATTTTTAATCTTGGCTCACAACAGGTATAGCTTTATTATTAGTTATTTTTGAATCATTTTCGTTTTTAATGGAAGTAAAAGTCCGAATATATTAATTACCACCGAAGTGATTTTCCCATTTTTGGGAAGGGTTAGATAATTTCTGTTTTAAGCTCTGTGGTAGAATCCATTACAATTTATTAAAGCATCTAACCGGCATCTTGTTAAACGTAGCATGTCTTATTAAATATTGATTCTCCGTTTCCTCATAATTTTTCTATGCTAAAATTAAAATAGTTTAGTAAGCTCTACGTTACAAAATGGTAAAAACAGTGCCCTAATTTTTGTTTTGACTTTTTTCTTAGATTTTTTCTTTAACGTTGTATTTTTACAGCTAATTTACAGTCGATTAAAAAGCACAATTTCCTGCAGTTGATGAAGGACCTTGCCAAATCTCACCAGATTTTTTCATCTCCTTGCATTCACAATGAGCAATTTATTTTGAAGTATTGTTATGATGATCACGACAATAAAGCCAATTTTTCTTTCAAATAGGTCATAATCCAAACAAATTTATATGACATATAACGGACTATGTAGCTGTCCTGGCGTCATGATACCCTTTTAAAGGAATACCTTGAAAACTAATGGGGCTTATAATGATTACGATCTTTCTCTTGATGCGGGTCTGGAAAAACTTCATTGTGCACAAATTTATATTTAAAAAGGCCGCACCGGCAAAATTGAATTTATAAATAATCCCGCCATTTTTATTGGATGAAAAACTTATTCAATATAAGCTCGCATAAATTGTATTTTGCGGAGGCAACCTAGTAATTGAATGCATGTACACCAAAATGTATAAACAAGCGCATCCCTCGTACAACCCTAAAAGTAGGTTAACATCGTGTCACGGGCATTACTCCTCCCACCTTGAACTTCCCCCACGCCACTGCAGCAGCTACACCCCAACCATATCCGGTCACCCTATTTCCCGTTGCAGCTGGATGGAATTGGTTATTGAATGTAGGTCACGACCTGTTTATTAACCGGGATGTTACTGAATATTTAACGATTCAAGACAGTGTGAGCGAGATTTTACCGTTTGAGGAAAATGCATCAAAGGAAACTCGAGAAACTCTGACATTCCTAAGCGCAACAGATTATTTTATCTCGGGATTTCATTTTCACGAGCTGAAAAGGCGACCGCAGTATTAAAGGAAACTTTTAAATAAACGCAACAATAAAATTAACTATGTGAGCTTACCAATTAAGAACGAATGGGAAAACTTTTGAGCGGACCGTTTTATTTCTATACAAAAGATTTAGCAACTTTTGTCTGAAAGACGATTCGATTAGGAAATGGGCCGTGTTTTTGAAATGGAAGATTTTTTGGGGTGGCATCAAGATAAGGAATGAAATAGGCCAAAGTCAAAGCTACAAAAGTTTCTTGTTTTTCCTGAACGCGTAAACATCTTATACATTTAAGGTGTATTTATGAAGCTGAAAGTTTGAAGTTGTGTGATAGGAGACTCGGATACATAACTTCAGCTACGCGAAAGGGGTTTGAAGACATCTACCGCTTCCAAGAGTTGGGAAGAGAAATATATTTTTAAGGGAAGATTGTTGCTTAACAACTAATTCACTTTTACCACAAAACCTTTTTTTTAAAGCCACGTATAGCGATGATTTTAATGCGTCTGTGCATGAGTATGTGATCGCACTTTTACAACAATGAAGTTATTTTCCCTAGCTTCCTTCTAAAATATATTTAATATAAAAGGTGGAAGTGCATGTGCCAAGTGGGGTGCCCCTTGTAACAATACATCCGCAACAGCAAATAAATACAATGCCACTTACCATTTTTACTTTCCTATACTTTCAATAAAATTGTATTGATTTCATGAAAATTTTCAAAATCTAGAATTTGACGGAAATACGCGTTTTGGATCTCTAGGAACTTAAAAAAAAATCAGTCCGTGGGTGAGTGGGTGACTGGGTATGTGAGTATGTATGTGTGTGGTGCAACAGATGATCCGACAAAATAAGCTTTTTAAAAAATCCGAAACCGGAAGCAGAAATTCGACATGATATTGGTAGCATATTTTTGAAAGCTAATTTTATAAATTTAAAAATACAATAAAAAACTTTAAAGCAATAGTAACGTTTTTTTTTTCGAATTTTCTAGCATGAAAACGGCGGCCGCTACGATTTTTTGGAAATTTGGATTTAAGCGCCTTATTACTAAAAACCACGTTGTCAGTTCGCGTTTAAATATTTTATTGTAATAGCCATTTAGAGGCACAATGCTACAGTGCATTATTTTCGAAACGTTGAATCCTATAAAGTTAAAAAAGTTTCGGAAATACTCAAAAAATATAAACTTTGTAAGCTAACACAGCTTGAGAGCTATAATTTGGTTCGTGTCTCAGTCCGGTAATTGCTTTGTGACGCCTTCTATAAATTTTTGAAAATCGACAATGTATGCCCCCATCTTTAATAAAACGGGGACGATGAAAAATTCTGTTTAAGTTAAATTGCTCATGAGTAATAATAGAATAAGTTTAAGAACTTTATTTTTAGGTGCGGCAGCATTTAGGGGGGCTAATTGCCCCTACCTTCCCCAGTTTTAACGAAAAAGTTTTTCCATGCGTTTTTGCTATTTTTTAAACCTTGAGAAATAATTTTGCAAAAAATCAAAAAGGTAGATAGCGAAACACGTAGTTCGTAAGAGATGAACACAGTATAATCATAAAAAACAGAAGCTGACCGCTGCTACTCCCAAATTGCTATTCAGGTACGGCTAGTGTCCTTCTAGCAATGACAGATTAGCAGGGGTTCATATTTAAGTACCCTACAACTGAAAACACTGGTAACAGTTTTTACTTAGATGTGCTGTAATTATGATTTGATTAAACTAATTATTTTGTATAAAAACATAGGAAAGTCCAGGCGAAGTGCTTCGCTCACTTTTACTTGCCTATACTTTCAGCATAGAAAAGTATTGATTTCTTGAAATTTTTCGAAACTTAAATCAACCTAAACGCAATTCTTGAACCATGATTATTTTGAGACGTCAAGAATTAATGGTTGACCTCAAAAACTCAATTCTTGACGTCAAAATATCATTTATTGACGTCAGAAAACGCTACCATCAAGCGGCGCAGCTAACGTAGTTTTAATTTGTGATGTCAATAAATACTTTGTGACGTTGTAGCAACGCCAAATGTTTACTTTTTAATCTTACCTTTGGAAATTACTCGCAGAATTGTCAAAATACGTTTAAGGTTAAAATAAATAAATATTGTTGAAGTAATAAATAGTATTTTATTCATATGGTAAAAAACGTCTTCTAACGTCAAAAAAGGCATTTTTGACGTCAAAAATTTATTTCTTGACGGCAAAAAAGATTAACACAAACGTTAAAATTGGCATTCCATACTCCCAGATTTACAGAGAGAAAAAGGAAAAACATAATAGCAAACGTCGAAAAACGCGTTCAATAAGTGTTTAATTGTTACAGATGTACAAGTGATATCCGTGTTTTCTTTAATTACGCATTTAATAAATTCAAACGGTGACTAGCTTGCATCCCTAAAAAATTGGAGTTATTTAAAGAGAAAACAAAAAAGCCGGTTTAGAGCAAGCAGTTGTTCTACATTGTTTGTCACATAAAGGTATTTAGCTACAAACGTAGAAACCTTAGTATGTACATCAAAACCGGTTTTTGTACAAAGTAAACCATATACAGTCAAAGTTGCAAAACGAATCAATAACCGCCTGTAAAATTTAACTCATAACTATATCGTTAACCCCATTTTCTCTAAAAAAAAATCCGAGCTTGAATGCTCAGTTCAAAAGTGAGAGTAGTTTCATTTCCAAATCATTTATCCATTAAAACGCGCCACCTATACAAAAAAAAAATCAAATTTTTTTATTTGCATTTCACAGAGCTAATTAAGACCTCCTGATCTAAAACTTGAATATTGGAGAAATCAAAGTTCGTCGTTTTAATAATATTCAGAAATAAAATATCTGGAGTTATAGTATTCAGTTGCAAATTCGTAAGCCTAATCGTTTCAGGCGAAAATGGTCAATAATTTATGATGAAAACTCGTTAGTAATTTTTCGTAAAACAAACTTATATTTTTCGTTTTATGAAATACCGTCGAGAGATGAGCGTCATATAGCACGAAACGATTATATGTTATTGGAGAAGTGTATGTAGAAGCGGTAACCTTACGCACGCAGGTAAAAATGCCTAACCTGTTATTCTTTTTTACAATTTACGTATTTTAATTTTACTTATAATAACTGTCGTCGTTATTGCCATTTAAATTTCCTAGGGTCTTAGAACTTGAAACAAATATTCTGATTTTTATTGTTATTTTAGTTTAGTTTGATAACCCAGGTATTCGACAGGAGTCCGAAGCTACCGATACCGCACGAAAAGTCCGGCTCACCAAAATTAGATGGCATTTTCAAAAATTTAATTTTTTTTATAATTTTAATAAAAGCTGCATTTGCTGACACAGTTCGAAATGTGATTTTATTAAGGAATTTTGTTTAAAATTAAAAGAAAATCAAAAGCTTCCACATGATAAACTATGTTAAGAAAATACTCGTAATACATCGTTTCGGATACCTTGAAATAAGAATTTTGCTAATAATGTATTTTAGTGGTTTATTCCCCAAGGATTTGTTCGACAGACTACGAGTTGCCTTCCTTGATTCATGTATTGGAAAAGGATCTGGCTTTGAACTTTAAAGCATGCTTTAACTGCTGTAGACCATCCGAAATTACCTAACTCTAAAGGCAGACCTATAAAGTATAAAGCTTCACCAAGTGAACAGAGCCAACTTTGTCTATGTTAAAATTATTGATCTGTATTAGCACAAAATTGCAATTTACAAAACACGTGTCATTAAATTCAGCAAATTAATGATGATCGTGCAGTCATAAATGGTATTGATCAGGAGATCAAGCACGTGATAGTAGCTGACAACAAGCCACGATTAATAGCATCATGTTGCTTGCAGTACAAGAACTAATCTTGTCCTCTCATTAGTGGTTATCATCATCCATAATTGCATGGTTTGCATCATCTAGCAAAAATGAATAATGTAGTAATTATTTGTAACATTTAAATAAACAGAATTGTTTGCGTTTTATTCAAATTATATTGTTAATATAAACGAGACAAAATTAAATCGAAAAGTTGTGTTAGTTTTATGCAAATATTAACATGGATTAAAATTATCAGAACAAACAACACAGTTGCTTAATGCGAAATACCAACCAAATATTGAATTTTATATTCAACATGCATAAAAACAACGCTTTGTTTGTTGTTGGAATTTATTCAGTTTTATTAATCAGACTAGACTGGCGGGGGATGAATACGATATAAAATATATGATGCGAAAGCTTGTACACATCTATGAAGCAAACGGCCTGAAAATCAATTATAAGAAAACCAAATATCTAACAACAAAAGACCATGGAAACGATCTGAAAATATACGGAAATACAATCATAAAGTGCGATGACTTTAAATACCTAGGGAGCATAATATCATCAGAAGCAAATTCAAAAAAAGACATCACGAGTAGGATGGGACAGGCTAGACAAGCTATACAAAGACTAAATCCGTTACTGTGGTCAAAAAGCATGTATAATAACACGAAAGTTAGAATCTATAACAGTATAGTGCAAAGTATACTAATATATGGCTCGGAGACTTGGGAATTGTCCAAAAGACATAGACAACAAATAAATGCAGTTGAAATGGATTTCCTTCGAAGAGGATGTAGAGTGTCGAGACTAGAACACGTAACGAATGCAGAAATAAGAAACAGAATGCAGAAGAACACAACATCCGTAGATGAAATAGAAAAAAGGAGACTCTTCTGGTATGGACACATACAAAGAATGAACGCAAATAGATGGCCAAATCGAATACTAAAGTGGAACCCGCCAGGACGACGAAGACGAGGTAGACCTCCTGATACGTGGATAAAACAAGTGCAAGAGGACATGAGAAACAGGAACCTTGAAGAAGGAGCATGGAATGACAAAGACTACTGGCGTTTGGGATGCGAGAGATGGCACAGGCCGTAAAATACTCGCTGTATATATATATATATATACTAACATTTCAATTTATAATTTGGGAAAATTTAAACTATATAAAAATAATTTGTCATGGTTTAAATATTGTGATCGAGCAGGTCTGGTTTTTTTAAGTGTTTAAAAATCAATAATCTTAAATATTTATTGAACATGTTTTATAAGCGATCTAGAAAAAGTCTGAAGGATGCTCGGTGTGTATACAACGTGAATGGGCAGATACATTTATTGGAGTGTCCAAGATGAAACTCGAAGTACTTGAAAGGTAGCTCATATAAAGAAAATATTGTTGATATTAAACGGTTAGTTGCAATCATGTAATATTGGTTTTTTTTTATGGTAAGAGTGGATTTTCCTGTAGGTACTAGATATTAATATTTGCCGTATTTGTAAAGTGTGATTTTTTATAATTATAACGTTGTACATTTTACCGACTTTTAAATTTCTCTTCTATTGTTTCACCGTATGTTAGGTTTCTAAGAAAACAATTTATTGCAATGATTTGCGTGTGCATGTACTTACTAGAAAACAATTCCCTAAATGCCCGCAATTCACGCAATTCTAAATTATATTTTCTATGAGACTCTTTATTAACTTTCTCAGGGTCGTTATTTAGCTTGTAAGACAAGTTATTAATAAATAAATTTGAGATAGGATAAACACAAAACAATATCAACGTTACAAAAAAAAAGGTTTTATTTAATGAATCAATTTTCTAATGAAAATTGAGAAAAATCAAATAAATTTTACTAAATACTATCGTCCTTTAAAAAGAGAACACTTATCTTAATGTCTCCTATTTGGGATATCCTTCACTCGAGCAAACGATGAATGTCCAACTTCTACTTCACTAGTTTGCAGGTTCCTCAAGTAACCACAAACACTCGCCTTTAGTTTGAATCTTCCTCTGGTCTGTTTTATATTATTTTAAACTTGGTTTTATCACCATCACAACTGGAAAAACTTTCTAGATCGCTTTATACTTATTATTTTTCTGGACTTTTCACAATTCGTTGATAACTAGTTGTATTTTTTTCTTTTATATTCCAATCATTTTTACATTACTTTTAAACTCGTTTTTTCTCTTTATTCATCCAGAGGATATAAAATTCTCTGTCTTTATTTACAAAGACGAGTCGTCACGAACTAAACAAATTTTCCATTCTTTTGTCTTCTTCTTGATTCCCATTTTTTTGAACAAACAAATAAATCTCATGACAATGGGTATTCTTTTATACGTTTGTGACATTGACACTGACATCCATAATGACATTAATCGATGCACAAAACAAGTAAGTCTAAAACTTCTTATAAATTAAACCTTTTGAACATTTCTGAACTAAATTATAATTCAAACTAACATAAATAAAAATCGTATCAATCTGATTGTGTTTTTCTTTTCTTTCAGTAAAAACGATCCTGACAAATATGAAAAATATAAATTATTAGAATTTATTACAAGAAATTACAGCAATAATACACAACCCTGAGTTTAAAAGTTAGAATATCAAAACCTTACAGCCTTCACAAACCTCCAATCTGAAATTGAATTGTAGCAAGCATCCCAAAAATTGCCTTCCAGGAACTACAATACCCCCAAACACCTCCAAATATCATAGCATTATATAGGTAACCTGACGATGTCGCATACCGTATAAGAACAGCAAGAACGGAATCGAACGCCCTACAACTGAGTAGATGCGCTTCGGGTTTCGGATTACAAATCGATATAAATAGTTTATTTGAAAAGCTATTAAAAATATGCAAATAGTTAAAAATATATTTTTTAACTAGAGCTAATTGATAGGCGTAATTAAAATCACGTAACTGCCGAACACGCGTTGTTTTGAAGCAGCGTCAGTGCGATCGTTGTCAGATTTTTAAAAATATTTTTATTTTAGCGCATACTACCTAGAAAGGGCTTTTAAACAAGCTGTAACTGATCCCGATCAGACAAGTACTTTTTGAGTCAATGACCGTTAAATTCGAGATTTTCAAAAAGTTGTAGCGGCCGCTATTTTGAAGCTATAGAGTTCGATCAAAAAGTTTTCGATTTGCCTTAAGGTTTTTCTCTCAGATCCTGTGCTT
Organism: Ctenicera cuprea; assembly: GCA_958336395.1. NCBI lineage: Eukaryota > Metazoa > Arthropoda > Insecta > Coleoptera > Elateridae > Ctenicera > Ctenicera cuprea. The sequence goes on along the minus strand of OY284492.1, from coordinate 5,779,364 downwards.
TTGATTTAAAATTTCATCAAAATAGATCTAGTACTTTCGCATTTGAGGCGTCACACACGCACACACCAACCGAGATAAACATTAAAAAAAACACTTTTTTAGGTTCCTTGAGCCCCAAAACATGTGTTTCCGTTAAAATCTAGATTTCGAACATTTTCATGTGATCAATACTCCCTATACCAAAGGTATGGGAAAATTAAACGTTATTTTATTTAAAATTACCATTTTAGGTTGAAAATTGTTTAAAAGTAGCATTGAGCACTTATAAAGTTGTAAGCAACTTGATTTTTACGAACAGTTTGATCGTGCAAGGAAAACGTTTTTGATGTTACGGATCACACAGTTTTAGATTTCGAAGGTGTTGAATAAACTAAGCTTCGCACGAACTCTACCTGTTGAACTTCTTGAATTTTTATAAACTTAGTTTGCTAGGGTAACACTTTGCTTTCGATTTATGTATTCTTTAGTATTTCGCAAATACAATAATATTTAATTATAAGTTTGCTGTTTCCAAGTTTAATTATTTTAATTAAAAAACAACTTTGGTATTTCTAATATTTTCCTGTATCAGCCTTAGGGATATTTTTAATTGTCGGATTTATCATTTTGTAATAATTAGTTAAATAAATACAAACAGATAACCAGCACAAAAAAATTAATTTAATTACAACTGGCTGTAAAACCACACATTTCTGATCTACAGAGTGTTAATGAATTGTAGGGACAAACTTCTAGGACTTGCAAAACACAACAAAGCAAACAACTTTTGTTAATAAATGTGTGGTCAAAAGTGTTTCCTTTCAGGGATAGAGCTTCTCAAAGATTCTTTAAGAAGCGCATAAATGTAGGCAACTCAATTTACTACCTACTATTTGTTTCCATAACGACGGAAACTAATACAGGATAAATAAAGCCCTCTTTCCCACTTTTCAAATTCAAATTTAATTTAATCGTCTTCTTTTTCAAAATTTCGTGTGACCTGTGCAAAATAATTGAAAATGCAATTTGGGTTGCCTATTTTCAGGTACTTCTTAAAGAATCTTTAAGAGGCTCTATTTTCTAAAGGAAACACTTTTGACCACACATTTATTAACAAAAGTTGTTTCCTTTGTTGTGTTTTGCAAGCCCTAGAAGTTTGTCCCTACAATGCATTAACACCTTGTATAATATTATACACTAGGTATAACAGTATTATGTTGTGTATGACAACGTCCCATTCAATTTGTAGTACTTCAAACAAGAGACGCTTATACCTTTAAGTACTACAACAAAACCGTTTGGCTATGATTACGGCTGGCACAATGTACATGCAATTGTAATAAGATGGTGCTTAACACTACCCTACGGTTCCAGTAAATTCTGCAGTATTAGCAAGAAAACATCTCTGGTGTTAGTGTAATAGCAATCTTTTTCTAGGTATCTATATAGTAAATCCCTAACTGCCTTACCATAAGAACACAACGCGATCTTGCTTCCTGACAAAATTTATCGCCGTTATACAACGGCGGACTTTTGCAGTTCTACTCGGTAATTGCTAGTTTTCGGCAATTATTTATAATTGCTGCCACCGCTGCTGCTATAATTTGGTTATTTATGGTTTACTCTCAATAAACTCTAAGTTGTAATAAAATTTGCCTTCAGACACGACAGAAATGCTTTGCAGACACTGGACGTTTTAAATACCAATGAAGGTCGACGTCAGAACAAATAAACAGTAACATATCCTCAATTTATGTTAATGAAATTAAGAAACTTTGCATGTTTAAATTGATTCATTTTCGTTTGTTTATTACAGGTAAGAAATAATGTTGCTACTATGCAACTACGTTACGAATTTAAATTACAAGCGATTGTATACATTTTTTTCAATAAGTTTACGGAGATAAAAGAATGATTCTGTTTAACGTAGATTGACGATTTACGCACATGTTTCAAAATAGGGTAAAAATTAATAACAAAAACCAATTAACAAACTGCTGCATTTACAGGCATTTGCGACTAGCTGAATCCTACAACCTACGCTGTTTACTTTCCTATACTTCCAGTATAGGGAAGTATTGATTTCATGAAAATTTTCGAAGTCGGGATTTTAACGGATATGCGTGTTTTGAACCTCCAAGAACCCAATTTTTTTTAACTTGTCTGTCCGTGGGTGTGTATGTGTGTGTATGTGCGTATCTAAACAGGGTAAGTTATTAGTGCAAGGTTATTTTCTACCGTCTTAATTATAGCAGAAAGAAAACAAATTAAAAAAAAATGTTTGTGGGGTTACTGTGCGTAACTAAAATTTTTAACAATTATACCGGGTCTTTGGTTATGCTTGTACAGTACATTATTTTACTGTATATTATTGCATTATTAGATTCTAAAGTAAATTGTAGATATAAAAGTAAAAACGTACTATAATCATAAAATTAGTTACTTCTGAGTTATTCGGCTTCTTTCAAACATTTTGATATCTATAGAGGAATATAAAGACGTCTGAAAATAATCTAGCACTAATAACTCACCCTGTATATGTAAGTATGTATGTAGGTGTGAGGTCCATCATAACCACCGAAGGGATGGCACAAATGTTTTGTTACTTTTGAATTTGCTGTAGCTAAAAAAATTAAACTAAACCGTGGGCTACTTGAGCCACCTTAGACGTTTAGCATCGTTGCATTTATTTATTACCAGCCATACCCGTGGGCTACGCCCTGCGTTATTGGTTCGTTTCTTTTAATGTAATAAATAAGCAAATTTTGTGGATAATGTAGGAGACCGCGAAATATTCTGCGATTGCTTTAATTCTTCTAGTCTTATTTTTAAATGTCAGCTGGTTAGTGTAAACGCAGCGACTACATATTGTTTGTTTCCAGACAGTTTGTTATTGTAATGCAAGCTTTTAATATTTGGGTCAAGTTTGGTTCTTGACTAGAACTTTGTTTTTTTTTCGTTATTGTTTCGTAGCTTATTTATTTTGTCGGCATGATCGCTTGACTTTGTTTAAAATATCTAATTGTCCAATTATTGCTTTTACTTTTACATTTCATAAAAGTTTGTTATTTTTCAGTAATATTGTATGACATTTTGTAGCACATTTTTGAAAATGCGTGTCTGTCTCGGAGCTCAGTTTCCCAATGAAGGCGCTTAGCGTTCAAATCATCCAACATACTGTGTAAATCTAATTGTCTTATGTGCATAGAAATATTCACCGTATGTAATGGGCCTGTAAATATCTTGCTTCTAGTGGTGGGGGGCGGCGGGGGCAGTCGTCGCTAAAACTTGAGACAGGTGAAAGGGATCCGCTTTTAATATATAGATTAGTTTCGTTGCTTATCCACAATCGTAAATGAGAAATTTAAAATACATTTATAGTGTGTATGGAACTCAACGGTTAATTTATTTTCTGTATTCTTAAAAACTTGCCGATTTAAATAATTTTTCTCTTTAACAGTCTTTACCTTTGCTTTACCTTTGGAAATAAAAATCAGCTGAATAATAACCATTGTTTGGTTCCTTTTACCCATAAATACATACTTATGGGCAATTTACTAATGAAAAAAATTTTCCTGTTCTGGAAGAAAGGCACAATAGAAAAGTTGGAAGCTTTAAAGGATCCATCGTAAATGTAATGTAAAGTTTTAACAAGTACCATCCATTATGATCCTTTATCCTGAAACGCGTCGCTTAAAAAATCATCAAAAATAGTTTTAAGCAGGAAATCTGAATTATACCAGATGCATCTCTTTGACAATCATTATCTTTGTGAGAAAATCTACCATAAAATTGCAATACCGTGTAAAAGCCATTGATTGGGTCATTCGACCCACACTTGGTCCTTATTGTCCATTTGAAAATGAAAGTGATATTTTCCATTTTTGGAAAGTCAAATGTAATTTTTTTAAAGAATTCTACATAAATAAAATGTGCATGAAGGAATTTTAAGTAAGTACCTTAACATTCATCATTATTCCTTATCCCCACGAATGTGTCCCTTTGAAAGTAGCATCAAAGCCAGTTTAATGCAGGGGTTCCCAGGTGAAGGCGAGCAAAGCAGGCAAGCGCGGCAGGTACCGGCTGGCCGGGCCAACAGAACACGCGCAGCTCGCCCAGTCACCGCTCCGTCGAGGCGCTATCCGTCGAGACGCTCGCAACAGGTAGCCAGCGCCGTCTTTGCATGTGCGCGAGATCAGTACTAACCGCATTCACAGATAGTTACAAGAGTTATTTACGGGTAACTGAAAAAGCATTTAGAAAATTGCGCGTGAAATTCGCACTTGAGTCTGTCGCCCTTTATTTGATCGACAGAGCGGGAAATTGATTCGCATTCCTTTAACCAATCTCATTTTAAACTGAAAAGCGAATTGGTAATTAGTGTGCGTAATATTGTACGTGAAACTCTACGTGTCTATCTGCATGTGGGTAAGTTATTATTAAAATATTTTTTTAAATTAATTTCTAATCACCACAGCTTTTTTTTAAATTGCCAAAAATAAAAATTATTTTAGTATTAAATTCCGTACCACAAAGCAAATAAACCATTATTGTTACGCCAAAAAAACAGAAAACCTAAAAAAAATAAATGTATTTATACATATTAAAATAAGAACAAAATGAAAGGTTGGTAGTAAAAATGTTGAGCATTCTCAATGCTACATTAATAATTAAAAGCGGAGCAGCGTCAAGCCCATTCGCTTAAACCTATATAACGAAGAAATATGAAGCTGCAGAAATTGCCACGGAAAATCATTAAACATATACAAGTGGGAATGTGTAAAGACATAAATTAATTAACGAACTAATTATTTGGGTTACAAATTCATGAATTATATATTTTTAGATTGTTATAGCAGAAAATTTGTTTGTTTTGTATAGAGCTCAAGTCCTCTATGCTTAACCAAACTTTGAAAATTTTAGGGCCATTATTTAATGGAAAATTAAGGCCCATTGTGTCTAACAATTATTTTTTTCTAGAAACTAGTAAATGAGTTACTTTTAAACCGATTCATATTGTTATGTAAAAAACAGCTTTTTTCTTGTATAGGGTTTAATTCCTATATGCCTAACCTAAGATTAAAAAAAAAAGTTTGAAAATTTAAAGACAATTTAAAGCCCATTGTGTCCAAATAGTTATTTAAGTAACAAGGAATGTAAAGACGTAATAACATTCGAGGTAGGTAAATACGAGCCGAGGCGAAGCCGAGGCTTGTGGCCTGCCGAGAATGTTAATAGTCGATACATTGCGTGTTACTTATTAAATTTTTCACGCTACAGGTAGAAATTTAATCATATTTTTAAAAGTTTGTTTTGACTGCTGTCATCCGAATTATTTTTTAAAAGCCCCATTATTCTAAGTTGCCTGTGCTTGTTACCATATCAACGAACAGTTAAAATCAACATTTTAGTATTCTGTTTGAAATAAAATATTGGAATCTGTACCTTGTTGCTTTAATTATTATCCTAGGAATGTAAATGACACTATTAAGTTCCGTAGTCGAGGGCAAAAAGTAAACGAATGTTATTGGCCATTTACATGTTTTGTAGCTATAGATGTATCGTCTATTTACCTTGCCTGTAGAGTGAAAAATTATTTTTCCAATTATTATTGAATTATTTACTGTTAGAGTTCTTCATATTGTTATGTAAACTACTATTTTTTTGTATGTGTAGGGTTCAAGTCCTCTATGCCTAACCAAAATGTAAAAACCTTGAGTTAATAACTTATTGGAAATTCAAGGTCCATGGCGTATAACAATTTTTTTTCTAGAAATTAGTTCGTTACTTACTTTTATAATAATTAATATTGTTCTGTAAACAGCAGGTATTTTCCTTGTATAGGATTCAAGTCCTTTATGCCTAAACTAAGATTTAAAAACCATATATTAAAAAAAGAAATTTAAGGCCTATTGTGCCCAAAAATTATTTTTATAATTATTATTAATTATTTACTGTTAGAGTACTTCATATTGGTATGTAGAATACTATTTTTTGTGTAGGGTTAAGTCCTCTATACCCAACCCTTGACTTAAATAATAATTTTCAAAATTTAAAGAATTCAAGATCCATTGTGTCTAAACATTATATTTTGTTATTAATAAATTATTTACTGTTACTTCATATTGTTAGGTAAAAAACTAATTTTTTGCTTGTGTAGGATTTAAATCCTCTATACATAACCAAAATTTAGACAACTTTAGTTAATAATTTAGTGGAAATTCAAGACTCACTGTGATGAACAATTTTTTTTTCTAGAAATTAGTAAGTTACTTACTTACCAAATCATATTGTTATAAAATGGGTATTTTTGTTGTATATAATTCAAGCTCTCTATGCCTAACCCGATATTCAAAAAATATAATTTAACTTTAATGAAAATTTAAGGCCCCTTGCGTCTAAAAATTACTTTTTGTTAATTAATAAATTATTTACTGTAAAAGTACTTCATATTATTTTGTAAAGAATATCTTTTTGCGTATGTCGGGTTCAAGTCGTCTATGGCCTATGCCTAACCAAAATTTAAGAAACTTAGGTTAATAAGTTAATGAAAAATCAAAGCCTATTGTGTTAAACAATTATTTTTTTGTTCTAGATATTATTAAATTGCTTACTTTTTTAATTCATATTGTTATGTAAAAAACAATTTTTTCTTGTATAGAGTTTAATTTCTCTATGCCTAACCCACGACTTAAAAAACGTAATTTAAAAATTATAAGAAAATTTAAGTGCCATTGTGTTGAAAACTTAATTTTAAAATTATTATTAATCATTTACTGTAAGAGTACTTCATATTGTTATGTAAACAAGTACTTTTTTGCTTCTGTAGAATTTTTTTTGTGTAGGGCGAAGTCTTCTATGACTAACCAAGATTTAAAAAAACTTAAGTTAATATTTTAATGGAAATTCAAAGCCCATTGTGTTAACCAATTTCTTTTTCTAGAAATTAAATAATTACTTACTTTTCTTTTAATTTATATTGTTATATGAAAAACAGGTTGTTTCTTATATAGAGTTTAAGTCCTCATGCCTAACCTATATAAGTTTAAAAAACATAGTTAAAAACTTAAAGACAATTTAAAGCCCATTGTGTACAAAAAATATTTTTATAATAATTATTAAATTATTTACTGTTAAAGTACTTCATATTGTTAAGTAAAAAAACATCTTTTTGTGTAGGCTCAAGTCCTCTTTGCCTAACCTATGACTTAAAAAACATAATTTAAGGCCCATTGCATCCAAAAATTATTTTTTTTATAAATAAAATATTTACTGTCAGAGTACTTCATATTGTTATGTACGGAACTATTTTTTTGCTTGAGTAAGGGTTCAAGTCCTTTATGCCTAACCAAAATTCAAAAAACTTAAATTAATAATTTAATAGAAATTCAAGGCCCATTGTTTATAACAGTTATTTTTCTTTTCTAGAAGTTAGTAAATTACTTGTTTTTATACCAATTCATATTGTTGTGTAAAAATGGGTATTTTCTTGTATAGAGTACGTATTCTATACCTAACTCAAGATTCAAAAAATACAATTTTAAAGTTTAATGAAAATTTAAGGCCTATTGCGTCCAAAAATTATTTTTATAATTATTAATAAATTATTTACTGTTCGAGTTCTTTACATTGTTACGGAAAAAAAACATTTTTTTTGTGTACGATCAAGTTCTCTATTCCCGACCCATGATTTAAACTACACTATTTTCAAAATTTAGGGCCCATTGTGTCGAAAATATATTTTTCAAAATTAATAAATTATTTACTGCTATAGTACTTCATATTGTTATATAAAAGAACTATTTCTTTGTTTGTGTAGGGTTCAAATCCTCTATGCATAACCAAAGTTTAAGTTAATAATTTAATAGGTTTTTTCTTGTATAGGATTTAGTTCCTCTATGCCTAATCTAAGATTTAAAATACATAATTAATAAATTTAAAGAAAATTTATAGCCTAATTATTTTTATGATTATTATTAAATTATTTACTGTTAGAGTACTTCATATTGTTATGTAAAAAACTATTTTTTTCTGTAGGGTCAAGTCCTCTTTGCCTAACCCATGACTTAAAAAACATAATTTTCAAAATTTAAAGAAACGTTGTGTGGAATTTTTTTTTCTTATTAATAAATTATTTACTGTGACAGTACTTTATATTGTTATGTTAACAACTATTTTTTGCTGGTGTGGGGCTTAAGTCCTCTATGCCTAATGAAAATTTAAATAACTTAATTAACAATTTAATGAAATTTTAAGGCCCATTGCGTTTAACAATTTTTTTCTAGGAATTGGTATATTACCTACGTACTTTTACACTAATTCATGTTGTTATGTAAAAAACAGTTTTTTTCTTGTATAGAGATTAATTCCTCTATGTCCAACCTAAGATTTTAAAAACCTAATTTAAAGGAAATTTAAAGCCCAACGTTTTGAAAAATTATTTTTTTAAATTAATAAATTATTTACTGTTAGAGTACATTGTATTGTTATGTAAACAACTATTTCTTTGCTTGTGTTGAGTTCAAGTCTTCTATGCTTAACACAAAATTTAAGAATCATAATTGTACAACCTAATCAAAAATTAAGACCCATTGTCTTTACCAATTATTTTTTTTAGAAAATACGGAATTACCTACTTTTACAATGCTTCATTATGTTGTGATATAAAAAAAACTAATTTTTTCCTGTATAGAGCTCAAGTCCTTTAGGCGTAACACATGATTTAAGAAAACATAATTTAATGGAAATATAATGCTCATTGTTGTCTAACAATTACTTTTCCTAGAAATTACTGAATTACTTACTTTTAGAGTACTTCATATTCTTACGCAATTTGTTTTTCATAAGGCTCTAGTCCTCTATGTTTAACTCAGAAAATTACTAAACGAAATTTGAAAATTTAATAGAAATTTAAAGTTCATTGTGTAACAATTGTTTATGATTTCTTAGATATGTATAATTTACTAACTTTTACTCTACTTCTATTCTAGTTTTTTTTTATTGAGCTTAAGTCGTCTATGCTCTACTTGAAATTCTTAAAACAAAATTCAAAACTGAGAAGGAGAGAGGAATAAAAATAATTTACATTATTTTCTACGTTATTATACATTAAATTGTAACAGCCCTATAAATTTCATAGCTGTAAAAGAAAATTAATAAATAAATAAACACCTTGGTAGTTATAATATCATGTATTATAATATAATATTGCGTAAAAAATAGAAATAGAATAATGTAAAAGTTACAACTTACCCCTTAAATAATTAATTATTTTTTCTACATTTTTAAATATAAATAAATAATTGGCAACTATAACAGCAACTGCAGCCATCCCCCTTAAGGAAGACAATTAGAATTAAGATTACTTCTTGAATATCTTGATTACAACTTAGGTGGAACTTTACTGACTTATTTAAATTGACTAATGTGCAACTAATGTGTAACTATTCAACTCAACTCATCTAGAACTGGAACTTAACTAATGTGCAACTCTCTTCCAATCCCTAATGGTTGACTGTTTATAGTCAGTGGCGAAAAGTACTAGTTTTAATAATTGAGTTTCATTAGGAATTGGAGTGTGATATCTAAACTTGTTTCTATATCGAAAATTATTAGCTATTTAATTACTGACCAGTGCAATACACAATTGCAACCCTGCAAGAATGTATATTACATTCTGCTCTACTTTTATAAAAATTTGTTGATTTTGCAGTTTGAAAATATTCTTATAGTCTAGCCTACATAAGCAGAATTACAATTACAATGGGAGCAATTGTATTTGTAAATCTTCGATTTTAGTAAATTATTGGTTTTTTCTTTGGCATTACAAAAAGTGTTTAAAATGTTTTTAGTTGTTATACAAATTACGTTACATTTATTAGTTTTGTTCGCAGTTTTAGCCATTTTTCCGATTCATCACCAAAATATGGAATCAAAACGTATTTAATTGTATCGGATAAACTATTTCAAAACATTTTTTAAATAGCAAATGTATACTCGTTCTCTTTAATTAATGTCAATAAGTTGAGTTTTTAAACTATTACTGTATGCAATTTGCCTAATAATTAAAATTTCTCTATTATAACTAATTTTATCTAAAGAAACCGTTTAAGGCCTGTGTATCATTAACCTATATGCATTTCATAATGACAAAAAAAAATTGGAAGGTATTGCAATACCTGCTTGGGTGGATTTCTATAAACAGCGTATTTAAATTTATTATTTGAATTTATTTTTATGTTTAAACATAGAAAATTACTTTGTTCAGATTCTAGTGTAAATTTTACGTTAGATGCAAGCTGTAAATATAAATTATTAAAAATTAATTAATTAACTCAAAGAAACTATCAGTACATGCTAAACTGTCATCAATATATTAAAACGAAAATATAACTTTCCAACTAGTTGCTTTTGCTATTGAATTTTACATTTGAAGCAGTAATATTTGTATAAAAATTTTAAAAAATGATTAAAAAATTATCTATTATCGTAACTACCCTAGAAATTGAAAGTTACTAGTTCAAAACGGCGAATAAAAAAAAATTAAGTCAACAAACCTTCCCTTCACCCAAATCGATAAAGTCTGGTCATTTCAAATAAAGTAGATTACATCAACAGCAGGACTTTTATTTGAGCAGGCCGCTTCGTGATTTTGAAAAGGGCTCATTTAAACATTTTGCCACAATGGCTACACGAGCAAGCACTTTCGTGTTGTTGAACATTAACTACAATACATCCAATTCCTTGGTTGACATTAACATGATTATTTTGCGTTTAGTAATAGTCCCATAAAGTATTCAAAAAATTATTATTATTGCTTTTAGTACTAATAAAATTTCCAATTAGGATACGGCAACTTTTTTTTGCCTGTGGCTTTAAAACTGATTAAGCGTACCTTAAAATCAGTCGGAAAACCGGAAAAATACCCAAGAAATTCAATTAGAGGCTTATTTTTAAGTCCGCATCTTTCTCAAACCTGATCCACTACAGTAAAATTAGCTTAAGTGATTTATTGGTAATTTAAAGTTGGACGCCCTGAACGAAGGAAAAAGTACGGAGTTAAACTAAGCATACAGTACGAGTTGAGTGTGGTATTTTTTCCTGTCAGAATGAAACACGAGGAAAACAAACTTTCACTGAGAGGAAAGCAAATAGCCTTTACACGTAAACATGTATGAATTTCAATTTTGTGTTTCCAATTTTTATATTGAATTATAAAAATAATAAATTAACATTTTAAGAGAAGCAACTTTTAATCAAAAATTCCTTTCGGAACTTGGACTTTCAAGGAAATACCTTTGTTGGAATTTTTAATCGATCAGTTCCCCTACACAATTAAAAGCTCTTCGATTCTATATTTTAGCAATAAATCTGAGATAATTTCCAAAATTATAAACAAAACAAATAAATATAAAATAATTTTTAAAACCACTAACAACGTTTTAAACAATTTGTCTAATGCTAGAGCAAAACAGATAATAATTTACTAAAATCCGGCAATTGCTAATTAATTTGCTCGTGCTGTAATTCGGTTTATATAGGCCAAAAAATTAGAAATTTTGTTATAAGAATACATACGTTGTTACAAACATAAACCAACACATAAATCCAATTACGTTAAATACTTATTAGAACACAATCATTTAATGGTACCTAATAACACTTTAAAATGTTTACACTTTTGTTATGATAAACGTAAATTTAATATACTAGAAGCAAGTGAAATTCCCAACCGTTTAGAAGCTACACCTTTAATGAACGAGCAAATTGATCACCTTTATTGGACGTTTTGGAATAAGATATCAAATCATCTCCAAACATTGATAACCAAATCAAGCCAACAAGTTCTATTGTTCTTATAGCAACACCAACTACTTACTTTTTAATATTACCTTTGATAATAGGATGGAAACATGTTGCAATGCGTATAAAGTTAAAATAAATAAATACATGTGAAAGTTATTAATTTTTTTTCATAAACTAATCTTTGTTAAAATAATTATTGCTACTTATGAATATTAGAATTTTAGAATATCAACGAGTTTTATATTAGCACAAAAATAGGAATTTCCTTGTTAATAAACTGTCACTTGTTTGAAAAGAAAGATAATGGATAATCTAGCAACTTGCTTTCTTGTAGGATATAATCGGATAATGCTGTAGGGATAATAAAATTTTCAAGAACAGTACATAATCTTTTTATTTCTTGAAAAGTGGTTCAACGGAAAGTTTTAAAACTTTAGGAAATATGATAATGAAGTCATTTGTATTAGAGCTAAAATATAATTTTAAAAAAATTTTACTATTCGCTTTTTAGAAGCAAACTGCCTTTAAGCAAGAATTATAAAATTATTTATATTTGTAATTCTTAGATAAATAATTCCTGGAAAAATCTACGAACTGTAAAGTGTTATTCAAACCTGAGACCACCACTAGTTCGCAGATCTATAGGTCGCTTAAAAATTTAAGGGATCGCCAAGAAAACCAAAAACACAAGGACAAATCGTGCACCAAAAAATTGGTGTGGCAGGAAATTAACCTCCCCCCTGCTGTACCTAAACATTAAGTTGTAACTCTTATTCTACTATCACTCATGAGCAATGTAGAGCAAACAGACATTTTTCATTATTTTATTATTAAACAAATATGACTAAATATTCGATTTAAAAAAATGCATAGAAGACGTTATAGAAAAACTGCAGACTGGGGCACAAGCAGTATATTTTTACAAAAAATAAAATTTGATATTTTCCTCACTTCACAGCTTATTAGTCCCAAAAGTTCTTCTCGCTTGTAACACTGTCACCACCTAAGGCTTTTCCGCTATAAAATTTCATCCCGATCTGATAACTTGTTTTTGAGTAAATAGGCGTCAAATACTAAACTTTCAAAAATTTAGAAGGCGTCACAGGAAAATTAGCGAGATGAGACACGAACCAAATTGCAGCTCATTTTTAGCTCTATAAAACTACAAAATTAAGAAAAAAAAGCGTGTTGTCAGTATTTGAGAAATAATGTTTTGAAAATTATAGAAATTTTGAAAATATTTTTCACTTCATGGCTTTCATTTTTCGAAAATTTTTGTGCACAATAACATTGTGCCGCTGTAGAGCTATCTTAATACCAAATTAATCCCGATCTGTCAAACTAGTTTTCAAATAACAAAGCGCTAAAGTGGCAATTTTCAAAAAATGGTAACGGCATTTTGAAGCTAGAAAGTTCTGGAACACAGCGTTGTATTTCCCTTTAAGCTTTCTATCAGATTCCGGTTATAAATCTAGAAAATTCACTTTTCGGAGAAAGTGTTACCAAAAAACGTGTTTAACGTCCGCTTCCGGTTTAAGATTTTATTTAAGAGCGTCTTTTCTCAATAAATTTTTGATACACCTCAACATTTTAAATCTCATCAAAATCGAACCATCCGTTCCTGAGTTACAGGGAGGGTTCAATGCGTAGCAAGTCTGGAGCTCTATCGGCTGATAATATTCAAATAATAATTGTGCAGGCAGTTTTCGAAAAAAGGTTTCGATGGGTTGTTTTCTTGATATTTTTTTTTTCTGGATCCGATTTGCCTACTTATTTCGAGTTTAATTAGATATTATCAAACATTAGTTGCGGTTGCAATTTTAAAGCTGCGAAATTTGAATTTGTATGGAACTCTTATATTACTATCAGCTAGTGATAGGATATTTCGAATAAAAATAATAAACCCGATTGATTATCAAAATATCTCAAGATATCTCGAGTGGTTACCGAAAATCATTCGAATGACTTTAGAATTTTACAATATTTTCGGTTTTGTTCATTTCGGAAGCGGGCGTTGAAGCGATACTCCGTACAGTAGCTAACTGCAAATTCCAATGCAAATACATGATACGGTGATACCACCAGTCGTGGTATTATGGTGCGAATACACTAATGGAGATTTCCGGAATGCGATTGCATAAAAACTGCCTCCGCGACGTGTTTCTGTGCGAAGCACAACGAGATAAGGATGTTTTGATTTGAACATTCAAATATAACTGAGAATAGAAATAGCAAACATAGCAGTTTTTATCGCATTGTATTGTTTCGATTATTTATATAATAATAATTAATAATAAGATATTGTTTCTGTCCCTGGTTTCATTTAAAAATATAATTGATTTATAAAACGGAAAATTGTAACCGCTTCCGCGGCTTATAGAAATATTACTTAAAACACAGGCCAGAATTAGCTATGAAAGGTGATGAAATTATAAAAATACCAATCAAAACTGAAGGTTGATTTGCCGAGTGGTCCGAGGAAAGACCATGAGAACAAGAATTCCTTCATAGGAATATTCGAGAAGCAAGAGGAGAGCGTTATTATTATTTTTTAACCTATTAAAATATCCTAATGATTTTACCTGAAAAGATCATTCGAATATAAAATTAATTCGAATGACTATCGTTCGATTATGAAATTCATTCGATTATGAAATCCATTCGATAATGTTCTTCAGCGTGTAAAAAATTATAAAAGTGTCAAAATGCTACAACTTATTTATATTTCGTGTTGGAGCGTCATACACAAAAGTTTTCAAAAACAAAAAACATATTTCTTTGGTTAATAGAAATCTAAACTGCGTACTTCCGTAAAAATACCAAAATTTATTGTTTTAATATCACAATATATAATATTTATTGCAAAAACGCAAAAAGCAAACGTTATAATGACTTTATTAAAAATTCAGCTTTGTTTTCTTTTACGATAAACGTAAAAAAAGGTCCAATTAGTATCGTTACCTAAAATAAACTGTAAGAATCTGCAATGAGAAATTTCAGCAAAATTTCCCTGCAAAGTATGCGGCACGGCACGGGTGCCTAAGATAAAGTAATAAAAAAGAAATATTAAACTAAGGCCCGCCAGACTCTAATAATTTTGACGCCATCTAGGGCAAGGGCAATATTATAAAGCTAAGTTGTACCTTTATTATTTATAAAGCGAGGTATCATGTAACATTCATGTTAACAAAGACACGTTGTTTCCTGAGTTATGTAAATTCGGCTGTGTACATTATACCGCATATCCTGCGGGATAATGGACCTTTTCCATAATACGAAGACGGGATAGTGAAAGTTGCCAACCCTATTAATTCCGTGTACGAGATCAAACGCGTACAAGGTCAGCCCGGATCAATTTATACTCTAATCTCCATTTAGTTTGGTATTTTCAAAAAATGTCCTTAAGGAATAGAGGGTACATACGAGTACTTAGGTTACGCGTGGTAATTTATAAAATAAGATGTGACGGTAATTTTTATTTCTTTGATGTTTATCTTCGTCGCTCATGTGGCGTGTAATTTACTACGAAACGAATTTGGTTCATAAATATAAATGGAAACGTAATTTATGAATCGTGACCTTAATATATTGTGATGGGTTTTCTATTTATTTCTTAGACATTAAAAAGGTGTACTAAATTTCCAAATTCGGTGAAGTTATATCAACTAAAATTAGGTACATTATGTTAATTTTTTTTAATAAGATCGTAAACGTTCGTTTACGAATATAAAATTATATTTTTGGGATTTTTCCCTTTATCGTGTTTGGTTCGTGTTTGCTTTCAGTAAAGAATGCTAAAGAATCCTTTGTTATCTGCAGAAAATGATAGATGTTTCCTGAAAAGTGAACAAAACCATTCATCTGTGTGTGTTTCAACTGATATCGAACAGATCTCGATAAATGTCCAATAAAATATTGAAATGTTTCGAAACGATTCAATTTGCTTACTTTATATTCACTGTCATCAACTCATCATCATCAACATCAAAAGAAATTCCAATTTTATTGAATCCGTGCATTTTTTTTTCTTTTTTACCTAGAGGAAGGTATTGTGATCGTCAGGTTGAATTTGGAGCAAATGCGTTCATTTAACGAAGTTTTTTTCGTTTTGAGTTTACTGGCTGATACACGAGTTATCCCTAAAAGAAAGGTACTTTTATGGCAAAAAAGCTGAACATTTTGACTACTAAATAGGTTTTAGAGCCTGGGAGACCGATAAAGCGGACGCTGCAGAGGTCTGTGCGTGTGTCTGTCCGTGTGACTGTATAAACTCTACAGTTCCGAGGCTTTAACGCAGAAAAACCAAATTTGGCTCAAAAAAGGTTATTGCAATCGAATGACACCGCACGAAATTGAAGTTGGTCAGCCAAAAAAAGGAGAGAGAGGGGAATGGTGAGTCAAAATAGACGAGCTCAAAAATGAACTTTACATTCGTATTCTACGCATGTCGAGTAGCCGATCTGCGCAATCACGAACTTCCCCTTTGCCCCCACCATCGATTTTCTATTATTATAAAGTTTACGAATTTCAGCTTACATCGATGTGAGCATGTTAAATGACCAAAAAAACATTCTTCTATTGCAAAAGCACCTCTGGAGGTTTTCTTTTGGTCGTTTACTCGAACAGTTTAATTAGATAATCGCCAAAATAAAATAAAAATAACGCAAGTTGTTTTTAATTTAAGAAATTGTAACATTTTTACAAAAGTTTTATAAAATTTTTCAAAATTTTTGTAAATTTTCTTAAAATCCGAAAATTGTAGAATTTATAAAAATTATAAAATTTTAAAAACTTTTTAAAATTTTTCCAGATTTTCCAAAAATTTAAAGAATTTTCAAAACTATAGAATTTTTCATTTTCCATTTGCTTTTATCATTTTTGTACTTTTACTTCCAAGAAAGTCAGAATAAAAGAAGTATTCAATTTTCTTAAATGTAGCGTCACAATAATAATCAAAACCTTACTTTATCATTTTCGTCCCACTGCTTTATTGGGTTAGTGTCCCACAAACAAGAAATGGTCCACTACCTCAAGCCAACTTTATGTTCTCAGGTAATTGACAACAAACACATAAAAAATGATGAATAGGGTTCGAATCAATGGACGGAGAACATCAGGAAATGGAATTTCACGGGAAATCTTAGGTGCGTTAATATTAGTTTCCGTTGTAACAGACAACGTTTTGTTAGGAAGAAATTAATCAGTTTGGAAAATTGACAACAAAGGCCAGATGCGTTGTTTCATGAAATCTATAAACAACAATGACTGATTTCGGTTCGTTTTTGTAAAGATCAAAGAAGACGTTTTAATTACGCAGCAAAAAATAAAATATTGTTTAATTTTTGTGTCATTAAGAATCGCTTAGAATTCCTTATTGAGTCTTCCCTTTATTGTAACAACTGTGTCAACGTAATTATTTTTATGACAAAATTACTCAAGGCGATTCTTAACAATTTTGACAAAAGGGAGGTTGCTATGAGCAGTGGTGTAACTTTCGATCCATGTCCGGCAAAGACTGTTTTTGCCGTGCGACTGCGCCACTGGTTACGGAAACTCGTTATCCTTCCCCCTCCTTTGTTCAGTGCGACTGCAACGCTGGTTACGGAATTTTAGTGGTTTTTGCGACTAGACAAAGGAGGGGGAAACACGACGAGGCTTCTGTAACCATCAGGGCATAAGCAATGGGCAAAGAGGGGGAAGGACAACAAGACTTGCGTAATCAGCGCCACGGTCCCACTGGACAAAGAGGGGGGGAAGTACGATGAAACTTACGTAATCAGCTGCGTAATTGCACTGTTTACACCCTGTCTGTTTTCGTCGAAAGAAGGGGCCACCGGACATGGGTAACATGTCGGAAGTTACCCTACTTGGTCTTATCTACAGCCACCCGAAGTTTATCCAAATCTTGTTAAATCACCTTGTTAACTGAACTCAAACTAGAACCGAGTAAGATAGCACTAAGAATATTAGTTAAGACTAAACTGAAGTTGATGTTAAATTTTTCCAAAATTTATACTGCAAATGAAACTAAAACTGGTCGGGCAAGGCCAAGCGGTTTTGCGCTGGAAATAGACAACAAATTTAAATTTACGAGTTGAAAATTACATATATTACAATTAAAATTCTTATTGGTTTAATTAAGGCTGGTGGGCGGTGCATGAGTTATTGTCGCGGAAAATTGTGTAATCATAACTGGAACGGTTCTTTTATTAAAATAAAAAGGAGGTAATAAAATTCTCCCACCCGGTCAATTTAATTCTCTCCCTTTTACGTAAGAAACAGAGTTAAAGCCGGGACACACATGACCGCACCGAGCCCGCACCGCAAGTCGGCCGACTGTCGGTGACGATGACGGGAGACCACACTTGTCCGCACGTGATCCGTGTGTCGGCCGTGCTGGTCTGTCTCGTGGAGACAAAATATTGAAAAATTTTACAAATAGTGAATTAGGGATGGTAGCACTTGCTTTAGAAGAAGAAGATGCTAATTGGAGAATTTTTATACTCAGCATTCCTATATTTTTCGTTCGACTGGTCATATAGCACTGGAAACTTTCTTATCTCTTCGGTTAATTTTTCTACATACATTTTAATATTAATAATATTTATTATTATTATAATAATATAAAATATAAAAACTTCGTACACCGACATGACACCGCACCGTGCCCGTCAAAAAGTAAACAAAACTAGTCGGGCACGATGCGCCCTCGGTGTGGTGGTGTCGGTGCGGTGTCGGTGCGGAAAGGTGGGGACTACGCCGTACTTATACATTGTGCAATTCTCTAGCCGTGCGACGTCCAACACACGGGCGTCATACGGTGCGGGCTCGGTGCGGTCATGTGTGTCCCGGCCTTTAGTGGGAGTTATCGTCGTTAAGATAATTTAATGTAATACTGGGGCTGGATATAGGCGCCGCGCCGGCTGGGAGGGGCAAGGCCGATAATACCCCCCCCCCCCCACCTGAAGATTTGTAATTTGTTTTCTTAAAAGTTTTTAATATTTTCCGGAAAAGAACTTCAGGTTTCACTTTACATGCGGTGGAAAGAGACGGATACACAATTTATGCTTATTAGAACGATATACTTATAGAGCACCCCCTCCCCTCAATATATGTGATTTTCATACTTGACAGTTTTTAAATATTATTAGAGCTTTAATCGTCTGTCTATCGCAAACTAAGATATGTGATTTTCATACTTGACAGTTTTTAAATATTATTAGAGCAAGACCTTTGGTCTTTTTATAGACGGGGTGTACACAATTTGTGATTATTGCAACGATGTATTTAGCCTCCCCCCCCCCCCCCGCCCTAATCGCTGTAATTTGCGTACTTTGCATTTTTTTTTAAATTTCTGTAGTAAAATCTTTGGTTTTTCCAACACACAGAAGGGTTTTTTTTGGAGTTGGGTAATTATTAAATAGAATGGGGAAGGGGTGAGTATGAAAAAGTCCCACCCAGTCTGTTTATTTTTCTACCACTTACGCAACAAGCAAGGGTTGTGGAAGCGATTGTCGCTAAGATATACGTAATAGCTAGGTTTGGGCTATTATTACACACAAGAGGAAATGAAAAAAAAGTAAGAAAAAGTTCTACCTAAACTGTTGTACCTCTCTTCCATTTACCTAAGAAACAGGAGTAGTGAGAGCTATTATCGCTAAGACAAATATAATGGCGGAAGTTGGGTTAATACTACATAGAATAAAGTAGGGGTAAGTACGAAAAAATGCATCCCAGTCTGTTTAATTTTCTCCCACTTACCTAACAACCAAGAGTAGTGAGAGTCTGCGTCGCTAAGATAAATTTAATAGTGGGGGGTGGAAGGGAGGACAAAACAGGTGCAACTGTTCTTCTTAGAATAGTAGAAAATCTTTCCTGAATTTCGTTTTTATTTAAATCTACTTGTTTTTAAAAATTTCCTTAGTAAAATCTTTTGTCTTCTTATACACGAGGTGTACATAATTTATTATTGTTGCAACGGGGTATTTAAAGACCCCCCGTCATATAGCTGTAATTAAAACTTTTTGTAAGAAAAGCTTTGAATCTGTTTGTAACCCCTTCTCCTTATAAGAGATTCTGACAGCGTCCCTGGGGTTAGGTTATTATTATAAAGAATAAGGAGTAAGTTTAAAAAAATTCCTACCTAGTCTGTTTTACCCCACTTCCACTTAACTAAGAAACGAGAGTAGTTAGAGTAATCGTCGCTAAGTCAAATGCAATAATGGATTTGGTTTATTATTATATAGAATAGGAAACGAAGACGTAACAAAAACCTCCACCCAGATTGTTTACTTTTCTCCTGCTTAACTAACGAAACAGGGTAGTGGAAGTTATTGTCGCTAAAAGTATAATGCGGGGGTTTGGGTTATCATTTCATAGGATAAGGAAGGGGTAAGTACGAAAAAGTCCCACTCAGTCTGTTTAGTTTCCTCCCAATAATCAAACAAACAAGGATAGTGGGAGTTATTGTTGCTAAGACAATGTTACGTAGAATAGGGAAGGGAGAAGTACAAATACATACCTAGTTTTTTTTAAATCTCTTTACCTAAACTAGACAGAGGGCGATGGAAGGTGTGTGCGCTATCATCCCCAAGACAAATAAACTGGTGGGGTCGGCTTGTTTTTGATAGAATAGAAATTGGAGAAGGTATGAAAAGTTTCCACTTGTATGTTTTATTTCCCTCCACTTAACTAAGAGAAAAAAAGAAGGGGGGGTAGCATGAATCATAGTCGGCCAGAGGAATATAGCGGTAGGGACAAATCACACCCATTTTTTTAAGGTGATTGTAAAATAAGTAGGAAATGAACTTGTTGTTGCCCAACATGAGGATACATCATTTTGTTCTGCCCCCTTTTCTCCATGAAATTGAAACGTTTGTTACAAAAAGAAAAAGACAAGAGTAAACAAAAAAAAACTGGATCTTTTTAATAAAAAAATTCTAGTTTAAACTTTTCCGAAATTTATAACCTAGTCGTTTTTTTCATGCTTGGCAAGAAAAATATTTTGTTCAAATTACCTAAATAAAAAAGCGAAAAAATCTTGTAAAATAGCTGGACGAGCTTAATTTTTGATGCATTAATCCATTCAAACGATTATACAAATATGAACGTGCTGAAGAATCAAAATTAATTAACATTTCGTTTTGAAACCCGACAAAATCCGAATATTATGAATATTTTCCAGAACAAAATTCAGTGGATTTTTCACTCCAAGCTAAATGTATTTAGTCTCGTATTTAAATGGATATGTCGATTCTGAATACATGAATGGAATGTTTCAAATTTAAGGGGTGGATTTAACCGAGTTATTTATAGATCCATTTTCCATATCAAATAACGTCTCGTGTATTTTCCCCGCTAAGCCAAGTTTGTTTTAGTTGTAAAAATTTCAACGGTGTTTGGATTAAATATTAAAGCGGACGTTAAAAGATTAAAAAATGTTTAAAAAGAAAACGGAGATGATTAGGCTTCGTCGTTGATTACATGTAAATTTTGAAGCAGGTCAACCGTTTAATTGATTCGCATGATGATGATAACATTCATTAGCTCGACATTAATTCAGTTCAAATTTTAAGGTCACCTTTATATTCCTAATTAATAAAAGGGTATTTTTATTGAGTATTCTCGCCCTTATTTTACACACAACTATAACAGAGGTTCGCAAATTAACACCACGTTTAAATTATGTTAGTATTCAAAGTTGCGCCCTTTTTGAAGAAGAATTTAGCAAACTTCTAATTTAATTTGCTTCTCTATTTGTATTTGAAGTTATGTTGGAGTTTTAGCAGTAAACACTTGTTACAATTACGCTTAAACGCGAAATTCTATAGATAACTTGATAACTAACTAACTAACTAACTAGATCTACACAATGTCAAAATTAACAGTTTCATTAGGATTGTGATTACTAATAATTCCAGAAAATTAATTTACCCCCTTTCCATTTTCATTTCGTTCCAGATATCATACACAATTCTCGACATGCAAACGCTTTAGTAATACGAGCACCGTAGCTAATAAGAAACGTGACATCCGAATCTAGAAGGAAAATCGTTTTCGGCAAACCAACTAAATTTACCAGTCATAATAGCGTATGAAAGTCTAAATCGAGAGTGATTCTGGATAATTTTATTTATCGCCAAAGCCATTGACCAACACACGTTGAACGCATAAATCGGAAGGGTTTCAAATACCATCACCGAAATTCCGGACAGGTTTTGAAATTCCATTTCTCGGATTCGCTTTCCTGTTTACATCTTTCCAAATAAATTGATTGTATAGAAAGCGGGCACATTTGTGCAAAATTACTTTTGGTTATGACTCGTTTTCGCACAGAAAGAGTCAGAAAGTTAAAACGACCGTATAAATTTCCTTTTCCTATTGATTCGGAAATTTTGTTTTATTACTTTTCGCAATAACACCGAAAGCGCAGCATAAAATCACATTGTGGTAACATCGGACGGTTAGCTGTCATACGCTTCAGAGATCATAGAACAGAGATAATATTTCAATCACAGTCGCAAGTTGAACGAACTATGTACATTATTACAGTTCAGATTCTATCTTGAACAATTTTTCTTGTTTTCAATATGTGACATAAATAGAAAATTACTTCTGGTTCCAAAATTACTGTAAATTGATAAAATCGGGCAATTTGTTTATGGAGATACAAAAACCACGTTAATAATAAAATAAACTAATAGGGTTGCGAGGCAGTCTGTTTTTCTTCCTTTCTTCAACTATACAAAGGAGGTGGTAAGAGATGTAGGGGCTGTAGTCGGCACGACGAATACGGTGGTGGGTTCAGAAAACACATAGATTAAGGAAGGGAGTAACGAGTTTCCAACAAAGACTAGTTCCTTATCCTTTTTAACTGCGAAGTAGAGGAGATGGTAAGGGTATGAGTTATTTTCGGCAAAAGCAATGCGATAGGTTCCCACCGTCTGGCTCCGTCTTCTCCTTCCCCTTAATTACAAAAAAGAATATGTGATGGTAGGGATCAAAGTACAATATTAGATTACTGAGAGGAATTACAACTCCCAACCCACTCAGATTGTTTTCCTCTTCCTCCCTTCAGCTATGAGTGGCGTATAAATTTTCGTCGCCAAGAGGAATATAGCGGTGGGGTTAGGTAACACTAAAATTGCGGACGGAGACAATGCCAGCAGGCAATACCTCACTTAATCTAACACCCTCCCACCACTGCTCCCACCGCCTGCCATAAGCCTGTTTCTCGACCAATGAGAGCGACGCGCAAGAGATGTCTAACCCAATCTAACTTAATCTAATTTCGAGGGGGTCTAGCATTACTTAAATTAAGTAGGAGGACAATAGGTTCCCACTCTCTCTGTTTTGTCCTCCTTCCTTTTAAACATGAAAGGGATGTAGTTGGAGGTGCGCGGGTCATCATTGGTAAGACAAATGTGATGGTAATGCCAGCCTACATTATTAGATGAAAGACAGGAATTTTAAATCCCATCCATTCTATTGTCTTCTCTTTTAACTATGAACGGTATAAATATGTTTTCGTCAGCCAAAAAAATGTAGTGGTGACTGGCACGCTTTGATTTAGTACGAGGGATGATAAGTTGCCAATCAGCTTGCTTCTTTCTGCATTTTTCTTATCACAACAAGAAGATGGCGCAAAGTGTATAAGTTGAAATTGGCAAGAGGAATATAGTAGTGGGGTTGGTGCACACTTCAATTACCATAGGAGATGATAATTTCTCACCCAGTATATTTTCTTCTTCACGCCCCTTCCTATAACGTAGGAATGGCGGGAAGTAAATAAGTTATAATCGATAAGAAGATTATAGTGGTGGGATCGGTACAAACTTCATTTTAACATGAGTATTAATAGGTTCTTACTAAGTATTTTTGCTTTTTAATCCCCTTAGCTGTACCATAAGTATTATAATTACGAGAAAAACCATAACTACGTGAAGAACCATAAAAAAGTGATGGCGAAAAGTGTATAAGTTGTAATTGACAAGGGAAAGATAGTGATGGGGATCAAGAAGGGAGACGATAGGTTATCGCCATGTATCTTGCTCCCCCCTTCTTCTTTACTATGAGAAATGCTGGTAAGGGGGTGTACGAATTATCATGGGCAAGAGCAATATGATGGTAGATTGGCATTACCCCCTGGCAAAGGAAAAAGGTGATAGGTTCGCTACTAGACTGGTTTCCCTTTCCCTCGTTTAAATCAAGAAAGGGAGACGGCGAGAGAAGTACAAGGCATTCTGGGCAAAAAATGAGGGTACGTATTGCACTTTGATTAACAAGTAAGAAAAAGGAGAGGGGAGGGTATTTTTAAAAATTAAAAATGGAATATATTTACATCTTAATTTATTATTAGACGTATGTTAATACAACAGTCTAAAGAAACAAACCAAAATCTTATTTAAAAAAATAGAATAAATATAAACAACACTCTTAGCGAGATTTAAACGAATTTTATTCGAAATCTAAACATTTCCGAAAACATCATTTTAGTTAATTGCGGTTTATTTGTGATGAAACTTTTCCTCGCTATAACTCAATAAAACTTTTTTCAGGTCTGACGATTCAAGTTCAAAAATAACATTATGACTGTTGAAAGTTTTAAGTGGATTACCGCCATACAAGTAATAAATATCGGTATTCTGAACATATTTGTTAAGGCTGATAAACATTTATTTTTGCGTGCAAAATGATGAAAAAATCTCTTAATAGGTAGTTTGTAGTTTCGGTGCAGTT
The DNA here is from genome assembly GCA_958336395.1 of Ctenicera cuprea. NCBI lineage: Eukaryota > Metazoa > Arthropoda > Insecta > Coleoptera > Elateridae > Ctenicera > Ctenicera cuprea. The sequence continues at coordinate 5,754,842 of OY284492.1, read as the reverse complement.
TTAATTAAATTCCGTTTTAAATTGACAAAAACCTTATTCTAGATCGCGTTTTATGGGATCATAAGGTATTTTTCTATGAATATTTTTGAAGTTAAATTAATAACAGGAGCACAACAAAGCCGTGTTCGCACTTTCACTTCCCCAAGCTCATGAATCAATAAACGACGAGGTGACGAGACAAATATTAATTGCTGTGTTTCTAATAGTTACGTTTTCCAGGTCATAAATTATGAATTCTCGTTACAACAAACGTATAGCTGCTAGCACAAAACGACATAGAAACTGTAAACTAATTCTAGTAAACCAACTGATAGGAATCTCCGTTGTTTGTCAATATTGCACCTAATAATCATCTTTTAATAATTTACATCAAATCTGTCCTCAAAATTGCTTTTCTTACAGCAATATTATTTGGAAAATGTTAATAAAATTAGGACATCTATTAATATAAATAAAATAATAATTTAAAACTTCAGCAGACATGTATTTTAACTTTACACCTGACCTTGCCATGTTTGCAAATAAACTGAATTCTTATTCGAAAACTTCTAATAATGGCGAATTCATAGGATTAATTTGCTCATGCATTAAAGTTACAGTTTATTTTAAATGCTTCTTTTATGTTGATCCCTATTTATCCCTTATAGAAACTTCCTTGATATGTTATAATCCTGAAACCCTCTCTGTATTTACAGCTTCACTTTGCTCTCGTCATTGTAGTTATGAATATTTAATATTAATGTTTAGGTGGCTTTGGGACCGACGCGACGCCCTAAATACCTACCTCACCCGAAACAGCCAAACTTACTGACCACACCTTGAAACACACCGAGTTACACAATAACAATTTTTTTTATTTATATAGAAATATGACAATGTTATTTAGAATGGTCAATATTTACGAAAGCAAAAGCACAGAAATTATTTGTTTTCAGGCTTATTTTTCATCAACAAAATTGTAATACTCTGTAGAGCCCTTGATAACCTAGAGAATAATTTTATCGATTGTTCGGGGTTGAGATATTTTCCTCTTTATTAACTTTCTACGTTCCTCTTCATCCGACTCATTTATCTAACTTTGCCTTCTTCCAATGTACAATGCCAAACCTACGCAACTTTGTTCTGTTCCTTAGATCGAATACAACACAGTTGCAGCAATCCATTGTCCTAAATTCAGCTCCTTGATCTATTAGCCGATTAAACTTCCTCGTCAACTCAACAGCTACTTGATATTGTTGAGTCAAACCGAACCTGAGGAATATTCCCTCACGGTTGTCAATAAATCAGGAAGTTTAACACTAAACGTTTTCTGAACGAACCCAATTTTATTCATTTTCGACATGACGTTAAATTAAATCACCACAAAAAAGCAAAAAACCTAATTTTCGCGTAAATGTCTCGTCGAACATAAGGTAAACAAATTTGTCAACGCAACAATAACCGAGAATGTAAACGATTTAGTGTCAGTATGCATAAAACAATGTCAAAGTGTTGCAAACTTGGGAAATCTAGAGACGAGACTATCTACAAACCACCGACTAAGGCACGCCAGTCTTCCAGGATGAAGTAAATTATGCAAAAGTCCGGAAAAGTTTCTGATAAGCTCGTCTATTGTAGCAAAGCCACTGGGGGATGTAGAGATTCGCATCGAGCAATATTCCGCTCTGTTAAGATCGCAAATTTGTTTAATTTGATTAGGAATGAGTTTAACTTGCTTTGGAAAGACTTTAATCCCACTTAAGTGTATTAGGAATTTGGTATTTATTTACAAGACATTATCACCCTTTTGAGCATAAACTGTAATTTCTTTTTGTTTGTTCCATCCAAAATTGTATAGATTTTTTGAAACACTTCAAAGTGAAAATGGAAATTTTGCGCAAAATTGAAACTGTTTGTACAAAGAAGCAGGATGTTGTGTTCCGTACTAATCTCTAGCCTGTTGCTTCGAAAACGATCGGTTATGAAAACCGGGGAAAATTTACATTTAAAATTTTAGAGAAAACCACCCCAAGGAATTTTCTTTGCTGCGGGTTACGCGGAGAATGCAAGCTCACCGATAAAATCAATCATCAGGTCCTTTATACGAAGATGATGGCGAAATGAGGAAATCAGGCGGGACTGAAGAATTTGGGAGTTTTAAAACATCGTAATAAAGTAAGAATTTATACGAATACAAGCAGAGAAATATTTGACAAAACGGGGGAACAATTGTAGCATTTTGCTTGGATATCCAAGTCGTAAAACGCTGGTGTTCTTGTTACGACTGTTCTCTGTTTTCGACCGCGTTATATCGTCCGTACGGCAAAGAATTCCCCATTATTTCTCCATTCATTACTGCATTCCGCTCTGGGACGTGTTTACTGGAAGAAGGAGGAAGAGACTTTGTTGTCTCGAATTCCGGTTGGTGCTTTTAAAGAAAATTATTAAAGCCAACGCAACGGTGTGGATATAAGAACAACTAAATCTGTATTAAAATATTCAACGAGGAAGTTGTTTAAATACAAAAATAAAAAAAGAATCCGAGCATGCAAGTTCTAAGCGAAACTTCTTAGCTTGTTCTCACTGAAAGCGTTTTTCCCTTTAAAACCTTAAGACATTTAAAGCTCTTTACAGCAAAGACGACACGTACACTTGTGTTGAAGAAGATGTAAAATGTTGCAAGGAATGTAGCAATGTTAGTATTTTTTACAACTGATTATTTATTGCAATATTAAATAATTGCTGTTCTGCACGATTACGTTTCTTAAACAAATATTCGCATCACTTAAATGATTTCACGTTACAACAAGATAACATTATACGTACAATTCTTACTCTTCAAACGCTCAGCAAACTGTATTAGTACATCCTCCTCGCACTCATGCTTTAACGTTTTAAGGTTAGTTTTGAAACGCGACTATTTATTGTATAAGACGAAATGTTCCTTAGATTGTTGTAGCGAAGTTTAGTATGCAACAAACAACAAAATTGATATTGTGGAAAAATGATATCGGTATGATAAATTAACAGAATTAGTTTAGAGTTCGTAAAAGTGCACAAGATTAGCTTACACGAGCTTTTACGGTTATTCTAGTTTATTTTAATTGATTATCAATAGGTTGAAGCATTGTAACTTTATTATAGCGTGCTTTAAAACTATGGAATAAAATTCATTTGTTTGATTCTACTGGTAATTCTGCGTAAGAAATTTTTTTTATCGGAGGGGTACCCATTTAGTTTTCAAAAATTCATAGAAAGCGCCACACTGAAATTAAAGCTTTCAGAAAACAAAACAAATTGTAGTCAATCTTCCGTTCGAACAGCCTACAAAGTTTTAAAAAAATCGTGTGGGCAGTCTTTGTATAATACTTTCTTTAATTTCAAAATTTTGAAGATTTTCGAAATTAGTTTTGTTTCAGCCTATGCCGCTCACAAAAGGCTCTTAAACAAGTTGTAGTTAATCCTGATCAGTATTTTTCGAGTAAATGGGCGTGAAAGTCGAGTTTTTCAAAAAGTTGTAGGAGCCGCCATTTTGAACCTAGAGAGTTACAAGTTTACGATTTGCCTTAAGCTCTTCTCTCATTTCACCGTATGTTAGATTTCTATGAAAAAAATTTATAGAGGCAACCCTACGATGTTGCATACCGTATAAGAATAGTAAGAACGGAACCGAACGCCCTACAACTGATTAGATGCGCTTCGGATTTCGGAATAAAAATCGATATAAAAGGTTTATTTATAAAATATCAAAAATTGGCAAAGAATGAAAAATATACTTTTTAACTAGAGCTAATTGATAGGCGAATCACGTAACTGCTGGAAAAAAAGTTGTTGATATTAAAAAGTATCGTTTTTCTTTTCATAATTTTTATAATAGTTGAAAATCCTTGCTGATCCCAATAAACTATAAATAGTCTATCAAACTGATAAATGTTTATGACGGTCGGCGTTTGCGTTTTTGAATAATTAATTAATCTACTTCAAACTTTTCAAAAATTCCTGGAAGGGGTCAGAGTAACATTTGGGGAATTAGTAAAAAATAAATTTGTAGTTTACTACAAGCTCTATCGGCTAAAAAATTTTAAAAAACATCGTGTGGGCAGTTATTGAAAAATATTGTTGATAAGATTTTCAAAATTTTGAAGCAGCGCCATTGCGATTGTTGTCGGATTTTCAAAATTAAATTTTCTTTATCGTATACAACCCATAAAAGGCTCTCAAACAAGTTGCAGCTGATACCGATCAGACTACTACTTTTTGAGTAAATGAGCGTTAAAGTCGAGATTTTCAAATAGTTGTAGCGGCCGCCGTTTTTCTTGTTTAAAATTTAAATAACGTGGTTATTTATATTTTTCTAAAGCTACAGAGTTCGATAAAAGCGTTTTTAATTTGCCTTGAGTTCTTCTTTCAGGCTTTGTGCTCAAATTTCTAATATCTACTTTTCGAAAACAATGCTACCAAAAAAACTTCCGGTTTTCGGTTCGATTTTTTTTGAAAAGCTTAACTAGAATTACAGTTTTCGATATACCCTTTGATTTAAAATTTCATCAAAATCGGTCCAGTACTTTCGCCTTTAGAGGCGTCACACACTCCTTACAAGACCTTGAAATTTCTACTCAGGTAGTTTATGATTTGTTGTTAGTTGTCCTTCTTGCAATGAGGGATTCAAAGAAGTTTATATATAAATCTTCTAAAGCTCAAAACACTTCTAAGTTATCGGAGCACATGCACATTTCTAAGATAAGTCGAAAATGTCTGGGTTTAAAAAGACTTCCTTACGGAGTTACAGCTTCCCAAAGATGGAAAATCTAATCTCTGCTTTAAATTGAGATAATTGATTAATATTTTGTTAAATAGTTTACTAGGTATTAAAGATTTACTTTTAACACTTCTCTTTGTTTAAATGTATTAACCAGGGGCCTAGGAAATACTCAAAGTACGTTAAGAGATAAATCGCTTACACTCTTATATCTACCCTCCTGGTTAATAGATACAAACGAAAACAGGCGCAAATGTAAACAATGATTAGAAAAATATCCCAACAAAATTTAAATCAAATATCACAATTTATTGCGGAGATGTTAATTAAAGCGTGATTAAACTGTCCCATTTTCGAGAGGCTGTAACTCCGTAAGGAACTGTTTCGGGATTTATTCGACTTTTTGTACTTAAATGACCTGATGAGCTTTTTATTTTCGTACAGAAAGTGATGCAACACTTTGTATTTAAAGCATTAATTTTGTTCAAGTACAGTGTTAGCCAATTTCTACCTTCCACGATATTAAGGAATGCAGAGCTATAGGAAAGTTCTATATTCGTTTTCAAGAGTTTCGGATTAGTGCCAACTTTTTATTATAGATTCTGTATAGGATGATAATAATGAAGAAGAAATTACATTTTCCAGTTTTCAGTTTAGTTTCCAATTTTATTTAATGATATCCGTATTTTCCACTGGGTGCATACTTGCTAACCCATTTTGTCAAACAAAACCATCCGAAACGTGAACATGCAGACATTACAAACCGACGTTTGTTAAACCACCTGTCTAACTTTCACTTAGCAAACTTGGTGGCCACCTTAACATTATCTATGCATGGGTTGACCTTCACCAAGTTTACCTACAGGAACTTCATCATATCTAACGCTGTGCATGCACAGTTACACTACGACAACTACTCACCCACTTGGAAATGCTTATTTGGAATATCAAATTCACCCTTTGAGTTATCTCATCTGACACCAGTGTGAGAGATTGTATTTCCTAGTTGTGTAACTGGTATTAAGGTTACAAAGTTAATTCCAGCAGTTTAGTAAAAAATAGCTTTCTACTAAATCAGATTGTTGTTGAAAGTTTCAAATATCTCTCAGAAAATACAATCATTAAGCAAGGTACAAGCAACAATTTGTGTAACAACCTGGATGCAGGTGAAGCGCACATGAAAATTTATGTTCCTAGGATATTTTAGCTAAAAATTCAAACTGTATTATTGTTACTTTAGCTGCTATGAGTGCCGTTTAGTCAAAAATTATAGTTTTTACATTTAAAAATTAACAAAAACTAAAATAAATGTTTATAAATTCAAAACGTGTCCATTTATTCCCAGTGCAGTAACAACATCTTCTAATGTCTTTGTAGTGACGCGGTTTAGATGCTGTGTTCTATGCAGAAGTCCCGGGTTCCAATCCTAGGTGGAATAAATTGTAGACTTATAGAGCTATAGACCAGCTACAATTTAGTTTATATCCCAGTGCTCTAACTTCTTTGTGGCACCTTTTATGAATTTTTGAAACCCATGAATTTGTACCCCTCCCCCCCCCCGTTTAATAAACGGGAATCAATAAAAATGTTTTGTTTAAACTTAATTGCTCATAAGTGATAGTAGAATAAAGTTCCCGAATTAATTTGTACATACGGCAATATTTGGAGGGGTGAACGTAATTTTTCCCTACCCACCCAATTTTTGGTAGACGAATTTGCCTTTCCGTTTTTGAGTTTTCTTTAATTCCAAGCAATCTTTTTCCAAAAAATCAAAAAATGGATTTTCTACGAAAAAACTTTCAGTGAATTCAGCGTACTATCAGTTTACTTTACAATATCCCTCTCCTTTATTTCTCCATTTGGGCGCGTGACTCAAGTTTACACGCACAGCTTCCTGTCGACCTTTGCTTCACTATTCTCTGTTTGTAGTTAAATAAATGAAAAGAATCTCACTAAGTTTCTACTGTTATTTTTATATGAAAGCTTTTGTATCATGTAGGTATGTTCTGCTCTGCTTAGTTTTCAGAGTAAATAAAACCGATACCTACATTTTCGTCATTGAGGTAGGCACTGGTAACACTATCAACCTTACTAGAGATATATAGATATATAGCCATTCAAAAAATTTATCCGAATACCCTAACTTCGTTCGATACAATTAAATATGCTTCGATCCCATATTTTGGTGACAAATCAGAAAAAATTTCTAAAATTATAAACAAAACAAATAAATATAACGTAAGCTTTAAAACAACTAGGAACATCTTAAACACTTTGTTTAATGCAAAATCAAAAACAGACGATTTGCTAAAATCAGGCATTTACAAATTAAATTGTTCGCATTGTAATTCGGTTTATATAGGCCAGACAATTAGAAATTTTGATATTAGGTATAAAGAACACGTACGTTGTTACAAATACAAACACCCACATAAATCCAATTACGCTAAACCCTTACTAGAACAAAATCATTCAATGACATCTAATAACACCATAAAATGTTTACACTTTTGTGATGATAAACGTAAATTAGATATACTAGAAGCTTTTGAAATTCACAAACATTTAAAAACTGTACCGTTAATGAATGAGCAAATTGATCTGTTAAATTCTCCTCTACTGGACGTTTTGGAATGAGAAATCAAGTCATCTGCAGACGATTACCAAGATAAGTAAAAAAGTTCTATTGCTATAACAACACTAACTGTTTACTTTCATATAACCTTTGACAATGGCATGTAAACATGCCGAAATACGTATAAGGTTTAAATAAATAGATATTGTTAAAGTGATTAAGTATTTTATATACAGATACTCATTATATAGTAACCATCTTGTTTTGTTGAATTTGAAATTTTGAAGTAAGTAATTTTCTTGGTGATTGCAATAACTAGCACAAAACAAAATAAAAATCCAAAACTGTTCAGAAACTATAAGACAAAACGTAGGTGCTTCTTCATTATATACAGCAACAAAGTTTTGATCTACAGTCAGTTTAACTTATAAAACGCAATCTGAAAAGTTTATAAATTTAACTTTAGCAAAGTTCATATTCAAGTTCCTTAGTGATTTAAGCCTCTTTTTAGTTTTCAAAGGCTTACGTCTAGTGCAGATACTCGTAGATTCAGCAATTCATTTGCTTGATTGCGGTGTATGTCATTAACCTGCCCCATTACGGTAATTAACTCAGTTACTTCCGAGACCAGAATTAACAACGCTCTTCTGTGAAAAAGGATATTTGTAACAATTATTCTGCGTTAGGGTTTGTTAGAAAGCCCGCAGTGGACTTTGTTGTCCATTTCTGCGTGGGATAAATTCCCTTTATAGATATAAATGCATGCACTAATTAAATCTGTACAGGAAATTTTGTTGTTGGATTCTGAAACAACCACCTGAGATTAGGTATGAATATTATAATGGGTGTTTAAAAATGTGGGAACAAATTTGATCGTTTCAGTATGCCTTAGATCACTTAGTTATTATTTCACGTGCACCTTGAAAGCGCTGCAATAATATTTCTTGCGTACTAACAGGAGTAGCATCTACAATTAGTTTTATACTGTCCTAAACATAAAAGTCTTTGGGATTAAAATCAGGTGACCAAGGTGGCCAACTTACAGGACCATCTCAACCAATCCAGCAATTTGTTAAATTCTGATTTATAAAATTTCTAGCTTGTTTGCTAAAACAATTACATGGAAAAAACCCAAATTTAAAAAAAAACAGTTTTTTGTAATTTTAACGATTCACCTATACTATAAGGTTTCTTTTTGGCAACTTTTCTATTCTGTTTAATTGAATAAAACGACTATGAAATATCAACGAATAGATATGGTTTACAATAAAAAATAGTTTAAAAAATAAGCAGGGGGAGAAGGGTTCTACTCCAATATAGCCCTTTTAAAATGCCCTCCTCCACCGTCAATATTTCTCTTCTTTGATCCTCGCATAGTGGAAATATGTAAAAATAAAGAAGTTATCGAGGAAAACTTTTTAAAGGTTTCTAGAGAAACTCAAAGTAAAGCTACATTTGGCAAGAGGCCTAGCAAATTAAGCACGCAAAAGCCTTGAAAAAGCCTAATAGTGGTCGAAAGCTTAACTTAGTAAAAAAGTTGGTTAGCATCAATTTTCATAAAAGAGTCAAAGAAGAAGGTAATAAAAAATTTCTCTTTGGGGAATTTATATAAAAAAAAAAGCTTTCAAAGAAAAAGCATACAGTGTAAAACTTTTATCTACTTTATTTGCAATTCATATCCAAGCTATGTTACGTCAACAAATCAACGGAAAATTTTCATATGTTTTATAGTTATCAAATATACATAAAGAATTTTTTTAAACAAAATAAAATTAAATGTGCTTTAAACCTCAATAGGTCAAAGCTTTCTAATAAATCCTAAACCGACTGAAAAAATTATTATAATATTATCATAACAGTGTGTAAATTAAGTAACGCATAAATTCATTTACTCAGCTATTAGAAATTTTTGAGAAAAATGCTGGGACAGTTCAATTTTTATTTTCATTTTGGCACATTTTTGAGTAAAACTATTTTTTTGTAAACTTTAAAATGGCGGCCGTGCGCCATCTTGGAAAACCATTTTAAATAGAAAGGGGGGTCTTGCGACGGCTCATTTTAAAGCTATTACTGAGGAGAGTACAGGTGTAAATTTTCAAATATTTTTATCCACTCAAAACCAAATGGCGGCCTGTCAAACTTTACTTGTTTACTTGTTGGAACAAAATTAGAAGTTTAATGTAATAATGAATAACAATTTAACCTATTTATTATTGTTCTTTTGGTCCCCGTCTGCCTATCCACCTCCCTGGAATGTTTCATTTAAATAAAACTGGTAAGACTGGTACTAAATCTAGATACCTGGAAACGAAAGTTTTTGTAAAAAACAAAAAATAAACAATAATAAATAGGTTAAATTGTTATTCATTATTACATTAAACTTCTAATTTTGTTCCAACAAGTAAACAAGTAAAGTTTTGACAGGCCGCCATTTTGTTTTGAGTGGATAAAAATATTTGAAAATTTGCACCTGTACTCTCCTCAGTAATAGCTTTAAAATGAGCCGTCGCAAGACCCCCCTTTCTATTTAAAATTGTTTTCCAAGATGGCGCACGGCCCCCATTTTGAAGTTTACAAAAAAAATAGTTTTACTCAAAAATGTGCCAAAATGAAAATAAAAATTGACCTGTCCCAGAAATTTTCTAAAAAATTGCTAATAGCTGAGTAAATGAATTTATGCGTTACTTAATTTACACACTGTATAATATAAAACACCCCCTATAGTGAAAAAAAAGCTCTGTTTGTAGTAGGGCTTTTTAATTACACAAGTGATTATACTTCATCGATACATGAAGAAGGATTATCGTTTCTATTATATGTGCGGCTAAAGTAGGTAATCGGCTTAATTAATGTCCGAACCATTATTTGTTGTATCATCAAAGTTATTTCCTCCATGGCTATAGAAAAGCGGCTATAATCCTTGTAATGTAGCTTCTATTGTTCTCCTGGTACGAGATTTTACAGCGGGTTAATCAAATTTAACGAACGTGCAGGTAAAATTGTGATCTAAGAGTTAAAAAACGCAAAATTAACTCCTTTTATGTGTTTCCGAGGCTCTAAAAAGACATTTCCTACGCCATAAGTCTGCAATTTAATCGTCTTATTAAAAGACGTTGTGGGCAATAAGAAATTGCTATTTGTAAATAGAAGACCTTATTTATTTGCACCAAGAGATAGTTTCGCTAAGTGCTGCACAAGAATTTGCTTTCATCTCTTCAAATGTGTGGGCGGATTGTTGCGTAATGAAATTTGGTTCAAATTTTTACCACATAAAATTCTTTTTCGTTGCTTTTATGTAATAAGACACGTGTCAAGGACATTTTTACACAGGAGCTTATGTGTGAAGAAAAGCGTCCTTTATGAAGAGTAATTTATGTTCTGTGTTCTTTGAATTTGCAATCCGTGAAGCTTACAGAATGTAAGCCGACTTGTCGTTTTTTTTTTCCACGATTTAGCGAGCTTTTACGTGTTTCCTTTTATGCGTTTGCTGTTTTGGTATCGTCAATTTATGACGAAAATAATAAGTACGTAAATGTTAGATACCTTATGAAAATTTGCGGTCAAATTAAATTAAAAATTAAGACGAACATAGAACAAAAATCGACAAGTAAGTCGATGCAGAAACGGCGACGTACTCAAGCTGTCTTTTATGGCAATTTAAGAAATGTTAAAAATTAAATAATTTTAAAGGTTTTTCACAGTTTTCTAATTCTTAGAATATAATTTTTTTTAGAAGGGCAGAAATTTCATCGAGAGTTTTCAAATAATTATTTTTAAAGTTGGATATCTACAAAACGTTAAACTCCGAATCATTTTTGTTTTTATTTTTAATTGTTTTGGAATGGTCGTAGATAAATGGTAGTCTTAAAAGAAGAGTTAACGCCGGTGTATGCTTGTGATTTAGTGATCTAGTGATTTAAATTAATTAAATGAAACCAGTGTTTTATTGCAAGTAATATTTTTAAATAAATCATGATTTAAATCAAAATATCAATATCGGTATAACAACTGGGTTATTTTTGAAAAACGCAAAAATTGATACTTTAGAGACACTCCATAATTTCCAAAGTTTTCGAAAACTCAAAAATATAATTATTAAAAATTTGCAAATTATCAAAAATTGTAATAATTTTTAAAAACTTGATATATCTTCAAAATTTTGAAAATGTTACAAACTTTCAAACTTCTATGTCTTTCAAATATTAACAAATTTTTAAATATTATTAAAAATATACAACAATTTTAGTAACTTCAAATATTTATAAAATTTTATAACATTGTACAGCAAACCAAGTTTTAGTAAAATCTTTTTAAAAAATCAAATTTTTAAATTTTCTTCAAATAATACATATTTGTAATTTTTTCAAACGTCTGAATTGTTCTAAAATTGTCAAAGTTTTTGATATTTTATCAATTTTTAATAATTTGAACAAATGTTAGGAAAGTCCCGTGGCGGTTAACCAACAGCTTCTTTCCCTAACTTTACTATCGTTATCTATCCGAATATATTAGCCTTTTAATGTTTACATCCACGTCGTCTAAAAGCAAATCCTTAATCAAATCACTTGCACTGTATTTTCTTCTGTTGATTAGACTCGGACGCACCCAAAATGTCCGTTTCTTTTTATTTTTATTTTTGTTCGAAATGACAATAAACGCGGCAGCCAAAGCGGATTTGTCAATATTTGGCTGCCCATTTTGCAGATACAGGTCATAAATTCAATACCCATAACCTTTCACTTCTAAAGGCAAGTAACGGATATAATTTAAATATGTTAGAAGCAACTGAAATAAAAAAAAACACGAAAACGACCTTTTAAATTTTGACTTGTCACTCTTAAACGACCGTTTACTTGATTTAATTCAAACTTCAGAAAACTGACCTGCAGCTTTCACCACTTGTCCTTTATAGTCCGTAAATGTTCCTTAAATATTTCCGTTATGTTTGCTTCAGCCTTAGATTTTAGAGTTAGTTAGCATTTGCTACTGTAGATGATTACATCGTAATCGAAATGTACATATAGCATGATCTATATAATAAATTTATGAAGAAAGACTTGAAGTTTTATTTCATAATTTATAATATCTTCATATAACTCACAACATTGATCGATAATGCATGCCTTTTTATTTAGTAAATAGGAATCGTTTGAATTTTTTTTATGCTAAATTGCTCACAATTGGTAATAGAATTAAATGAACAACAAAATTTTCATGTGGAAATGGGGAGGGGAAAATTATTTATTATATTAGTAATTTAATTTTACTTGCAGCTAAACGCTGTGGATTTATTATAATTTGTTTTTGTGCCATACACGTATAATATACGATCGTATACCATTTTTTGTTAGCCTATTTATTTGTGATTACATTATTTTTTTAAGGACTGGCACCAAACAAATATTTGATTTAAATTCATTTCTGCGTAGCTATGCTGGCAAATATTCTACCTTCTTTTTCTAAATTTATGTTTATTTCAAAAGTAGGTTAGATGTGACAAGTAGTTCCAGAGATTTTGCGTTAAACACGCATACGTACAGTCTATAATTTTTTTAAACCACCGTTTTGTGTTCCTGGAGGTTCAAAACATGTATTTCCGTTAAAATCTTAAATTTTAAAATTCTCGCGATCACAATATATTTCCATACTGGAAGCATGGAAAAATACAAAAACGTACAGATTCAGCTAGTTCTTCTTGAATGCTAGCTAGTAATGTATATGCAGCAGTTTTATTTACCAGAATGTTTGTTACTGTTAGGCGAGCTCCCAATATGTAGGTCAATGAGTTGTAAAATCCGTAGCGTACGTATTTGTATATCTTCTAAAATGTATGAGCAAAGACCGTTCTCGTGTCAGTTGCCCGACAGCTTTTTAAAAGTGATAAAAAATCAACGCCCTAGTAATGGATGCTGTTTATAATAAAATTGTAATAGGTACTGTTTTGTGTGCAAAGCTATTATTATATTAATCAATTGTTGTTAAAAGAAATTACATAAAATGTGCTATGCGCCATGCCAACGCGATAAATATACATATCCGAACCGGTAGAATTAAAGTAAACCTAAATAACCAAATTATACCAACAGTAGTGACAGCAACATAAAAGTTTGCTAAACACAAAGAACAAACTGAATGGAGATGCAAGGGCTCGCCGCCGTCGTGTTATGGTAAGACAGTGATTTATTATATAAATAGATAAATAGATGGATAGACTATTTGCTTAACCGTATTATAATAACTTAATGTGGTGTTACTAAGATGTCTATGGGCTCTACCACAAACCTTAGCCTTAGATATCGACCTTTTGTAGAAAAATTTAGTATATGCAATCCTACACGTTGCTCATAAATTCAATTCTAAAATGGGTAGCATAAACAGAAAAAAAGAAAAGTTTGACGATATGCACATACACACACACACACACACATACATTATCCTCAATTGTGACAGATTTGAAGCCTATACACACCGATATACACCGATCTGTAAATTTTTGACACCAGCCATGTATAAGCATATTTACAAAAAATTATAAAGTAATATCAATAAACATGGTAAAAAATTTAATGCAAATTTGAAAATGTAGGTCAAGAGAAGGTAATACATAAAAACTCACCGAACGCTTGTGAAAAATGCTGAAATAGAATTTATTTCCACAATTTCTCAGCAACTTAAATTACTAACTGTATAAAAAAATTGTGTAGGTAGTACTTTTATTTAACAGCAGTAAATCATAGTGGGTTAACAAATAAACAATCAAATTTTGCCACCCTTTTTATCTCAGCTCGTTTTAATTAAAAAATAGTAGTTAAGTTACACCAGAAATCATCAATAATTTGTACTGAAAACACTTTAACTCACTTCATTTTGTTTTAATTAATAATCAATGGTTGAAACTTGTTTTCGAACATAACGTATCGATTAGTTTTGACGAGAGAGTTCCTCATCTGTTCTAAAAATAAGTATCGACCTGCACATTCTTCAATATTTGAGAAAATATCAAGTTTCCTACACGATGAAAGTAAGGAACTTTGCAACCGTCTGCTCAGAAATTTCTTGTCTGAGTTTCTGGAGGTCGATCTCTCTAATGCAGATTTAAACCTTTAATCCACCCCCGCTTACGTCTTTGTGGCTTTACAGTTTGCGTATGTAAGCATACGTCACGCAATCATATTTGAATTTGCACCACTTTAGAAACTGCTTTGTTATTGTAAAAGTTTAATATTAAATCCCAGCAAACGGGAAATTTAATGTAATTGGAAAATTTATCAATTTATCACTGGGGAAACTTGAGTAATGAATTAAAAGGTATTTATTTACTGAAATGACAATTGACTTGATGAAAGTTTTCGATTTGCGTGGGTGCAGTTATTAGTTTAACGAGGTTCAGAAAATAATAACTTCGTTACAATTAACGTAGTATTCTAGGACGTGGCGTGTAATTATGCTTATGTACGTATTAGACAGTTCAATGAGCACGTTATTATGTGAGAGAAAAACATGTAATTAAATTAAACCTTTCTGTCGCATATTGTCATTAATTACAAGTTTATACGCACATAAAAAAATATGTGGGTGAAAAATAAACTTTAAGAGCAAAAAATTAGAAATTATTCATGATTTTAGTTTTCCTATTTTTGCTTCTTAAAATTAAGAAAAAGTTAACGTATTAAAAGACATTTAATTATCTACTAGCAAATTTAACGTAAATATGCGAACAAAGTGGTTAGGTCTTCCTTTTGGTGGCGTCGATATTACAAATAGGGTAAAATTGCATCGCTTCGTTAACACGATGTTTAAATACTGCGGTTGTCAGAAGAATTTTAGCGAAGCTTCACGTTAAGCAACAATGAATAAAGTCTTTGGCTAATTAAAAGCATGAGGTAGGAATCAATTACACAATATAATTTTAAAACACAGTTTTACTGAAATTTTGCGTCAGTTAAGTCACTATTGAGTAAATTTTAACTTTTTTGTACCTACTTTTGTTATAGGAAAGTTTTGATTGCAAGCCAATTTTCGAATTCAAGATTTTGACGAAAATACACGTCTTAGACCTTCACGAACCCAAAATAGTATTTTTTTTTAAATGTCTGTCAGTGAGTGGGTGTGTGGGTGTTCGCTCAATAACCCCCAAATGGATGGTCTAATTTCAATGAGCTTTGTAATGTACGGTTGCCTCAATAATTTATTAAAATTAAGTTTTAAAACAAATCTGAACCCGGAAGCGGAAGTTAGACACGTTTTTTGGTAGCATTTATACCCTAAAAAAAATTATAAATTTTAAAACGGAATCTGGTAGAAAACTTTAGGACAAATCTAACGCTTTTTTCCGAAATTTCTAGCTTTAAAATGGCTGTCGCTGCAATTTTTGAAAATTGTGAATTTAGCGCATTATTACTCAAAAATTAACGAAGCATTACGCCTAAACTTTTCTGACTTTTACCAACATTTACTACTACAATAACATCTCTCTACTCTTACCACTGTACCAAAGGCATAGCGGCATAATAGTAATAATATAACAACGCAATGCCACGTGATACTAAGGCTTAGTGAGAATCTTTTCATTTATTCAACTACTGACTACAAAGAGTGGATAGTGAAGCAAAGGTCGACAGGTAGCTGTGTGTGCGTAACTTCTGTCATCAACGCATGGGAGTCAGACAGAAATTGAGAAAGCGAGTGATGTTATAAAGTAAACTGATAGTACGCTGAATTTTTGCGAAGAAAATCAGTTTTTTGATTTTGTGGAAGAAGATTTCTTTGAATTAAAGAATCCCAAAAAAGGACAAAATCGTCCACCAAAAATGGGGTGGCCAATTTGATATTTTCTCAAAAATTGAAGAGTGGATCGATACTTATTTTTAGAACAGATGAGGAACTCTTTCGTCAAAACTAATCGATACGTTTTGTTTGAAAATAAGTTTCAACCATTGATTTATAATTAAAAACAAACTGAAGTCCGTTAAATGTTTTCAGTGCAAATTATTCACGATTTCTAGTGTAACTTTGTCACATAAAAACGAACTGAGATGAAGAGGGTGGTAAAATTTGGTTGTTTATTTATAACCCACTGTAGTTAACTGCTGTTACATTAAAGTACTACCTACACATTTTTTTGTACAGTTAGTAATTAAAAATTGTTGAGAAATTGTGGAAATAAATTCTATTTCAGAATTTTACACAAGCGTTTTTATATTACCTTCTTTTGACCTACGTTTCCAAATTTGCAATTACATTTTCACCAAATTTATTTATATTCCTTCATAATTTTTTGTAAACATGTTTATACATGGCTGGTGTCACAATTTTACAGATCGGTGTATATAGATAGGCTACAAATCTGTCAAAATTTGGGGTGATGCATATGTGTTTAGGTGTGTATGTGTGTATTGCCAAACATTCCTTTTCTATTCATGCCACTCATTTTAGAATTGAATGTATAAGCAACGTGTGAAAGTGCATGTAACACAACTTAGTAACTCCACATTAAGTTATTAACAATAAGGTTAAGCAAATAATCCACTTATTTATAATTTAAATTACCGCAACAAGACAACGAGCTCGGCACCTCGGCAAAAATTATTACTATATCACAACGGTAAACCTTTGGAGTTCTACTTGTTTGTTTTCAGCAAACATTTATGTTGCTGTCACTACTGTTGGTATAATTTTGTTATTTAAGCCTACTTTAGCTGTACCGGGTCGAAAATGTATATTTATCAGACTGCCATGGCATCCCACATAGCACAATAAATTAATTTTTAGGTACAGCAATATGTAGGGGGGTTAACTTTCCCCCTCCTTCCCTATGTTTAGCAAACAAACTTGTCAGCTACAATTTATATAGAATTAAACCAATCTCCATGAAATTTATTAAACTAGGAATACGATTCACGGTCCGCTACACTAGCAAATTCTGTATTTAATTTATTATTCCAAAGAAACGTAAGGCATAGCCAACTGGTTCCGCTAGTATCTTGTTATAAAAAACATATTTGAAAGCACTAAAACTACGAAGCGAAACAATTTAGATATTCAAACAAGTATTGCTCAAAAGCCAGCTACGTGTTTTTTTTTTAATTTTGCAAGTTCTTGGAGCTAGGACGTAGTTGCAATAATTTCCCTATAATGCCCAAGTATTATTACTAAATAAAGTAAACTACTGTTAAGGAAGGAAGGAAACGAGAAACTGATGCAAAACTTAGCCAAATCAAACACAAAATTTCTCTAAATGCAATTGATTAAACTAATATCATAATTCTGTAAAGTCATGAGTCAATAGTTGGCAAAACCAATTTTGTGTGCGTATCGGTATCAAATCGGCCCAACCTCAACGTGATTGTGTTCATAAATATGCAGAAAAACTACAGCTAGGAGATTAGTTGAAAAAGACATCTGTAAAATACGAATAAAAATTAATGAATCGGAATCCAATAATGGGGATACAATACAATTCAACAGTTTTCACATTAAGCATCCAAATATGGATCTAACAACCACAAAATCGATCATAAAACTCGTCCGGCGGAAAGAGCTTATTTTTTGGGGAAAAGAGGTTTTTGCATGCTTGCACGTCACAAACACACACCTCACATTGTTATCGATTTCATTAATAAAAATACCCTTTTTGCAACACGGCATGTAAATAATTAGCATTTCTATCATCTATGAAATATTTTCGCCCATCAGAAGCATGTTAAAACGTAATTAATTGAAAGTCGGTCCGTTAGCACTAACACTAAAGTTAGTTTGCGCTGTTTCATATTTAATTAACATGTTAAATGTATTGAGCTAACTAGTTAAATTATTCTAGCCGAACAAGTAACAAGTACATCGGCAAACTACTCCGAATAGAGTTTTCCTTCAAAGGCTGCTTTGAAGCAAACCTCTTTTTGTTATTTCATCCGATGCGGATGGATTTTCTCTATTATTTTTAGCTAACTAGGTGCCTCTTACATAGACATGCCTTCAGGGGAAGTTTTATTATAACGCCAACAAACGCAGCAAACAATAAAACGATCTGTTGAATGTTTAAGATGTCGAGTTTATACTTTCTGAAGAGTTTCGAGGGGCTCTGTAGTTCTTGCACCGCATTTACATCAAATACAATAGTAAATACGTTTCTGGAAACTTTTCGTCGAGAAAAGTTAGTGGAAAAAACTTGAATAATGCGATTTGACTATATAAACTGTTAGCATAAGGAATTGTAAAGAATAACTTACCACAGTTTAATTGAGGTTTTTCTGGTTTGTGTTCAGTCAGGATTTGGCTGAAACAAAGATAATTGTTTTAAATGTCACCGTTGTCGATACATTGTAACTAAAATTAAGAAAATTACATAAAATTGCTAAAAGTAAAAAAAATACTAATGAGGAGTTTTTTGTAATTGTAGAAAAAAAAACATAATTTAAATCCAAATTCATTACATAATAATCCAGATGTATGTCGGTCCGCGAGGAGATTCGTGTAATAAAGTAACCTCGCAGTAAAATTTCATAAACAAAATAGATTTTTGAAGTAAATTCTGCTTTACTTCTTATTAAACAATTATTTATGTGAATAAATATTTTTTGACGAAAATAAATAAATTTGATTTGTGACGTCAATAAATAATTTGTGGGCGTCATAAACTCATCTTTTTGAGGTCAAAAAGCATTTACTGGCGTCGCAAAATATTTATTGATGTCATAAATTTATTTTCTAATGTCAAAATATTATTTGTAGATGCTTAAAATCTATTATTTGATGTCAAAATCACAGTAAATAAATGTTATTACCACAAAGGAGTTTTTGGCGTTGATAAATGAATTTGTGACGTCAATAAATGAATTTTTGACGTCGGAAACAGCTGCCACCATCGGGCTATATGTGGACTTATTACATATTACGACCTTCAATATCCCATTAAGTGGCAGCATTTTTCGACGTCAAAATTGATTTATTGGTTTTAAATTCATGATTTGACGCCAAACATTTATTATTTGATAAACCAATTATAGTTTTCAGGTGTTAAAAAATGACGTTTCATAAAATGGATCAGAAAATGAATTTTGACGTCAATAAATGAATTTTTAACGTGCTCTAGTAACGTAAAACGTGTTCTACACTAGAGAAAAAAATAGTTTTCTGTAAACAACCTCAATATTTTTTGACTTTTAATTGTTAAGGTCAAATACATTTGTTTTCTGAAATGTTCAAAATCTAATTGCTTTTACTCTAAGATTTTTGTATTAATAATTTTGTTTTGTTTTTGTGACTTTCGTGCAATAATCAGAAACTTGGAATGTGTTGTTATTAATCATAAATAGCACAGCAACGCTCTTGTTAATTTCAGATCTCTGCTTTCCTTAAATGAAGACATTTTTGTTCGATCTAATAATGTAATAAAGCTGTCTGGCGTCTAAAATGAAAACAACAAAAAATGCAATTTCTGGAATCTCAAAATAACAAACATATTTAGCTAGTAAATAAAACGAATTTTTGTAATAATTTCAAGATTTTAAAATATTTTTGAGCAAAATATGCATCAAAACTAAACCCTATCAAATTTTTCCTTTTGAGTCTTAATTATTTGTTCTGCCGAACAAAGAAAATTTTATAAATAAAACATATAAAAGAGGAAAAGAAATAATCAAAACATATTTTTCCACCTACACTCATCAAAATGTTTATTGTTTCTGACCTTAATTATTAATCTCTTTATTTAATACTAATCCTACTCAGCAGCAATAAATATCTAAAATAACTCAACTATATTAAAAAAAATCATTAGGAACGTAGCAAAAACTTTGACCTTCTCATTAATATTTTAGGTATGGAACTGTAAGTTGTTTATTTCTATTTTTCCAATAAGAATATAATTTTCTTAATGTATACACTTTATCATAATAGAATTCCAATTGTTGATAAACGCGCAAGTTGTTTAATTTTTTTCATTATATCGATCATCTATCAATCTCTAAGAACAAAGTTTGTCAGATACATAAAATATTGCTTGTTAATTTTAGATATTTTTATTTTTCAATTTTAAACGGTATTTAACAGTTATAATAAATTCAAGTAGTAGTAAGCAAGGTTAAAGCTACTTTTGTTTTATCAATTTGGCGAATTGGGTTCAAACAGCATTCGCCACATTGTGAAGAAGTTCGCACTTTTATAATTACAATAATTACATAAAAATATAATATTTAAATGTTCGTATTAGTTTCAAATTATGGCACAAAAATATAAAATTTGACTGGTGCATTTAGTGCCAATTTGGCGAATCACCCCAGTGGACAAACACATTTTGCTCACGGTAGGCGTTGTAACGGACACTTCTGTAATTTCAACTTGGTACATTCATCTTTCTTCGGAGTCTTAATTGGGACCAAAGTAGACTGGGTGAGTGATTTTACGTGTAGTGATCAGTAGCTCTCAGTGAGAGTTTCAGTAGATAAGCTATGAGGATTCTGGCTCAGGAATTGGGAAGCAACATGACAGTTAGCTGAATCGGTAATGTTGGCGACCATTTTAAACGCTGTCAAAAAGAGGAGAATGTTGTAACATGTTGTCAACCACCGAAGAGAACGGAAATGTGAATTAATCCTGCCGTATCGCTGAGGAGAATAAATAAATCAGTCATGTTATGCATGCAGACTCGGAGTGCTCGGTGCGAATACGAAGCCGTGTGCAAAATTTCTTGGCGGAGTTTTATCAAAACTTAACCTGTACGCCATGCATTTTTCTAAGATGGATCAGATAGATGAAATAATTTATTTCTCTGCCTGAGATATTTTTTTTTGGAAAATGCTTAAACAGAATTTGACTGATGCCTTACGTGTTCGTTCTTTAGCCCTTCACCTGCTTCAGTTTTTGTCGAACCTTTTCACAATTTAAATTTGCCGCCTTCAGCTACATCTTTTTACGTAACACAACTTGGTCACCTACATTCCCCAGTTCAACATGGCCGAATTAACATTTTCGCACCCCTCGGTGTCTCGCAACATGGCTGCAAACACGTAACAACGGGGCTGACAACATTCCCTGTTACTTTATAGCATCCAACTTAAAAGACTTCCAATTTCCACCTCAGGAAGTGCGTCACAACATGACTGCTTAAGCGTCATAATATAGCAGCGAACATTTCCACCTCTTCACAGCGTCCAACATGGCCCCTGACACGGCCGACTCAACTAGCTGTCACGTTGCGTCTCACTTTCTGATCCAGAAACCGCACAGCTCATCTACTGGTACCAAACACTTGAGTGTAGTAAGACCTTTGAAATTAAAATCCTGCTATAAATACGCTTACGTTTCTGTCACTACGTTTGAAAAACCCTACTAACCTTCTACTAACCCTTCTAATTAGGATACATGGCAATCGAAAGGCAGGTAAAGATGAGATCCAGAAATTAGAGGCGTATTTGCTGGCATTAGGAACGTGAACCCTAAGGGTGAGGTTTTACTTTGCCTGTTCAGGCCCATAGTCAAAGTGTCTACCCAGGGGACTCGCATTCTCGACGTGGTTAAGGTACCGGCCACCATGGGGACCAAGTCCAAACCCGCGAGGACATTGCACTTTCGCTCTTGGTCAAGGTGTAGGATTCTTGGTGGCACTGGTGGGCTTGTGCAGCAAAGCGTATTCTTGATGCGGCTCGTCGGGTGAGCTGCATTTCAGCTCGGGCATTGTTCTGTAGAATCAGGTCTTGTGCGCAGGGTCATAAAAGTGACACACTGGGACAATATGCAAAGCGATGTTTTTCATCTTCGCCACAGCTTGCAAATAGGATCGTTGACAATACCAATCTTAAGTACCTCACTACATGGCTGCAAACACGTAACAACGAAACCGACTACGTTACCCGTTGTTTCACAGCGTCGAACATGGCCTAAATTAAATTTCCGGTCAAGTAAATGGCAGACAAGATTCTCACTTGTTCACAGAGTTAAACATGGCCCCCAACACGACCAACTCTACTAGTTGTCATGCTGAGTTCCACTTTTTGAACCAAAAGCCGCATTCGTGTCAAACACCTAGGCGGCAGCGGGCCTTCTAAAATGAGAATCCCTGCTATAAATTCGCTTACGTCTTCGTCACTACGTTTGGAAGATTCTACAGGTTATAATACTAAGTAGGCGATAACTTTAGTAGTTGTAGGCTTTCGTTAGGTTGGTGAATATGAGATCCAGAAAGTAATGAAGTGTCTGCCTAGTCACAAGGGTGAGGTCTTACATAGCCTGCTCACGCCTATAATCAAATTGTCGGCCCAGGGAATTACAATTACGACGTCGTGAAGGCATCGGTTGGCATGATCAGACCGGCTGCCAACCTATCTGGGCAGTGCGTAGTTAACTAATACTAGGACAGCAAGTAGCTTATACTGAGAGAGCAGCTGCGGCCGTTCCTAAACGTCCAATCAGTGACTTTTCTTTACTGTTGCCATTGCGGACCCACTCCAAACCCGTGGTAAAATTGCAGCTGTCGCTCTTGGTCAAGGTGTAGGATTTTGGTGGCAGTGGTAGCTCGCACAAGCAAGGGTTTTCTTGGTGCGACTCGACAAGTGAGCTGTGTTTAAGTTCGGGCACCGTTTTGCAGAAGTTTAGGTTTACTGGGGCTAGCAGCCTAATATCCTACATCACTACAATAGAACGAGGACCAGCTACCAATGTGATCTTCGTTTTACCGTAAGCAAGCACGCTAATTGAGCGTAAATAAATTTGATCAGAAGACGGCCGTGGCGGATAAGGGTTAAAACTAGCCGTAAGGCTCACAGCCTGGTATCGTACTGGTAGCTTACCCTCGTTTTCTAGCCAAACGCGCTGTTTGAGTGTAAATCAATTCGGCTAAAAGACGACCGTGGCGCATAACGGCTAAAGCTAGGTACCGCCGCGTTAAGCAAAAGTAGCGTCTGTAATGAACCCCTCGTTCTTGCTCTGTTACACTTAGTAGCAATTTGGCGTATCTACGATGCAAAATGCAAATAAAAATCGTTATTTAGTGATTTGGCGAGCGGCAGCTTAAACCTTAAGTAAAATTTATACGAGCGTTATCAAAACAATAAACTTGTTTAATAAATAATAGAACAAAGGGATTAAATTAATAACTACCAGAAAGCCTATTAATGCATTAAAAAACCTCAAAGTAACTAGTTCATGGTATGAGTTCACTTTAATCCAATATTTCACAGTAGCCTGACGTTTTAATTGTATTAAATGTATAAATTGTTCTAGGCACGCGAGAAACACCTGCTGCTGCCTTCTGTTAATACCTGCAATACCTGTTTATTCATTTATTTGTTTATTTTTATTAAATAATAGAATAATAAATAGCTGGTTTTACTTTTTCTATATTGTAACAAAGCTATTTGTTTTGGAAGCTAATTTCATAAAAATGCGCAATTTATTAACGTACTTTTAATAGCACTTCTGCATTCAGATTTTAATTCTGAATTTAAAACTGTTAAATTATAAATTAATCAGAAAAAATTCTGAATTTAAAAGATCAAACTTTTGTTTCTTTTTGTTGTTCGACATAAAATCTCGGCACCACCACAAAAAGTTTTTCAGTTGAAAAGAATTTAAGCAACGACTAAACTTTGAAAGGTTTCCACGAAACCATTCACTGTACATTTAATTCTTTAATAATTTAATTTATTCCGGCGAATATTTGCGGTTTTTTCTTTGTCGCACAGGATTTCGCTTGAAAATTAAATAATATTACAATAAAAGCTTATATGAGGACAATGGAATGAATCAACTTTATTTTTCCATTATTTGTTTATTGCACGATGCGAGTTATAGGAAAGTAGGTATGTTAAATATCTCTCATTATTAAATAAATAATTAAATTTACAAAATTATTCTAAAAATATTTCAGAAAAACAGCGTACAGACGTTTTTGACATAAATAAAATAATTGTTAGGTCTGGCGAGTTTGAGGGCCAAAGTTTTGGAACAATTAGAATATAAGTGTTGAAATGTTCTTACTAGTTGCTCTTCACAAGCTATCCTACAAGTTTTTGAAACAATAGCATAAACACGTTTTTGATCTAGCTAAAGTCTATACGAGTTAGGTCTGCTGAGTGTGAAGGCCAAATATGGAAAATCAAATGACTAATACAACTAATTTTCTTGAAAATTTGACCATAAAGAATTATATTGCTAAAACAGAGCCAAATGACACAATGGCGTTTTATACATAAGTAGACTCTAAAGATATTAGATATGATGAGTTTGGACACCAAATAAAAAAATAGTAAAACAAAAATAATTCAATGTTCTTACAATGCGACTTTAAAAATTATTCTACAATTTTATTTGGAAAACAGATTTCTTTGACGTAGGTTAATTCGAAATGTGAATTTGCAGGCTAAGTTTAGTAAAAATTAAAAAATAAATAACTAAATTTCTAGTTTCTATACAATTTAGACATCACGAATTATTTTACATAATTTTATGAAGAACAGCATTCAGACTTATTTGAGCTAAATAAAGTTTAAGTTTAAAGAGGTTAGGTCTGGAGACTTTGGAGGCCACATGTAGAAAATAGTAAGACATAAATAATGAAACGTTTGCCTCTACGAGGTAAAGGCGAATTTGAGGGCTAAACTTAAAAACAATAAATAAATAATAAAATATCTAATTTATGTACAATTCAGATGTCAGTAAATAGTATAAATTTATTCTATGAAAAACAGCATTTAGATGTCATTAGTGTAAGTAGAATTTAGAGAAGTTAGTTCCGGAGACCAAATGTAGAAAATAGTACGACATAAATATTGTAGTTTCTGACAATTTAGCTTTTACAAATTTAGGTCTGCAGACTTTGGCGGTCAAATGTTGGAAATAGGAAAGACAGACTAAAATAATGAAATGTTTCTAGTTTTTCAAGCAAACTTGCATACAGACGTCTTTGACGTTAGCAAAGATGCATTTAAGGGCTAAATTTAGAAACAATTAATAAATAAATAATGACATTTTTAATGTTTATACAATTCAGATATCACGAGTTATTCTAAACATTTCTTTATATAACAGCATTCAGACGTTTTCGATCTAGGTCAACTTTAAGAAGTTACTCTGGAGACCTTGGAGGCCAAATATAGGGAATAGAGAAACATAAATATTGTAATGGTCTGACAATTTAGCTTTCTAGATCTCGGTAGAATTGAAAGAAATTAGGTCTGCAGACTTTGGTGGCCAATTGTGGAAAATAGTCAAAGATATAAATAATGAAATATTTCGGACTTTACGAACTATTTTGTAACTTTTCTAGCAAACTTGCGTTGGTAAAAGTGCATTTAAGGGCTAAATTTAGAGACAATTTAAAAATAAATTGCTGATTTCTATATAATTCAGATATCAAAAAGTAGTCTAAATAACCGATAGAAACGTTTTTGATTTAGGTGGTTAGATCTGGCGACTTTGACGGCCAAATATAGAAAATAGTACAAAAACTAAGCAGAATTCACAAATTGCTCAGAGTATGTTTTAAAAAATTTATAGGTATGCAAAGTGTTTTAACGTAAATAAACTTAAAATGACTTAGGTCGGGTGAGCTAGGATTTAGGAAACAAAATTAAATTAAAATGTTTTTCAACTGGTTTCAACCTCATTATTGTGGAATATTTCTCGATAACACAGACACATGCATGGCGTAGATAGTCCAAATAGGTCTGGTAAGTTTGGGGGCTAAGCGAAATGTTCATTTACGCAATGAAATCAAAGCATGCTCTATCTTCATTACTTATTGAAACTAACGGATACTCTAGTCAACCAAGTTCTTTATTTATGTGTTTTTATCCAGATAGTACCTCATCAGACATTGAATGGGATATAAATTACATGTAAAGTGGCACGCAATGATGATTGTATACAATTTATCTCTAAAAATAGGTTTTCTACAGACAGTTACTTCAAATAAAGTTTAGTGCTTAAAATAAAGCGAAGTAATTTTCTCTATTATAGTGTTATTGAAGGTTGTGGCGTTACAATAAGGTGAAGATATACTTAGAAAATTTATAATAATTTACAGTCTCTTGTTTTGTAGCAATCAAATAAATTTTTGTGTTTTTGTTGGAACGTTTTAATACGAACATCTGGGGAGGTAAATACTTTTCTGAATGGGAATATACATTGTAAGCAATTCATAAAAGGGTTTTGGAATTTTAGTTCTCCACAAAAATTCAATTTAATGAAACGTGCAAAGCCGAGCACATAAAAAGTGCCGTAAAAAGAACATAAATCGAACAATTGTAACACGGTTATTGCTTCAGTTTCGTAAGTCGTTGAAAATGGTGATCACAATTTAACACACTTTCATGCATCACAATGCAACAGCATACGGGCGTGATGCTCATTCGATTATTACAAAGCTGACGCTTTACACAAGGCAGGTGATGATGGATGAGTGCGTATAGAGCGAAATGAGGTGCTGTAACCGCATAACAATCGATAACAAAACTTGCTTCCGGTTAATTTTAACACGGTTTTGTAACACATGAATTACCGCATGATTTTAATTGCCGTTAATTGAAGACCAATCGCTAAACATAACATTTCCTGCAGTTATTTTACCCAAAATAGAGAGTGAGCTTAAAACGTCAAGAACCACGTGACTACGTAACATAGGCAACCCATTGTACAACAGTAGCTACCCCGCTTTAGGAAACTAAATCTGACAGTTGTAGCAATTACCATTGGCGTAGCACGTACGAATTAGGGCACAGAAAACATATTTTCATAAAAAATGAATTTGGCACGCCACAATTTAAAAAAACTTTATAAAAACATTTAATAAAGTAAAGTAAATGTCAGGATTTATTTAAAATTATATTGTAAAAAACATTTTTCATTTAAATGCTCAAAATGAGTGCACGAGCGCCAATGAACCACAATGATATTGCAAAAGGAAATCAGCACGGCAGGCAACATCGGAAAATAAAATTCACTACATTTAAATTAGACTATGGTCACGTGGTTCTTAACCTTTTATGCTCGCTCTGTATTAAAAACAGTGAATTGTTAAAAAAAATCGCTATGACGAGTGGCCGTAGCTTGCAGGCTGCTACATTAAAAAAAATATAAATTTTAACACCGAATGATACCAACTATACAAAATAACTTTTCTTAAATTAAACTAAACATTTCCAGTTAAAATCAAAGTTACTTTTATGACGTCATGAGCCCTTTTGCTTTTAACATCGCATCGCCCTTATATAAACTAATAACCTTTCGTAACGGCTTGAATTGTAATATTGTTCTATGTCTCCCCGGAGAAGGAAACATATCGATTTAGCTAAAAAAAAACGGCGGAACCAAAGCTGCTAACAAATGGCATTACAAGTCGATGTCGGTTCAACACTTCGGAAATTAATCAGACAGACGTGTTGAAAATTTGAAACGGTCTTTTACGTTCAAGGAGATAAAAAGTCGAGAGATGGAGACGTGTATCGCTACTACAAACGGGGGATGCTTTGAAATATTACTTTCTCATCCAACTCAAGATATTCGATAACTGTAATATTTTCTCACATTTCTAGTCAAATACTGTTTGTGGGGTAATTTCAACCCTAGTTAGGCGCAAGCTTTGATATTTGTAATTTTCGTACGCTTTTTAAACAAATGTTGTTTTTTGGGTAATTTAGTTGTGGGTCAGCTTTGAGATTTAATAGAAGTAATTTTACCTAAAGGTATAGTAAGTGAAAAAACGTTTCAATTTAATTTCCATATTAAAGCAAAACATCAATCTATTTTTGTTATTATCTTCTTTTTAATTACTATAACTTAGTTCTGAAGTAACTTTAACTACCGTTGTGCGTAAGGTTTATAACTTTCAAAGGAAATTTCAAAATTTAGTTCCTGCAACTACAAGTACTACAAGGCTTGTGCTGTAATATTATTTCCAGTTTTTCTTAGATCAAGTAATCATCTCTAACAATAATCATGGTTTGGTTTGTAGAAAGTAATCTTGTATAATAAAACTACAAATTTCTAACAAAACTCCTTACTTCTCCAATTCTTTTAATTTTTCTTAGGCATGGGGAGTGCCTGGGGAAACTTTATTCCTAATTATGCGTAAGGCTTTAAATGTTTACAAATCAATCTTGTATAGTAAGACTACAACTACAAACATTTTAAGTATTATTTGCGCGTACAAACAAAAATACCGTATAGTATTTACTTTTGCAATTAATTTACTTTCTCCTAAGCATGCGGCGTGTGTCAGCTAAAGCGTCGTTTACATTATAGCGAACATAAGCCAACGAACGAACTCGTTCGTAGCAATTCGCTAGATGTAAACGGTGAATAGTACACGAACGAACGAATTCGTTCGCAATCGGTCATGTTCCGGCCGGTGTCGGTAAATGAGCCAATCATCAAAGAAAATTCGTGCTCTGTGTAAACAGTTTAAATATGTAGACGAGCATTCGGCAGTTCCTTGCAAAAGTGCAACACGAATCCCACATGATGCTTACGAATGTATGGATCATCAACAACTGCGAATGCTCTGCTAAGTGTAAACAAGAAGAGGTGAACCCTACCAAACGAACGAATCCATTCGTTCGTTCGTTCGTTCGCTTATGTTCGCTATAATGTAAACGAAGCTTAACGTTATTCTTAATTAAGCGTAACGATTTAACGTAATTGTATAGTACGACTGCACGTACGATAAATTTTGAAAATTACTTCCTCACCCAACCACAAATAACTGTTAGTACTTGCTTTTGCAATTATTTATTTTTTCTTTAGCATGGGGTACGTGTCAGTTAACTAAATTCCTAACTATGCGTAAAGTTTTAAATTTTCATAAAGTAATCTTGTATACTGAGACTAAAAGCACAAGAAATTTTAAGTATTATTTCCTTACCCAACCAAAAATATTGCTTAGTATTTACTTTTGCATATATTTTAATTATTCTTACGCGTGGGGTATGTGTAGGTTAACGTTATTCCTAATATAATGCGTAATGTTAAAAATTTTCATCTTGTATAGTAAAACTACAAGTACGAGAAATTTTAAATATTACTACCTAACCCAATCACTGGCTAGTACTTTAGCAATTATTGAAGTTGTTCTTAAGCATGCGGAATGTCTGGGGAAACTTTATTCCTAATTATGCGTAATATTTCAAATTCATATAAAGTAATCTTGCATAGTAAGACTACAACTACATGAAATTTTAAGTATTACTTTCTTACCCAACCAAAATTGTTGGCTAGTACTTACTTAATTCAATTTTTCTTAAGCATGGGGTATGTGTAAGAAAATGTTATTCCAACTATGCGTAAGGTTTGAAATTTTTATTAAGTAATCTGGTATAGTCAAAATACAAGCACGAAAAAATTAAGTATTACTTCTTTACCCTATCACAAATACTAGCTAGTAGATACTTACTTTTGCAATTATTTTAATTTTTGTTAAGCATGGGGAAACTTTATTCCTAATTATGTGTGAGGCTTAAAACTTTCATACAGTAATCTTGTATAGTAAGACTACAACTACAAGAAATTTTAAGTAATACTTCCTCATAAAACCAAAAATACCGGATAGTACCTACTTTTGCAATTATTTTACTTTTTCTTAAGCATGCGGTGTGTTTCAGCTAACTTTATTCATAATTAACGATAAATGAAAAATTAAATTTTTAAAAAGTAATTTTGTATAGTAAAACTGCAAGTACGATAAATTTTAAGTATTACTTTCTCACCTAACCACAAATACCTGCAAGTACTTACTTTTGCAATTATTTAATTTTTCTGGAGCGTGGGGTACGTGTAAGATAACTTTATTCATAATTCTGCAAAAAAGTTTGACATTTTTACAAAGTAATCTTGAACAGTAAGGCTACAAGTACAAGAAACTTTAAGCAGTACTTTCTCATACAACCAAAAATTTGGCTAGTATTTTTTAGCAATTATTTTACTTAAGCTTAAATTATCTGTAGAGTAGCTTACTTTATAAAAAAAAACGTTATGTTCAAAATTTGTAGAAAGTTTTTTTCTACAGTAAAACTACAAATACTACAAATTTCAAATATAACATTTTCGCGTAACCAAAAATACTGGCGAGTACTTATTTTACAACAAAATTTCATTTTTTTTAAGATTAGATAATCTGTGGATTTTTTTTTTAATAAGACGCCATGTTTAAAATTTGTAGAAAATAACCTTCTATGGTGAAACTAAAAGTACAGAAAAAGTATTACTTTGTTATGCAACTGAAATTACTGGTTAGTACAAATTTATTTTTTCCTAAGCTTGGATTATCATCTGTAAAGTAGCTTACTTTCTAATAAGAAATAATTGTTGAAATGTCTAGAAAGTAATCGAGTATTTTAAAAGTACGAGTACATGACATTTCGAGTATTACTTCCCCATGCAACCAAAGATACTGGCTAGTACTTATTTTGCAATAAATTTCGAATTTTCTTCAGCTTGCATTACCCGTAAAGTTACTTATACTTTCTAACAAAGAGTAGTGTTTAAAATTTGTAGAATATAACAGTGAAACTGCAAGTACAACAAATTTAATTTCAAGTACTATTTCAGCATGCCACCAAAGGTACTAGTTAATACTTATTTTGCAACTAATTTCATTTTTTTAAACTTGCATTATCTTTGCAGCTGCTTACTTCCTAACACGCAGTATTATTTGAAATATTCAAAAAATAGTCTTGTATATCCATACATATATAAAAGCTCAAAGGTTATTTTTCTCCGGTTCCTCAAGCGGCTACCGCTTCACCAATTTGGACCATTTTCATTTTCAATGAAAGGTCTTTATCCTCAGATGGAACATGAAACATTTTTATATTTTTATTCTACGTCGACTTTTCAATAATAATTATTTTAATTTATATATGAAAGTCTGCTAAACGCGCTTTACTTGAGGCGACACCTACACCACATCACGTGACTTAGCATTACGCAGGTTCTGTCAACGCTCAGTCTGTCAGTGCATTGTGCGCTGGGGTAACACTAGTTAAAACTTTAAGTGCGAGAAATTTCAATTATAACTTCCTCATGTAACAAACAACATTGACCTAAACATTTTGGGATACAGTTAGATTACAAGAATTGTAGCAATCGCAAATTAGCTCATAAATTTTTTTTTACAAACAACTGCTAACTGCAGCTGATGTTATTGCCAGTATGATATTTCTACTAGCAGAAACCGTGGACTACGCCACACGCTTTTCTTTACAAACAATTGCTAACTGGGACTGATTTTATTGCTAATATAATATTCCTTTGTTAAGCGCGTCTTAAACTCAACAATAAAATAGTAGAACCCGTGGGCTACGCCGGACGTTTTGTTTTTGCAAATAATTACTGGAATATTTATTAGAACAGGTTTATTGATGTAATTCATACATTTCGCCGGTATCGACACCGATTACACTGTTTAATTGTTAGATAAACATTGAAACCCGTAAACGTAATAAACAAAAGAATGTTACTGAATACGTCGTACTAAACGACAGACAGATCTGGATTTATTATAAATCCGCCACACTACCTACTTTATTTGCTTATTTATTGCTAATACAAACAGAAACAGAGGGCATAGCCCACTGGTTTTTATGTTAATCCTGACGCCTTCTACTTGACTCACCATTTAGTGGCGAGAATCTTTTACTACTAGAAGCCGCATATTTACGCGTCTATTGTATAAGGCGCATACTCGTTGGTGCAACGGGCGGCTAAAGTTTTCGATTTTTTTTGCATTTATTTCTACAGCTGAGGAGTGAAAATTGAAATTAAATTCACTAAAACTCAATGTCAATTTAAATGAAAAGTGGGTGCTTTTACTTTAAAGATTATTTGATGTAGATCACGCTAGATAGAGATATAAATACTTTCCGTATTTGAGAATACACAACACTGCGGAACGCATTCGGTGCAACCCAACACAGAAAGATATTACCAAAAAAGCGTGGGTTGTAGACCACGGGTTCTGCTAGTTTTACTTTAATTAAGACTTCTTTAATAAGGAAGGCTGTTTTACTTCCACCTCTGAAACGAAGCAACTAATTAACAACGTCATCTTCATGAAATACGACATAACAACACGAAACTTCATAATTAACATTTCTATTTATTGAAGAAGACGTTATAAAATCAAGTAATCAAACGGTGATCTACCCCAACAATAATTATGGTAATAGTTGTGAGCGTGCAGAGTAAGCCTTAACTAAATTATTCTACGGTGAGGTTTTCACAGTTCAGGAGTTAATTTGTACGTGTCCCGTATAAGATATAATACAACATACACACTACCTCTGCCTACACACGAAATTTGAACATAAATAAGAGAGACGTTGGAAACCATCTATGGTCTGATATATAACGACAAACGCCTTACGAGCTACACCCTCGTCATGTTGAAGTGAATCAATTTTTACTTAACACATTAAATTTATATCCCCTTGGTTAAACCTTTCAGACTCTGTGATTAATAGTAGAACTATGTCTAATGCTATCTTATTGTCAATAGTTGTAAATACAATTCATGAAATCTACACGTTTCCGTGACCAACTTTTATCCCCACTTGATCTTTCAGTCATCAATACTAAAACAATTTCGGTTTCCTGTTTTGGATGCCCATATATTATCATCAGAGATATTCGTAAGTAAATAGCAAACAGAGCAACATGTATGTAGGTCCTGTTTGTTTATCATTTTGTAACTCACAAACATTATGCATTAGACGAACCAGGAGAGGGTTGTGGGGTTTATTTATAATTTACCTTACTAAAACAGGCGGTCGCTTTCTCAACGCATTCAATTTCTACAATTGTTTTTCAAGCGGAATCTGTGTTTATTTACATTGTAGTCGTTTGCTTTACGGCCCTGAGGGACAAAGTTCTTTCTTTGAGCGTTTGCTGCTTTTTTTCCCTCAAATTGTGAAATATTGCGGTTATTGTGTATTGTTACCTGACAAAAGTTAAATACAATTGCTTTTGTTTTACATGAAATAATTTTGTTAATTCGTTTAATGTTTAATTCTTACCTCTCTATTGTTTGTTAACGGTTTCGTGTTTGTATTTGTATTACACAATTAAACATTCAATGCTCAACATATGTTTCTTTTAAAATCAGCCGCAAAACCAAATAGTAATTTGTTGTACATGATTCCTTTTATTAAATATAACTCCCAAAGTAAATCACTGCCTCCAGTACATACAGTCGTGGAAAGCTGAAATTTGGCCAATTTTGCTAAATATTATCTTCAGGCTATTTCCTAGCTTAAAACATGTGGGCAAAAAAGAAGACGATGAAGATGGAAGAAATAAGGTGGAAGGACAATTTAAAAGTTGACCAAAGCATGACGAATAAAAGCGGAAAGGTAACAATGAAAATCTATACTATAAAACCCATAATACAAAAAAAAGGAGAGGAAAAAGCTATTATATTACTCACAAACATACAGGCAAACCGGGTTAGACCAACAAACAAATAAAAGATACACTGACGACGAAAAATTTAACCTTTTGTCTTTAAATGTAATGTCATTTTAGATATCTACACCATTGTACTCAGACAAAGAGGACAATAGAAACAGACAAGCACGCCGACAAACGGACAAACAGGCAGATACATAGACAAACGACGCAATATTGGAACTTCTTTTGATTGCCAAGGTCATAAATTCCTTTATTGTCTTTGAATGTAAATTATTTCACATATTTATTCTGTTGTTCTCAAACAAACAGAAAAACAGAGACAGATAACAAAAAGGCAAGTACGCCTACAGACAGACAGGTATATAGTAAAAAGACTTAAAATATTACCTTCTTTTGATAAGACGTAGAATTGACAGTTAGTTTTACATATTTATGTTATTGCAGGTATCTATTCTATTGCTTACAGGCAGACTAGAGAAAAAATAAACATACAAACAGACAAATAAACAGGCGATGCTATAATTCAATTCTCTTTTGATTGGCGAGGTGTTAAAACGTATCATCCTCTGATGGGTTGTCCTGAAATGTAATTTTATTCTTGGTAGCAATTCTGTTGCCGACAAA
The DNA here is from genome assembly GCA_958336395.1 of Ctenicera cuprea. Taxonomy (NCBI): domain Eukaryota; kingdom Metazoa; phylum Arthropoda; class Insecta; order Coleoptera; family Elateridae; genus Ctenicera; species Ctenicera cuprea. The sequence continues at coordinate 5,720,508 of OY284492.1, read as the reverse complement.
GAAACCTGGAAAATAGGAGAGACAACCAAATAAACAGAGAAGCAGCCGGCAGAGCAACTAGACGATAAATAGAGAGGCGACGCAAAATTCTTTCTTTGAGCGTTTGCTGCTTTTTTTCCTCAAATTGTGAAATATTGCGGTTATTGTGTATTGTAACCAGACAAAAGTTAAATACAATTGCTTTTGTTTTACATGAAATAGTTTTGTTAATTCGTTTAATGTTTAATTCCTACCTCTCTATTGTTTGTTAAAGGTTTCGTGTTTGTACTTGTATTACACAATTAAACATTCAATGCTCAACATATGTTTCTTTTAAAATCAGCCGCAAAACCAAATAGTAATTTGTTGTACATGATTCCTTTTATTAAATATAACTCCCAAAGTAAATCACTGCCTCCAGTACATACAGTCGTGAAAAGCTGAAATTTGGCCAATTTTGTTAAACATTATCTTCAGGCTATTTCCTAGCTTAAAACATGTGGGCAAAAAAGAAGACGATGAAGATGGAAGAAATAAGGTGGAAGGACAATTTAAAAGTTGACCAAAGCATGACGAATAAAAGCGGAAAGGTAACAATGAAAATCTATACTATAAAACCCATAATACAAAAAAAAGGAGAGGAAAAAGCTATTATATTACTCACAAACATACAGGCAAACCGGGTTAGACCAACAAACAAATAAAAGATACACAGACGACAAAAAATTTAACCTTTTGTCTTTAAATTTAATGTCATTTTAGCTATCTACACCATTGTACTCAGACAAAGAGGACAATAGAGACAGACAAGCACGCCGACAAACGGACAAACAGGCAGATACATAGACAAACGACGCAAAATTGGAACTTCTTTTAATTGCCAAGGTCATAAATTCCTTTTTTGTCTTTGAATGTAAATTATTTCACATATTTATTCTGTTGTTCTCAAACAAACAGAAAAACAGAGACAGATGACAAAAAGGCAAGTACGCCTACAGACAGACAGGTATATAGTAAAAAGACTTAAAATATTACCTTCTTTTGATAAGACGTAGAATTGACAGTTAGTTTTACATATTTATGTTATTGCAGATATCTATTCTATTGCTTACAGGCAGACTAGAGACAAAATAAACCTACAAACAGACAAATAAACAGGCGATGCTATAATTCAATTCTCTTTTGATTGGCGAGGTGTTAAAACGTATCATCCTCTGATGGGTTGTCCTGAAATGTAATTTTATTCTTGGTAGCAATTCTGTTGCCGACAAATAAACCTGGAAAATAGGAGAGACAACCGAATAAACAGAGAAGCAGCCGGCAGAGCAACTAGACGATAAATAGACAGGCGACGCAAAATTATACCTTTTTGTTAGCAAGATGGTCAAACGTATAATCCGCTGCGTGATTTTCTTGGAATGTAATACTATTTTAGGTAGCTATTCTATAGTACACATACAGACAGGAAAAATAAGACAAACAGACAAACAGATTGATTGGCAGATCAAAGAAAAACAGGCAGATACATAAACATACGACGCAAAATGTGACCTACTCTTAATTGGTAAGCTGGTCAAAAGTATAATTCACTGAGTGATTATCATAGAATGAAATATTATTCTCGATAACTATTTTATTGCACACTGACAGGCAGGGGAAAAACGAACAAACAAATAAACAGCCAGGCAGACGAAAGGCAAACAGGCATATTAAAATTTGGCTTTCTCATAATTAATAAGATGGTAAAACGTACAATTCGCTGATTTATTGTCTAAGAATCTAATATTATGCTAAGGAGCAATTTATTGCACATAAACAGAAGGGGAAAAAAACAAACAAAACATAAAAAACAGACGGACAAACGCAGGCGGTAGACAGGCAGATAATAGACAAACGACGCAACATTTGACCTTCTCTTAATTTATTAGTAAGCTGGTCAAACGTATAATTCACTGAGCGATTGTCTGGGAATATTTTAGGTTGCTAGTATATTGCCCACAGACAGACTAGGAGGAAAGGAGAGGCAAACAAACAGGCAGACAAACAAACAGAAAAACAAACAGACAAATGGCAGACAAGCTAGCAGATAAATAAACAAACGACGCAAACTTTGAACTTTCCTTGATTGGTAAGATGTTTAAATGTTTAATTCGCTGAACGATTGTCTTGTAATGTAATGTTATTTTAAGTAGCTATTATATTGCCCATAAACAGACAGGTAAAAGAACCAACAGGCAAATAGACTGAGGCAGACATACAGGCAGATAAATAGACAACCGACCTTCTCTGAATTAGTAAGATAATCAAACGTTTAATCCGCTGAGCAATTGTCTTAGATTGTACTAGTACTTTAGGTAGCTATTCAGCTATTGCACACAAACAGGCTGGTAAAAGGAGACGGAAATAAAAACAGAGAGATATTGAGAGAGCAGACAAACAGGCAGATAATTACATAGACAAAGGAAAATTTAAACTTCTCTTTATTTATAATCTACTGTTAGCCTTGAACGTTTCTATTATTATAGGTATACTGTGAGTTTTTCTTTTATGTATACATATCAGCTATGTATACTTTTATAAAAAACATGTCAATGCATTGTTTTACTGCAATCTATAGGCAACCAACTGTGCAGAAAATAATAGAGAGAGAAAGGTTATTCCTCATAGTGTGAGGTTATGTTCAATGAATATGTTTATGAATAAACGCAAAATTATTTGAATATCAAAATTTTTTTAATAAAACTATTATTTTAAAAACATAAAATATCAACAATACACATTTTATGCTAAATTCAAAAGAATCAAAAATAATTGCTATTAATTTGACATTAAACAATTTGATTACTGTTTCCACAGCAGACTATTCTTTTCAAATATTGAAGCTTTGAAATATAGTGTATAGTTGGTTGCCTACAGATTGCAGTAAAACAACGCATTGACATGTTTTTTATAAAAGTATACATAGCTGGTATGTATACAAAAATGAAAAACTCACTGTATATTCCATTGCTTATAGACAGAAAGAAAAACAGAGACAGTCAGGTACACAGACAAAGAAACAGATAAACAGACAATGCAAAATTCAACCTTTGTTTCATTGATTAAGTGATAAAACTAGAATCCAATGATTGTCTTGGAATATTGTATTGCAGGTAGCAATTTTATTGCCCACACATAGGAAGGAAAACGGCGACAGAGAGACAAATAAAAGGAGAGGCAAACAGGCAGATAAACAGACACTCGACGGAAATGTTGACCTTTTGGTCGGTAAGGTCATAAGAGGTATAATCTACTGATTGTCTTGCAATGTAATATTAATGTAGGTAGCTTTCTTATTGCCCACACACATTATTTTGCTTATTTTCCAATATATATAGTAGAACGAAATATGACAACTATAACAACCTACACAATTCCGTAAAAGCAGTAAGAAATGTATATAAAAATAATATAAACTGCCAAAATTGTAAAACGTTGACGCAGAAAGTGGATATTTGAATACAAATTCAATCAAAACTAAATTGAAACCAGAAGTGACAAAAACAAAGCAATAATAATGCACAAAAGGTATCACAATAATCCAACTAGTTAACGTAGAATCACTAAGCCCCGACACTTTCCATTAGTTGGAAATTCATTGCTCCCAACAGCAAGCAGCAGTAATGATATTAGAATTAAATCGAATAACTGTAATATTCATAACTTGCCACTCCATCCAGATGGAACCGAGTTTCTCTCGTTCGTTTGTAAAATTTAACGTCACTGCAAGTTTCAAGAGCTTTGCTTATTACAGGGAACATTTTAAACTAGTTATTTATGTAATTAAACTTTTAATTATTTTAAAACTTGCGATTGCTATTATTTGTTTATTCTCACCAAAGACATTTTTTACATTTCCGACTTTAAACTTAATTATTTATTTTTCATAATAATGAGTACTAATATTAATTTTATCATTATTAACTCTGTCTAATTTTAGTTTAATAATCATTACAATTTAATTTAATATAATATAATTCTGTTATTCATAAAACAAGGCACAGCGTAATAACATAATACCTAAAATATTACTTGATCCTTGTTTTGCTTAAAACCTGAAACGTATGAGATAATTGTTATGTAACGTTATATAACTCGGCCTTAATAAACGCACCACGGTTAAATGGTCTAATTTATTTTAATTTCGTACAAAATTGTGATACCCTTGTTGCTTTCATTATGAAAACAGCTGGGCGTCGCAGTGATCATCCTCGTATTTTTCATTACGTAGTCCGTTTCAAATATTCAGTACACGTTGTTATTTAATAACTCTTAAATTTAATGCAATCACTTAACTATCCATTGGCAAAAAAACTGCGTAGGCTTTTAAAGGGGCGAGTTTGTAATCCGCAGGTTTCACTTTCCTTTCAAAAAATTTTAATATTCCGAACTTTCCTAAAATACTTTCACCAAGGGGCGCTATTTGTAAGAATGTCCTTTATGGGGCGACTTTATAACGAGTAGGATGATCCTTATACAAATTTCTATTTCGAGCAGTTATTGGGATACGTTCTAAAAGAAAATCAATACTAAACGACGCGCCACTTCCTGCTTTTAACGAAATCAAATGTCAAGATATTAAGTTTCTCTACTCGGCAAAGTTTCTTTTTTTGGCTTTAAACAAAAGTACCTGCGGAGATTAGAGAGAAAAAGGTGTAGGCCGATGTAGACGTTCGGACAAAATAAAGTCTGAACCTACCAAGTTTGTCCATTAGCCTGATTTACAGGCTACATCTAAAAGGCATTGCTGAAGGAAAATGCCATAAAAAAGACAGGACATCTTTTACTTGACATTAGGCCGCGATTTTAAGGTGGTTATCTCACACAGAGGGTTTTTTCTTCCCTTGTCGGCTTAAAAAATATTTTTTTGCTTACAATCTGTCCAGCTTGGAAATAAGTAATTGATATACTTATAAACTAATATCCAGGATGTTAATGAATTGTGGGGACAAACTTCTAGGGCTTGCAAAACACAACAAAGCAAACAACTGTTGTTAATAAATGTGTGGTCAAAAGTGTTTCCTTTCAGGGACAGAGCTTCTCAAAGATTCTTTGAGAAGCGCTCAAATGTAGGCAACTTAATTTACTACCTACTATTTGTTTCCATAACGACGGAAATTGATACAAGATAAATAAAGCCCTCTTTCCCACTTTATAAATTCAAATTAAATTTAAAATAAATTAATTAACAAAATGTTTCAAAACTAAGCAGCCATAACACAAAAATACGAAACACAGAACAAAAATAAAGAAGAAAATAATTATCAAAAAAATCACAGAACGAAAAAAAGGAATTATAAAAGGCACAGAAAGAAACGAATGCAAAGAAAAGTCAAAAAATATCACAAAAATATCGAATTGTGTCAAAATTGACGTTATTTGAATGTATGTATGTCTGGATCGTTTTTTTTCAAAATTCCGTGTGACCTGTGCAAAATAATTAAAAATGCAATTTGGGTTGCCTATTTTCAGGTACCTCTTAAAGAATCTTTAAGAGGATCTATTTTCTAAAGGAATCACTTTTGACCACACATTTATTAACACAAGTTGTTTGCTTTGTTGTGTTTTGCAAGCACTAGAAGTTTGTCCCTAGAATTCATTAACACCCTGTATACAACAATAACTTTCCTTCAATATACAATCAGGTGCAACAAAAAGAGGTCACCTATTATTAGGTAATATAGCGATACATTTCTTAGTGTTCGAGTACATATAACAAGGGCAAACATGTAAGGATAATTTATCCTTTGCGTCACGCTTTACTCCATTCGCCTACTTGATTTGTCAGAGTTTTTGTTTTTCTTGCTTGTCAGAATTTAGGCAACAACTACCCTGCATCTGACGGATGCTACCAAGTATTCCAGTTTTTCTAACAACCTTGTTTTTTTGTTAAATTGATTGTTTGTTACCCTGGTTGCCGTTTCTTGTGATTATCACGTTTTTAATTTCCAAAAATTATGAACAGGCTGTCGGGCTTCTGGAGGGTGGGCGAAGTCACCGTTGTGTGGTCGGACTGTTTGACGTATAAACGGCAGAGCTAAAATATCACAGAAAAACCTATAAAATCAAAACTAACTGAAACCACTTAAATTAAATTAGCTTCGGTGTAGGTACCCTGCAATTAGATGATTAAAGGCTTTCAATATACAGGGTGTTTCCTAAGTAAGCTAAAATAATTAAGGGGTTGATTCCTCAAGCAATTTCACGAAGAAAAGTTCCTATGGTGTGCTCAGAAGTTTAGTTTTCGAGATTGATGGTGTTTTTTTATCTTTTAATTTTATCTAATTTATTTTTTTAAACAAATGTGTTATTTGTCAACATTTCAAGTCCCACCAGAGTTATTAATACGTCCGACATGTGTTTAGTTCTGCCCAATTACTCGTGAACAACTGCAAGAAATAAAAAAGTTCTCAGTCTTATTAGGCAATTTGAAGAAATTAATTGTAGTAGCCAGTGACGTATCTGAAAAGAAAAATTAAAATAGGAAAAAGTGTTCACGACCATGAAAAGAAATCATCCTGTACATCATTTCCGTCAAAATGTTCGAGCATAGTTGCTTTTGCTAAAAGTATGTGTGTAATGAATTTCAGATCAATATCTCGCAAGTTGTCCAAGATATTAACTAAAATTTAAAATAAATTAAAAGGTTTAACGAAAACTAAAGCTCTGAGCACATATGTTCATAGGAATTTTTTTATAAACGGCTTGAGGAATCACCCCCTTAATTATTGAAGCTTACTTAGGAAACACCAAGTATAATAATCGGCTTTAAATTTATAGATTCAAAAAGCTATGCGGTGTTCGAAGTTCACAAGTCTCAAAAAGGTCTCTGAGACAAGATCTACCAAAAATCCAAATCTCCAATAATATCTCCTCTCATAAATATAAAGAATTTGTTCTGATTATTCTATCAGAATAGATCATTATTTAAGAACCTACAGAAAAATTTGTAAAATTGCAACAATCCTATTGAACACTTCAAGAATCAAAATCAAAGTGAAAGTAAAAGCCAAAAACTTCCTAAGTATCCTTGACTAAACAAGGAACTCAAAAACTATAAAATAAAATGCGGGAAGCAACTCTAAAAAATTACTAAACTAAAAGGAACCAAAATATAGAAAGACGTACAACAAGTCATCTAACTACCAGGAGTAATATTAAGCTAAAAAATGAACTATAACAACGCGTTGGTAAGAAATTTTTTAGCATCAGTTGTGACTTTCGATCTTGCAGTTTTGAAAGTAGAGGTGCTACAAACATATCAGTTTCTCCAATCAAAAGGTCTCTACGAACTATGTTTGGAAACTTGTAATCAGTTTCATAAACCTTCTCATTTTACTGCTAGGGAGCCGAAACTCCAAAACCAACAGGGTTACTAAAATAGTGTTCATGCCACGAAACAGTGATTTTTAAGTTGTAAACCATTGAATTAAAGGACGAAATTTAGTACAAAAATCCATTTTACATGGTCGGATTTGAAAATTTTCTATTCATTCCCTCTGCTATATTCTATTCATTCCTTTGCACATGAGTCGCCGTAGTGAATCGTTCGGACAAGCGCCACTGGTGAAAACTGAAAATTATCACACAATTTAAGATTTGATTTTTAAAACATTTATATTGTCAGTTTATGTCAAATAAAAAGTTTGAAGGTCAAAAAATAAAATGTAGTAAGGTTTCCAAAATTCTAAGTTGAAATTTCCAAAAGTTCATATTCACGGTTACTTCAGCTCCCGTATCTACCGCTCTATACAATTCCAACTTTTGCTTATATATGCACTGCACAAATTTCAACGAAAAAAAGACAACTACTTTGAGCTTTTGTTTACTGTAAAAGCTTTTACATTTTACTTTTCTGATGAGGTTTACGGTTACATATTCTACAAAATGCTTGCACTAAACTTGTTTTAATGCAGTAGCGAAAAAACCTTTGTTTACTAAAACATGACAAAATAATACTATGCTTTTGATATCACAGCTGCATATGGAAACATAAAATATACGCCAGCAGCAACTAACTAGCTTAAACTAGCTTTGTTATGAATTTCAGCCTCTTGGGGTTAATTTTTTTATTTTTTATCTTAAACTTCCTGAATTTATTTTATTAAGCCACAACGTCTTCTAACCGCATTTTTGAGTTTTTTTCCAGAATTTACTACAATAGGCTGTGCTTAAATTGTTGTTTTGAATTTTGTACTTAATTTTTATATATTGTTCAGTTTTAAATTTTTACTCCTGGTAGTTAGGTAACCCGTTGTACATCTTCCAATGCTTTCGTTCCTCCCAGTTTAGTAATTTTCTAGAATTTTTCCCGCTTTTCGTTTAGTACTGTTTGAGTTCCTTGCTTAGTCAAGGGTACTCGGAAAATCTTTGCTGATCAGCTTTTACTTCCACTTTGGTTTTTTGATTCTAGAAGTGTTCAATGGGGTTGTTAAAATTTTAGGCATTTTTCTGAAAGTTTTTAAATAATCATCAATTCTGATAGAATAATCAGTAAAAATTCTTTAACTTTATGAAAAGAGATATTGTTGAGATTTGGATTTTTGGTAGATCTTGTCTCAGAGAGCTTTTTGGGAATTAAAAACTTCGAACACCGCATCGCCTCTTAAATCTATAATTTAAAGCTGGTTATTATATAGGGTGTTGCCTAAAAAAGATAATATAATTAAGGGAGTGATTCCTCAAGCAGTTTTATAAAAAAAAAGTTACTATGAGCATGTATGCTCTACTCGAATAGAGTCAGATATTTACACTTTTCATTACCAAACCAAACTCCTCGGGCGGCGGATGCGTGGGGCGTAGTTCACGGGTTCTGGTTGTAGAATAATTCTGATGTGCCCTATACATACCCCTACATATGAATATTTGCATTATACAACGGACGCGTTTTACGCAAATAAACTAAAACAGAAGGCAGATTTTCCAACTTTCAAATACAACCCACATAATTTTGATTAAACAATAACTATATAAACGAGGTTTCCGATTTATTTGCTTAAACCAGTTCAAAGTTGATCTTGGGAAGTTAAGAAAATTTGTTTAATACTCGATCAAAACCAATTATATCTCTATTGAAACACTTCGTCATTTACTGAAGCTGTCGGCACCGCTGCATCAGACCATAAAGTCAACATATTGCGAAAACGAGCTCAAGGTTCAACAGGCGGATCGAAGTCTTCTAGCTCTGAAAAATTTAATCCAGATATTCCGCTGCCTCGAAGCCGAACCGCAGTTGTTGCCTTCATGGTTTATTACTTGCAGAACAGAATGGAAATTTTCTTTTGCTTGTATTTTTAGGCAAAATATCATAGAGTTGTTTAATAGTTTTTCATTTAACTTAGGAGTTTTAAATTTGAATAATCTTTTAGTTTTCTAATTGAAAATTGCTCGAAGCTTTATTGAGCTTTTTTAAATTGTGTGTAATGAAATTTTAGGCTGTTTTTTGCCCATTTTTAAAATGCTATCTTCGTTGAAGTAATTTACTTATAAAGTGAATTTTATAAAACACACTATCAGTTTGTAAAGGACGGTGAGCTGCTTAACGTAGCGCAAATGAAGTGTTTGCTTACGCAATTAGGAAAATTGATGTCTCTTTTGAAAGCCACTTTGTACAACATTTACCTTTCCTAAAAAAACGTTCAAAAATCTTTTCACTCTTGAGACTTACATTATAATTTTAATTAGAAATCTACCAAACAGGGTGGGTGTTATTTATTAGAAGCTATGGTTACTGCTGAGCTTCGTAATCAGAATCCATTAATGTGAACTGCTGATCTAAACGTGACTCGTTCATGCAAGGTGGAAGAGAGTAAGCGTTTTCCGATACAAACCTGCCAGAGGATTAGCTAAAATGTATTCGCATCTCAATTACATTGCGAATAAATCTCGACAGTGGATATTTTCCGCCGTTTTCGGCATATCATGCTAGATAATTTTATTTGTTGCAATATTGTAATATTTCATAGCAAAATGTTTTTATGAGAATTAACACAGATAAATTGTCTCCTTTTTGAATTTTATAGAAATTAAATCAAGGTCTAAGACAATAAAGAACGTTATGGCCTAGTAAATAAGGTAAATTCTAGAAATTCTTAAATGTAATTATATCTTCCTTATACGTATATCAATATTAAAATAAAATAGTGAAACCCGCGTGCTACGCCTACCTCCCCCCGCTTGCTTTGCTTGTTTGTTATATTTGGTAGCATAGCGTACGAAGCGTCGTTTAGGTCCTGAACTGACCTAAATTAAATATTAATTATTTTTTAAACTTATTTTTGCTCTAATATACAGGGTGTACCATACCACCCAAAAAGCGGCGGCAGCTTAGAGGTTGGGCGCTTGGCCTCTAATGACTTGGCGTTCGATTCTTCGGCGAAGCAATGCAGCATTAAAAATTTATGCAGCAACTCACCACTTACATTCTCCAATCCGGTGTAGGCAGCCGTAGGGTCTTAAAGCCTGAAACCTTCTTTGGTATTTAGTCGTTCGAATTTGACGTTAAACTGTAGGTCCCCGTCCTTCGCCTCAGCGCTAAGGAGAGTACGTGGCAGAGAAAAGTGCCGAAGCACAGCAGTGGGACGTAAACGCTAATTACGAACAGACCACCCACGGTTGAACTATTGAACTTAGGCGAATGAAATAAACAATTCGTTATATAAATCGTATAGTACGAGATATTCAAAAAAATTATGTATAAATTATTTGAGGCTTCAAAAAAGGTTGTTCTTGTAGGGGGAGGGGGTTAAGAGAATTTCTCGAAATTTCCAAATACGAAGGCGGGTCAAACCCATACTTTATTTAAAAGGTATTTTAAAACCCAACACCTAAAAATAAAGAAAATATCAATAGCTCAAACCGTTTCAAAATGGCGACCACATGAGAACATAAAATAAATGTTAGTAGCCCCTCTTCTCCTCAAAAGAGCGGAAACGTCTGAAATAGAACGAAGGGTCAAGTGATACCTCATTTTAAAAATCCTATTCAACCGAACAAGTTTTGTATTTAAAGCTTGTCGATGTCTCTTAGCGTTACAAAATGGCGGCTTAATTTATAAAAATTTACTTCCTATTATCGGATAAATCGCTCCCTCTAACGCATCATCTAAGGCAGTAAAAATGAAACTTTTTTTATTTACTAAATCTTTTTACGTTTCTATTGATATATCACATCGTAATAAATAAAATCTTTTAATTAGTTTTCTACCAACGTTTTAATTTTTAAGAAAAAAGTTTTTTTTTTCTGACGCACAATTTATTTTCAATGTGTAAAATCTGAAAACATAATTTTGCGATTTAAAAAAAAAGGTATTTTGTTGCTGAGAAAATAATTCTTGTAAAGTCTAGAAATATTGTAGTTAAGTTTGAAAAAATGTTTTGTGAACATAAAAGCTTCTATTAGTTCATACGAGGTGGCGCGATCGCGTTAAAATTATACAGATGCTGCACATATATCACATGAGTCCAAATAAGAATAATTTGAAATGTTAGTTAATACCGAAAACCATCTATTATCTAAATTTAAAAAAAAACTAGATATTTAATTGTCCCGCTGCCAATTACTCGTTATAATTGTTTCTATAATTTAAAAGAAAACTTCTATTATTATCGAACCTGTTTGTCTCAGATCGCTTGGTGCATGGTAAGTTTGTCCAAGTAAAATGCTACCGCGATCGCTGAAACAAATAGAAGCTTTTATGTTTACTAAATCTATTTTTAGACTTCACTAAATAGTTATTTATGTACCAAGCTAATAAAGTGATTCTTTATCGAACAAGTCTGAGATTATGAGCCGAGCGAGCGAGGCGAGTAACAGGCGAGTTCGATAAAGACACTTTACTGACGTGGTGCATACAAACTTTTATCGCCAACCGTAAAAATGTCTTCTTTCATCATTTTCTATAAATAATTCGCGAAAGAACTTTTACTGTTGGAGCCGTGACACCGACAAACGATTTCTGATTAATGTCAAACCAATGTCAAACCGTTGTTTTGGCTATCTTGATAAATATTAGCGGCAGATAAAGTTTTGATTTTTACAGTAAGATAAAGTGTTTGCTTACTTCCGATAATCGCTATGGTAATGCATGGCTCTATTGACGGTTGGCCATAAATAATAATATTTCTCGACTATAAAAAATTTACTTTTGTTACGTAAAAATTTTTTTTATTACCTGACATGCTGAAATATTTTTTTTTCAAATAACAACCTTAAGTTTTTTATATTTTACATATTTTCATAGTAGCGGGCCGCGGATCGAAGTCCTAGTCTATATTCTATATTAAATCCGGATCCTTCTCCCCTGTCCTAACTTTTAATGATCGCGCATTCAATAACATGTCTTACATTACAGGTTACATCATTATTATATCTCTTTCAATAAATGTGCCACCACTGTGTGCAAAAACGTGGAACGTGGTCCATGGAATCAGCTAGTTTTATAAATTAATTGCTTCAATTCTTTTAATCGTAAATTTTAGCGTTTGTTATTTAAACTAGAGCTTCTAATATTTGGGTTAATGAAGTGTCGAATTTGTAAACATGGTCGTTACTCTTGTAGCTGCCATACATGTTTACAACTTTTTTAAAGAAAATATGTTTAAGTTGTTTTGTGTACTGTGAGTACTCGTTTAGGTTTGGTATTAGAAACATACAGACAGACAGATAATATTTCATAGGAAAAATTAATATTCTGTTCTTGTTATAAGTGTTAAAATTTGTTGATTTAATTGTTATTTTCTAACTTAATTGTTTGGCAATTTGTTTTGTCCGCATGAGTAATTATTTGCCCAATTATTGCGTTTACTTGTCATATCATTTAAATCATATTCATAATTGTATTTACACAACTCGCGATAAATAAATGCTTTTTCCAATAAAATTGCAATAATGTTCTGTGTGGAATGCATTTATTATATTAATTGTCTGTTATTGAAATAAATTTTACCAAACGTGCTGTGCGAGATTATCTACCGCCTAGAATAAAAGTAAGCCATAATTAACAAAATGTGTTACAAGATACAAAGCTCGTCGTCGTGTTATGGTGAGACGATTAGGGATTTATTATATAAATTTTAGAAAATAATCCCCTAAGGTTGAATAAAATAAAATAGAGACATTTCTTTAAGGCAAGTAACTTCTATTTTTGATTATATTGAAAATAATTCTGCATACAGGACAATACGGCCTATTAAAATAAGTAGTTCCAAAAATGCTTAGAATAAGTAGTTATTTCTTTTGAGTATACCTATAAAAAAAACTAACTCTACATAGAGAATACATTCTGGCCTATTAAAGTGAAAATGCTGGAAAAAATTGCCTGATTGATGGAACTTATACATCACAATAAAATAAGGGGATTTATTTGAATTTCATATTTGACAAAGCTTCTTGTTAGATTATTGAAGCTTAAAGGCAAATCGTCATAAATTTTTCAAGCACAAAAATGTAAAAATTTGGCAAGTTGAAATACTTATCCATGTTTCATTATTATAAACAAAAGTAGAATACGTTAATTCCCAAAATAAAATCCGTAATGCAAATTTAATTCTACGCTCGAGATCGAAAATGAGTTCGCAATCCAGAAAATACTCCCCAATTAAATTATTACATCGTGACGGAACATTCTCGTTTAGCCTTTTATTACAGGCCCTAATCCGCTTTTCGTTCTGTATTATACCTAAACTTAAATAATGCTGAAGATAATTTAAATATCTTGCAAATTATTTAAGTAAACAGTTTTCTGAGCACAAACAATGTTATCGCTGTTCTGTTCATTTTCTTCTTTTAAAACCGTTTTCTGGAAGCAGCTCATTTCGCATTTCAAATTGACTGTCATTAGAAGTTAACTGCTATTTACATTTGAATTCTATCTGAAAGTACTCGAAGCGATGTTTTCACAGGAAAACTAATGCCTCATTTACACACTTCCCTGATATTGCTAGTTTTCTTATTTAAATTGAAAGAATACTTTGAAGATAATCGCACAGAAAGTTTTATAACGATCTCGTTCATTTGAGCGTTAGAAAATTCTAGTTTACTCTTCTTGCTTTTTTTGTTTCCTATAAATTACAAATTAATAAACGCCCTATTGTTGTAAAAATATTCGTCTTGATAACATCGTCTTTCTCCTACAAAATTAAACAAAAATATATAATTTAATTTTTGTAACCGCTCGTTTTCCGCTAATCAAAACGTACAATCAACGCCTTCTTGTTCCTGCAAAATTCAACTAAAATAATATTTTTTTTTATTGGTGCCCCATTTTACCTATTTAAAGCACGCCTCAGCGTGTTTAAATCGAACTTTCAAAAACGCGCGTTTTTTAAAGTTACCATGGCAACATCAACAACTCGAGAAAGTGAAGTCTAAATGACAATTTTTTGATTATTGATCTGGCAGGAGTACCTTGTAACGTCAAATAAAATATTACTAACAAATTTCTGAAGGTAAGCAAGCACAACTCGTTCATTTATATCTGTTACCTTTTGCCCTTCATTCCATTTGATGAACTTGTCATATTCTTTTTTATACGCATCATTAAATTTTTGCGGTATTAACCGCGATTCTGCTTTACTATTAAAAAATCGATATTAGAATTCATTTTTAAGCAGTGCGGTGACAACAATTAATCTTTGATGACAAATTGCAAATTAATTTCTGTTTTTCTCATTTCCATGACAACGAAAGGTATACTGATGTCACATCACGAATTCAACCGTTTTACATTATTAGTTCTTATTTCCATTTTTTGTAGTAATAATACCAGTATTTATGATTTCAAAGTGCACCAATAAAAAAAAATAGCGTAAAGTATTCGTGGATAACTGGTCTTTAAAACACTTGCTCTATTTCGAGCACTCCGGCTGCGCCGTCGTGCTCGAAAAATCGCGCGTGTTTTAAAGACCTTTTTATCCACTTATACTTTAATATACTATTTAATGGTAGCAGCCTGTAACGATTGGCCAGTTGAAACCTACCAGCAATATCTCTTTTCTTACAAACTACAACAAAAATATTCAATTTAGTGTTAATAATCTGTGGCGTTTAGCAAACTAAGACGTTTAATTTTTTTCTGCAAAACACAAAAAAAAACATTCATTATAATGTTAGCAACCTGTGGCCATAGGCCAACTTACACAAACTGCACCTTATTATTACTACAAGATACAAAAGAATTATTAATTATAATGTTGGTAACATGCGGCGTCCAGCCAGATAAAACTTGCCATTAATACTTGTTTTTGTCTACAAAATATGAAAATCAGCAGTCATTTTAATCTTAGCAACCTATGGCCATTGGCCAACTAAATCAACCGATGTACCTTATTTTTCCTGCAATCTACAAAGAAATTAATAATTCTAATGTTAATAACTTGTGGCCGTCGGCCAACTTAAAACAAACTTTTTTCCTACAAAATAAAATTTTAATTTTAATATAAGTAGCCTGCCTGTTCGGTCAACTAAAACGTACCATTTTAAATTATTTTCCTACAAAACATAAAAGAAATATTCTTTTAATGGTACTAACTTATGGCCGCATTTTATTTGTTTCATGTGTATTTCTCTTATATTTCATTATCCGTTCATTTTATCTCTGCCTTACACCTATTACAACCCTTCGACTACGCCTCACTGGTTTTTTGCATACTTCTTTTTAAAAGCAACAAATGCGCTGTGTTAAGATGTTAGACATTCACTTAATGCCTTCAGCAATGGTTTGTATTCTCAAATATGTAAAGAGTCATTTCGTGATTATGAACATGCGGTCCGTTAATTCGTTTCTTTTCTGAAACAAGCGCGCATATATTGCGCCATTTTTCATCTTTTATCTGCAAATAAAAAAATAAGAGCATAATTTATTTAATTGTAAAATGTATTAGACTATTACTTATGCAGTAGTCCATTATATTCAATAAAATGGGTTGTTTGTTTCGTACTAGTTGAACATGTAAGCGATTTTTTTGCAACCGTATTGTGATGTTCCCATACTTGTGCATATGACATCATCCTAACCGAGCGAAATATCAATAAACAAAGTCCATCGCCAGAATAACAAAAATGAGCGCATTCGTAACTAATTATTAAGCTTTGATATTTGACCGGAGCACACTTTCACTTCAAAGCCAATGCAAGCCTGTTACATCGTAAATGCGTTATATTGATTACTATACAATGTGTTGATAATTCTAAAATTAACTCTCCCTTAACATTTTATTAGTAAGTATTTGCGTTCTATACAGCACAACTTAATAAAAGTCAACGTAAAGCCAGTTTTCGTTTTTGCATTTTAAATATTTTCCTCTAATTACTACACAATGTGTTGATAATTCTATAATTAATTGTCCCGTTACATTTTATTATTAAATATTAGCGTTCTATACAGCGTAACTTAGTAAAAGCTAACGTAAAGTCAATTTTCGTCTTTGCATCGTAAACACTGTATTCTGATTACTGCACAATGTGTTGATAATTCTATAATTGATTGTCCCGTACATTTTATTATTAAATATTAGCGTTCTATACACCACAACGTAATACAAATTAGCGTGAAGTCAATGTTCATCTTTGCATCGTTAATACTTTATTCTGATTATTACGCAATGGGTCGATAATTCCATAATTAATTATCGCATTACATTTTATTATTAAATATTGGCGTTCTATGTGGCACAACTTAATAAAAGTCAACGTAAGGCCAATGTTCGTCTTTGCATCGTTAAAACTTTATTCTGATTGGTACGCAATGTGTTGATAATTCCATAATTATTTATCCCATTACATTTAATTATTAAATATTAGCGTTTTATACGGCACAACTTAATAAAAGTCAAGGTAAAGCCAATTTTGTCTGTACATACATACATTTACGTACATACAAATAAGCACTTTATATAATAGACGGGTAAAGATGCAGTTTCTGACAGTGGGGGTCCGGCGGTAGTAAAATGTGGGAGAGGCGAAAGAGATGCGGATTTTTTTTTATTAACGCCATCTATTCTGCTGCATGGGTGTTTTCAGCTCGTGTTTAATTTGGTTCGTATTCAAAGATTAGCAGCTTATAATTTTCACGATTTAAATAAAACATTGGCATCTATACAGCGTGAATGGGAATGCGCGCGAATGAGTCCCCAGCTCTTAACATTAGCAAACCTGAGGCCATCGGCCAACTAAAACAAGTTTTGCACCTAATTTTTCCTACAATATATAAAAGCAATATTAATGTTAATGTTAGTAACCGTTGGTGTTTTTAACAAAATACAAAAAACAAACATTGATTTTAATGTTAGCAACCTGTGGCTACCGGCCGACTAAAACAAACCTTATTTTTCCTACAAGATAAAAAATAAATATTAATTTTAATGTTAGTAACTTGCTGAATTCAAACATCTAAAACGTAGCATTAAGATGTTTTTTTAAAAAATATATAAAAGTAATTAATATTTTTTTATGTTAGCAACCTGTGGTCTTTGACTGAATAAAACGTATCTACCGTCATTGTCATGTCATTGTATAAAATGATTTATTGTAATGTTAGCATCCTGTGACCCTAAACAATCTTTTTTCTACAAAAGTACAAAAATAGCAAAGCGAAATCTGTGCAATATCTAAGCGTATCTTATGCCAACGCAACGACAAGATTTGTGCGTTATTTTTCCTAAACCTTGCAACTGAAGTTCATATACTTTGAACTGGGTTCAGATAAAGTTTCTTTTACTTTTTGACCATGTTCGACGCATCCTAGAACTCCTAAACTAGAAGGAAAGCGTTTAAGACGTGCCCGTTTTGATAATGCAATTTGGTTGTACTACACCTCACGTCGTAAAACTGTTTCGTAGCTGATTTTGTTGGCATATGGGATCGTAAAGAAACCCTAAAAGTCCATAGCGACTAATTTATTTTTATTTTTATTTATTTTGAAATTTCACTGAATTTGATCGGTCGTCCCTGACCCAAACTCTTTGATTGTTGATCAAATACTATCCAGTTACCAACTTTTTTAGCTTAATTCTAATATCAATTTCAATAAAATGAACTATTTAAAGGGGCACGTGTATGAACAAAATATGTTTTGCATAGTTGCAAAGTAGAGCAAACCTAAATTAATATTTATTTTAAAATCTATCTCTACAAAGGGTTATGTTTTAGTTTACTTTAACCTAGAGGGTTAAAGCGATACCAGGGATAAATTTCGATAAATTCCGCTCTTTACCAAAGTGTTCCAAAGTTTAATGCTTTGTACCTTGTTTACCAACACCAAAGTTATAACAAAGACTAACACCAATAGAATGCTACAAAGAGATGAAAGATCTCTCTGTAATAAAATTGCTGAATGTGGTGCAGTGTCAGCAATATGATGAAGTGTTAGCTTGTGCCGATTTATTTCTAACTAATATGAAAAGAGGATTGAAATTTTCTTTTCAAAAGTTTCCTACACAAAATTATTTTCAATTTATTTCTATAAATAAACTTTTGAACAACAAAGCTTAAATTTTGTTCTATATTCTCTTAGCTTTGAATACTTGCTGTCTATATGATCTTACAGTATCATGTTTCATTCAAAATAAATTTAAAGGAGTTACACGTGTACTGTGAGAATAGAAGTAAAGTACTCTTGTCTGCAATAATGCTTATAAAATATGTATGCAGCTTTCCAACACGCGAATACATTGTATTATTGTGGCTTCCAAAAGGACAATTGTATCTAAAAGACAGATATATTACCTTAGAGGATACTCGCAGACACTAGAATAGATTATACCACCTGCTACATAGTTCTCACCTAAACGTCGATAGCTTTAAGAATAAGGGATATTTACTTTACCATGCTTTTAGTATTAATTTCATTAAACTCTTCAGTTCAGGAACTAAAAATAAATAATGCGTTTCGTGGCTGAAGGTAACCAAAAACCCGGTTGTTTGTGGGCGGCGAGCTGAATTTTTGGATGCCCCTAATCATATATCTTCTCCCACTACCTACTCTTTGAGCACCACCTCTTCATACCACACTTCCAAAGTTACGCCCCATATACACATAGTTTAAGTAGGCGAAGGAGGTGGGCAGTTTTATTCTAATTCATGTCGTGTATCTTGATACCACTCTTCTGAAGTCATATCCCCTATTTTCCACCTAATTTAAATAGGACGAGTTCAGGAAGGGCTAGTTCAAGTGTTATTCAAACTCAGTCTCCTGAAACTACTCCTCCCTAGTCCCACATCCTATCCACACAGTTTAATTGCGAAAAAAGTAGTAATATTTATTTTCTCTTTTTAGCTGCGTTGCTTGACGCCACTGCTTTAAAGCTACACACCTCATTCCCATAGTTTAAGTTCGTTTCTTTCTCAAGCACCGATTCACGTAGTTAGAGATGGAGAAACTATTAACTTTTCAAGTTCCGCTTAGTAGCTCTACATCTTTGAAGTCACGTCCCCTTCAAACTTAAGTAGAAAGATAAATTATTGATTTTTCAAGTCCCCTACCTCCTCCGTAGTCACACCTTCTATTCGCATTGTAGAGGAAGGAGTAGTTCTCGTTCTATTCAAGCGCTGTCTCTTCAAACTACTACTGCAAAGTCACGCCCACATCAACACAGTTTAATTAGAAGGATGAGAAGTTGGGAAAAAGATAGTTTTTTTAAGCTCCTCCCCCTTTTGACATCTCGATCCCTATCCACACTGTTTAAGAATGAGAAGGAACTGGGGAGGTAAATTCACGCCCTTACTATTTTGGAGAAAAGGAGTAGTAATTGAGAATGATATAGTTGCTGCATTATTTATATAAAAGCTTAAAATTATTGTTCCGCACAAGTAGTAAGAAGATGTGCATTTGAAGAGGCTCAAAAACTCAAAAGTTTATTATTAGTGTATTTTCAATTATTTATTTTAATCCTCTGAAGCCACACCCCATATTCTCATAGTTTAAATAGAATAAAAAGTTGGGGAAGAAGTAATTTGTTTCTTAATCAAACCTTGCTTTTTCACACCACTCTTCCAAAGTCACACCCCATATTTACGTAGTAGGAGGTGAAGAAGGGATACTTCTTTACATATCAAACCACTTCTTTCAACATCATATTCTTGTAGTCACGGCACGTAGTTAAGTGGGAGAAAAAGTTGGAAACGGGAAATTTCTTTGTCTTACAAACCCCGGCCAAGTCACGCCTCTTGCAAACTTAACTTAAGTAAAAGAATTTAAGGAAAATGAGTAGTACTGGTAGATAATACAGTTACCGCATACCGCATACCGCAAACAATAAGTTACCCGACAACAAGAAACTCTATCATTTAGTTTACTTGTTCGACATGAAATGTGAAATCGATAAACGGGTTAAATTTTGTAATAAAAATAGTATTTAAAAAGAATTGTTTTTTATTCAGGCAGTCATTTCAATCAAACATTGAATAGAATAATCCCGACTATTGTGTATACGGGTAGTACTCTCATAACCGAACACCAGCACCTGAATCGAATATGTTTTGAGGAGAGCGCTCGTAAAATGGAATTTATAATGGTGAAAGCGTTCTCAAATAATATTCAGCTGTGTGTGAATGTGGTGTAAAATGTATTGCTCATTTGATATTCATAAAGGCCATAAATATAACTAAGAAGTACCTTTTGTTTCAGGCGGCAACTTCTCCGGTGATCAAATGGAATAGCGAAATACACAGCAACCGCGGATTCCGAAGCAGCAATATATAATTCAATCATTCGCTCTTCTGCCAGTCATCAAAATTCTATCAGTATCTGAACGAATCCATTTTTGGTGTTCTTTTTAGCTCGATATTTTCTCTCCGTAAAAGTTGAAATTACATTTAAAGGACAATAATATCCATACAATCGTTTCCTTAAGGCAATCAAAATGAAAATAATTCTTCTAAACGTAGGCACCTCTTTATATAGTCAGTATTAAAACTACCTAATTAAGAACTCGTTAATCATATCACAATAATAAATTCGAAGTGACCCTTTAATACGAGTACATATCCCGGATAATGGTAATAAATCGTTTGTAAATACCCGAGTGCACTTAAATTACTGAGTATTATAACCAATCGTTTTTTCGCTTTATTCGCGTTGTGATGTTTAACGTAGTCAAATAGTGTTCTAAAAGTGCATCAATGCCGGCTACTACGATGTTCTCCAAATTTAAAAGCAGTAGCGGAACCCCACAAAGCCCCCTGGATAACAACCCCATCGGACAATTTTTTGAAATTGGAAAGCAAGTCGCTAGTGCAGGACCGGAATTAGTTTGGAAAATTCATGATGCCTACAGGAAAAGCGATGGAAAGGTAAGTAACAGAAATTATTGTTATTAATTATTCATACAAGAAGTCGTAACATTGCATTTGAATATTCAGAGTTAAACGCGTTCGTTGGTACTTTGTACAATATAAAGCTAATACTTCGTATAGCTGCGCGAAGGTGGAGATCATTTAGATCTACAAAACGAAGATCAAAATCTTAAGGTTTTTGATTCCTAAAAATGATGTATATTTTTATAGATAAGAAAAATACTATTAGTAGAGCTATCACACTTCTACATTAGTCAAAATAGTAAGCGTGGTTGCAATTAATGTATGCAAATTAAGTAGTGGTGGTATAGCAATGGGGGTTCCGGATCACTTTGCATAGGCATAACTATTTCTAGCCACTTCTTTATTAGAATGTAATATAAAACTCTTATCATTGTACTACCACAGGTACCCAAGTACCACTTTCGTTTGGCAAGTTTTCAACAAAAATGACTTAAAATTAATTTTGTGTAAATTTTCAATATTACAATTTACTTTCGGCTTAGACCATATCAATATTTGGATATTACACCCAGTATAATTAGGTAAGGACCGACTTGTAGCTGATTTGCCTCTACAAGCATTTGCTTTAAATGTCTGAGCTATAGTGGTTCGTCGACCCTGCCTGCCTAAACAGAGCCGTGTTCTTAGATTGTTTGAACCTTAAGTAAGACAAGGATTTAATCATAGTAGATTTTGTTTGTCAGGAAAAGAATACTTAATTGGAATATGCTTGTTAACTGTTTGTGAACCCATACAAATTTACGTTTTGCATAACATTTCAGTTTGCATCTTTAGGGTTTCTCCAAAATTTATGTAGTTTGTACGTGACAGTAGTATTCTAGAGAGAAACAATTTACAGTTTAAGGTCGCGTTATATATAGAATATTTTTGAACTGCCAAGTAAGTTTCTAAAGTTGGTCAGTAATTGGCAATTGCGTCCAGTAGCAGATAAATCTAAACTTTATATTGGGCATCGAACTGGGGTCATTCTATACACTCTACTGGCTGAGCTACGATCGGATGGTCCGTTTTTATTGGTGTAATTATGTAAGCTTCCCTATTTCTAATTTATTACATGCATTTCTATAGTACAGCTGTAAGAATCTTAATCTTAAGAGTAGGCGGGCTTGCATTCAGCCACGTTTACTATGAAAAATTCTTTGCATTGGGAATGGTATAAAAGTTCAGGATTATTTCCATAATGGGTGTAGCTATTCCTAACTAAGCCGTTATCAGAATATGATATAGAATTCTCATAAAACTACTACTCTAAGCACGACTTTCATTTTACAAAAGTTCTTAAGGAAAATCACTAGAAAAATGTTATTTTTTGTTAATATCAGTTTTAGAACATAAATCGGGTAGTCCCTCTACAATCCAAATCAATAAAAATATATAAACTATTAGAAGTTATATCATTTAACAGCGAAATAAACCCCAAATTTGGCCAGTAATTGAAAAATTGCGTCCAGCAGCATATAAATCTAAACTTTACATTAGACATAAAGCTTGGTTAATTCTGCATACTTGGCTCCCAACTATATAAACTTCCTTACTCTCAGTTTAACTAATGCTAACATGTAGTAGGGCTACCAGTGTTCCAACTTACTTAAACAGTAGGGTTGGTTTTGCAATTGCCATGCATTCTATGAGAATTAGTTTGCGTAATGGGTGTGACTATCGTCGGCTACGCCCTTATTACAATTTGATCCAGAACCCGCATGATTCTACTACCCTAACGAAAAGATTTAGGTAAATATAAAAAAATTAATTTAATATTTTTAACTTTTAGGGCAAAAATAATCAAGTTTTTTAACTGCAGAAGTACGGAGTTTTCTATACAATATAACTCCTATTTAATTACGTAATAAATTTAAACATATTCTTTTGCTGTAGAAATTACTGCTGTAATTATTTTGAGATTTAACACAAGTTTGGAAAGTTAATTTCGAATGGGTGTGGCTATTGTCGGTCACGCCTTTATTACAATTTATTCTAGAACCCGCATAATTCTACTACCACAACAGAACAGTTTAAGAAAACAACTCAAAAACTAATTTAGCTATATTTAAGTTTTAGAGCAAATATAATCGATTATTTGTAACTGCCAAAACAAGGAGTTTTCTATCGAATCCAGCTCTGATCTAATTAAGTAATAATTTTAAATATACTTATCTGCTGCAGTAAAAAGAGCTTTAATTAATTTGAGATTAACACGTCATCGATAACAATCAGTTGTTTTAGTATAATTATATAAGCTTTCATAGTTTGAATAGTACTCTCAAGCGTGTATTATAATCGTAAGTCGTCAGCAATATACGTAAATGCGAGGAAATTATTAATGCCTCTGTCATTTTCCAAAACCTTTCCCCAATTTGTGGTTAACTAATAACAGTTCGCTTGCTACTATTTATTACCTTATAAATTAGATTAAAGGGTTTCTCATTGCATGCTAAGAAGTCTGAATATTCGTGTAAACAGGAAAACAAATTAATCTTAAAAGTACCTAAATCCCATTCTAGGATATAACAGAATTCTAAATTCTAAATTGTAATTATAGCAAGGTGCCGAAGAGTGTAATTTGAAGGTTCATTGCTTACAAACACCCACCTTGTCCCAAACCTTTTAATTTTCTTCAATTTCAGTTTTCTATTTATAGAGACATAAAACCCCCGCTAATTAAAACTTGATTTATTTTACGTCACGACGTGTTTCATTCAACCTTCTGCAGATAAAACTCGAATCTGCAACAATTTATCACTGCATATTCATTTATTTTGTCTTAATATTGAAAGTGTCCCAGTTTAGGAAGTTTCGAACTTTCTTCAGATTTAACTAGCTCAGATAAATATTATCTTTTCGCCCGAGTAGTTGCGTCTGAAACAGACTAAATCGGGACATCAAAACCAACAGTGGGAAGCTTTTGCATAATCCCAAAGCTGCATTACCATAACTGCATATTCACAAGGGACGGCCAAGGCCTTTCCACTGTAATTAATGCTTGAGTGTCGAGCGAATGTAAAAGTAATTTATTCGCAATGAGAATAAAAAATAAAAATGATCAAGTTCGATTTGTTTGGAAAACGCAACAAGTGAAGCAGAGATTTAGTAATGAACTTTTGCTTGAATATGTATATCATCCTAATAAAGTGGAAGAGCGTATACTGCAACAGGTTAATAATTCCATACGAAACTTAAAAGAATGCTGCCGGTTGTTTCCTTTCACATGCTCGTATCAACGCCTTTTGAGCGATTTTCCAACCAAGCGCTCTAGTTTTGTCTAAAAGTAGTATTTTATGTTCTTTTAAGCACAGTTAAAAATATTGTTATTTATGAAAACATTTTCGGTTTAGTTGTTTTCTCTTTAGTGTATTTGTCGAAACTTTAATTGGGAACTATTGCGTTTACAAAAATGCCAGGGTACTATCCATAGCCTTATAAAAATGACTTGCTGTGGGTGTGTGGGTGGGTAAATATGTGAGTGGGTAAATATGTAGGTGTGCGTTCGGTCCCTCGTATCTCCAGACAGGATTGATTTTGATAAAGCTTAATATGAAGAGGTATAACAAAAGTTCGTTGGGAAGATGGCAAAGAAAAAACTCAAAACCGGAAGCAGGAGTGAGGCGTGTTTTTTACTACCATTAACAACAAAAAGATATCTAATAGAAAACCTTAAGTTAAATTCAAATGTAATAGTTTTTTTTTTCTAATTTTTTAGCTTCAAAATGGCAGCCGCTAAAACGACTAGTCAGATTGGCTATACAACTTTTTATATAAACTTTGTAAGCTTACAAAACTAGAGAGGGACTGGTTAGGTTTATCCAATCCCTAGAATTATATCATATATTTTAGCGTTTCCGTATTAGGTTCTCGTTAGATCGGACGAGTAGGGTCGAATCTGGCCCGCAGGGTGGCGTACTGTCGCCGGTGCTGTGGTGCGTCGTAGGGGACGTGCTCTTCCCGAAGCTCAACAACGAGGAGTTTTACACACAAGTATACGCTGATGACTTGGCTGTCCTTATAACTAGCAAATTCCTCCACACGATCTAAGAGGTAGCTCAACGGACTCTCACAATAGTGCAAGAATGGTGTAATGAAACCAGCTGCAAACTTTAGGTGAGGTTAAGGATCTGGGAATTATCTTAGATGCAAGACCCACCTGGGCAAGTCAAATGAAAAGACAAAAGTAAAGGGCCTCGGCATCCTTCTGGACTGTAGGCGCACCTTAGAGAAAACACAGGACAAAAGCCTGAAATCGTACATTGGTCTTACACGGCGTTGTGCGCCTTCTGGTTACGTATCCAGCTCTTGTAAGGAGGCCTAAAATCGCAACGACCACTACAACACTCACCCGGTTGCAGAAAATTGTCTGTACCTGTATAACGAGATCAAAGTGCACAACCACGACAGCGACCATAGAGATGCTACTTGGACTCGTGCCTCTTCTTGATGGAATTTAAAATTCGAGCAACGGCCTACAGGTTAAACAACACGGGGCAAAAGAAACTCTTACAAGAGAAAGTAAGGCATACCAAAGTTGTCTCACGATTGAGGTCGACTAATCGTAGCTTTAGGATTGGAAATGATGTTTCCCCTTTTCTCCTTTAGCAAATCATACGATACTCTCATCTCAAGCCGGGATAAATGGTTATCGGGAAACCGACGTTTCCTCAATGCTGTGGTCTTGTATGGTTTTCGGATGAGTCAAAGACTCGTCGGGGGGTATTAGGAACTGATGTCTACCAAGAAGAAACCCACAGTCAAACTTAAATTTGTTCTGGGACAATATTAAACCGTCTTCTAAGCTGACATCTTTGCTATAATGGCATGTGCAAACAGAAGCCTTGGAAAAGAAAATAAATATCTACATCTGTACCGACAGTCAAGCGGTCATCAAAACCTTGATCTATCCTAAAAGTCCGACTGGTTCAAAAATGTACCTCGCAAAGTTTTCTGCTAAGAACTATGCCAAACTGCTGTAGCTATAGTGAAATTGAGGTTAATAAAATGGCTGATACCCTG
Organism: Ctenicera cuprea; assembly: GCA_958336395.1. Classification (NCBI taxonomy): domain Eukaryota; kingdom Metazoa; phylum Arthropoda; class Insecta; order Coleoptera; family Elateridae; genus Ctenicera; species Ctenicera cuprea. The sequence continues at coordinate 5,694,174 of OY284492.1, read as the reverse complement.
GCTGTCGCTGGGGCTTGAGACTCCCAAATGAATCCAGAACCGGCCTTCGTAACTGACTTTCCCTGACTGACCCCCAAATGCGTGGAGGACGAAGTATTAGACGCAGCTCTAATTATCTTAGGCCTCTCGTCAAACACCAAGAAAAGCTAGATTATTTATAAAGGGTTCTACAGCTAAACCGACAAATATTCTTCTGGGCCTAAACGGAAAATAAATCAGAATAGTAACAGTCCTACTGACTGACCACGATCACCTGCAGAAACGTGTTCACACTAAGTGCGGGATGAAAACTATGAACACATACTCTGTAAGTGCGTCGCTTCGTCGGTGGTCAGTTATAAACACTTTGACTCCCCCTCTTTACAGCCAAGTCAAATACAGGATATGTTATTAAACAGGATCTGGTTCTTTGCTAAAGTGACCAACCTATTCAATAGACCTTAGATCTAAAATCCTAAGTGCGGAGTGACGCTTTGTGCTCTGACCCATTGCTAATCATCATCATCAGGCAGGGTTGAATTTCGATGGAAACAAATGTTTTATTTGATTAATACTGCTTTTTAACAACGATGTCCGTCTAGGTGGTCTACGCGAGGTTGCAGTTGTGAATAAACAATATTTTATATGCAAATGCGAAAACCAAGTTGCAGCGACAGACGCCAATTGGCACAGTTAATTCATGCGCTCTAGATTTATGGAACGCTTTTGAATCATTACAGCATTAATACAAAACAACAAGCATTAAAACTGATAGTACAGCCATACATATACAGGGTTGGGCCATAAGCATGGAATAGTTGCTATAATTCAGTAATAACCATTTTATTGAAAACCCCTCAAAACGGTATAGCAATTTTGGTATTTTGCAAGGTTAAATTTTTTGTAATTTTCGATGACGTCATCGATTTTTATATGTAAACATAGGAAGTGCTTGACATTGTTGGAAAGAAATTTTTTTTCTAAAATGTCCATAGTCTTACACGACAAAATTTGAAAAAAAAACGATCAAAAATATAGGCAAGCGCATAGAGATAAACAGGTGACCGGTTAAAAAAAAGCCGACTAAACCGACTAGATTCAAATCTCCCGCGATTCGCTCTCATTGTTTGAGAGGCGGGGCTTACACTACGGGTATACCTACTTGTTTGGCCGACATATACCGAATTACAATTTTCACAAGCGATTTATTTTCTGTTCTTGAATACTGCTTTACAAATCACAGTAAACAGTAACTACGAGCGACGTCGTTCTTAAATATTTATTTTGTACTATACAGAGTGTCTGATTTAAAGTTACATCGCTTTAATCCTATTTATGTATATCTGAACATGTGGTTAAACATTTTCCAGACCTTTTAGCAACACCTTGTATAAGTAGTTTCTGAGCAGACTTCTATTTATTTTTTAAGTAAAAATAGCTACAACGTAATGGGAAATTTGAAAGCAAAATTAGTCTTAATGGTAAATTAAATGAATCCTAGTTACGTTAGTTACTTATGGAAATTGACCTTTTACAGTTTTCAGCGTGCACATATTTAATTAACTGGTGTGTTGTTTAGTGAACATTGCAGATATAATTAAATTTATTGCAGCCCTTTTCACCATTATACATTTTTTGTTTTACAAGCTTTAATAATGTGAAATTAAATTTATGGTATTAAAACAACTTTGTGCTTTGTTGTTTTATTATTAAATTGTTTTTTAAGTTGAATTTCTTTTTCAGTTAAAAAATCTTAAATTATTGTTTACCCGCTAAAATTTCAGCGATACCTTTTTAAGCCTTATTCGATCATTCTACGTTTTATCTTGTGCGCACTCTTGCCAATTACATGTCAAATAATGATCAGAAAAGTTGTTAAAATTTTCAAAATTAATTAATAAATTAATTAAAACTTTTTGCTTTATTTCTAGTTGCCCACTTGTTTAATTTTGAAATTTAATTAGCAGAAGCTGAAAGCAAAATAAAACTCAAAAACTTACATTAATGTCACTTTCAACCTTATTCCAGGGGTTTTGAAGAAATATCCCAGCTGGAGTTCAGTCAGAAACAGGGAAAACTTAATAAATTCCCTTTTATGTTTACAAGTAATTGGGATTACCCAACGCTATACCCGGGTTGTTGGACATTAACAAGAGCGTTAACCCCCCTGTTAATTCCACCCCTTTGTTATGCTATTTGAGCACACAGTAGGATACTGGAAGGGGTTTGTGAATACATAAATTACTGATATATAATACACCATTACAATGTTTCAAAATTGTTCTTGATAAAGCACATATGGTAGAAATTGATTTTTCGTGTAATTTTCTGTAATTGATGAACATAAAAATCCGTTATTGCGTGTTAGTTGCTGGGCTTAAAAGCAGAATTGAGCATTTATTTAAATTTAATACATTTCACAAATCTCGTGGGAATTAAACCCAGTTCCTTTATATTTTAAATCTTATTTTATCTTTTACCAACAGGAAAGACACGCTGTACAACTAGTAGACATTTTTACGTCTTAAATCACAACACCATTATTTTTTTTAAGCGTAAAAAAATGTTACCAATAGCCATGTATTTTAAAGTTCACGTAATAACTTCAAATTGATTCAAAAGAATATTACAAAATTGAGACATAAATCCGAACCCCAGCAATAAAAACCCCAATAAACGACAGGTAGGCAAAAGCACCCAATCCACGCCGACCGATATTAGTAAAGCTGCTAAATGTAAGAGCAAGAACAACAATTGCATTGTAACAACGTTTGTCGTTACTCGCGTCTTCCTGAAAAGTGTGTTGCCTATACACGGCCACTATTTGCGACATTACTTTTGCACCTTACTGTACATAGAAAAGGTTAGCCGTACTTTGTGGATTATTTGATGACCGAAATCGAAATGCTGCGATCACGTGACTCAGAGTAACTTTTTTTTCTGGCCTTACTATAAAAACTGTATATTTGCCACGCCAATTAATATTTTACATGAACTTAGGCAGCGTGTAACAAGTAGGTGTGAATAAACTAACAAACTTCCACATATTCTAGAATTTGTTGTGAAAGATCTTGAACACAGAATTTTAATTTGTTTCCAAAATGGTGGCGCATATCTCCAGTATCTCATGCAACGAAAACAATTCTGGTTTTATAATCAGTGGCCTTAGGCAAAATTGAAGTTATGTAACATAAAGTGTATAGAATAAGTTCCGACATGCGTTCACGTAAACCCCCACTTTTTTTAAACTTTCGTAAACTGCACGACCTACGTCCACATATATTTATAAATATATTTTTTTTAATTTACACCTTCTAGTTTTAACAAATAAAATTAAATTTAAGACGAATAATCCTCATACCTTTACACCTACTCTGTTATTTTCGAAGGTTTTCCATTCAAATAAATCCTAAAAAATGTATTGAAGCCTACTTCCATTCTTTTTCTCCCCCGTATTTAATTCAACAAGTCGGCATTGTGATGGGAGTCAAAATGATTGCTTATTATTAAAAGGCTCCAGAAATGAAACGTATTGACGGACTCTCTTAAATGTAAATGGGGATCGTTTTAAAACTTCAGAATAAATAGGAGCAGTCACGCCAAGTTTGCGCCCACGTAATTACGGCTAATTTACGTTATAAAATGTAAAATAAATTTCCAAGAGGCAAAGCAGACTTTATTGCACGTTTGCGATGAGCATTTCGAACAAACAGAGATGAATAAGGAGTGGATAATAGCAAGAGGGTGGGTAATCGTATATAACTGCTAGCTAGTTTTATTACCTTTTGAGTGATGTTGTAGTGAAGAGGAAATTGCTATTTCTAGCACCCGTTTATGATACCAATAGTGGTGACAGTGGCGTAGAATGCTGTTGAGGAACCACATTGCTTTATTCGCTTGTTTACTTGCTGTTACGTCTGAAGAGCACTTGCACAATGTAATTTTGCATTAGAGCCTAGCTAACTATACAAGTGTTTTAAGCCCAAAACAGTGAGGAATTATCAAACTTTGAACAAACATTTTTTGTCAGCACATTTGTAACATTGTTCCAAGGTACACAAGCTGGAAGCTCGATTACGTTATCATCACCGAATTTTCTGTTTATTAGCAAGCAACCCTTATCAACGTCGCTGGAAACATGTCCCCTGAAGTTATTATAACGGTAATGTACACATTAGCAGCAGGTTATCGTGAAATTACAAGCGAAGGACAATACAAAATCCATGTTTTAAATAATTCATTCGTTTCAGAATAATTGCCGAATGATCAACACAGTATTTCCACGTTTTCAGATGGTTTAAAACCAAACTAGCTTGTAAATATTTAAATTAGACTTGTTTCACCCGAAAAAGGGTTTAATAAACGTAGAGATTTAATTTCAACTATGGTTAGAATATTTTGCAACGCGTTTCGTTCTTATTAGTACTCATCAGGCGGACACAATCCTATCCATAGTCGAAACTGCAATAGACAGCAGCAATATGCCTAAAAACAACAAAACCATCAGTAGAGACTTGCAAAAACAATGCCCTCTATGTGTGACGAAGAATAGTAACCCCACTCCGGTTCGTCACTTTGCATCTGTTCCCCGCCACCCATAAAGGGGATTGTATTTGTAAGTCCCTACTGATGATTTTGGGGTTTTTAAAATTAGCGATTGGGTTTTAAGTTATTTTCAAATAGCTACGCTTTCAGCAAAATAGTTACAGCAAATGGGAAATTCCGCGGAAAACTTAACGGTTTAACCGTGCCAGTAGACCTGCTTTAAAAAGGTGTAACAGCTAACGAAAGTGCACCCCAGAGATCCCTAAAACGAGAAACTCTCTTAAGAGTTTACCTTACTGAACGTAGTCAAGTTTTTACAAAATTTTCAAGCTTGCCTTATTTTCTCATTCCAAAATTTTATTTACTGTAATTTTCTAAAACGTTTTACTTCTTTTAAATTGTTTTGTTAGCAGCAAGATGAATTTATAAAACTGCAAAAAATATTTTTTAAAGAAAGACCGAAAAATAGTTTATTAATGAAAATGATTAAACGTAAAACAATCAAAGCTTTCTCTGGGAAGTCCATTCGATCTTTAAACGTATCGGTCACCATTTTCGTGTCACGAAAACTAAATCAACATGACACGGGTTCTGATGGCTGTCATTTTTTATTTCCGTTGCGAAATGCGATAAGGTACATACTGGCAAACGATATGGTTGCTAACTACATCTACAAATATTATTACTCACATTTATTAAAAAATAAAAATAACAAACTGGAAACGGATAGGGGCCCTAAATGATATTGATAGATCTGTCATCTGTTAATGTCGTACGTCATCTAGGGTCCCTAGTAACAGATGATAAATTAAACAGCTTATCTGCATTTAAACTTCAACATATAAACTTTGAAGAATGTGGTAGTTACTTAAAAATAAAATGAAAATAAAGCTAACAAAGTCAAACAAAACTAAAAGTTTGTTTATTTAGGAAACTTAACGCCTTGCGGTAAAAGAACAATTAAAATTCAAAAGATTGATAATTGCACTGGGATGACACCGCAACAGATCGAAATTGGTTCGTCACTTCAATATTGACGCGCTAGAAAAAAAAGACGGATTCGTATTTTGCGCATACCAAATAGCCGATCTGCGCTTGCGCGATCTCTTTAACACCCTTCAGTCTCCCCAACATCATTTTTCAAAAATGGTCGTACGCTTCATAATTGGTATGGCCCTGTTAAATAACAACAAGAACAAAAACTCTACCTAAGGCTTTACCTAAATGTAGTCGCACTAGAAAAAGCAGCCCGCACCTGCAATACCCGATTTGCGTAATATTGCTGACCTCAGTGTCTCTCACCATTGCTTTTTCGGGTTTTTAAAATTTTACGAATTTCCACCTAAAACTTGGTGTGAAAGCGGTAAATAAAAATGGTACCAACTTTACATTGAAAAGAACTTTCTAGGACGTATCCTATTGGTTGCTTACTACCTAAACAGTTTTAAACCCGGCTGAAATACTTTATATTTCAACGGATGAGCATTGCTTGCGATTAGCACATACCAGATATCATCAAACAAAATGCGTTTTTTTTAATAAGAGGGGCTAAGGAGGGGTATTCTATTACAATCTAGAAGACCTTAAAGAAGAAGTACAAGGTAGTCTTCTACGTATACCAAATAATTTATTTGCGCAAAAGCAAGAACCCTAAGTGCACCCAACCCCTAAAAACGATCTGTCTAAAAAAACGAGAATCTTTCTTTTAATTGAAGCAACATCTCTAAATCACCCAAAATGCCCTTAAACCTCTAAAATAAAAAAAGCAACATCTTTAATACACCCTCAAGTGCACCCAAACCCCTTAAAAATTATTTTTTTAATTACGACAATTTTTGTCTTCATTAAAGCAGCATCTCTTAATCAATCGCAAATGCACCTAAACCACTAAAATAGAAAAACTATAACAAATTACCAGAATTTTTGTATTTATTAAAACTGCATCTCTAAATCACCCCCTCTAACCAAAAAAATTTTAAACATTACCACAATATTTGTTTTTATTAAAACAATATTTGTACCCAAGTGCACTCAACCCCTAAATTAACAGAACTTAAAAAAAATTACGAGCATTTTTATCTTTATTAAAGTAACATCTCTAAATCACCCCTAAGTGTACTGCAAATCCTTAAAAAAAATATTAAAATTACAAGTATCTTCGTCTTTATTAAAGCCACAGATTTATATCATCCCAAGTGCACCCAAAGCCCTAAAACAAAAAATACTAAAAATTACGAGTATCTTTGCCTTTATTCAAACCGAATCTTTAAACAAAGACCCGGGGGCACCCTAACCCCTAAGCAGAGAAACTTAGAAAAATTACGACAATTTTAGTCGTTATTAAAGCAATCAATATCTCTAAAACTATAACCCCGAACTTAAAAAAACTTCAAATAATTACGAGAAGATTTGTCTTTATTAAAGCAACATTTCTAAATAACCTAAACCCTAAAGGACGCCCAAATAAAAGAATTAAAAATTATAGAATATACTAAACCAACATCTCTATATCATCCCCAACTGCAGCCAAACCTCTAAACTAAAAGAACTTAAAAACATTACAAGTATCTTTGTCTTTATTAAAACGGCACCTCCAAATAAAAATAAAACTTACAGAAATGACAACAAATTTTGTCTTTATTGAATTTTTGTATTCATTAAAAGCAATATTTATACATATTATTCTAGATATTAACCAACCCCCTAAAAATTATAAGTAATCGAAAATGAGAATAGCTATGCTCATTATTAAAGCAAATCAACTAGTCCACCCACAAAAACACTTCAACCCCTAAAATTAAAAATTTCGAAATATAGAAGGAAACCACTTCAATATAAAACCACTCTCAAATGCACCAACTAACAATTTGTAGAAATGGAGAAAAACTTTTATTAAACTACATCATGTAATCCACCCCGCAGTGCACCAGCAACCCCTAAGAAACGAGAATTTTTAAACATAACGAAAATCATTCCTTTTATACGCCTACACCGAAAGGTACAACGGGCGTTAGGATTAAGTGAGTAAGTAAGTAAGTATTCCTTTTATTATAGCATCATCTCTAAACTACTCTCACGTGCAATCCCAACCCTTAAGAAATAAAAATTTATAAAAATGAAAAGAATCAGCTTTTTAATCCTCTCTCAATACACCCTCAACTCATAAAAATTAAAAACTGTAAACATACGAACTACCATCCTCTTTATTGAAGCAAATCATTTCGCCTTCAAGTGCAGCCCTAAAAATTCAAAGTTTGTAAAAGTGAGAAAAATCGTCCCTTTTTAAAGCAACACTACGAAATCCCAGCATCTGAAAATTAAATATGTTGATAATCATCATATATAATCTGCAGATTTCGATACGCTTTGGAATACACAGTTTTTCCAAAAACTTGAAAAAATATTGCTGACAAACTATTGGCTCGTGGCTATGAGTGGGTCGCTAAACGTAACATTTAGAGGAGGCGCAGGCCTCATGACTGATAGTAGAATAAGATTTATAACCTAAATTTTTGGTCTGCAATATAAAGAAGGATTAATTGTATTTCTTCCCCATCTTTGCCCAAATATTTCTTCTTTAATTGTAAGGAATTTTTGGCCTATATTAATTAATTTTCTTTTCACGAAAAACTAGAAAAGTCCAGTTATCTACAGTACAGCACCCAACTGACCCTGTCCGCAACTATGAAGCTTCCGCTGTAGTTGCAACAGTAGTTCGATCTTATAGTCACCGCCGTCGCGTAAAATGTTGGTACATAAATTCTTTTGAAAATATGATAAGTTGCAGTTTTCAAAGTGTAAAGTGCTTTGCACAGTTTGTTTTTACTTACACCGAAATCATATTACAATGAAGCTCTACGGTCAAGTGAAAAATACCTTCAACAACATTTAAATTCAAGCATTTTAGATCTTTCCTTTTCCAGAATACTTCAAATAATTTATAAAATTGTATATAATTAAAAATCCATTTTCCGCGTTTCATTATTTATTATAAAAACAAATTAATACATTTTAATACACAAAAAAATGCCATTTGTGTTTAATAAAGTGAAATTTTTGTTTTCATCCCTATAACAAGTAGAGAATTCTTTTATTTTTGAATATCAACCTTCTTTCTAAAAACAAACAACACCTACACGTAAACGCAACTTTTAAAGTACCCCTAAACGTGCTTCTGAAAGCTCAAACTCATCTGAAGCGGAACAAAAAGCGTCTGAAACTTATACAGAACAAACACCGCATTCAATCTGCTTATAGTGGGTATTATAATACTTTATGTATATTTCAGCACGCAAATACAATGAGGATCTGAAAGACGCACAAACATCAGTCTGTTACCTATAAATGTATGTGATTGGGCGGCAAAGCACCTTTAAGAACAATACAACGTTTCCCAGCAAATTAACTTCATTAATTAGCACCGTCTCCAATTTCACTCTAAATAATTGCCTGTATTTACTTTTAAACGAATTAACATTTAGTTAACGTTTGTTTTTCCAAACGATTTGATTACTGTTAGAAATTTCAACACATCCGAATTAATTGAATATTTTTATAAATTTATTAAAATTTCACGATTTGGTTCTTTTTGAGCTGGAAATAAATTAGCTTTCAGACACCTACAGTTATTAATGAATGTCGAATCTCGAATTTCTCCTTTTAAATTTACGTCAAAGTACTCTATATTAGTCAAGCTCTGCAATAATTTTTCTCGAGGGAATAAAGCAGGAACATTTAAAATCAATTTTAAGGTTGTAAATTTGGATGAAAATTCCCGGGATTATTCTGGATCTGTTTCGGGCGTTTTCGTATCCCACAGAGTAAGTATTCATAAAATTGAATTTTTAATTATTATAATTATTTACGGCCTGAATTTTAATTCGCATGCTTTGCAAAATAATATGTAAAGAACGTGGGATGATTGTAAACAACGCTATATTTGAGAAAAGATATATTTCGCAAGTTTTATTTTGATGGGGGCGGTAAACTTTAAGGTAGCGCAGCTTTCAGTACGTCATATTGTTACTTTTTCGTACTTCCAGTATTGTGAAAGTAAAAAAATCAATTTTGAGGTTTTGATTGATAAAATTACATATTTTCAAAACTATCATTTCAAAATAAAATCAAAACTAGAAATTTGTTAAAATGACATGAATTCTAAATTGGGATTTTTGTCCAATGAACCGAAGCCAATACGAAATTCGCAGCCATGAGTTCGCTCATCAAAAACAATAAAATGAGATTCTAAACATATTTTTAGGTGCAGCGATGTTAGTTCATTAGAAAAACAAAATTTTAAGTACAATCACTAATTGCAAATTTGATTAGCAGATTGGTGTATAATTTGATATCGAAATATATATCCATGAGGTTAGAATTAAAAGTTATGATTAAAAAGTCTTTTTGAAATTGTAAAATTTCCAAAATTTCAAAAAATCACAAAAATGGAAATATTTCAAAAGAAAATGTCTTTTTCTAAAACCAACCAATTTATTTTTTCAAATTTTGTCAGTTGATAGATCTAAGTACGGGCTGCAACTTAGTCTTTTCTAAAAATTTTAATTTCTTTGTAACGCCTTCTATGAATTTTTTTAATTGAAAAAGAGAATACCTTTGTTCAATAAAACCGCAACCGATACAGAATTTTGAAATACTTTTTCCAAACTTTCTAGCTCTAGCTGCATAATAGCAGGTCTGCTTAATTTTTTTGAAATTTTAACTTTAACGCCTAATTACTCAAGTATAGATTAGCAGATCGCCGTAAATATGGTATAGTAATAATTCGATAAAAGTTATATGCTGTGAATTATGATAAAAGAAGTGTTTTTACAAACCACGAAAATTTTCGTTATTAAATTTTTTTTTTCTAAACCATTTGATCTTTTTAAATTTGGTCAGCTGATAGATCTATGTACGGGCTATAACTTAAACTATTATCAAAACTTTAATTTCCCTGTAGCGCCCTCTATAGATTTCTAAAGTAGAAAAAAAGAATAACGTTTTGTTCAATAAACCGGAACTTGCTCGAAATTTGCAAACCTGATTGTACTCAACAGGGATAGTCTCATGAGATTCTACATTTTTTCTTGCAGTGATTTTTAGTATACCGTCTGTCTATAAAGTAACCCCCCCCCTAACTAACTTTTGAACGACTTGATATTTTACCACAATATTTGGTGTGCTTTAATGGGAAATTAAATACTATTTCTTAGCTAAAAATTAAATTTTGTATCATTCAAAATGGCGACGGGGTGCCGTTTAAATTTTTTTTTAAATAGAAAGGGGGTCTAGTGACGCCTCATTTGAAAGGTCTTTTAATTCTGCGTCTGATCCTAAAGTTTCAAAGAAAAATATTTAGCCATAACAAAATGGCGGATTTTAAACCAATGGATTCACTCAATTCAAAATAGTTTTGATTTTTTTATCCAGGGCCGAGTGACACCTCATTTGAAACGTTTTTTACTTCTGCGTCTGATCCTAGAGTTCCAAAGAAAAATATTCAGCCATAACAAAATGGCGGATTTTAAACCAATGGATTCACTCAATTCAAAATAGTTTTGATTTTTTTATCCAGGGCCGAGTGACACCTCATTTGAAACGTTTTTTACTTCTGCGTCTGATCCTAGAGTTCCAAAGAAAAATATTCAGCCATAACAAAATGGCGGATTTTAAACAAATGGATTCACTCAATTCAAATTTGTTTTGATTTTTGTATCCAGTAGTCCACTTTTCCCTTTGCAGGACAAAATTTTACCAGAAATATTTCAGGTCGCTGGAAATAAGATTGAAAACGTTATGTTCCAACAAGACGGTGCGCCGCCTTGGAAGATGGATTGGTAGGCGGGGGCCTGTAGAATAGCCGGCTCACTCCCCAGATTTAACTTTCTTAGATTTTTTCTATGGGAATATCTGAAATCGAAAGTGTACAGAACCCGTCCAGAAATATCACTCCAGAAACTTATGAAAATGTAAGGCAGGAATTTCATAACCGACTTTTTATGTGCCAAGAAGTGAATGGTGACCATTTCGTACACTTAATTTAATTAATTTAAGCTTTAATTTTTATTTTTTTTTAATAGACTTCTTTACCTTCAAACATTGTCATTTTGTTATGGCTGAATATTTTTCTTTGAAACTCTAGGATCAGACGCAGAACTAAAAGACCTTTTCAATGAGGTGTCACTCTCACTCGGCCCCTTTTTCCATTAAAAAAAAATTCAAAACGGCGCCCTGTCGCCATAATGGATGATGATACAAAATTTTCATATGGTCTGAAAGATAGTATTTAATTTCCAATTACAGCACACCAAATTTTGTTGAAAAACATCAAGTCGTTTAAAAGTTAGTTGGGGGGGGGGGGGGGTTGCTTTATAGACACAGTGTATATATGATTCAAAATTTATTATTTATTTTAACCTTATACGTATTTCGGCATGTTTACATGGCATTGTCAAAGGCTATATGAAAAAGTAAACAATTAGTGTTGTTATAGCGACAATAGAACTTGGTGACTTGATCTCGGTAATCATCTGCAGATGACTTGATTTATTATTCCAAAATGTCCATTAGAGGAGAATTTAAGAGATCAATTTGCTCATTCATTAACGGTTCAGTTTTTAAATGTTTGTGAATTTCAAAAGCTTCTAATATATTTAATTTACGTTTATCATCACAATTTTATTTGTTTGTGCGAAATTTTCAGCCATGATTTTCCACGTTTTTATGTAATTTTTTTCTGATTTAAAGTTTTTTTAATATGAAAACGGACACTCAAGTAGAATTTCGAGAAAAATCGGGAGACGAATTTACCTAAATTTTGACAATAAAATTTAGAAAAAAATTAGAATACGCCTCTGGCTAAAATCTCCTGTTCTGTTTGCAGTTTTATGTTCTAAAAAGCTGCTGTTATTTTGGTTAAGATCTGAATGTTTTAGTTTGATTTAAAGTCATGCGTGCGAATCGAAAGTTACGATTTTCAGTATGAAAAACTAAAAATTTTTTAAGGTTCCTGACAAATTGCGATTGTGTAATATTCATCGGTGTCATGATTTATATGTGTCATGAATTTAGTTACGATCGGACACGATCTGGTAAGGTTCGGCCGGAATTGTGAAAAACTGAAAATTTTCTTGAGGTCAAGTGTGGAAAGTTCATGAAAATTTTGACCCCTACCTTTTATTGCAGAAAAAGTTATCTAACTTCAAAATACAATTAACGGCACTTGCCTTGATTACTGGCTGACTAAGACAAGTAACAAAGCCCCACACAAAACATTAACATGCAAAGTGTGAATGGCATTAAATGAATGTGCATAAAGCGTGGCATAGGCTTCAGGAGCGTAGTGGTTTACAGGACAAAACGCCCCACTACCTTCTATGACACAAGCGAAGACCCTACTCGGAGTGAAAGACTTCGACATCCAACGCCCTAAGGGCAAAAAAGGGATGGCTAAAAAAGTAGAAGAAGTAATATACACAAAAAACATTGTTTTTTCAATTTACAATTCATTCCTTCCTCAAAAATTTAATTTCCCTACGACGCCCTCTACCAATTTTTGAATCTTAAAAAATTATAACTTTGTGCGTAACAATGTGGGGAAATTCACAATCAATAGAATATGGTTCTAAAAATTATGTTTAAATATAGCTCCATTAAGGGTTTAGAGGAGGGGGCGCTTCCCCTTCCTCTTCGCCTAATTTTTTTTCTGATCAATTATGTAATATTGTAATTTCTTAAGTTCTTTTTTAAGTAATTAATTTTCCTTTAAGTTTTAAATAAAATAAAAACAGAATTGATCCTGGGTTTACTATTTTGTGGGCTCAGCCTACTACTACATTCCGTCTATTTTCTAAATTTAAGTTAAAATTTTCTGTTAAATAAACTTGTAGAAAAATTTTAATAAAACATATTCGTTGCATTAATATTTATAAGATTGGTACAATATTGCGTTTCTTGCAAAGTTATGGATTTTACTGCCATAAGGAAAAATAGAAGTTAATTAAACGCAACCGAGACTAAATTGTTCTAAAAGCAAAATTTCAGCTTCCCGACCAACTCCAAGAGAAAAAACAAAGCTTTCCGTTTTCGTTTATCAGCAATAATGTTGAAAAATGGGAAACATCCTGAAACTTGTAACAACTTCAGAACAACTACGTTTAGTTGAAAACTTCTAGAATTTCAGATAGCCTGGCATAAGTAGGTACAAGCTTTTTAAAATGATGTATAATTATTCAAATGCGAGTGGGAATATTTTACATGCTGCAGGGAATTTTCATAATTATATGGAAGAGTTAAAGCCAAACCTCAAGTCGCGTTTAATGTATTAAAGCTAAATGAGCTTCTGCTCCAAAACATAGATTTCGCAACTATTTGTCACAACATGGTATCACTTTTTGCTTTGCTTTGCTTATCGGTTTTGTACTGTTAGGATTTCAACAAAAACTGGCTTTAATGTTAAATTATGTTTATATAATAATTAGTATTATAATTTATGTACAACCAAACCATACAATATTCCTTAAAGCGATTAGCAAAGTTTAGCAAAAAATTACTTTAAAAATGCAGCTTAAACAAGCGACCTTGACAGAAAATGTTTTATATTCAAATTGCATACATATTGCAAAAATAATGGCTATGATAAGCCACCTGAGAATAAATTTATTACTCACACTATGGCCAAAGCTGCAATGTGCTAAAGAAATAATAATTAAAAAATTAAAACGCAAAATTTTTTTGCATGCAAGGAAATTATGTGAATTTATGGAAAATTTTGTCATAAGCTTTTTTATTTTTTATTTTTGTTTTTAAAAAATCATGAGACCGTGCGTGATCACGCCTCCATGATTCCCATCTCACCCCCTTACCCGGGCTCAGCGGACTTGCGCTATACACCGGTCTAACCCCTGAAGGACATGCAACCCAACATACACACCACATACACACCACACACACACCACACACACCATCCATGGACACGCCGGATTTAACTTATTCAAAAAAACTTCCGACGGGCAGAGGACCTGCTGCCGTTAGGAGTCTAGTTTCAAAGCGTGGGACTTTAACCACTAGACCACTCGCTGGCCCTATTTTTGATTTTAGATTCTACGCTTTCTTGTACTGCATAACATTCTGTAAAAACTTAAGCGCATTTATTTTAGGTAATAAATGTTTAAAACACGTTGATCTGTAAACGCTCTCTTACAGAGTTACAACTCCGCTTTACAATTTAATTTGAAAGTTTTAAACAATTGTAAAAATTATCAAAATATTTTTAAAGCTTTTAAAAATTTCAAAGCTCACGTGGCGGTTGCCCGACAGTTTCTTTTAAGTTGATTTTAGTAATTTAACATTAAGCGAATATCTAATTGAAGGTAGCTTGTTAAAAAAAATATCGAAAAGTACAAAGATTTGAAAGTTTTGAAAATTTTAACATCCTTAATTTTCCAAATTTTTTTGATATTCAAAATCAAAAAATTATAGATCCTAAAAAAATTTAAAATATTTCCAAAGATTTCTAAAATTTCTAAGAATTTCCAACCATTTCAAAAAAGCTAGAAAGGTCCGGTTGCGGTTGCCCGACAGCTTGCTTTTAAAATGAGTTGGTTTAACATTAAGCGAATGTATAACTGAAGATAGCTTCTTAAAAATTATTAAAATATCCAAAATTTTTCAAAATTTCAAAAAAATTTTAAATTAACATAAATTCTAAAAAAATTTAAAATTTTACACTTTATTTAAATTGACCAGTTTCTTTAATTTCACAAAAAAATTATATTTAAAAAAAATCAAAATGAAAAACAAACTATATTTAAATAGTATTTAAAAATTCCGAAAATTTACAAATTACCAAAAATATTAGAAATTTACAAAAATTTTGAAATGTTTTAAACTTTTACAAATTTTCAGATTTTTTCTAAATTCTCAAAATTTCAATAATTTTTATTTGTTATAAACTTTCAAAATAAAAGAAATTTGTTGTAATATTTTAAATATATTCAAAGATTTTCAATATTTTCTGGGAAGGTACCGTGGCGGTTGCTCGACAGCTTTTCATTTTTAAATTTTAAGTTGGTTTAACACAAAGCAAGTGTTTAACTGAAGATAGCTTCTGTTTTTCCGAAACGTAAAATTTTTTTGACTAACGCACGAATATTATAACATTGTCTATTATTGTTTTATACGTTTTAACCTTACAAATTTTGTTACAAAAGAATCAGAAAATTAGAGTAGATATAAATTTCTCAGCAATCGTAATTTTTATGAATTAAATTTGTCTAAGTGCCATCTTAGCTAAAAATGGCTTCTAGTTCTAGCAAAACGTAGCAGAGTTAATTTTTCAACATACGTACACGAAAATAGTGAATTACTTAATTTTTGTTATTATTTCTAATTTTTTTATTTGAATTGGTTTAACGTTGAATAAATGTACAACTAAAGATAGCTTCTGTTTTCCCGAAACGTATTATTTTTTTAGAAATTAAATACAGGAGAATTAAAAAATTGTTTAAAATTTCTTTACCCTGTAAATGTTTTACAAAACAAAATAATACAGAAAATTACAACACATCTATATTTATCTACAATTATAATTGTTAAAGATTGAGTTCGCTTAACATTAATAGAATTTTTAGCTGAAAATGGCTTCCGATCTGCCTAGTTTAATTATTTTTATGAAGTCTTTGGCCTGTAATGCAAGGAAAAAGAAAAAGAAATTACAAAAAAGTGAAAAAATTACTTTTTAACATGTTTACAAAAAATTTTTTCACTTCTGTTTATTTAGCAGTAATGGAGTTCTTGGCTGAAGAAGGCTTATGCATTGCAGCAGTTTTAATTTATACAATTAATATACACAGAAAATGGACATTTGCATTTTTCTCTAATTTTAATTTTCAATGTTAATTAAATTTAACCCTAAATGCAATGTTACTTGAAGACGTAACATTGGCTTTTTTTTATGAATTATAGAACATTGCGAATCTTTAGCTAAAGATTTTATTACCTCATATTTTGCCGAAACATAGCAGTTTTACACTATAAATTTGAAAAAGTTATAAAATTATCTAAGTTTGTTACCTGGTTAAATTTTTGTAATTCGGCGGGTTTAGCGCTATTTGTACGTTAGCTGAAGATACCTCCTAATTTCCGAAACGTTGCATTTTTGATTTTTATAGAATAAATACGTAAAATTTGACCGTACTGGTGTATAAATAATTTTCTTTAATTGAGTTTAATGTTGTAAAGAATTTTTAATTTAACATATTTACTTACAAAATTTACTGTATGTTTGTATAACTCTAACTTACAAGTGAAACGTTAAGCTTTTGGTTTTTAGATTTTTAATTTTACCAGTTTCGATCATTACGACTTTTTACTGGATATGGCTGCCAGCTATCGAAACGTAGCAGCGATTTTATATTCCATATTTTTCCTCAACTATTAGCCTAAAGAAACTAAATTCGGAGGAGGGGGGTATGCGACGTATCTCTTATTGAAACCCCCGCATCTACGCCCCTGCTTAATGAATTTTAACGAAAATGCGTGAAAATGTAAATAATTAACAGTGAAATATTGGTACAAAATCTAAAACAAACACCTTAATTTTTGGCAAAGATAATAATTAATTGAACAGTTCCAGCTTCGTAACGGTGTAACTCCTTAATGAAGTGTTTCCGAACTCATATTTATTATATAAATCACGTAAAAAATGTGTTTCTTAGTGGTGTACAGAGACTAAGGCAATTGTACGCAAATAACCCAAGAATTATGATTTTCTACACAATCCTTCTAACTTTCCTATATCTGAGTATGTTTACGAACTTTCGAAGAAAATCATCGTTATTGAAATACAACGAGCAGACATGAGAAAGCATTTGCTTTGAAAAATAGAATGCTGGTGGCCCCAATAACAATCTTGGCAGCTATCAAAGGAATGTTGACTGTTAGACATACCTTATTATGGAGAGGAAAATATATACCTACCAAATAGAGCAGGCAACCGTGACAATATAATTACGTCATAAGGGAAATGTCAATAGATATAACGAAAAATATTCCAAAGATATTTGTCGTCCTCTTCGCAAATTTTCGCGTAGGCACAATAAATAAATAAAGAGTTTTGAAGGAAGCCTAATAATTTTTCTTAAAGTTATTTTTGTACGCAATAAAAATTACGTGCCATTTTAGATACGACAAAAAATAAAAGTTAAAGAAGTCACTACCAATCATTCGTTAAATGAGCTTACATTAAAGAAAACATCTCAGAATGGATGTGGGTTTTGTGACACAAAAAAATTAAATGTCAGTTTTTTCTTAGATCTGAAAAAAAACCCTACTGAGAAATCTTACTGTTAAAATATTAAGGAAAATGTGTCAATTCAAAAATAATTGGTTTCACCTTAAGCCTTCCATTTTTATTATTTTCTACAGAATAATAAACACCAATTGATGGTTAAAAATTACATGCAAAATTGTTTTATTGATAAAATTAAAATATTGAAAAATGATTTAAAGACAAATTTCAATTTCGGTATTTTAACAAAGAAACCAGTATTAGGGTTTAAGGAAGGGGAAGCGGGGTGTTATTACAGATATATTTCCGAAACCATAAATGCTATCACTATTAAAATTTAAAAATATGCTGAAAATTTTCTTCAAAATCCGGCCTCACAATTTTTCTGAAATTTTCTTAGCTTGTTTATTTTGCTAATGTTCTAGCGTCCTTTACTAGTTTTTTTAATATAGAAATTAATGACTCTCTATGGGAGACGATAAAAATCCGCGATAAAAACCCTGCGGGTAAAAACTAAAGAGATTCACAGATTTTACACGCAACATGCGAATTATAAATTAGGTGGAACATTACAGTTTAGCGTAGAAAATATTAAATAGTTGTATTTTATGTCCCTAGAAAAATTTTATTACTTGCAGTCTCTTTATCAATTTGAAAAATTAATTCAAACTAGCGGAACCGTTGTACTACACTCCACGCTTTTTATAACTGAAAAATAAATAATAAACAAACTGTGATGTGAGACATGTTTGTAATGCATCTAGCAATATTGCATATTTTCAAATATGCAAAGAGTCAGCGATTATGAAACAAAAACTGAACTTATTATGCGTAACTACTAATTAATCACGTTACTGTTTACTATTTTAGAGTAAAATTCCCATCCCGCAAGTTTGACATCAAATAAGCATTAAAATAAATGTATTAAAATTATAATTATTTTATTATACAGGGTGGCCCAAAGTTTAGCTCGCAAACTTCAGTAGGTAATTCGGTAGAACATTGAAAAAAACAGTTTGTATGCATATGTGTTCTCAAAATGCTTCTTGAAGAGAGCTACGGGAAGGGAAAAAATGAACTTTTCTAGAAAAAGGCTAATCGTGCAAAAAAATCATTAATTGGTATGCTTTCTTTAACGTAAAACTATATTATTGACTTAAATTGGTTAAAAAACGAGAATTACAAAAATTGTAAATAAAACTATCTCGGCCCTCCCCCTTCAGTTTTTGATTAAATAATTTTATATAGATGGTGTTAGACATTAGTACTTATTAATACTAAAACGTATTCCAAGTTTTATTACTTTATATTAAAGGGTGCCTAATATGTTAATTAAAACTTAAATTTTATTCCCCCTCTTCAAGGGACCGTAGCTTCCTTTAGAAGCATTTTATAAATTATGAACTTTTTAAAGTGCAAGTTATGGGGCAACGCAGAACCGTTTTTGCAATACACCTTTATTTTGTCGAGGAATTTGTGATAAAACAGTTATCTATTTATTATCAGTTATCTTGATAACGCTGTATAATAAAACTTTCATAATTTTTAAAGTTTTATAAAATTTGATTTGGCATACAAAAACTGCAGACTAATTTGGACTAAGGTAAGAGATATTATTCATAGTAAGTTAAGGTACAGCCCACAAGGTTTTTCTTAGGTTCAACAGTAGCCCACCGTAATAAAAAAAACTCTAGTTACGTCCCCGCACCGCATCGCGTCTATGATAAATGATATTGTGTGGCATTCACACACAAATATAGATATCGTTCCAAAAGCACCAATAAAAGAATTTATCCACTCCTTTAGGGTCTGTTTAGCGAGCGCAGCGGCACGCTTTTATAGCGTCTCAGCTTGTAGCATGTAACACGTTCTCAGAAAAGTTCGTGGCAAATTTACAAAATTTTGGCAATAAAAATTATTTTCTATTTATGGTAATTTAAAATTTTATCGCGGTTTCAACTCATAAACTCTAGTATAGCAAACAGGTTCTCTACCAGTCCGCCACGGGAACTCGTGGGCATTGGTTTTGCCACCAGATATATCAGAGCATGGACGCTTTAGCGATTGTAGAATAATCTATTTAGAGCCTTATTTGTATTAAATTTTCAAATACTACCATGAGGTAAAGTAGAACAATGTTATTTTTTCCATTTAGGGTGACTGCAAGTAATAAAATTCTTTTAGGGACATAATGTACAGCGATTTCATATTTTTAATGCAAAACTGTATTGTTCCACCTAAACTGGAATTCACCGTGTAGGTACAGCAAAGAATGCTAAACTAAACCGGAGACCTCCCCAACGAACAATTTTATTATCTTAAACAAAACGGAAACTTTTGAACTGCGGAAGAGAAAAGCACAAGGCACTTCTGTTCTGAAAAACAATGTAAAAACAACTTCTCAGACAGTAAAGTTGCCATTCTGCTTGAATTCATGAAACTTGCACCTTGCTGCGCATAAATAGGTCACCGAAATTAATAGCGTTTCTTGATTGCGTTTGGTTTTGTTCCGTTTCGCAAAGCGGCGTCCAAACAGTAAGCACGAAAAGCAAAATAAACGAATCGTTAGTTTTTTTCACAAACATCAATTTTAAAGTTTTTGTAAATTTTCTTGATTTGTGTTTTGTGATTTGCATCAAATGAATTTCTGGTTTCAGTCTATCCAGATTTTTTAATCAATTTTTATTTAAAGTTAAAAAAATGCATTGGAAGTCTTAAACCCTTAAATTTAGAATATTCATTTTAGTTTTTCGTAATTATCCTTCTAGAACAAAGAGTAACAAACGACCGTCAACAACACACAATACAAAAAATTAAATCGCCTTTGAGGCGTTGACATAAACACAACGTTTCGGATTTATGACGCAAGTGTTTGAGAGCACATTCAATTAGTGCGATGATTCTGCTTCAAAGTAAGTCCTCAAATGCGCACACTCCGATCTGTGCAACTTCAGCAGAAGTTCGCTGCTAACGTATTAGTGGATATGGATGTGGGACAAACTAACGACCACAAAAGTCAAGACATGGCAATAAAAAGCAAAAGCTCTTGTCGGTGTTACGTAACAAATATATTTTACAATGACAGTTTGCGACTGTACGAATTAAGTTTCGAGTTTTGTTGTCTATGACCAAGTCTTCGGAAATTCTTTTTTCATCATATGATACTATTTGCCCATTTTTTTGTTATCAAATGTATACCAAATTGTATTGTTCTAAAGTATCATTTTGGCAAAAAAAATTGTTTCTGCTAATAAATATCTGCAGTGTTATCATGTTGCATCAAATAAAATGGTTCAATATGTAAACTGAAAATTTTCAACAAAATACAGACTGGCATGATTTATTGAACTAATAAAGCAACAACGGTCGGTCTCACTTTCTTTATCTAAACCCACTACCCATTATTCCCTCTCACAGCCAATCAGCGTCGAGGGGGTGTGGCCGTTCACATCAGTGAATTTTGCTTTGTTAATTTGCAAAGAAGCTGGATACCGTTCTTGTTCTCTCTCTGCACAACAACAACTGTCTATCTCATTTTTTTCCTCAAACGCACCACCCTTCCTGACAGGCAACCAGCGTCAAAGAGGTCTGACCGCTCAAAACAATGAATTTTGATTTGTTATTTCGTGAAGAGGCCGAATACCGTTCCCTTTCTCTCTCTGCACACAACATCGGTTCGTAGCACTTTCTTTATCTAAACCCACTACCCATTATCCCTCCTCACAGCCATTCAGCGTCGAGGGGGTGTGGCCGTGTACAACAGTGAATTTTGTTTTGTTAATTTGCAAAAAGGTCGGATACCGTTTTCTTTTTCTTTCTGCACAACAACCAGTGTCTGTCTCATTTTCACAACCAATCAGCGCCAAGGGGGTGTGGCCGTTCACAACAGTGCATTATCTTTTCTTAATTTGCGAAGAGGCCGAATACCGTTTCTTTTCACTCTTTGCACAACAACCACGGTTCGTCTCACTCTTTCTCAATGCAGCAAACAGCAAATCGCCGAATCTGCCGTACTTATAGAAGAATTAAAGACTTTGGTTGCGTTTGGTGGTTGGCTGGTTGCGTTCTGCATACACAGCAGCTTAGATGCCGAGTTTATCAATCAGCTGCGTAAATGTCACAACGCAAATCTAACATTTAAGTAGCTTTCTATCTTGACCTCGTTTGGCGATTAATTTTAGTAGTGGTGGTGGTAGTGACATAAAAATACCCTCAATGAATTCCGTGCCGTTCTCTTTCTTTTTCTGCACAGAAGCCCGCTCCGTTTCACTCTCTATATGTAAACCCACTACCCATTACTTTCCCACTCACAGCCAATCAGCTTCGAGGGGGTGTGGCCGTGTACAACAGTGAATTTTGCTTTGTTAATTTTCAAAGAGGCCGGATGCCGTACCTTTTCTCTCGCTCTGCACAAAAACCACGGTGCGTCTCACTCTCTGTCAATGCAGCGAACAGCAAATCACCGAATAGTTCAAAGAATTTCAAAAACTGTAAAATTTTGAATCTAAAAAACTTTCAAACTTTCGATATTGTTAGTAATATCGAAGTTTTTAAAAACTTTGGATATTTTAATGGTTAATTTTTTTTAGGATTTCTGTCATTCTCAATATTTAAAAATTTCCAAAATTTCCAAATGTTTTATAAAATGAAAAAATATTAAAACTTTTGTGATATATTCGAAATTTACGAATTTTCATGTTTCAATATTTCTGTAAAATTAAAAGTGTTTGTCAAATTGTAAAAAAATACATACATTTTTTTTAAACTTTAAAATCATTAAATATATTGAAACTCATATATTTCAAAAATAAAAAGAAATACATTTCATATTTTGAGTGTTGTTCTTAATTTATTCTACTGAATCGGAATAAGCTACATTACTATACGTATACATCGATTATTTATTTCATGTTTACATTATGTACAACGCAGTTGCATCCATAAACTTTAAGTTTGTACTCAATCTCGGTAAAAGCCTGATGTTTACCGAACGCTTTATCAAACGTCAACATGCACTCAGTAAGGTGAAGCTACATTTGCAGCTCTATAGTTCATTTCATTACCGATACTTGCACATAAATTTCAGGAACAGAAACTGTAAACCATGAAACCAATTTTCACGCTGAAACACACGTCTGCAATTAATTCATTTCGAATTTTGAAATATTGTGCATGTGAAATTTAATAACAAGAATTTTCCAACATGCAGAAAAATCCAACTTAAAATGATATCAAACAAATTTTCTTCATAAAAGTTCCGTTTCGCAATTAATCACTTTAAACAGCAAACACAACCCACCCTTGATCTACGGAAGTATTAAGCGTCAGAAATTTAATACCGACTCGTGATAGAGATTCTTGAAGTTTAAAAGCATCAAGGGTTGTTTATATCTCTCGCAAATGACACATATCCGTTCAATTTTCATGGTTCCGTTGAAAGGCAACAAGCTGTCAGATTACAGCCCATTCGTTCCTGCTTCAAATCTTCTTTGGTGGCTTTTTTTTGACTTTTTTGACGTTTTTGGTTGCAAAAGGAAAATTATTTCAAAGTGAAAATTATATAAACGTTTTGAGCTTGACGTCTGTTACGTAGCAATTTCAGGGCACTTAGGAACGTGTTGGCAGTGATGTAATACTTGAATGTAATTTTACTTAAAGTAGGTACAGTACTCTATTAAATTTAACATTATTATTTCTCTAAAACACGCGTAACAAATCTGAGGCTTTATCTTCATGTAAGGCACGTTATCTTAATACAACATTATCATAGGTCGCTTTGTACTTGTATAGCAATGTTTAGTCTGCAGTTGATTAAGGCGAAGTAATGTTTAAAATTAATTGCAGCAATCTCTTAGAGTTTGCTGTTGTTTTTCACCTATTCATCAAGTAACACCCTGTAATCGAATCTGTAAAGTGAAATTTTTCAGTAGAGATCAGTATTTAATAAGTTCGAGCTTAACTTCGTTTACACGTCATTATCAAAGGCAAGATTAAAAGTAAACGGTTGATATTGCTATACGGATAATAGAACTTAACGACTTGATCTTGGTTATCTATGTCTGTAGATGACTTGATTTCATTTTCCAAAACTTCCAATAATGACAAATTTAGAAGATCAATTTGCTCATTTATTAACGGTACAGTTTTTAAATGTTTTAAATAATTCCAGTATTTTGAATTGATTGTGTGGTAGGCACATGGTGAAACATTATTAATAAATATTTAACTATTAATAATTAATATGTCTAATTTACGTTTTTTTATGATTTATGACAAAAGTGTAAAAAATGCCATTAATCTGTGTTCTTATAGATGTTTAGCGTGATTTTTTGTTTTATTTCAGTTGTCTTCGAATCAGAACTTCAGCTTATAAAATTCAGTTTTAATTTTCAATTTTATTACTCTTTTTTACAGTTTGTACTAAAAAATGCAATATTACCATTATTGTCTTTATGAAATCGTTATAACTTTACAAGTATTGTGATGCTATCGTGAGTAATTATACGAAGTCGTTTATTTACAGTTTAAAATTAAAATGAAAGATGGTAAAGCGTTCATAATCCAAAAAGTCTTAGAAAGGCATTTCGTTTTTATTGCCCTTAAAGTAGAGTTAATTAAAAAGGAAATTTAACGAGAGTTTATTCATTCCCCTTTGAATTATAAATTCGGTATTTTGTTCTTCTGTCTTTTCCTTTATATAGTTCTTAATATTACCCGGTTCAGAATTGTTGCTTAAAATACATTTGTGATTTTAAAACAATGTGAAAATTTAAATAAATGTAGAAAGCGAAAGTTGTTTCTAATAACAAATCTTACAAAAACAATTGCCCAGAGACTATAAGAAAAATATTTCAGAATTACCTGCAGAGCTTCTTCGGGAAAACTCTTCTGGAAAGATGTCAATTTTCATTTGGTTCTAAAAGTTTTTCAATAAACAAAATTAATTCACTTTATTTATAAGTTTGAGCTTTTCTTTGTTGAAATTAATTTTAATTTATTGTAAGTATCTTAACTTCAACAGTTTCTTTTATTTTAGCCTTATTCGTATTTCGATATGTTAACATGTCAGTTTCAGAGGCAAGATTAAAAATAAACAGTTGGTGTTGCTATAGGAACCATAAATCTTTATAACTTGATCTTGGTTTTCTATATCTGCGTCCAGATGACTTGATTTCTTATTCCAAAACGTCTAATAATGGTAAATTTAAGAGATCAATTTGCTTATTCATTACAAGTAGCGATTTTAAATGTTTGTGAATTTCAAATGTTTTTAGTATATTCAACTTACCTTAGCGACAAAAGGCATGCAGTAAAAATACATACATTATTGATTTAATGGCCGTGTAATATTCGCTAGGAAAATTGCGTCGCAGTATCAAATAGAATAACCTACTATTAAGTTAAAAAATTTCAAGCATTTTACCAGTTTCACTTCCGATAAAAAAATTTACGAAAGTTATTTGTTTCCACAAAAACTGTGAAAAATAGCGCCATTCCATTGGCCGTTTGGCGCTGTAATTGTGATAAGATTGGGAGGAAATTTACAAACCGTTATTTGTTGCCATAAACACTATGAAAAATAGCGCCATCTTACTGGCTGCTTGGCGCTGTAATTTTGATAAAATTTGGCGAAAATTTACAAACCATTATTTGTTTCCCTAAACACTATGAACAATAGCGCCATTTTATTGGCTGTTTGGCGTTGTAGTTTTGATAAGAATTGGCATACATTAACAAACAGTTGTGTGTTTCTATAAACACTATGAAAAATAGCACCATCTTATTGGCTGTTTGGCGCTGTAATTTTGATAAGATTTGGAGGAAATTTACAAACCGTTAATTGTTTCCATAAACACTATGAAAAATAGCGCCATCTTATTGACTGTTTGGCGCTGTAATTTTGATAAAATTTGGTGAAAATTTACAAACCGTTATTTGTTTCCCTAAACACTATGAACAATAGCGCCATTTTATTGGCTGTTTGGCGTTGTAGTTTTGATAAGATTTGGCATACATTAACAAACAGTTGTGTGTTTCCATAAACACTATGAAAAATAGCGCCATCTTATTGGCTGTTTGGCGCTGTAATTTTGATAAGATTTGGAGGAAATTTACAAACCGTTATTTGTTTCCATAAACACTATGAAAAATAGCGCCATCGTATTGACTGTTTGGCGCTGTAATTTTGATAAAATTTGGTGAAAATTTACAAACCGTTATTTGTTTCCCTAAACACTATGAACAATAGCGCCATTTTATTGGCTGTTTGGCGTTGTAGTTTTGATAAGAATTGGCATACATTAACAAACAGTTGTGTGTTTCCATAAACAATATGAAAAATAGCACCATCTTATTGGCTGTTTGGCGCTGTAATTTTGATAAGATTTGGAGCAAATTTACAAACCGTTATTTGTTTCCATAAACACTATGAAAAATAGCGCCATCTTATTGACTGTTTGGCGCTGTAATTTTGATAAAATTTGGTGAAAATTTACAAACCGTTATTTGTTTCCCTAAACACTATGAATAATAGCGCCATTTTATTGGCTGTTTGGCGTTGTAGTTTTGATAAGATTTGGCATACATTAACAAACAGTTGTGTGTTTCCCTAAACACTATGAATAATAGCGCCATTTTATTGGCTGTTTGGCGTTGTAGTTTTGATAAGATTTGGCATACATTAACAAACAGTTGTGTGTTTCTATAAACACTATGAAAAATAGCGCCATCTTATTGGCTGTTTGGCGCTGTAATTTTGATAAGATTTGGAGGAAATTTACAAACCGTTATTTGTTTCCATAAACACTATGAAAAATAGCGCCATCTTATTGACTGTTTGGCGCTGTAATTTTGATAAAATTTGGTGAAAATTTACAAACCGTTATTTGTTTCCCTAAACACTACGAACAATAGCGCCATTTTATTGGCTGTTTGGCGTTGTAGTTTTGATAAGATTTGGCATACATTAACAAACAGTTGTGTGTTTCTATAAACACTATGAAAAATAGCGCCATCTTATTGGCTGTTTGGCGCTGTAATTTTGATAGTATTTGGAGGAAATTTACAAACCGTTATTTGTTTCCCTAAACACTATGAACAATGGCGCCATTTTATTGGCTGTTTGGCGTTGTAGTTTTGATAAGATTTGGCATACATTAACAAACAGTTGTGTGTTTCCATAAACACTATGAAAAATAGCGCCATCTTATTGGCTGTTTGGCGCTGTAATTTTGATAAGATTTGGAGGAAATTTACAAACCGTTATTTGTTTCCCTAAACACTATGAACAATAGCGCCATTTTATTGGCTGTTTGGCGTTGTAGTTTTGATAAGAATTGGCATACATTAACAAACAGTTGTGTGTTTCTATAAACACTATGAAAAATAGCACCATCTTATTGGCTGTTTGGCGCTGTAATTTTGATAAGATTTGGAGGAAATTTACAAACCGTTAATTGTTTCCATAAACACTATGAAAAATAGCGCCATCTTATTGACTGTTTGGCGCTGTAATTTTGATAAAATTTGGTGAAAATTTACAAACCGTTATTTGTTTCCCTAAACACTATGAACAATAGCGCCATTTTATTGGCTGTTTGGCGTTGTAGTTTTGATAAGATTTGGCATACATTAACAAACAGTTGTGTGTTTCCATAAACACTATGAAAAATAGCGCCATCGTATTGACTGTTTGGCGCTGTAATTTTGATAAAATTTGGTGAAAATTTACAAACCGTTATTTGTTTCCCTAAACACTATGAACAATAGCGCCATTTTATTGGCTGTTTGGCGTTGTAGTTTTGATAAGAATTGGCATACATTAACAAACAGTTGTGTGTTTCCATAAACAATATGAAAAATAGCACCATCTTATTGGCTGTTTGGCGCTGTAATTTTGATAAGATTTGGAGCAAATTTACAAACCGTTATTTGTTTCCATAAACACTATGAAAAATAGTGCCATCTTATTGACTGTTTGGCGCTGTAATTTTGATAAAATTTGGTGAAAATTTACAAACCGTTATTTGTTTCCCTAAACACTATGAATAATAGCGCCATTTTATTGGCTGTTTGGCGTTGTAGTTTTGATAAGATTTGGCATACATTAACAAACAGTTGTGTGTTTCCCTAAACACTATGAATAATAGCGCCATTTTATTGGCTGTTTGGCGTTGTAGTTTTGATAAGATTTGGCATACATTAACAAACAGTTGTGTGTTTCTATAAACACTATGAAAAATAGCGCCATCTTATTGGCTGTTTGGCGCTGTAATTTTGATAAGATTTGGAGGAAATTTACAAACCGTTATTTGTTTCCATAAACACTATGAAAAATAGCGCCATCTTATTGACTGTTTGGCGCTGTAATTTTGATAAAATTTGGTGAAAATTTACAAACCGTTATTTGTTTCCCTAAACACTACGAACAATAGCGCCATTTTATTGGCTGTTTGGCGTTGTAGTTTTGATAAGATTTGGCATACATTAACAAACAGTTGTGTGTTTCTATAAACACTATGAAAAATAGCGCCATCTTATTGGCTGTTTGGCGCTGTAATTTTGATAAGATTTGGAGGAAATTTACAAACCGTTATTTGTTTCCCTAAACACTATGAACAATAGCGCCATTTTATTGGCTGTTTGGCGTTGTAGTTTTGATAAGATTTGGCATACATTAACAAACAGTTGTGTGTTTCCATAAACACTATGAATAATAGCGCCATCTTATTGGCTGTTTGGCGTGTAATTTTGATAAGATTTGGAGGAAATTTACCAGCCGTTATTTGTTTCCATAAACACTATGAAAAATAGCGCCATCGTATTGACTGTTTGGCGCTGTAATTTTGATAAAATTTGGTGAAAATTTACAAACCGTTATTTGTTTCCCTAAACACTATGAACAATAGCGCCATTTTATTGGCTGTTTGGCGTTGTAGTTTTGATAAGAATTGGCATACATTAACAAACAGTTGTGTGTTTCTATAAACACTATGAAAAATAGCACCATCTTATTGGCTGTTTGGCGCTGTAATTTTGATAAGATTTGGAGGAAATTTACAAACCGTTAATTGTTTCCATAAACACTATGAAAAATAGCGCCATCTTATTGACTGTTTGGCGCTGTAATTTTGATAAAATTTGGTGAAAATTTACAAACCGTTATTTGTTTCCCTAAACACTATGAACAATAGCGCCATTTTATTGGCTGTTTGGCGTTGTAGTTTTGATAAGATTTGGCATACATTAACAAACAGTTGTGTGTTTCCATAAACACTATGAAAAATAGCGCCATCTTATTGGCTGTTTGGCGCTGTAATTTTGATAAGATTTGGAGGAAATTTACAAACCGTTATTTGTTTCCATAAACACTATGAAAAATAGCGCCATCGTATTGACTGTTTGGCGCTGTAATTTTGATAAAATTTGGTGAAAATTTACAAACCGTTATTTGTTTCCCTAAACACTATGAACAATAGCGCCATTTTATTGGCTGTTTGGCGTTGTAGTTTTGATAAGAATTGGCATACATTAACAAACAGTTGTGTGTTTCCATAAACAATATGAAAAATAGCACCATCTTATTGGCTGTTTGGCGCTGTAATTTTGATAAGATTTGGAGCAAATTTACAAACCGTTATTTGTTTCCATAAACACTATGAAAAATAGCGCCATCTTATTGACTGTTTGGCGCTGTAATTTTGATAAAATTTGGTGAAAATTTACAAACCGTTATTTGTTTCCCTAAACACTATGAACAATAGCGCCATTTTATTGGCTGTTTGGCGTTGTAGTTTTGATAAGAATTGGCATACAT
This sequence comes from Ctenicera cuprea, assembly GCA_958336395.1. Lineage (NCBI taxonomy): Eukaryota > Metazoa > Arthropoda > Insecta > Coleoptera > Elateridae > Ctenicera > Ctenicera cuprea. The sequence continues at coordinate 5,664,547 of OY284492.1, read as the reverse complement.
TAACAAACAGTTGTGTGTTTCTATAAACACTATGAAAAATAGCGCCATCTTATTAGCTGTTTGGCGCTGTAATTTTGATAAGATTTGGAGGAAATTTACAAACCGTTATTTGTTTCCATAAACACTATGAAAAATAGCGCCATCTTATTGACTGTTTGGCGCTGTAATTTTGATAAAATTTGGTGAAAATTTACAAACCGTTATTTGTTTCCCTAAACACTATGAACAATAGCGCCATTTTATTGGCTGTTTGGCGTTGTAGTTTTGATAAGATTTGGCATACATTAACAAACAGTTGTGTGTTTCTATAAACACTATAAAAAATAGCGCCATCTTATTGGCTGTTTGGCGCTGTAATTTTGATAAGATTTGGAGGAAATTTACAAACCGTTATTTGTTTCCCTAAACACTATGAACAATAGCGCCATTTTATTGGCTGTTTGGCGTTGTAGTTTTGATAAGATTTGGCATACATTAACAAACAGTTGTGTGTTTCCATAAACACTATGAATAATAGCGCCATCTTATTGGCTGTTTGGCGCTGTAATTTTGATAAGATTTGGAGGAAATTTACAAACCGTTATTTGTTTCCATAAACACTATGAAAAATAGCGCCATCGTATTGACTGTTTGGCGCTGTAATTTTGATAAAATTTGGTGAAAATTTACAAACCGTTATTTGTTTCCCTAAACACTATGAACAATAGCGCCATTTTATTGGCTGTTTGGCGTTGTAGTTTTGATAAGAATTGGCATACATTAACAAACAGTTGTGTGTTTCTATAAACACTATGAAAAATAGCACCATCTTATTGGCTGTTTGGCGCTGTAATTTTGATAAGATTTGGAGGAAATTTACAAACCGTTAATTGTTTCCATAAACACTATGAAAAATAGCGCCATCTTATTGACTGTTTGGCGCTGTAATTTTGATAAAATTTGGTGAAAATTTACAAACCGTTATTTGTTTCCCTAAACACTATGAACAATAGCGCCATTTTATTGGCTGTTTGGCGTTGTAGTTTTGATAAGAATTGGCATACATTAACAAACAGTTGTGTGTTTCCATAAACAATATGAAAAATAGCACCATCTTATTGGCTGTTTGGCGCTGTAATTTTGATAAGATTTGGAGCAAATTTACAAACCGTTATTTGTTTCCATAAACACTATGAAAAATAGCGCCATCTTATTGACTGTTTGGCGCTGTAATTTTGATAAAATTTGGTGAAAATTTACAAACCGTTATTTGTTTCCCTAAACACTATGAATAATAGCGCCATTTTATTGGCTGTTTGGCGTTGTAGTTTTGATAAGATTTGGCATACATTAACAAACAGTTGTGTGTTTCCCTAAACACTATGAATAATAGCGCCATTTTATTGGCTGTTTGGCGTTGTAGTTTTGATAAGATTTGGCATACATTAACAAACAGTTGTGTGTTTCTATAAACACTATGAAAAATAGCGTCATCTTATTGGCTGTTTGGCGCTGTAATTTTGACTAGATTTGGAGGAAATTTACAAACCGTTATTTGTTTCCATAAACACTATGAAAAATAGCGCCATCTTATTGACTGTTTGGCGCTGTAATTTTGATAAAATTTGGTGAAAATTTACAAACCGTTATTTGTTTCCCTAAACACTACGAACAATAGCGCCATTTTATTGGATGTTTGGCGTTGTAGTTTTGATAAGATTTGGCATACATTAACAAACAGTTGTGTGTTTCTATAAACACTATGAAAAATAGCGCCATCTTATTGGCTGTTTGGCGCTGTAATTTTGATAAGATTTGGAGGAAATTTACAAACCGTTATTTGTTTCCATAAACACTATGAACAATAGCGCCATCTTATTGACTGTTTGGCGCTGTAATTTTGATAAAATTTGGTGAAAATTTACAAACCGTTATTTGTTTCCCTAAACACTATGAACAATAGCGCCATTTTATTGGCTGTTTGGCGTTGTAGTTTTGATAAGATTTGGCATACATTAACAAACAGTTGTGTGTTTCTATAAACACTATGAAAAATAGCGCCATCTTATTGGCTGTTTGGCGCTGTAATTTTGATAAGATTTGGAGGAAATTTACAAACCGTTATTTGTTTCCATAAACACTATGAAAAATAGCGCCATCGTATTGACTGTTTGGCGCTGTAATTTTGATAAAATTTGGTGAAAATTTACAAACCGTTATTTGTTTCCCTAAACACTATGAACAATAGCGCCATTTTATTGGCTGTTTGGCGTTGTAGTTTTGATAAGAATTGGCATACATTAACAAACAGTTGTGTGTTTCCATAAACAATATGAAAAATAGCACCATCTTATTGGCTGTTTGGCGCTGTAATTTTGATAAGATTTGGAGCAAATTTACAAACCGTTATTTGTTTCCATAAACACTATGAAAAATAGCGCCATCTTATTGACTGTTTGGCGCTGTAATTTTGATAAAATTTGGTGAAAATTTACAAACCGTTATTTGTTTCCCTAAACACTATGAATAATAGCGCCATTTTATTGGCTGTTTGGCGTTGTAGTTTTGATAAGATTTGGCATACATTAACAAACAGTTGTGTGTTTCCCTAAACACTATGAATAATAGCGCCATTTTATTGGCTGTTTGGCGTTGTAGTTTTGATAAGATTTGGCATACATTAACAAACAGTTGTGTGTTTCTATAAACACTATGAAAAATAGCGTCATCTTATTGGCTGTTTGGCGCTGTAATTTTGACTAGATTTGGAGGAAATTTACAAACCGTTATTTGTTTCCATAAACACTATGAAAAATAGCGCCATCTTATTGACTGTTTGGCGCTGTAATTTTGATAAAATTTGGTGAAAATTTACAAACCGTTATTTGTTTCCCTAAACACTACGAACAATAGCGCCAGTTTATTGGATGTTTGGCGTTGTAGTTTTGATAAGATTTGGCATACATTAACAAACAGTTGTGTGTTTCTATAAACACTATGAAAAATAGCGCCATCTTATTGGCTGTTTGGCGCTGTAATTTTGATAAGATTTGGAGGAAATTTACAAACCGTTATTTGTTTCCATAAACACTATGAAAAATAGCGCCATCTTATTGACTGTTTGGCGCTGTAATTTTGATAAAATTTGGTGAAAATTTACAAACCGTTATTTGTTTCCCTAAACACTATGAACAATAGCGCCATTTTATTGGCTGTTTGGCGTTGTAGTTTTGATAAGATTTGGCATACATTAACAAACAGTTGTGTGTTTCTATAAACACTATGAAAAATAGCGCCATCTTATTGGCTGTTTGGCGCTGTAATTTTGATAAGATTTGGAGGAAATTTACAAACCGTTATTTGTTTCCATAAACACTAAGAAAAATAGCGCCATCTTATTGACTGTTTGGCGCTGTAATTTTGATAAAATTTGGTGAAAATTTACAAACCGTTATTTGTTTCCCTAAACACTACGAACAATAGCGCCATTTTATTGGCTGTTTGGCGTTGTAGTTTTGATAAGATTTGGCATACATTAACAAACAGTTGTGTGTTTCCATAAACACTATGAAAAATAGCGCCATCTTATTGGCTGTTTGGCGCTGTAATTTTTATAAGATTTGGAGGAAATTTACAAACCGTTATTTGTTTCCCTAAACACTATGAACAATAGCGGCATTTTATTGGCTGTTTGGCGCTGTAGTTTTGATAAAATTTGGCGAAAATTTACAAAAAGATATTTTTTTCCATAAACACTATGAAACAAAGCGCCATTTTATTGACTGTTTGGAGCTGTAATTTTTATAAGTATTGTCGAAAATTTACAAAAAGGTTATTGTTTCCATAAACACTATGAAAATAGCGCCATTTATTGGCTGTTTGGCGCTGTAATTTTGATAACATTCGGCGAAAATTTACAAACAGTTATTGGTTTCAAGAAACACTATAAAAATAACGCCATGCTATTGGCTGTAATTTTCATAAGATTTGGCAAACAGTTTTGAAGTCCATTTCTGCAAAAAGTTCTGATCTGCGATAATGTGCACCAGTGCAAGAAATTGCTCTTATTTTGATTTAATTGGCGAGAAGCTGCTTAGCTTAGTACTGCAGTAATCTGCAGTATGGCAAATAACTGCTCTAATTATGATACTATTATGAAAAAGTTAAAATGGGTGATGCCGCAATGATACGCGAGTGCTGAAACCAACATTATTTCTGAAATTTACAATATGTTTTCAATTTTCTACTCACGTCCATCTGAAATATGTATCTTTTCTTATAAATTCATACTGCTCGCAGCAGCAAATTTAGACACAATATAAAACTTGAATCGATATTTGAAACTGCAAACCGACCATTAGTTCCCGAAGTTGATGAGATAAATCAGGTTGGCGCGAATGGTCCTAAGCCAATTAAAATGCAATTATTTCTTCAAAAAGAAAACCCACAGTCGGTCATCTGTGCAAGATATACATTTCAAGTACTAAACTGCTTAAATCGTTGGTCGTAACCACGTCAACGGATTATCGTCAGTAATGGTTTTATAAAGTTATTTCATCCGCCAGCTTAGGCTGGAATATCGAGGCCACGTCTACCCTGGCTGGCTAAATCGAAACGCGAGGGGAATAATAAATTCGGTCTCTTTATACAAACGCCAATAGGGCAGTCCGCGGCTAAATGTAACTCGTATGAAGCTAATTTTGATACATTTAGTTTGATGATTTGGTCTAATTTGGGGATTGGGGGGTTTAACTCTAATTTATCAACTTTTTCATCCAAAAGTTTTCTATTTTTCCAGACGCTTTTCTGAAAAAAAGACGTACACAGCTCTATGTAATTACCCCGAGTGAAAACAGTAACGACTTGCGGCGAAGCCTAAAAAATGCGAAGTTAACCATAGACGTTATTTTTTGCTTTCTCTAATCTACTTTCTTACAGTTCATTTCACTAGGTACGTTACGTCAGATACTTTAGCGAGCTTCATCGGAAACTGTAATAAATTTTTTATATCTCTTAGTTAAGGGTAAAGAAACTTTTACTGCAAAAAAAGGAAATAAATAAACATTAGATTTAGACGAATTACAACCAAAATGAGAAATTTTATTTATGAAGTTTTCGGTTTTTAAAATGCTTGCTTTTCGTTATTAACCAACGGTAAAAACACTAAAGTTCCTATTTTAATTTTGCAACAGTAGCTGTTGGTGTAATATAAAAGAGTTAACCGTCTGTAGAATTTTAAAAGAACGTTTGGAATTTAACAACCGTAGACGCTTTTCCCTAAGAGATCGTTTGAACTAAATGTTTCTTACTAGACACTGAAATTACGATTCTATTTCAAATAAAATAAATTTTGTAAACATGCTGACTACTAAACACTAATTATATGGAGTTTTAACTGCTATGTGAGGTAAAATGACTGAAGCGCATAAAAAACGACTGAATAATTTAATACAATCCCAAGTAGCACACTAAAGTTGGGCCAATATTGGCTCTGTTATATTGGTGATATCTCTGAAATGTAACGCTTGTTTATAGTGGATATATATTGGCTACCAAGGTTTAACCAATATGTGAAGTCTAGTAAGGTAAGATATCTGAAAAGTTTATTGGTTCCTTGTTGGTCACTCTTGTTGGTTACATATTGGCAGCCAACGTTTAGCCAATATGTGAAATCTAGCAAGGTAAGATATCTGAGAAGTTTATTGGTTTCTTGTTGGTCACTCTTGTTGGTTATATATTGACAACCAACATATGTCCAACATCAAATACTGACATTGGCTACTTATTGTATAACAGACATGGTCCAATCTTGGGTGTAAATATTAATTAGTTATTGGTTGGCATTACGTGCCCAATATAAAATATTATTGTTGGATGCTTATTGGTCGTTAATATTGGTGCATTATTTTCTGCGTAGTTTTCATATATGGGTGTGTCACCATTGGTATATCGAAAACTAAAGAACTACAAAGTCGGTTAAATTAGCAAAGATTTACAGTTTTTTTTCGCTGATTATGAAGCTGTAATTAAAAAACCAATTAAATGTCTAGTTTTAGAGATATTTTTATAAATATTTTTTTAATTTTTGAACATTCTGTATATTTTTGCATATTTAGTAAATTTTCTATAAAAAAGTTAATAAGCACAACCAATCAATTTGAAAATAAAAAAGTTATAAGCAATTTTCTACAGAAAACCGTGTTACTATAGGATATAAAAATTATACATTATTCAATGATTATTGCTATTATTATTAATGTAGAAAATTGCTTATAACCTTATTTTCAAATTTAGGCTAGTAGTGCATTTGAACTTTTTTATAAACAATTTTCCATCGAAATATGCAAAAATACTATTTTTAGGAACTAGCGTTTAGTTGTGTTTTTTTAATTGCAGCATCGTAATCAGCCCAAAAAACTGATATTTTTTGCTCATTTAACCGACTTCGTAGCTCTTCTAGTTTTCGAAGTACAAACGATGTGCATCTCCCATGCCACATCCTATAAGTGCGAGTAAGCTTCAACTTATAATGTTACAATGTAAGTATCAGCTATATAAAAAAAGCCTTAAAAATTTTGTATATTTAATTTTTTATACGTTTTTAAATAAGAGTAAGTATATTTTTCACGTCTTTGAATTCAGCATTTGCTGTTTCTCCTTCTGGTAGTTTCTTTGATGGGGTTAGATATAAGTTTTTGAATGAAATACATATATGGTTTCTAAAAGAATTATGTGAATGCGCCTCTAAAGTTTATTTAGAATTAAACAATTACATTACGCATTAACTGTTGTATGTAAACTAGCAAAAATGCAAATAATAATTTTTTTTTTTTTTTTTTTTATTATTACTCCATTAGCCTACAATCTGACCTATAGATCAATAAGTAGTATATAATGTTTACAGGTAATATGACAGTGTAAACTGCCTTACAAAGACTTGCGGAGAAGTGTTCCATTGAACCCTCACCATATAGGTACATTCTTATCTGAGACAAGAATAGTAAGGATTTAGGGTGAATATGCTATAATATAACTATACAAGTTTTAGTCAAAACGTGTCGGCAGGTCTGATGGTTTGAACTTTTTCAGTCTTCTAGGTTCTTCGTCTTCCATCATTAGAGTGTGCACAAGTTCATTTGGATGAACACTTAGTCTGTCTTTGTAAATAATAATTCAATAATTTATTTTAAAAATATAAAATATAAAAAGAATTAATACATTTTATTAATTATTGTCCACCTCTGCGTTTTCAGTTTTCCACCTTTTACGTCCCCCATCGCGATCCTTTGCGGTGCACAAAGAGGCTCCCACCCTTCCTAAGAATTCCGTATCCGTAATACTCGGGAATCGTTTACGAATTGCTTCTGTAAATAGAAAAAAGAAGTTATTTTTTAAATTAGTGCTGTTACTTAAATAGAAAAACACCTAAAACATTTGCAAATTTGCTGTAAGTAAATATATTCTGTAAACCATGTACTAGATCAACGTACACTACTACTATAAGATAATACTACAAATATTGCAAAAAAAATTGCGTTTCTAAACGATATACAGAACCAGCGAGAAATATTTGGGTTATGAAGGAAGTATTGTATAAGAATTTCTTTAAATGCATAAAGTGGCAATAACAAATACACTATATATAGTTTATACTTACTTGTAATAATAAGCTGTTAACACTTTACACAATTTCAGTCAAAACACTTAAGTAACTAACTAACTAAACTAACTAAACTAAGAAAATGATTTTAAACGTTGCTCAACGAAACTTTTTGTTTAAACTAACACTGAAGCAATAGATAATTTAACTCTAACTTGTGTCGCTAACTGAAGGAAAGTCGCTACCCCCAACTCGATTTATCAGTAGAATAAAAGCGCAGGTAGCAAAATATGTACCCTTTTTTGCAAAAGGATTATGTAACAGTGGCGTCGGCAGTAGTACTGTTACAGAGCCCAAGAAACATTTGCAATTTAAAAAAATAGAAATTCACTTATTTGCTAAAATTTTTTGGATTTTTTAAGTTGTTTTGTGCTAGTCATTTTTATAAAGTTCTGTTCCAGAAATGCTAAGCCACCCTTTTTTATGCAACCAATTTTTATGAGGATGCTATGAAGCTCATATTGTTTTTTCTGCAATACTAATTTAATAGTGCTGTTTATTTTTGTCGAGGCGTTTTTTATTCTTTAGAGGATGCGAAAAAAAGTGCTTCAGAACAAAAGTCTAGCTAAAAGTTCCACGAAAAAGTCCCCGAATAAAAAGTCTCCAGGAAAGAAAAGTCTCAGGAAAAAAGTACTCAGAAAAAAGTCTTCGGAAATAAATATCCAAAAAAATTGTTTGATGTGCAAGCCCCCTAAAACTTCTGAAATGTTCGAAATGATCATATGGGTTAAGTGGAATCGGTTATTTCGTTTTTTGTGTATAAAATACTCGTCAACGGAAATTGTATCTATTGCCTACAATATTTAGGTTTTATGACTAAATAAATGAGCACATCAACTGGTTTTGAGTTTGCAATCAACTTGTATAATAAAATCAAAAAATACGCTAGAGCTCACAATCATTGCAATTTAAAAATACAAATTAATTTTGTATCTCGACAAAGGATAAACTTATTCTATGTTTAATAAATTTCTGTACATGTCATAGTTTTTTTCTGAAACTTTTATAGGAATTTTTTTCCGGGAACTGTTTTCCAGATTTTTGTTCAGAGAACTATTTTCCCGGGAACTTTCTGTGGTTTTTTTCGGATACTATTTCCTAGATTCTCTGAATCTCTTGATTCAAAAAATATCTTCTAGTAATGTCATGGTTCCTAATACCAGTACAAATTAATTACAAAATAATAAAACAAATATTACAATTTATTAGAGTATAATAAGACAATTGAGATAATCGTTTTACTTTTATATTAACCGTACTGAATTCGTAAGTTGAACAATTCTAATAAGTAAAATAATAAATTGTAGAATATATGTTTAATTGTAACCTGTGGTAACGCCACTGGAAGCAATACAAACTCTAGTCTAGTCCGTTGGTAAATTTTTCCAAGACAAATTTGTTTGCTTACAGCCCTCGGTATTACTCATTTCTTAGAAATATCTATTCAAAAGGTGTTTTCGTTGTTTGCATCTTATGACGCACAGATATTTGTGTAACTGAGTTATAGCGTGTAATTTAATCGGTGGTACTACTTTTTGTACATTTACTCTGAATGCTAAATATGATGGCATGTGTCAACCTTTATCAAAGTAAAGTAAAAAATATTTTGTCCAATTTTTTGATTTATCTATGTACATTGAAAACAATAACACAAACCGAAAATTTTAGTAAAATATTATTAGTATTTTTCTATAAAATAATATATGGGAATTATAATCATAAACGGATACTTGTTTTATTATAGTTGTTAACATACAAATAAATCCTTAAAAACAGGCAAGAAATTAAAGTATAAAAACATACGTAAAAAAGCAAGAAAGTGACAAAAAAGGAACCAAAAAAGCAAAAATGGTATTAAAAAAACACCCCAGAGAATTAAATAGGTAAAAATGACATACGCAGATAATTATACTGTTCTTATCAGTTTTTAAACACTGCATAAAGAGGGATTCACGAATGACGTCATAAAACTTTCTATTTGCAGTAGCCATCTCTAGAATATGCGAAATGGACCTTAATTTGTATATATGTTAGAATACTTGTTCGGTCGCTAATATTATTCTTACGTCAGAATAATCAGGATTTAAAGACTGGTGAACTTTTCAGTGGTTTGTAATTGAATTTATTTCAAAAGTTTTAAACATTATTTGCTTGTTTTGGAATTTCTTACAAAAATTAAAATAGAGAAAACAGTAAATAAAATTTGGATTAAATGTAAATATACTCTTAACGGGGTTTTAAATAGAGTATGCTTTAAATTTCCTATTTGTAAAAAAAACAATTTGTCTAACTAAGCAGGATCCTGTCTTTAGTAATAGTAAACAGAATAATATTTTTTTAAATAAATGCAGTGCTGACTGAAATTTAAATTTTAAAAGTGAAAGGTTTTTATTTACATTTAACGTTAAGTTTATCAAAAAATATTGGTTTTAGGTTAATTTAAAATGTTGGCAGTATCTCAACTAGTGTTTATTGGTTTCTTATTGTCTTTATATCGCCTTGCCATTATAATTTTAATTACAATAACCTTGTTCAATGGTAAAATATATTGGCTTTATAATGGCAGGCAATATTGGCAACTGCTAGTATTACATTTACTTGTTTGTTATTGGCAGAGTATTGTAAGGTTATATTGCCAATAGTTTGTTGATTATATATCTGTTTTATATTGGTTAACCAATATAGTTTTATTGCGGGATTCCATACATTGGTTATATATAGATTTTACCTTTGCAAGTTTATATTGTAAATGGCTTGTTGGTTATGTAACTGTTTTATATTGGTTACCCAACATGGTTTTATTGCGGGATTCCATACATTGGTTACATATTGGTTTTACCCTGGGATACCAATGTTGCTTGTGCCAGGTAGTTTTAACAGTTTGCCAATATTTGGTTACCCAACATGGTTTTATTGCGGGATCCCATACATTGGTTACATATTGGTTTTACCCTGGGATACCAATGTTGCCTGTCCCAGGTAGTTTCAACAGTTTGCCAATATTTCAAAATATACCTTGTATTTCCAATAGTTATCCATTATACATTAGATATAAGATGCACGATAAAATGTTGAGCCAATGTAGAACATAAAATAAACCTTGGATAGATATTGGATATATATTGTGTGCTACTTGGGATATATCGACCTCAGAAATTGAAAATGTAGTTACTGAAAAGTGTTGCTTTAAAGCTAACGTTCAAGCATTAAAAATTAAAATTTTCAGTCCATTTGTAGCTAGCTCACTTAGATTAGTGCATGGCTCTGAGCAGGTCGAGCCCGGTTCGATTTAAAGATCATCTTAGGTTTATGTGGGGCTGGACATTACCCTCCAGTTTCTGCTCAAGCTATAAAAATTAAATATGGCGCGCATAAGAAATCAAAAACGTATTTAAAAAACAAATAAATATTTAGCTGTTCTTATTATGAATTCTGCTAATTTGTTTTTACAAATCACTACTAAATTTAAGAAGTCTTGACTATTTTGGAAATAATATCTAACTGATACTGAAGAAGAAACGAATTTTTTTTTTGGTATATTATAGAGATTGTAACAGTTTTATCCAGAAAATGGGGACCTACATTTGTAAGTAATTTTGACCCGCTATCGGAAGCGGGTACTATTATTTCAATCCTTCAATTAATTTGCAAGGTTTATGTAAAGAGAATCTAGGGTGCTTAGAATTTTTCTGGTTCCTATCCAGCTTGTGCGTACCAGTAGTATTCTAGATAGAGAGAACCTACAGCTGTAGGTGAACCCCTGGAAGCTCTGCTGTTATCAGCAGCACTTGAATTTTCGGAGAACTCTTTGGTCGTAAAATATTTCCCGCCAATTTTGACCAAACGCTAAGTCTGATCTCCGACTCGAGCCGCTGCTTTGGTCTTGCAGAAGCTTATGGTGCTATGGGGCTTTTCCGAGACGCAGGCATATTAGAACGCTCGGATTACTTTGGGCGATGCAAATTCTAACCGGGTGCACTTAACTGCACCTATACGGTTGTGATTGTTGTCACAAACATCACAGGGAGCATAAACAGTAGCATTTCACCATGTAAACAATTTATTTCTAACAGAATCAACATTTCTTCTGTTAACACGCAACATCGGCAATTTGCAGAATCGGTTTTCGTGTCGCCCAAAGTAACCCAAGCGTTCTAATACGTCGATGTTTTACGAATATGTTACCTGGTGTAGCTGCTGCTTTGCTCTTCCAGGGTCTCGCAGGGCTGGGTACCTTTGACGAGACCTAGTGTAGGCGCTGCATCGCTTTTAAAGAGACTCGCGTTGTTGAAGAATTTCGGCAGGAAATTATTGTAGCTCTCTATTTAGTGATAGGCGAAATCGAAATAACTTAATAATCGAATGATTTGTTCTCGAATGATTTTAATAATCGAACTATTAGTTCGCAAAAATCATTGGTATCAAAATGCGGGCGGGAGCATCTGAACAATATGTCATAGTTTGGCGCTTTTACCGAATGCGAATTTTTGAACCTTCCAACATACATGATTCATTTGAAATAAGTGCAGCATTCTGCTGCTTTAATATGCGAGTGTAAATTATTATTCAAACGCTTGATCCTAATCTTTAAATGAAATTATTCTTGTCCCTTTGTCCGTGGAGTTTGATGGGCGAAGAACGCCATGAATCATGAGATTTTATGATTCTGCGAATTATGTTCGTATTCGCAGCTGGCCTCCAAAGAGGTTTAAAATTGCCAAATTATTCGAATGATTTTCCGTAACTCCTCGAAATATCTCGAGATATTTCAAGAATCAAAAAATTCGATTATTTTTATCCGAAATATCCTATCAGTAATAAAATTCTATTAAATCATTTTATTTGGACTTCACAGAATGCGGTCAAAGCTGGCCGAGGGCATAAAAATGGTTAATCAGTTCAAACTTCTTTTTCAATATAACTATCGTATACAAAACCTTTTTGATTTTGTTTCATTTTATTTGGTATTTTTCGTTAATTTTCTAAAATACGTTGTTCTCTAACAAAGAAACTAGAATAGCATCAAACCAGACTTTCATAAATGCTGCAAGCTCGACTGATGCCAACACATGGCGACGTTTATGGCGGCAATTTAACGTAATACATTTGTAATAGCACTGACATGTTAGAAAGAAAACAAGGACGTTACAAACCACCTTACGTATCGATTACCACACCACAACTAATTATAGGTTACAACTGAACTCGTAGAGGCCAGCATAATTTCAAAACTTTTCTACACACACACACACACTTACCGAATACTATAACAAGGAAAACTTGTGGATTCCTAAAGTGGAACCCATTGTTCCCTAACAGACTATTAACCTACGTAGATACATTTGTATAAACTTGACGTTAACATGTATTATTCTAATGACATTTTCAGAACAAGGACCTAAACTAACAGAAAGGGTCTTTTGGCAGGAATTATGAAAATGTTTGAACTTACATTTCATTGATCGGGTAAAATGTTAGGTCGCTTGGGACGGTAAATTTTCAGTTGATATAGTACTAGTACCTTCGACACTTTTCATACCCTTGAGGAATTGTCGGGCTGAAAGCCTTTCCACCATGGAATTTTTGCACTTGGCTACAAAGTGCATTATTGAAGCATTTGTATATTATTTGGAATTTAACAAAGTATAGTGTTTCATTTATATCTCGTCTCTTGTTGAAGAAGTTGAAACATCTAAATTTAGTTTCATATTTTTATCGACATACCAAGGGTATATACACTGTGTCTATAAAGTAACCCTCCACCCCAACTAACTTTTGAACGACTTGATATTTTACCACAAAATTTGGTGTGTTGTAATGGGAAATTAAATACTATTTTTTAGCTCATATTTAAATTTTGTATCATCCAAAATGGCGACTGGGCGCCATTTAAAATTTTTTTTAAATAGAAAGGGGGGTCGAGTGACACCTCATTGGAAAGGTCTTTTAGTTCTGCGCCTGATCCTAAAGTTTCAAAAAAAATATTCAGCCATAACAAAATGACAATGTTCGAAGGTAAAGAAGTCTATTTAAAAAACTAAGAATTAAACCAAAAAGAAATTAAATTAAGTGTCCGAAATTTTTCATTCACTTCTTGGCACATAAAAAGTCGGTTATGAAATTCCTGCCTTACATTTTCATAAGTCTCTGAAGTGATATTTCTGCAAAATTCTGTAATGCGTTGCTCCAGTTCTTCAATTGTTTCTGGACGGGTTCTGTACACTTTCGATTTCAGATATTCCCATAGAAAAATTAAAAAATTAAAGAAGTTAAATCTGGGGAGAGAGGCGGCTATTCTACAGACCCCCGCCTACCAATTCATCTTCCAAAAAATGTCCGTTGAGAAAGTCAGAAATAGGCCTATAATAATGAGGCGGCGCACCGTCTTGTTGGAACATAACGTTTTCAATATTATTTCCAGCGACCTGAAATATTTCTGGTAAAATTTTGTCCTGCAAAGGGAAAAGTGGACTACTGGATAAAAAAAATCAAAACAATTTGAATTGAGTGAGTCCATTTGATTAAAATCCGCCATTTTGTTATGACTGAATATTTTTCTTTGAAATTCTAGTATCAGACGCAGAACTAAAAGACCTTTCAAATAAGGTTTCACTCGACCCTGGACAAAAAAATCAAAACAATTTTGAATTGAGTTAGTCCATTTGTTTAAAATCTGGTATATTGTTATGACTCAATACTTTTCTTTGGAACTCTAGGATCAGACGCAAAACTAAAATACCTTTCAAATGAGATGTCACACGACCCCCCTTTCTTTAAAAAAAAAATTTAAATAGCACCCAGTCGCCATTTTGAATGACACAAAATTTAATTTTTGGCTAAAAAGTGGTATTTTATTTCCCATGAAAGCACACCAAATATTGTGGTAAAATATCAAGTCGTTCAAAAGTTAGTTAGGGGAGAGGGGGGCTTACATTATAGACAGACGATATATAAAATAAAACTAAAAATAGACTTCCTGTACATGTACATAAGCTCGGCATGTCGTAGCTTGACAGATATGGTTTTTATTTTAATGCAACTCTGGTCTTCTTGTTTTGAGACTACTTTACTGTCTATGTCCAATATATTATGTAAAATGAACTACGATGAAATAGCTAGTTAACAAAAACAATCAACACAGTGTAGAAAATATACACTGTCACTTAATTATGTAGGTACTGAAGATTTGTGGAATACTTGCCAAGCAAAATACATTCCAGAGCTAATGCTCTTAGTCTGAATTTTTTTCCTTACTTTGTAGGGCCCAACGCGCCGTTTTCGGAATCGGCTTTTCTTCGTTTTTCAATAATTCAGTCTCTAATTCGGTTGGGAAAACGGAACCCGCGCCATTCAAGACGCAAAAGGACCGGACGTAGCACTTTTACGTTTACTCTAAAGCCAGTCGACAGATCGGCTTTAAATTTTTTATCGTAATAGTCATTATAAGATCCAACGTTACTGTCACAAAAATGTTTTAAAAGCTAAAAGCTATGAATGAAAAATACTTAAAATTTTCGAAATTTCCAAAAATATATATTGCTTAAAAACTATCCACACGATTTTGGTTAAATTTTGTAATCTTATAGAGCTGAAAATGAGCTACAATTTGGATTGTGTTCTAGCCTACTAAATTTAATGCGACGCCTGGTATTAATTTTTGAAAATTTGTGTTTTCCTGCCTATTTATTCAAGTTCGAGTAATCAGATCGGAATCAAATTTGATATTGGGAATGCCCTAGGAGTAAACAATGTTACTAACTAGGAGACCTTTGGAAACTACTAAGAACTGCTAAGTGAAAAAATAACAAAACTTTTTTTAATAAGTTATTGCTTAAAAACTGGTCAGGCGATTTTTTTTAATTATTCTATAGTCTACTAGAGCTAATATTTAATTGGTGTCTACCATTTTTTCTGTGACGCCTGCTATAGATTTTTAAAAATCGTTTAGGTTAAAATAAATAAATATTGTTGAAGTAAAAAGTATTTTATTTATATTGAAACATTTTGTTGGTGGTATAAAACAAAAATTAAATAAAGAGCTAACAAATGTAAATGAAATTTTTGACGTCATGGGTGCTTCAAATATTTCTGAAAAGGGGAGCACACTATTCAGTTTCTACGCCACTGGATATGATATTTACATTAAAGTCATTGTTAAATAATCCAAATTTTCCTTAAATCGTTTCTGAGAAAATATTAACAAATGTAAATAAATAATATAAAAAATAAAATTGCTACACGGTGTATCTACTCTATTAGTTGTTCGCAATTTTTTTTTAAAACCCTGTTTGGTATTTAACTTTGCAATTTGTTGTTATTAAAATTTTCAATAAATTCTTGTCACTTTTTTAAAATTGGATACATTTTTTAATTACTTTCTGTAAAACGCCTTTAGTTTACTTAAAGCTGTTTTTTAACCAAATTTTGTATATTAAAATTCACAAATATCATTTTAGATATCAAACATATAAATATTGAAATAAAAAAAACTGAATTAAGTATAACAAGCTCTTACTTGGCTTTCACATATAAATTCATAAATTTTACATATTCTACATTCACCCAATTCGAAACGTGCCAAATTTCAGTTAATGTACCTTTTGCCAGTGTAATTTAGATGTACGTGTACTCATCCTCCGCCTACTAGCATCTCCGGACGTAAAAGGAAAAGTGGAGATAGCAGGAACGGAAGTACGTAATGAAATGGTTCTGCTTCTCTCATCAGATAGGGAGTTTACTTCGTAATATGAAAAGCAACAAATAATTGACATAGGTGACCTAAAAACAAACTTTGAGCTCAATTTTCAACGTGGAGTTTGCAAAAGTTATATTTTTTATACTAAAAATTTACTTGGAAGTAGATACGAAACAGGTTTGAAAACCTTTTTGTTTAGAACGGAACCTTAATTTCCTGTTTACAAAAACAATCAGTAAGGTACTCGTAGAGATGTGTACATAATGGTTAAATAAATATGTAATGTGTAAATAATACCATAATAATGTTTTTGCTGAAAATATATTTAATAAAAAATGTTAACAAAGATATTGACAATAAAATAAAGTATTACAGTGAAGGAACCCGCGAGTTATGCGCCCCCCATTGTTTTTTTTATAGTACATGTAAGACACGTCGGCGCGCCCTGCATCGCTTAGTCTGACCTACATTTCTCTGCGAAAGCGGTTTCATGCCGAATGAGCAGGCCGCGCAGTAGCAACGAACAGACAGTCGGCAGCGCGCGACACGTTAAGAGGGTTAAACAGAGTGGAATGGATTTGAAGCGTACATAATTCCTGGAAAGTTTTAGTTTGATGGTGTAAAGTTCAAACTCTTGAAATACAAAAAAAATATTTCATAGAATTTTTATTACCATGTCAGCAGAGCTAGAAACCGCTATTTTACGATTAATTTACCATTTATTGACGTCTGAAATTATGTTTTACCGTCAGAAAATAAATGTTTCAAACAAATAATTTTTTGGCCTCATGAAATGATTTTCCGAAGTCAAACTCCATTTCTTTGCCGTCAAAATGTTTTTATGCAGACTAGCATTTAGTTTTGGCTTAAAAAATTGTTTCTGTCTTGATTAATTATTAATAAATTTAAAAAATTGTTGACGTCATTAAATATTTTTTATGAAATCAAAAATTGTTTTTAGACAGCCAAAAATTAATTACTGACCCCTAAAAATCGCTTATATAATTTAGAATTAAATGTTAAATCGACATAAATGCTGTTCCTTCACCACAATTAATTATTTCCAGACGTTAACAAATGATTCTTTTAATTTATTGTAAATAAAACAATTCTTAACTTCAACATGTCTTTATTTTAGCCTTATACGTATTTCGACATGTTGACATGTCATTTTCAGAGACAAAATTAAAGTAAACACTTGGTGTTGCGATAGGGACAATAAATCTTCATAACTTGATCTTGGTTTTCTATATCTGCGTCCAGATGACTTGATCTCTTATTCCAAAACGTCCAACAACGGTGAATTAAGGAGAGCAGTTTTATTGTTAAAATTTCTAATTGTTTGTCGTATATAAACCGAATTACAGTGTGAGCAATTTAACTTGTAAATGCCTGATTTTGATAAATAGTCTACTGTTTTTACTTCAACGAAGTAAAGCTCGAACTTATAAATAAAGATTTTTTTAATGTTGAAAATGTTAATTTTGACGACAAAAAATTAATTTTTGACGTCAACAAGTCAGCTTTTGACGTCAAAAAATGTTGCATCTAACAGCGCAGCTGACGTAGTAGGGCCGCTCGCCGCTTCAAATTATTTGCACGTATTTGATCTAGTTACCACAAGAGTGGCAGAGAAGAAACTTGTACCAAAAAATGTCTAGACGTCCCATCCAAAGCACTATTTTATGTTGTTATTAAATTAATGTTGTTACACCCCACCTATTCGCCCTTAGTGCACATGCACATAGCGCATGCTATATTATTATTAATTGTCTAGTCACTGTTAAATAAATATTTTTATCGGAAACTCAATAATTTTTAGACGACAAACAATTTAAAATATTTAAAATTTAAAAAAAAAGTCAAATTTAAAAAAAAATTAATTATTTTATAATATAAAAAAATTAAAAATATCTAGGATGCAAAGCAAAAAATATAAACTTATTAAATGTAACTGGATATTTAATTTTTTATTTTAGTAGTATGCATTTAGGTCCAGTCTACTTCTGCTGCTAAGGCTTAACACCAAGGCTAAGGTATGAGCCCACCACACTTAAAAATGCTGCAGAATCCCTAACCCTATAATGCTGTTAATATTAAAATAGAGCAATTCTATTAAGTTCAAAAATGCTATGCCGTATAATGTCACCTACCTATTTTTTCAAAATTTCGAGTCTAAAACTGTGAATACAATTTCTTCCTTTATTTCCACAATGATTAGAACTGTTTTTAACGTTTCTAGTAAGTTTTTCAAAATAATCAGAAATGATGCAGTAAAGTAAAGAAAATGTAGTCATAGAGTATTAATAAATTGGCACAACCCTATTGTATAATGTTTACCTTAATTAAAAGACCTAAAATTAAAACCTTAACAAAACTGGAAAAGGTTTTGGTCATAAAATATATATTATCAGATTGGCAAAGACCATTAGGTCTACTGCGGTAACCTTAATTCAATACTTAAAATTTAATCTCCTAATAACTAAGCAAAAGCAGACAATATTGTAGTCATAGATTATATGTTACCGTAGAATTTATATTATCAGATTGGCAAAGATCCTATGTACAACGTTAACTTTAATTAAATGCTTAAAATGTAATCTCTCAGAAAAATGAAAACTAGAAAAATGTCGTAGTAATAGATTTTATATTCGCCAGATTGTCAAATACCACGTATTCAATGGTCACCATATAAGGGATAATTTTAGGAATAAATTTAACATCACTGTGAGCAACGTTAAATTGTAGTTTTATAAAAGTAAATTGAAACCCATACCTTTTCTTGAACGTACTGGTATTATTGCTTCAGTTTTAATTGAACCGTTACCTAGGCGCAAAACATTTGAATATTTGATTAAATTTTCTTCAATATAACAAATCCTAATGAAGTCAAGAGCAAACTCTGCGCACCACCCCTTGATTTCATTTTGCGTGATATAAAACTAAAATGGAAATGGGGACAGTGCTCCCACGTCGAGCGAACACAATATCCAGGGACGTTATTACCGTTATGCATACACGAATTTCCTTTGCACTGAATTAAGCTACGGATTAGACTTGTAGCTAGTTCACGTGCGGTTGTTTCTCAGAATTGGAGAACTTGGATGATAAATATGTATTGTGCTAGAAGTAATGCGTTTTCCAGTTTGCTAAATATTCATTTCCAGGTGTGTGGTTTATTCGCTTACATGATTTATTAACTATTGTTGCATCTTGTTGTATCCAAACTTGCACGTATTACAGTTTTAGTGACACAAGACAGGATAATATAAATATGCTTGGTATCGATTTTACGATAAAGGTAAAAAATAAATTCTAAACGTTGTTTGCCAACTTCTATACTATCTAATTAACATTTGTGGGAAAAATTAAGATGGAGACATTTGTTAGTTATTTAATATGAAAAAAAAAATTTAATTGTGGCTTGAACTTTAATCATCTGCCTATCGAAAACTAAGAAAGATATCGAAAAATTGCGTTCCACGTTTTCTGTAGAGCGGAAAATTTCCTATCATGCGAAATTGAGAAGTATATCTCCAAATTTAATAGTTTGGACTGTAGAAATTTATCAAAGGTGCCTTCGGAACGCTCCGTTCGTCGTACTACAGGCATTGGCTCCTGCACCGGATGATAAATAATTAGTTAAAAATATCGAAATGTTGTTATAATTTACATTATACAGTGGGTTTTTCTTTTTTGTATACATACCAGCTATGTATACTCTTATAAAAAACATGTCAATGCATTGTTTTACTGCAATGTGTAGGCAACCAACTATACACTACATTTCAAAGCTTTAATTTTTGAAAAGAATAGTCTGCTGTGGAAACAGTAATCAAATCGTTTAATCTCAAATTAATAGCAATTAGTTTTTTTTAATTTAGTATAAAATTTTTGTATTGTTGATATTTTATGTTTTTAAAATAATAGTTTTATTAAAAAAATTTAGATATTCATATAGTATTGCGTTTTATATACAAACATACTCATTGAACATAACCTCACACTATGAGGAATAACTTTTCTCTCTCATTTATTTTCTGTGCAGGTGGTGCCTATAGATTGCAGTAAAACAATGCATTGACATGTTTTTTTATAAAATTATAGATAGCCCATATGTATACATAAAAGAAAAACTCACTGTATATACAGATTATAGAAAAAAACGATTACCATCAACGAATTTTTCATTAATTTTTTTAATATTTTTGTAAAAAAGAGGTGAATGTATTTGTTATCTTGAAAATTTATTACTCGTTAAATAAATATCGTAAAATTATGATTTTTTGTAATTTATAGCAATTCTATTTATCGATAAATTTAATAATCTTTTTTTAAGCGCAGCCAACTATAAAAAAATATTAGAAAACAATAATAATAATTTCTAATTTCAAGTTGAAATTTTTTTCGATATGTCACCTCAAATCATTGCAAACACAAGAATATTAAAACCATTTCAAAATTTGTTATTTCATTTTTATTATAAACAATTCTTTATTGACAATTTTATTTAATTTTTTTAGTAACGCATGAAATTCTTAATATTTGTTAAACTTAAGCCATATAATCAAACCTATAAAAGAAAATTTCTTATTGAAAGAATTTTACATAATTTTAGTAAAATTCGTGAAAAATTTTGTTCAAAGGTATTAAACTTTTGTTTATGATCTGTGGATAATAAAAATTTTTTTTAGAAAAAGCGATTTCAAGCTCACCTCTTTGGCGGTAAATGAAAAAAAAATGTTGACTCAAACATTGACTGGTTTAACTCTGGAAATCAAGCCGTCCAGGTGTAAACATCGCAATAATTTATATTATAATATGCCGCTCGCTAACCATTGATATCTATCTCTAATTGCATTCCGCTAGTGTTTAGACTATCTATTTTTAATAATTAAACGCTGCGAGCGTCTAATATTTATACTATAAAAATAGATCTTTGTATTTTGGCAATAAATTGTGTTTATCGGGAGTGTTTTACTAATATACTCTTTGTTGCTAATGACGAGACGCACATAAAGCAAGTTATGATCCTATTTTAGACAAGTCTGCTGATAGCTTTCATACCGCGAACCAGAGCCGCGGCGGACGCCCGCACACTTCGGTGACGTCGTTCTTACTCGTTGCGTTACGTGTGGAATAACAACACTTAAAAAATACAGCACCCTTCCACACAAATAACTAAATACCAGATATCATCATCAGTAGTAAACTGACACTAAAGTGAAGTGAAGTGTTAGTTTACCACTGATGATAATAGCTTTGCTGTCGAAATACCTATCTGGTATTTATATTTTTCCTTAGCAATTACTAGGAACTAAGTTTCAATTATTACGGATAATGTTAATGTTCATAAATACCTGCTGGTGGATCGTTGCATAATTAAGAAAGAGCTTCCTCTTAAAAAGATACATTCAGTCCGTCACTCGGGCCGGGTTTACATACAGGTACAGGACGGAAATTTGTTTACAAACATGCGTAGACTATCAATATAAACTACACTTTGCTATCGCAAATATAAACGTAAACCAATTGGAAATTTTTCCCGTGTTTAGATTTATTGACTTGAAAGTTTTCAATCCGACTGACATTTAATGTATTTGGACTGAATTGATTTAGGGTTTAAAAAAAGTCAATTGATGCAGCAGAAAAATTAATTTTCTCATGTTGGGATTTAAAGACTTGGAACAGCTTCGAGCGGCCTTCACAGTTCAAATCTGCGTGTCGCGGTAGCCGATTGTGGTATGAATGCGGTTGTAGGGACCTATATTAAATATTTAACCACTTTAAGAACTTAACATGGGGAACAACGTCAGTAGTTGTAAGGTATCGCCGGTATCGCAGCAACATGGCACCGATTACACTACGTGACTGTTACATAAGCATTAAAACCCGTAAACATAATACAAAAAGGGAGAATGTTACTGAATATTTTCACTAAATATTGAGACAGAGGGAAGGTATCCGGATTTAGTATAAGCCCGCTATGCCACATACTTTATTTGCTTATTTATTGTTAATAAAAAAAAAGGAGGCTATAGCCCACGGGTTTCTGTATAAATCAAGAGCCACATATTTACGCGTCTATTATATAAGGCGCATACTCGTTGGTACAGCAGACCGCTACAGTTTTTGATTTAAATACGTACTTTATTCGCTTATTTATTTTTAGCAAACACTATCATGAGTGTTTATGTTAATCGCGATCCTTTCCACCTTACTCAACGTTTAGTGGCGAGAAGCACCTGCTACTAGCAGCCACATATTTACGCGTCTATTATATAAGGCGCGTATGTGTTGGTACGACGGGGCGCGGGGCGAAAATACTAAAATACGGCGCCAATTTGAAGGACAAGTGGGTACTTTTATTTCAAAGATTATTTGTTTAAATACAAAATAATAAACATTCGCATAATAACTTAGTTACATATGTTAAGGTCAGTTGCCAACTTTTGGTATTTGAGAATACAAGATTCTGCGGGTCGAATTTGGTGCATGTGCAGCTAGACACAGCTTAATTATTACATATAAAAAAAGTTACAAAAAGGCGTAGGTCGTAGACCACGGGTTTCGCTAATTACTGTTTATTTATTTTGATTTTGTCAAAACAATAAGGTTCCTTAATGAACTGTGATGTCAAACCACGACATCGTTTAATCATCATCAAAACACTCCGCCCCAATTTTCTATTTTAAGCACAAATTCTTCTTAGTAACATCTTAGTTTGATACATAAATAACTTGGATTATGTTAAAAAAGAGAGGGTATCAAAATTGGTAGCTTTATAAGACAGGAAGCGAAACGAAGCAGCGGAAGCAACTCATTACTCTGATTGTTGCAGGAGTGCTCCATTTTCCTGTTCGAGAAGCGAAGCGCCGAGAAACTACATAAGCCCAAACGTAAGGAAACTGTGACTGAAATCCTGCGAAGCTCAGTGAGGCAACTGGAGAGATTTCGACATCCTAAAATTCTCCACGTGTTGCATCCGATCGAAGAATGCTCCGAGACGTTAGCGTTTGCGTCAGAGCCTGTGTTTGCCAGTCTGGCCAACATATTGGCTTTCCAAGAAACTAGTGGAAACCAAGGAGCAACTCTTCCTTCGGGGGCTTCGCAACAACCTGCACCCCAAAGGCCTGCACAATATGCCAGAGAGTATCATTTTTTGGATATAGAATATAAATATGGAATTTTACAGGTAGGTAACAACCTTTAACTGTTATCCACAAACTGTATTAGTTTAATGTTTAAGTACTATGCGATTAGTTTTATCTGAGCGCTGATGACGGAAGCGTAATGTTGCGTTTGAAATTGTTTTAAAAATGTTGTTTAATCTGAAATTTTCTTTTCTAATCTAGCTACTGAAGATGGCTGTTTAGCTACCGAAATATATATTTAGGTATAAAAAGTTATAGTAAGAACTAAAAAACGTTTTCTTTTTTTATCTAAAACTTTCAATATAATTTCTTCTTTTACCTTACCAAATTCTTAGAAATTATTTATTTTATAATGTATATGTTTAGTTTTCTTGGAGAGCTGATGGCGGAACCTTAGCGTTGTATTTAAAATTATTAAGAAATATTCTATGTATTAACACGAAAACCTTATTTTTAACAGTTCTCATTATTTAAGAAAAGCCTTAGGTTTTTACTCATGTAATTTTTTCACCAGATGACTCAAATTATGTACGATCCTTGCTTGCAATGACAGTAATAAAAATAATAGTAAAAACAGTATGAAAAAGGCACGATGGGACTGACCTAAGAGAGAGAAAGAGAGAGAGAGGGAGAGAGATGGCGAAATATTTGATAAAAGCTCCATTTTTCTTCGTATTTTTTGCAATTTTTTAAATTTTTTTTGTAGTTTTTTAAAAAACGAATATACGCTAGGCATTCCACACTCCATTGAATAACATATGGAGAACTACAGTAGCCATAACATTTATGTTCGCATAAAGAAAGCGCTGCGTGTATATTACTAGCTGTCATTTAAAAAACTAGCTAAATCGGTGCGCGTTTGTACTTTCCCATACTTGTATAAATGTATTGTGTTCTTAAAAATTTCCGAACATGACATTTTGACGAACATACATGTTTTGGCCCTCCAAGAACACAAAACAGTGGATTTTAAAAATGACGGTCTGTATGCACGTGTGCGTAACGCAAAATCTCAGGAATCTCTATTAGACCAAAAAGTTAGGTATACCCCAAAAAACAGCAGTTAGACATATTTTCTGGTAACATTTTTTTTACAAACGGGATTTCATAAATGTAAGAAAAGAATATGAAAGAAGACGTTAAGACAAATCTTAATTCTTTTCTTAGCACTATAGCTTTAAAACGGCTACGCTTTTTGTAAATTTTCGGCTTTAACGCCTATTTACTCGAAAACGAATTGACGGATCGGGATTAATTTTGTTATTAGAACAGCCCTAGAAGAACACAATGATTGCTATGCTAAAAATTTTTTTTACAAATGGCAACTGTGAAGTGACATTATTTTCAAAAGTTTGAACTTTTGCAATAAAACTATTTCTCAAAAACTGGTTACACGATTTTCGTAAGCTTTGTAAGTTTATACAGCTAGGAATGGGCTACTATTTGTTTCGTGTCCCAGTCCACTAATTTCTCTGTAACGCCTACTGTGAATTTTTGAAAAACGTAAATTCATGTCTCTCGCTTTAGTAAGAGGAGGACGACTGAAAATTTTTGTTACCGCTAAATCGCTCATGATTAATAGTAAAATAGTAAAATCCAGGGTCCGCTACACTAGTAAGTTCTGTAGTTAATTTATTATTTTAAAAAGCGTGAGGCATAGCCTACAGGTTCCGCTAGTTCTTTATTATTTATTTAAAGTTTACAGAAGGAGTTAGAAGAGCGGTCAGATTAGTTTTGGATCTTATTTTTAATTATAAAAATAAGT
Source organism: Ctenicera cuprea (assembly GCA_958336395.1). NCBI lineage: Eukaryota > Metazoa > Arthropoda > Insecta > Coleoptera > Elateridae > Ctenicera > Ctenicera cuprea. Next base: position 5,639,294 of record OY284492.1, on the reverse strand, counting down.
ATTTTAAGACAACAAATTAAATAAGAAAATGATAAAAAATTTCATAAAAACTCATTTACAGTTTCGATATTTTGAAAAAACTTTCTAAAATTCTAAATTTCTAAATTTTTAGTTGCTAATTCGGAATTTTCGAATTTAAGGAAAAAATATATTGAACAGAACCGTACTAACTAATTGATATAGAACGAAATATTAATGAAAATTTTCTCAGCGTTCAGCTTGTATAAAAAAAGAAAAAAATGTATTTAAATTTTGCATCTACAATTTGTGTGCCTGGAAAGAGATTAAAGAAAGGTTGGATCATTTTCAGACGTTTATTTTAATAATAATTAAAATAATATTAAAAATTTAAAGCATTTTACAAAGAACAATGTTTTAGACAGGGGGTCAAACTAACCTAATTTGAACAAGTGTTATAGACAGTTACGAAAATTTCATTTTTCTTGCGCAGTTTGTGGAAATATGTTAGTTAAGAGATTCGAAAATAATTTCATTATTTTCGGATCTTATTTATAACAACAACCAAAATAAAGAAACAATTTTATGCATTAAACAGAAACAATAGTTTTAGGCAGAACCGAACTTAATAAGATGATTATAAATTTATGAAAATTTTTCTGAAACTAGATTTTCTAAATAAATTTTCTTCGTTTTTTAGGAATTGTTTTGTTACTCATTTCGGCTTTTTAAGTATAACGCAGGGTTCTCATTTGTAGTAGTTCGACCTTTCTTTTTCCGTAATCTTGTAAACTAACACAAAACATTTTTCGTCGGCCTAAATTTTCAAACTTTAACCAATCAACCAAATTACAATTGTTTTCCAAAACAACTTTATGTAGTTTATATTCAACCGATTGTAAAAACACAATTACTTCCTACAATTAATTAAATCAAAAATTGCCATTTTTTTTGTACCTTCAAGATATATAGCCCGCTTTTCCGGCCTAGATACGTCACCAACGTAAGGCAATCTTTTGTCTTCGGCTACATTTCCAGTAAATTAAACTCCATTAATTAAAGGGATCGTCTGCAATAGTAGATTGTATAAACTTTGAGCAACGCAACAAGTGCTTAATTACTAAAATTCGACCCTTGCTTCACTAGAAGTGGCTACTTTATCACAAAAACATCACAGCATCTAACATTACAAGTTCCAACAGATATTCTTGTAACTGAGACGACTAAATCAATGGCTCTTGTGTTTATACAGGGGCTGTCACAAATAGGTAATAATATTAAAACTTACAGTAGATTCCAATATATAAACCAGAAAAAAACATGGTTTATTTAAAGGGACCCTTAAGATACGAAAACCAATTATTGAAAATTTTTCGCAAAATGGTTTGAGTACTGCATGATAATAGCATACCTTTGAGCTCAAATATATGTTGTATTCCTTGTGCACTCTTAAGTTATCATCGATGTTCCTATGCTAATTAAGTTGCGACAGAAATATTTTTTTTTTTTTAAAAAGAACGATTTTTTGATACTCAGTCAAAATATTTCACGGGGTTTAAAAAACCTAAAACGATGGACAAACTTTTTCGGCAAAATTAGGAAAGGAGAGACAAAATTAACCAGCCTAATTATTACTGCACCTAAAAATAAAGTTCTTAATCTTATTCTACTATCACTGGTGAGCAATTTAACTTAAACAGAAAGTTTTTATGGTCCCCCATAAGCCCTACAAGCTTACAAAGTGCAAAAAAATCGTGTGGCCAGGTTTTGAACAATACTGTTGGGAAAACTACTAAAAAATTGAAAATTTTTTTCACTTTATAGCTTTTAACTGTTTCAAAATTTTTGAGCATAGTAACATTGTGTTTTTATAAAACCGTTACAATCTAATAGTTGAGCGCAATGTGTCAGCCTATTTTTGAGTAATAATTCGCTAAAATCAAAATTTTCAAAAATGTTTAGTAGCCGCGACTTTAAAGCCAGAAAGTTCGGAAAAGGGCGTTTAATTTGCCTTAAACTCTTTTATTAATTACATTTTTGAATTTATAAAATATGGTTTAAAAACAATGCTATCAAAAAAAAACATGTCTAACTTCCGTTTCTGATTTCGAATTTTTTTAAAAGTTTATTTTGTCAGTTAATTTTTGATATACCCCTAGATTCCAAAGCTCATTGAATTTCGACCACACGTTCAATAGTCATGATACACTACACACATACATACATACCCCCATTTCTTGCTTTTTTGGAATATTATTTCTCGGGGCTTAAAAAATACCAAACACTCATGGAGACACGTTTTAACCAAAATTAGGAAAAAGGGTAAAAAATTAACCCTACTAAATATTATTGCACCTAAAAATAAACTTCTTAATCTTGTTATACTATTACTCATGAGTCATGGGCAAATTAGCTTAAACAGACGTTGCAGAGAAATCAGCGGGCTGAGACACGAACCAAATTTTAGCTCATCTCAAACTCTATGAGCTTAAAAAATTAAACATAATCTTATTTCTTTCACTTTATAGCTTTTAATTTTTCTAAAACTTTTGTAGAAATTAACATTGTGTCTCTATAGGGCTATTACGATCTAATATTTGATAGCAATATGTGGACCTGTTTTGGAGTGCTAAAGAGGTAAAATGAAAATTATTAAAAAATGCAACGGTCACTGTTTTGAAGCTAAAATGTTCGAAAAAAACGGCGGATTTTTTTTTAAACTACGTTTTTGGGTTCCTGTAAGTCCAAAACGTGTATTTCCGTCAAATCTCGATTTCGGACATTTTCATGAAATCTATACTTCTCTATACTGAAAGTATAAGAAAGTAATAAAAAACGGCTTAAATAAATAAAATAATGCTGTTTTGAAAAGTATCAAGGAACATAAAAAAATATAGCGCTTTTTTCCCAGGACATTTAAACAATTATTAATTTAAAAAATTTAATTTTATAAGTTCTAGTTTTACTTCCTTAAAGTCCATATTTATTGAGTATACATAAAATACTCTATTACTTCAACAATAATTTGTATTTACATTATACGTATTTCGACATGTTTACATGCCATAATCAAAGGTTATATGAAAAAGTAAACAGTTAGTGTTGTTATAGCAACAGTAGAACTTGGTAACTTAATCTCGGTAATCGGTAACCGGTAATGTTTGTGAACTTAAAAAGTTTCTAACTTATTTAATTTACATTTATCATCACAAAAGTGTAAACAATTTAGTGTTATTAGATGTCAATAAATGATTGTGTTCTAAGTAGTGTTTAATGTAATTGTATTTATGTGGGGTTTATTTATAACAACTTACGTGTTCCTTATGCCTAATATTAAAATTTCTAATTGTCTGGCCTATATAGACCGAATTACAATGCGAACAATTTAATTTGTAAATGCCTGATTTTAGCAAATCATCTGTGTTTGATTTTGCATTAAACAAAGTGTTTAAAGTGATTTCAGTTGCTTTAAGACTTGCTTTATATTTATTTGTCTTGTTTATAATTTGGCAGTTTTTTCTGATTTATCACCAAAATATGGGATCGAAGCATATTTAACTGTAGTATCAGATGAAGTTGGGGTATTCGAATAAATTTGTTGAATGTATGCTCCCACTTTATGTGTTTTATGATGACAAGAATCGTGTGGTATTGTAATGTCTGTTTGTGTAGGTTTTCTACAAACAGCGTATTCAAGTTTCTTCTTTGAATAAATTTTTATATTCAAATCTAAAAAGTTAATGAACTTATTTTGTTCAGTTTCTAGTGTAATTTTTTAGATTTAAACATAAAAATTAATTCAACTAATAAAAACCGCACAACAAAATTTTTCGATTTATATTTTACTTTTCGATAGATGTTTAAAGCTCGAGCCATAATTTAAAATCTTTTTTTACTGATATTAATTAACTAACAACTTTTTTTGTCATAATTTTTACCACAAACGTTGTTCATATAATATAGAAGCTGGTAAACAACGATTTGAATTTATTTTTCTACATTTAACTTTATATTTGTTTCCTAACTAACCACACTCGACTAAAAGTTTCTTATCACATGCAAGGTAAATTTTTATATTTTTGCCACATTGGATTTAAATTACAATTTATGTAATAACCTTGTAAAGTTTAAAAATTTTTCTATCAATCTCAGCAGTTCTCAAACATAATTTTAATTTATTATTTCTTTAAAAAAAAAACTTAAATCCTAAAACAAAATATATGGTACCACTGGATTTTATTTGAGCTAATCTATTATTGCTCATTAGTTTGAATATTTGCACCTATTTTTGATACACGCTGTATATACCTTTTTATTTTCCCCTGAAAGAAACTCCATTAGCAACTGGTGGTTTCAGCCTATTCGAATAAAGTTAGCAACCTGCGACTTGGTATTGATTATTTACAGTGCAGATTTTGTTGTAAAAACCTGCAGTTATCGGCCAAATTCAAACAAGTTAGCAACCGGTGGACTTAGGCCGTTTTTTTTTGTGTTAATTATCTGTACCAACAATTTGTAAATTTTGGCTTGGCTTGCGGCTTTTTAACCTGCATCTTGATAGGCTTTTTGTGCTTCCCCCGGTTAATTTTTGTTGTTGAATGTTGTATGAAGTATTATTTAAATTCTTTGATACTTATTCTTGGTCCAATAAAATTCGTCTTTACTTCCCCAACATTGCTTTTTTAGAAAACCATTTCAGGTGGATGAAATAACCTATTTATTTTATTGACATTTTTATTTTAGTAGGACATCCTTAGTAGAGCGCGCAATCATCACCGGGTGTTTTTATTGAATCCTCTCGTTGAATTTTTATTGGATTTTTACGATTCCTTTATAACCTGTAGATGAGTTGCTTTCCGTTTCGTTTTGCCTGTATTTCTCAGTAACGTTGGAGTATATTAAGGGCTGAAGCAAATTTGCGTCGTTACGCAGTAGATTGTCGGAAACTTCAGCGACCATAAAATTGAGGAAATTTTTCTACATCAGATTTTATTTTACAGCAGCGAGTTTAATTCTTTTTAAAAATCTGGAATTAAAAAAATTACACAGCGGGAACGCTGCTACGAAACTTTTTTTTAAATCCAACCCGTTTGTCGGCATGGGAACCCTAACCTTCACCCAGGTTCATTAAAATCTTTTGCCGCAAGGGAGCTCGTTTTCGATTACATGAATGAAAATTAACTTCAGAAGCATATTTTTATTAAAACGCTACGTTCTTACGTAACTGATTTTATTTAATTATGTTCATCTGTTATTAGGATTACTTTATATTCATAAACTTACGTTTTTCCTTGAAAAATGTTTTTAATCTGCATTCAACAAAGAGAGCTATATTAATTAGTACATTCAATTTAAAAAATTTTTTTAAATACTGTTACCATTAAAATTTCACAAAACTTTTACATTTCTCATGGGGAAAATTGACAAAAATTTGTGATACTCTGAAAACTTTTTATTTTACGCTACTGTGGTAAAAAGCCAACAGAAATTATTTTGTTGTAATCCCTTTTTTCTTAATACTTCAAGTCCAAATTTTTTTATAAGGACGTTGCTTAAACCATTACTTTCCTAATGTCAAGTCAAAAATGTTTGATAAACAACGGTCACAAAACGCTTCCTTACGGAGTTACAGCCAAAGACGGAATAGTGTGATTACGTTGTATTGAATAGCTCCGCCATAATTTGAGAAATTCAATTAAAAATTTTGTACAGATATTGTACCAATGATGGTTTACAATTTTCTGTTGTTTTGGTTTAAATTGATTGACGAGAGGCGGAGATATGGAAGGGTACGCAACGTACCTCTTGAAGTTTTGAGCACCCCTACATCTCTACGCCCCTGGTAAGTAAAGTTTAATAAAAATAAGTGTCAATGCAAATCATTTATAGTTAAATATTGGTACAGAATTTAAATCAAATATCTTAATTTACGACGGAGATACTGATGAAAGCGTGATTGGACAGTTCCTCATTCCGGAGACTGTAACTCCGTACCGAAGCGTTTCCGGATTTAAGTTCATAGGCATTTTCTAATTTAAATGACATCAGAAATGTGTTCCTTAAACGCTTACAGAAAGTCATGCAAGATTTTTAAATTTTTTAATTTATCAAAGTAAAAATTTAGAGTACCTACATTCCAAAAAAATAATTGTGTTAAATTTAATCATGTAAATTAGGGCCCTAATTAACCCTGAAACTGTGTTACATTTTGCTTCAAAATTGCATAAATAGCTCTCGGCGAAGCACAATCAGCGCACAACCAACAACTCGTAACAAACACATTATCTCTTTACAACGAAAATTGGATTTTTATTTCAGGTTCTACATTTTATGTTGCACCCTTTGTGTTTTGAAACAAAACGTTGTTTGTTTCAAACTGATTTTCTTGCGATTTGTTCTTTATAACTCACTCTTAATTAAATTTAACACACTTTTAAAGCTTTGGTCTTTCTCTTTAAGGTTAAATAAAACCTTCTCCTTGAACTAGTTAAACTTTAACGGGTTTTAGACGGATCTTATTTCCTTTTCACGGATTTTAACGCTTGATTTGAAGTCTTTTGTAAGAATGGGATTTCTCGGAGTTATCCTCATGTTTAAGGAGTTTTACCGTCTTCCAGTGAGAATTAATTCATCTTGATTTTTCTATACTACACTGATCTAATTGCCAAACAATAATCCATTTTAAAATTTTAAGGATAATACAAAATATATGATCCTCAAAGACTAAAATCGACATTATTGATATAATTTCATTATCGATATTCGATATAAAATTTTCAATATCGCATAGCCCTAAACACAACACATCTTTTGTTTTTATTACATGCAAACAACTTCTAACATTTTAAAATAATCGTAAAACATTTACTGCTGATCAAAAGAGGTCAGGGTAAAATGGCCGTTTATCGCTGTGTACAGATTCTATTGGTAGTGAACGAATTATTATTTTTGCTTACCAAAAAGGTCTCAGCGAATCCAAAAATATCAAAGGATCTCAGCAATGATTGCACCAACAACAAACACCTTAGTTCATTTTTTAAATCATCACGAATTAATCGGAACTGTATTATTGAAAGTTAGAAATCACCCCGACATTAAGCAAACACACGTACCTTTATAATATTCACTAATAAGAAAACGGAACTTTACGCTCATTTTTGTTTGTCCCGAAAACAGTCGAATGCCCTAATTGACTGCACAGCTGTTACTATATTTCGCGTTTTCAATTGTCGTAAACAACTCTTATCAAGTGCTATTAGAGATTGGACATCAAATAAATGTTTAGTAGAGATGTGCTCGTAAAAAATTGTATTTAATACAGGGTGAACTAATAATTTAAAACAGCGAATCTAACCGTTTCAACATTTCAACAAAAGTAACAATTATTGTGGTGGTGTCTAGGGCTGGGAATATTTATCGATATATCAATAATATCGATAATTTCGATAATACCTACATAGAAAAACGAAATATAATAGCGACAAAAAAATGAAATTCAAAAAATATTGTAGTTACTAGACATACATTAAATTAATTATTGTAATTGACGCAATTATTGCAATAACTGAAGCATATCAACTCATATTGATTTCCAACTTAGATCGCCTACTCTACTTCAAACTGGTGGTTATTCCTTTTTTTATTAAAATGGCTATAAATAGTAATAGCTTCTTTAGTTAAGATTAGAAGCAAAGTCAACGCCAACGCGTAAAAACTCCCTTGTTTTTCACTGTGTATATTCCTATGATATTTGGAGGTGTACGTTTTTACTGGGGTATTGTAGTTCCTGGAAGGCAATTTTTGGGATGCTTGCTACAATTCAATTTGAGATTAGAGGTTTGTGAAGGCTGTAAGGTTTTGATATTCTAACTTTTAAACTCAGGGTTGCGTATTATTGCTGTAATTTCTTGTTATAAATTCTAATAATTTATATTTTTCATATTTGTGAGGTTTGTTTTTATTGAAAGAAAAGAAAAACACAATCAGATTGATACGATTTTTATTTATGTTAGTTTTAATTATAATTTAGTTCAGAATTGTTCAAAAGGTTTAATTTATAAGAAGTTTTAGACTTACTTGTTTTGTGCATCGATTAATTATGGATGTCAGTGTCAATGTCACAAACGTATAAAAGAATACTCATTGTCATGAGATTTATTTGTTTGTTCAAAAAAATGGGAATCAAGAAGGAAGACAAAAGAATAGAAAATTTGTTTAGTTAGTACGACTCGTCTTTGAAAACAAAGACGGAGAATTTTATATCCTCTGGATGAATAAAGAGAAAAAACGAGTTTAAAAGTAATGTAAAAGTGATTGTGAATATAAAAGAAGAAAATACAACTAATTATCAACGATTTGTGAAAAGTCCAGAATAATAACAAGTATAAAGCGATCCAGAAAGTTTTTCCAGTTCTGATGGTGGTAAAACCAAGTTTAAAATAATATAAAACAGACCAGAGGAAGATTCAAACTAAAGGCGAGTGTTTGTGGTTACTTGAGGAACCTGCAAACTAGTGAAGTAGAAGTTGGACATTCATCGTTTGCTCGAGTGAAGGATATCCCAATAAGGAGACGTTAAGATAAGTGTTCTCTTTTAAAGGACTATAGTATTTAGTAAAATTTATTTAAATTTTCGGAAATTTCATTAGAAAATTGATTTATTAAATAAAACCTTTTTTTTGTAACGTTGATATTGTTTTGTGTTTAGCCTATCTCAAATTCATTTATTAATAACTTGTCTTACAAGCTAAATAACGACCCTGAGAAAGTTAATAAAGAGTCTCATAGAAAATATAATTTAGAATTGCGTGAATTGCGGCCATTTAGGGAATTGTTTTCTAGTAAGTACCTGCACACGCATATCATTGCAATATACAGTTTAAAAAAAAAATTACGAAAACAATAAATCGTGGTAATATTGATATTTAAAATATCGATATTATCGCTATTCATATTAAATTTTGAATATCTCCCAGCCCTAGTCCTGAGCTATCATTGTGAGGCCAAAAGGTTATGACTGGAGGCACAATAGGCCTTATACAAAACGGTGCTTGAGACAAACAACTGATATCAACTCCGGGGAAGAAATGTGACGCGTTCTACCAATTTTAAAAACTTTAAATTGCTTTCATACAAATTCTAAGTTTAACCCAATTGATTCTCTGGAAATAGTGAAATAGAACGTTAAATGCGTTTTCAGATATGTCAATATTTTGGTTTACTTACTTAATGTAGAGAGATCGTTCAAGCAATCCATTCTATTGCAGCAGCTAAAATGTCTCCTAGTTTAACCATTAGAATTTGCTCCTTATACATTATTTTCACACATAATCAAAGCTAAACGCCTTTTTTGTCTTAGTTCTACAGGTGCCCCCGGCTGACTTAGAAGTAATCTTATGCCTTCCACCACTTATATTTTTGTAGAGGAAGTATCTGTGAAGATTGCTTTAAGGCTGCGCCATAAGAGGCTGTGACACACAGCAGGCAAGGAAGGCAAACATACCCGCATCCTGAATGAGGCAATCGGCAAGACTCTTCTTCTGGACGCTATGGTAGACTACGTCCCTTCACAGGCCTTATGCCCTTAATAGACACTTTAGTGTTTACGCGAATGCAGGTCCAACCCAGCATATACTTATTGAATATATATTAATGAATTGTTGGGACAAACTTCTAGGGCTTGCAAAACACAACAAAACGAACAACTTTTGTTAATAAATGCGTGGCAAAAGTATTTCCTTTAGAAAATAGAGCCTCTTAAAGAGTCTGTAAGAAGTACCTTAAAATAGGCAACCTAAATTGCATTTTCAATTATTTTGCACAGGTCACACGGAATTTTGAAAGAGAAACGTTCTAGACATACATGCATTCAAATAACGTCAATTTTTGTGATATTTTTTGACTTTTCTTGCATTCGTTTCTTTCTGTGCCTTTTATAATTCGTTTTTTTTTTTCGTTCTGTGATTTTTTTGATAATTATTTTCTTCGTTATTTTCGTTCTGTGTTTCGTATTTTTGTGTTATGGCGAATTATACTTTTGCCGAACAGCATGACATGATGTTCATGTATGGAGCTGCTTGGGGTAACGCACGCGAAGCTGCTCGTCTGTACCAAGAACATTTTCCGAATAGGAATCATCCATCGCACAAGACCTTTAGCGAACGGTGGTTTTTGAGGAAGAAGTTTTAGAGAGAGTGGCTGAAAATTCTTCTACTAGTTCAAGAGCCATCGCTCATGAAATGGGAGTGAACCATGTTTCAGTATGGGAAGTAAAACATGAGCAGCTACATCCGTACCATCCACAGAAGGTACAAGCCATGGTTCAAGCAGATTTTCCCAGAAGGGTAGAATTTTGCCAGGAATTTCTGCGGAGGTGTAATGAGGATTCAGAATTCCAAGTAAACGTTCTGTTTAGTGACGAGGCATCTTTTACGAAAGAAGGAATATTCAACAGTAGAAACAGCCACATTTGGAACGATAAAAATCCCCATGCTGTGTGGTTCAAAAAGGACACCAGCAAAGATTTACAGTGAACATTTGGGCCGGGATTGTTGGCGATAGACTCATTGGACCATATCTGCTACACCAAAGGTTAACAGAAGCAATTTATTTAAATTTCTTGCGCCATGTCCTGTCTGAACTTTTGAAAGATGTTCCACCTCAAATGTGGCTGCAGCAAGATGGTGGGCCCTACTCATTTTTCGGCGAAAGTCAGGAAATTTTTAAATAACACTTTTCCCAACAGATGGATAGGTCGAGGGGGGCATGTGGCGTGGCCTCCACGTTCTCCTGATTTGACCCCACTTGGTTTCTTTTTGTGGGGTCATGTTAAAACGTTAGTGTATGCTACCCCAGTTGAAACTGTAGAAGAACTTACGCCGCGTATTCTTACTGCATGTGAAGAAGTTCAACAGACTCCTGGTATATTTGGAGCGGTGCGCAGGAATTTACTTCGTAGATGTGCTTCGTGTTTAGAAGCTGGGGACGACATTTTGAACATTTACTATAATTTTGTTAATTTTTGAATTAGTTATTGTAAATTTTTCAAATAGTTGATTTTTGCTTTGTAATTTTGGTTTTTTCTATTGCTTAATTTTGAAACATTTTGTTAATTAGTTTATTTTAAATTTAATTTGAATTTGAAAAGTGGGTAAGAGGGCTTTATTTATCCTGTTTAATTTCCGTCGTTATTGAAACAAATAGTAGGTAGTAAATTGAGTTGCCTACATTTAGGCGCTTCTTAGAGAATCTTTGAGAAGCTCTATCCCTGAAAGGAAACACCTTTGACCACACATTTATTAACAAAAGTTGTTTGCTTTGTTGTGATTTGCAAGCCCCAGAAGTTTGTCCCTACAATTCATTAACACCCTGTATACATATCTCATTTTATCGACGGATCTAGAACAAGGTATAGAACGGGTGCCGAAATTTTCTCCGATGACCCAGACCTACGTTAAAGTATATCACTAGGCAAAATTTTCACTGTCTCCTAAGCGGAGGTAAGCTTTTGGCAATATCTCATAAGATAACGTCGTTTCCTTTGTGGAAAGAACAAGGCGGCAACTACGGCAATGAGGAGGCTGGCGCAATTGCGAGACTGGCCTCCGAACAACCTCTCTGAAGGCCTGCGATATTAAGCTTTATGCTACAATAAGAAACCTTCGAAAGCTTTACACCGCGAAGATGGGTTAACACTCAAAGCTGTCGTCAAGCAACGGCTGCTAATACTGCACCCTCGTCAAAGACAGCTAAATACTGCGTGCAACTGCCCCGAAAGAATTTGCAACTAGTTGTGGGTATCTTATCTGGACACTGCACCCTAAAACAACACATGCACAGGATGAAATTGGCGTACAGCCCAAACTGTCGTGCATGCAACGAGGACGATTAGACGACAGAACACGTCCTCTGTCACTGCCCAGTTCTCGCAACAATCAGAGAATCTATGTTAGAGGGTTTCCGCTGACATGGCTAATATCACCAATACTCCAGTTGCGAATGTCCTCCAAAATGTTAGATGGCTTGAGGTAGCACAATGGGCCCACCTCTTGTGGCCTAAGTGCGCGTCAGAGAACTCACCCCCCTAATGCTTAATCCAGAATGCTGAATCAAAACTAAACTAAAAAGTAAACCAGAATTATCAATTATCAATAAATTTTTAGTTTTCCACTTGAGCACTTCTTCTCCCCACCCTTCTATTTCGTTATTTAAGAACGTCGGATTTCCTTAAAGTCGTCACGTATTTATTATTATAATTTGCCAGCAGATTCACTCAGATATTATCCGTTTCAAATAAAGTTATCGATCAGAACTTCCACCGACAACTAAAGCCGGCAGGTACAACAACAACTTACTATAAATAAAACGACAAGATATTGAACTCGATTTTGCCGAATCTGCAGCTTATTGAACGTTTGCTATTTATTTTTGGATGTTTTCAAGATATGATATAATATGATTGAATTTGCGCAGTGGTAAAATTTAATGAAATTGTGATTATTTAAACATGCGTTTTTTACTAATCAAAACGAAGAAAAGCATGGGCTGTAATTTGGTTTTGGTAACAATTCTGTAATGCCTGCCATGCACTCTATCATTATATAAAATTTCGCCGTTTCCTTTAATCGCAAATTAAAGTCCTTAAAATAAGCTTAATTAAAATTTCCTAAATTCTGGTATGCTTGTTAGAATAAATCCAACATCAGTCTGAAAATCCTGTCAGAAGCTTTAATTACAATGGAACAAGTGGGAGAGTAGCCTAATAGGTCTAGTTAAACCCGCCTCCGTTTACCACAACAGGGATTTGGCGCTACATTTCCTACATATATAGGTTCTTGTTGAATTCCACATGAGTGCACAAGTTTGCCAAAGGTTAAATAAATATGCTTGAAATGATACAATCTACCAGCAACCCACGACAAAAAAAATAAATAAATAAACACGTATGTACACAAGACATGTCTCGACAAATACCAAAATAAGAAAAGCTAAAAACGAAACGAAAATGGAATATTGAAAATATATAGAGCGTATATTGAATGTCTGATATTAGAAATAGAACGCTAAATGAAGAGCTTCGTGAACGGAATAATACATTTTCCCCTGGGAATTATCGAGAAAAATGAAAATATTATTTGATAAAAATAGCACTCAAACAGCTCTGCGTTGAATTAATTGTATTACCCACTAATGTTCAGGTATTGTCTTAAATATGGTATATAATGGTTGTATTAAAATGGTTTTACAATGATAACGAGTAGCTGAACAACAAAGCCATTGATTGTCATTGAAAATAATATGGACGAGTAGAATGATACTCGTTCCATTATAAAATAATGACTGATTATATCGACAATTGCTGTAATTATTGTAAAATTTGCTTAATATACATTATTCTGGCACAGACTTTTGGTTAAAATACTAAAACAGATCAAGCTATAGTTTGTGTGCATTCATATTATGCTCAATCTATCTTCTTTTTTTCTCCATGTAAATCCGTAACTGTCTCACTATAACACGACAACGGGATCTTATACCTTAAGACAGTTTATTTATTATTTCGAGCTAGTGTTTATGTAGCAGTCACGTAAGGCGGCGAGATACGTACATAGAAAGCGGAAAGCAAAAACATCTCCAAGTGTTGGACAAAAATAATTAAGCGACAAAATAACAAACAATAAGAGAAGTAAATAGCAATAGTTGAGTAGCAACAGTTAAACAATACACAGTGATACGAAGCAATTAAATTTGCTTCCTGAAGAAGCATGTGGCAAACACGACAACACATAATCAATAAAATGAGGTCGGTCGTGTTTTAGTAATAAATTTTATAAACTTTAACAACGACAAAAATGCACGAATTCATTATTAATTATTATTTTTTTGCATCGTCTGTCTGTGTGTTTGTTTCTAATACTACAACTAACAAAGCGGGTCCTTACAGTACTATTAATTACTTCATCAAGAAAATTGTGTTAACAATATTTCTGTGAGTAATTCCTTTATAATCTGCTGCTTGCTGTCAAAATACAACTTATGACCCACTAGCGGAACCCGTGAGCTATGCCCTAGTTTGTTTTAATAATAAATAAGTTAATTAAATCCTAGTTCTATGAATTATATAGCGATTACTGTAATTCTTTCTATATATTAAATCCGAATACGGTCGCAACAACCCAAACAGCGCTCCATGGCAATTATTTTTTAATTTGCCAAAAACTCAGCAAAGTGCTTCTCATTAACTTTTCAATACTTTAGATATTGTTACCTATTAGCTATCATATATTCAAAAGTATTTTAAAACTATCGCTACCCGCCCAAACAATGACTACAATAACATCCCACCATTCTTACTACTGTACCGAGAGCATAGCTGCATAATAGTCATATTATAATAACGCACTTTATGATACTGAAGCTTACACATAACAGTAATAGTAGTTTTTGAAAATCTAAGTTATTCGTTGGTAACAGGTGAAAAAAACTAAAAATCAGAAGACAAAGTCGTTGGCTACAAATTGGGTGGAGGGAAACAATTAAGCCCCTTATTTTTGCGACACCTAACGATTAACTTGTGAACCTTATGCTACTATCACTCATGAGCAATTTATCCTAAACAAAATTTTTACATCGCCCCCGTTTATTAAATAAAGAGGCATTAATATTCGCTTTAAAAAAATTCATAAAAAGCAATATTTGTTTACAAATTTTCTCTCCACAATTTTTCATTTATAAAAGAATTTTTTTACATAGTAGCATTGTGCTTCCCTAGAGTTATAATGCTACCAAATTGCACCTTTTATGTCAACTCGTTTCTATCACACACATACCCACGCACAATCATTTTTAAAAACAACTTTTTTGGGTTCTTGGAAGCCCAAAACATGTGTTTCCATCAAAATCTCAAATTCGTAATTTGGCATGAAATCCATAATAAAAGTATAGGAAAGTAAAAATGCGTAAGGCGTAGGGTTTAGCTAGTTCTGCGAGCTACTAGGCCCAACACCTTTAGTTTGGTATTGTAATTGTTAATGCGATAACCAGAGTCACCTCGGTTTATTTCATCTCGTAAACCTGTGATGGTATTTATTTATAATTGCGCTTGTAATGTAGAGACACTTTTATTTCTTGCTTCTATAAACAAAAAGAACGTATGGATTTAAACATGCAGAATGTTTTAATTTCATTCGAATAAATTCAGGATATATTACTGTTTATTTGTTCCGATGTTGACCTTCATTAGTATTTGAAACGTCCAGTGTGCGCTTCAAAGCATTCCTGTCTTTTCTGAAGGCAAATTGTATTACAACTTAAGAGTTTATTTTGAGTTAACCATAAATAACCAAATTATAGCAACAGCGGTGCTTCGTCATGCAGTTGCATTAACGGCGGAGACACTTTTATTTCTACCTCTAATAAACAAACAAAAAATTTTTAATTTAAGCTTGCTTTATTTTGTAAATGTGGTTAGAATAAATTAATATATTACTATTTATGTTTGGCGACCCTATAAAATTAAAGTACCCCATAAATAACAAACTATAGCAATAGTAGTGACGGAAGTATAAGCAATTGCCGTAAACAATCAATAAACATAAGTGGAGTTACGGTTTTATTATATGTATAGATAAGAAATATTGACTAGCGCGACCTTATTGGCTCACTCTGTATACTACAATTTTAAAACTATTTTTCTTACAACAAACAAATGAACATTTCTTTTGGAAAACAGAATATTATGAGAACGACAAGTCTATCTATTATAAATATATTTGAATAACGATGGTACTCTTCTTTCTTAAACTGTTAATATCCTCACGCCAGGAGCAGTTTAAAATATAGTAATTTGTAGAATATTGTATGAAGAAACGCGTATGTACGAGTCTGTTCAAAATGTTCCGCAACTTTTAAAATAGCGCGCCAATGCGATGTCGCAGCAATATTCGGTAAGTGGTACTGCTTCGTGGTAACCTTTCTAAGTAACGTCCCGCTTGGCTTGTCATCCTACTTTAGTTAGTCATCGCCTTGTAGCTGTTTCGTCAACATCAGATTTTATTTCAAGCTAGGAAAAACGTTTACGCAGACTCATGAAGTGATGCAGCAAATGATGTTATGAACGGTGTAAGCATTTTAAGGACGATCGGGACGTCGCTCAAATTTCAGGTGAAAGGGGTCCGAGTTGTGGAGAAACAACTTTTGGTTTCTCTATCATGACAATGCGCCAGCGCACAAATCGCTCCTGATCGAGACATTTTGGCCGAAACGAAGAAAACTGTGCTTTTCCAGCCACTCTACTCACCTGACCTAGCCCCGGCAGGTTCTATTACTTAAACTGAAACCCACTTTGTATGCACGACGATTTCATCTGATTGAAGACATCAAGGAAAATTCGCAGACTATGCGTAATTCCAGAAAACGTCTGCCAGGACTGCTTGCAGAAGGTATAAATAGAGGAGAGGAGTACTTCGAAGGAAACACGGCTAACTAGGTTGCAGATAAACCCGAAAAAATTATAAAAAATACATTTTGAACACACCTCGTATATTGTGTTGTCAAATTATGTTAAAAATCCACATATATTTTTGAAACAAAAAAATATTAACACCGTTTAAACACATATTTACAAAATAAGCAGAGCTTATTTTGCGTTCATTAATTTTTGCTACGCATCGATTCGGCGATTGCTTTTTCTGCTCGCAAAGTAAACAAAATTGGTACAAATTGATAAACAATTGATCTCGTTCATAAAAATAAAAAAAATACAAATAAATTAACCAATTAGCGACGAAAATTACAGAGGTTCTAGACACAACAATTTGTGATTATTGTTGACTTAAAAAAAACTAAATTCGCAGTAATTGTAGCAAAAGTAATTAGATAATTTAACAACATAGTTGTAAGTATGACAGCAAGCGTAATTAGCTTTTAGAACTGAAGTTTTTTGTTTTACTATGTACAGGGTGAATAAAAAGTAAGGCGTAATATCTAACTTGGTAAATACGCAAAAATTACTTTTATAACAATTATTTGACAAATTTCAGCGCATACTTTGTTGATGTTCAGTTTTGTGTACGTTTTGTTGTTTAGTTGCCATGAAAACAGAACTTTTTTAATCTCAAAGGTATTTTAATCAAAAATATTATTATGCAATTCTATTCAATGAAAATTAATAAACTATACCACAAGAAAAATAACAGCTGAATCCAAAAGCGTGAAAAAATATAGATTACCATATAAAAGCAAAAGTTGGTTGCCATGGCAACCAAATAACTAAACCTATAAAAAATTAAACATCGACAAAATATGCGCGAATGCGGAAATTAACAACTTTCAATGAGGCAATTTTTCCATAGAAATTGCAGAAATTATGTGTTACTTTTGACTAACCCTGTACACCTAAATATAAAATACATTAGATATGATTTTTATAAAATTTCTATTAAAGTGATATTTACCAACATTTTAGGGTAGGTTGCGTAGATTTCCTGTATTCTCAGGTTGACTTATGATTATTATAATGAATAGGACCTCGTGGCCGTATAAACGGTAAGCGAGGCAGGATTAAGCAAGTAAATAATAAGTAATTTCGTATCCTGTAAGGACCCACACATTATATCGTACGCGACACCAAACAACTCATTCACTACAACCAACCCTTGCAACCCTTCTCGGTATTTTATGACCCTAGAACATTGCTCGTCTACCGCAAAGATTAGCATGTAACCCCTATTAATTAAAAATTAATTTACTACAATTTACAAAAACGAATTGGATTAATTTAGTTGCGTGGTGACCTTACATTGAAATAAAATAATTAAATTTGCTTTATAGTTCTTTGACCTTAACCTTGCACGAAAATGAAATAAATATAAAAACAAAACAATTTTCTTATAACTACGGAAGGAATTTTTATTTTACAGACATGTGGATGAACATGTTCGTATCTTAATAGTAACACGTTAAGGTTCTCAAGAGAAACTTAATAACGCAACTAAAAATGATTTTAATAAAATTATTACAGATGATGTTATTGTTAATATAAATACCTGCTGGTGGATTGAGAGAGATAGAAGAGCTTTCCCTTAAAAAGATACGTGTTTGTTCCTTGCTGATCGATTACTATGGATAAGGTCGAATTTAATTTTGGAATTAAATTCAAAAGACGGATAGGATTTTTTTCTGCGATTTATTGGTTTACAAAAACATTTAAAAAACAATTTCCTGAAACTAAGGAAACGTGATCAGTTTAACTCGCCCGCTTTCCTTTTAAAGTATTTTTTTAGATCTATTATTTTTTTCCTGGTGATTTTACAGCAGATTTTTGTTTGCACATTTTTCAAGAGGCCGTTTTTCCGAACTTTCC
This sequence comes from Ctenicera cuprea, assembly GCA_958336395.1. Lineage (NCBI taxonomy): Eukaryota > Metazoa > Arthropoda > Insecta > Coleoptera > Elateridae > Ctenicera > Ctenicera cuprea. The sequence goes on along the minus strand of OY284492.1, from coordinate 5,620,975 downwards.
TTCCGGGTCTGTTTTCCGGTTTGATTTTCGATTTTTTCTACTGGATTTTTTCCGAATCTCACTACTGAGAACGACTCAACGGAGAAAACGTTCAGAGTTACCAAAAAAAACGGGAGACGTAGCACACGCGTTTGGTTATTTTTATATCATTTCTTTTAATAAGCCACAATTCATATAATAATACCTTCGCACATAAAACATCATTAAAATTTTTATTACAGAGGCTGTTATATTTTGCCACTTTTCATATTAAAAAGCTGCCGGACACCGCCACAACAAAGGTCTTCTCACAGACGTTATAAATAAGAAACAAAATATACGTTACATATTGGGAGTAGTCAAAACATAAACTTCGCGTAAAAAAACTGCTGCGTGTACATTACTAGCTCGCATTTCAGGACGAACTAGCTGAATCCGTACGCTTTTCTATTTTCCCAAACTTCCAGTGATCGCGAAAATGATATTTTGATCTAAATACCTAGTTTGGGCTTTTAAGAACAAAATACAATGATTTAAAAAATTACTGACCGCGCCTATGTGTCACGAAAAATCTTGGACCGATTGGACCGATTTTAATGTAATTTGGTATGCCTAGGTACAAAGTTGTTGAGCTATTAACTTTTTGTTGTTTTTTAGTAGCTTTTCTTTCACAAATATAATTTCAGAATAGGGTAGAAAGCGTTTATACAAATCTAAAGTTATTGCCGAGCACTCTAGCTTTAAAATGGCTGCCGCTCCGATGTTTGTAAATTTTCGTCTTTAACGCGTATTTATTTATTCAAAAACGAGTTGACGGGTCGAAATTATTTTGGTATTAGAATAGCCCTAGAGGAACACAGTATTACTATATAAGAAAAGTTTTTTACATATCAAAACTGCTAAGTGAAAATATTTTCAAAAATTTGAAAAATGGCAAAAAACTATTGCTCAAAAACTGGCCAAACGATGTTTTTTAAACGTTGTAAGCTTATAGAGCTAAGAATGGGCTACTGTTTTGGTCGTGTTCCAATCCACTAATTTCTCTGTGACGCCTACTATGAATTTTTGAAAAACGTAAAGTCATACTCCTTTCTTTAGTAAATGGAAGACGATTAAACTTCTATTTAGACTAAAGTGCTCATGAGTAATAGTAGAATAAAATTCAGAGCGTAATTTATAGGTGCAGCAATATTTAGGAGGCTTTACTTTCTTTCCCCTTTCCTAGTTATGAAGAATAAACTTGTTAAAATCGATTGATAGAAAATTAAAGAAATGTCCATATAAAACTCAAACCACTAAAACTTCGATCTACGGTCCACCATACTACCAACTTAAGTAGTTTATTTATTATTTTTAAAAAACGTGAGGCATAGCCTACGGGTTTCGCCAGACAGTTTTTTTAAACCCCTCTTTTTTGGTTTTTCGATGTCCAGAACACGTATTTCCGTCAAAATCTCAAAATTTGAACATTTTCATTAAACCAAAGTAAGTTTCCATTGTTATAACTCAATGACGCACAGAAGCGAGCCAAAAATAATAAATATTGCTAATACTAGATTGTATTACTGTTGGTGTTAGTTACACAAAAAATGTCTTTCCCTTGTTTTAATCAAAAGCACAACCTGAAATAACATGTTTACTCAAGTTGAGAACTGAGATAACGCATGAACATAAGCACGGTAATAAAATAAAGCTTGAACAGAGCTGAATGAAGAAATAAAAGTAATAAAGAACAAGCAAAATTAAATAAAACTTGGCGTGAAATTTACGAAACAGTAATAAAATGTAAGCTTTTACAGAAACGGAACTAAAACCGAACAAAGACAAGTAGCAGTTAATAATCGCTTGTTTCTAACGTGCTCTGCACATCTGGGTACAGAAACAAAAAACTAATAATGTAAAATAAAGTAAAATTGTAAAACAAAAAGTTCTGAGTAAACCCCCCGCACTGTTTGTTTAACGTTCGCCTTAAAACATCGCTCTATTTTATAATAAACCGATAATGAAGGTTTAAGCGAATAAACTCAGTAAAGCCGTGCTTTATTCCTGCTTTTATTTAACTTACTTGCTTAAGAAGCACAGTAATTAATCAAAAACGCTTTGAGTTTGAGTTTAAAAGCTTACTTGTTTAATGTGGTGAAAGCGTTCAAGCAATCCATTTTATTGCGGATGCTAAAGGGTTGATTCCTTTCTTACACCCGTTTAAGTATACTTCTTTATATTATTTCTACGCATAATAAAACTTTAAATAAAAGCGTGACAAGAGTTATCAAGTCAGTGGACCATTTTCCACTTGAGCACTTCTTTTCTACACCCCATTATTCCATTATTCAAGAACGTCGGATTTCCTTAATGACGTCACGTATTTATCATTAGAATATTGCGGTCAAATTGCCTCGGAAATTGTTTGTCTCAAATAAAGTTATCGATTGGAATATCCGCTGAAAATTAAAGCCACCAAGCACAACAATAACCGGCTATAAATAGAAGGACAAGATATTGAACTCGATTCTGGCAAATCTGCAGCTTATTGAACTTTTAGAATTTATACGCAAACGTTTTTAAAATGAAATCTGTTTCAATTTAGTTGCTTTAGTCACGCAGTGGTTAATTGCTTGAAATTTTAATGAACTTATAATATCTAAATTGAGGATCTGCTGGAATTTTATGTTGTATAAAAATTGCTTTTTACTGATCAATCTTGAAACATTTTTTAAAGTGCTACATTATTTCTACTAATATCGCGCAATACTATGAAGTAGCTGTTACTGGCAAATTAAAAAGGCAGGTAAATATTTCAGTGGTGTACACAATACACTTATCGGCTACAAATATCACATAAAATCTAAATTTTATAAAGTTAATTCACAATTTTTGCATCACGTTGTATATCAACAAATAAATAAATTATCGGTTACAGCCTGATATAATCAAATTTTTCAACAATATTTTTGAAGTTTTATTCCGCATTTTTTGAATCGTATTGTATACCGCTGAATAGATACATATAAAGCGATTTTTCTTCTTAAATTTTTACTGCTTCCCCCCGTTATCGGTTACAAATAGATGATAAAATCAAATTCTTCAAAATTATTGTTTTTTGTTAATACGCAATTTTTGAATCATGCTGTATATTACTGAATAGATAAATGCAAAGTAATTTTTTTATAACTGATAAAATCAAATTCTTCAAAATTAATTTTCTGTCTTAGTTCGCAATTGTTCTCCTCAAGATATTTACTGTTCTCTTTTAATGGTTACTGAAAAAAAAGTTTTTTAAAATTACGTTTGTTGCCTTAGTTCTCAGTTTTTCTTTTTGAAGATTTTTACTCAAACACCCTTCTCGGTTACAAATGTCTGATACTATCAGATTCGACAAATTAATTTTTTTGCCTTAGTTCGCATTTTTCTTTTTGAAATTTTACACCCACCTCCACCTCTTGTCTATTACAAATGGCCAATAAAATCAAATTCTTCAAATTTATTTTTTTGTATTTATTCAGAATTTTCAATTCATGCTGTAATATCACTAAAAAGATAAATACAAAATGGATTTTTCTCCTTGAGATTTTTACTGGCCTCTTCCCCCTCCCCCTTATCAGTTACAGAAGACTACAAAAAACTTAATTTTTGTCCTAGTTAGCAAGTTTTCTTTTTGAAATTTTTGCCCCCTCCCTCTTCCATTCCCCCTTATCGGTTAGAAATAGCTGATAAATTCAATTTTTTTAAATTAGCTATTTTTCTTAGTTCGAAATTTTTGAATGATTTTGTATAATATCACTGAAAAAAAATACAAACGCGATTTTTTTTCTCGAGTTTTTACTGTTTTTCCCCTCATTATCCGTTACAGATGGCTAATAAAATCAAATTCCTCAAAATTAATTTTTTGTCTTAGTTTGCAATTTTTGAATTATCATATAATTAAATAGACAAATTCTAAGCGATTTTTTTCTTTAAAGGTATAACCCTTATCGTTTACAGATGGCTGATATAATGGATTTTTTCACAATTAATTGTTTTGTCTTACTTCACAATTTTTTTGTGAAATTTTTACCCCTGCCCTACCCCTTGTCGGTTACAATTGGCTAATAAAATGAAACTCTTCAAATTTAGTTGTTTTGCTTATTTCGCATTTTTAAATTATCTATATGTCACTGAATAGTTAACTACAAAACGATTTTTCTCCTTAAAATATTTACTGCCTCCCCCCTTATCAGTCACATATGTCTGGTAAGGTCAGTTTCTTAAAATTAAGTTTTTTGGCCTAGTTCGCAATTTTTTTAAATCAATTTTATACCACTCCCCCTTTTCGATTACGTAGGGCTAATAAAATCAAATTCTTAGAAATTTTTTTTTCTTACTTAGTTTGCCATTTTCCAATCGTGCTGTATATCACTGAAAAGATAAATGTAAAATGGATTCTTCTCCTTGAGATTTTTACAGCCCCCCTCACTATCAGTTACAGAAGACTGATAAAAAAATTCATTAAACTTAATTTTTTTGTCTTAGTTAGCAAGTTTTCTTTTTGAAATTTTTATGCTCACCCCCACCGCTTATCGGTTACAAATAGCTGATAAAATCAATTTTTTTTAATTAGTCTTTTCTCTGAGTTTGAAATTTTTGAATGATTTTGTATATCACTGAAATAAAATACAACCACGATTTTTTTTCTCGATTTTTTTACTGTTTTCCCCTCTTATCGGTTACAGATGGCTATCAAATCAAATTCCTCAAAATTAATTTTTTGTATTAGTTTGCAATTTTTGAATCATGCTGTATATGATTAAATAGACAAATTCTAAACGATTTTTCTATTTAAAGTTTTAACCCCACTTATCAGTTACAGATGGCATATAAAATGGAATTCTTTACAATTAAGTGTTTTGTCTTAATTCACAATTTTTTCTTGAAATTTTTACCTCTACTCCTACCCCTTGTCGGTTACAATTGGCTAATAAAATCAAACTCTTCAAATTTAGTTGTTTTGCTTATTTCGCAATTTTTAAATCATCTATATGTCACTCAATAATTAACTACAAAACGATTTTTCTCCTTGAAATATTTACTGCCCCCCCCCCTTATCAGTCACACATGTCTGGTGGGGTCAGTTTCACAAAATTAAGTTTTTTGGCCTAGTTCGCAATTTTTTTTAATCAATTTTATACCACTCCCCCTCTTCGATTACGTATCGCTAATAAAATCAAATTCTTCGAAATCTTCGACTACTTTTTTTTTACTTAGTTTGCCATTTTCCAATCGTTCTGTATATCACTGAAAAGATAAATATAAAAGCGATTTTTTTTCCTTGAAACCTTTACTGCCTTGCCTCCTTATCGGTTACAGAATGCTCTTAAATCAAATTCTTCAAAAAAAAATGTTTTGTCTTAGCAATTTTCGAATCATGCTGTATATCACTTACAAGAAAAATATGAAAGCGATTTTTCCTTGAAATTTTTACTGCCCCCCTTTTATTATCGGTTACAGAAGGCTATTAAACCGAAACCTTCAAAATTATTTTTTGTTCTTAGTTCGCATTTTCCAAACCATGCTGTATATCACCGAAAAGATAAATATAAAATCGATTTTTCTCTTTGAAATTTTTGCTGACCCCCCCCCCCCCCCCGATTATCGATTACAGAAGACTATGTAAACAAATTCTTCATAAAAAAGTTTTGTTTTACTGCGCAATTTTCGAATCCTGCTGTATATCACTGAAAAGATAAACACAAATGCGATTTTTTTCGTTAAAGTTTTTATTGACCCCCCCCCCCCCCCCATCGGGTCAAACGCAAAATACTCACGCAATTTTTTATGCGGGACTCTTAAATTTCTACTGAAAGTACTCAGACTCACGCACTTTTTCGTAATTATTATTGTTTGAGGGTCACTGTCTCCCCGGTGCCTTCGAATACAATATCTCTGGCGGAATGAGGACACAGGAACTAGATTACATGAATTTTGCTCCTACACAAGCCTCCATCCCAGGGCTTGGTGGCCGGATCAAGTGATCAATCTGTTTACTTGGTCGTAAAGCAATAATTTATGCAGTGCTCTGGGAAGCTCTTGTTGACACACTTTCAGTACTCCGCTGTCTGTAGTTTAAAGCATAACCACGATAATAACTGTAATCTTCACAAGGACCTTTGAAGATATATTGTGTTGTCACGTTAGCATCTTTTAATGTAAACATATAATTGGCAAAGACAATCGATACGCCACTAAATCCTAACGAACGCCTGATTAAATGTTTGTTCCAGATAACTGAAGCATTATCCTTCCTACACTACTCCGGACACGTGTTGCACAGGAACGTGTGTCCTGCAAGTATCCTTATCACTAAAAAGGGAACCTGGAAACTTGCTGGATTGGAATTTACAGGCAAGTTAACTTGTCGTATTCAGTGTCTTTGTAGAAAGCCATCACTGTTGTTTTCTTTGATTTTATTAACTTTTTATGCTATTTTCTTGGTTTTCTACGAAACATATTAAATCTGTTTTTTATTTTTATTTTAAGATAAATTTTTCTTGAGAAAACTTAAATTAAAAGTCTAGAGGTTACGAAAACTTCTAATGGATATAATTAAATGAAGCGATCCATAAATTATTCCAGTTGCTTATTCATATTTTAAGTTTTCTAATTTTCCGGTAACTTTTCCACTACGTTAACTAAATAAATGGTTTAACTCGTAAAGTTTCAAGTTCTCAGATAGAGCAATTACATTAATTCATTTTGATAAACCAAGCAATTACATTAGAGCATTGCAAATGTAAAAAAAATTATTATTTTTTAATAACTCATAATGTTATTTAAATTCAAGTTTAGGTGTTGATAAAGGGTTGATAAAGGTACAATACTCCATACCTAACATCAAATTGTTAGTAATCTGAAAACGTTTGGACTTTCCTCATCAATTGTATTTTTTTTTCAAATAATCTAAGAGGAAAAATACAAGGGGGTTGGGTCAGGAGACCTAGCTGGCCATTTAGTGTTTTCTCTAAGATCGATGTACCTGTTTGTAAATATTCCATTTAGATATCGTTAAACAGCAATTGTAGAGCATACAAGTTCTCCGAGTTGTTTAAACCAAATCTAAGAAAAAACATCTAAAGGGTTTACGTCAGTAGACTTAGCTGGCCCTACTATGTATCCTCTAAACTCAATATATCTGTGTTAGATGTTCCGAGTTGTTCAAATCAAAGATTGGGATGTAAAATTTTTGGTGGGTGTTTAATTTAAACAGCCCTTAAAAGATTTTCTCACACAAGATTGTAAATTTGACAACTTCAAACTGTGGTCGAAAAGCAACTAACAACTCTTGACATGCTATTTATTAAAAAATCTATTTTTCAAATAATCTAAAAAGAAAAAGAATAAAGCCTAAGTTGGGAGACCTGGCTGGCCATTCTATGTTTCCTCTCAGTTTAATTTATTTGTTTGGAAATATACGATTTAGATATTGTTTAGTAGCAATATTGCAAAGCGTGAAGGGTCTCCAAGAGTGGTTTCGGCCAAAGATTACGATGAAGTAATTTCTAATTCGTGCTCAATTTAGGAACAAAACAAAGCCCTAGAAATATTTTATTTCGCAAAAGATTCTACATTTGACCAGGTCAAATTTTAGCCCATAAACAAATAGAATGCTTTGGCACGTTTCTCCTTACAAACATTATTTTTCAAGCAATCTACGAGGAAAGCTTCAAACGGTTTAGGTCAAAGGATCTAGTTGGGCATTCGGTGTTGTCTCTTCAAGAGCGATGTATTTCTTTGGAAAAATTCAAATATCGTTGTGTAGCAAAAGTAAGGTGTGGAGGGATAGGGATAGGCATTTCCGGTTTGAGCTCATTAAAAAGATTTCATTGTGCACCAGAATGTGTATTTGACCACGTTAAAATGTAGCCTAAAACAACTAAAAAGCTTTGGTCTGCTTAAAGAACTTGGATTTTTAAAGTAATCTAAGAGAAAAAAATCCAAAAACAATAGGTCGGCAGACCTAGTTGGCTATTCCACGTTTTTTCTGAAATCAATCTCCCTGTTTGGAAATACCTTATTTAGATATCGTTAAACGTCAAATTTTAAGTGCGAAGGTTTTCCGAATTCTAATCAAAGACTGCGATGGGAAATTCCAGGCTCGTGCTCACTTAAAAGCACAGCAACGAGTCCTGAAACTATTGTATTTTGCACAGAATGTTACGTTTGGCCATTTTAAAGCGTAGCCTATAAACAGATTAATGGGCTTGGAGACGGCTTTTCTAAAAAACGCCATTTTTTAAGTGATCTAAAAAAGAACAACAAAAAAACTTAAGTCAGGAGAACTAGCTGGCCATTAAATGTTTCCTCTAGGGTCAGTCTGTCTCTTTGAGAATGCCGAAGTTGGATATTGCCAAACAGCAGGTGTGAAACGTGAAGGGTCTCCGAAATGTTGAAACCTAAGAATGGGATGAGGACTATATTGTACATTTGACTACGTTAAAGTGTGGCCCATAAACAATTAAAAAACTTTGCTATGACTTTCGTTACTAACATATTTTTTTAGGTAAGTTAAGAGGAAGTTTTCGAAGTAATAAGTCAGGGGACCTAGGTGGCTATTTTATGTTTTGCCTAAGATCAGTTGTAAAGTATAACAGTCTCAAAGTTGTTGAAACCTAAGATTGGGTTGAGAAGTTCCCGATTTCTAAATTAGCGAGCCCTGGAAAAATTTTATTTCGAAGAAAATCTTGCATTTGACCACGTTAAGTTTAGCCCATAAATAATTAAAATGTTTTGGTATGACTTAACTTAAAAACGTTATTTTTTTAAGTAATCTGAAGGAAAACATCTAAAGGACTTAGTTCCGGGAACCTAGCTGGCCATTCCATGTTGCCTTTACGAACAATTTATCTCTTTGAAATTACCTCATGTAAATATTGTCAAACAGCAATTGCATAGTATGAATAATTGAACAGCCCCCGTGTTGTTGAAACAAACGATTAGGATGAGAAATTTCTTGTTCGTGTTCACTTGGTTGGAAGCAATACAAGGAGCTCAGGGAAGGTTTATCTTTGGTAAAAGATTGTACATTTGACCACATCGAGGTGTTATAACCAATAAATAGTTGGTATGACGTATTCATAAAAGTAGAATTTGCAATAATCGATGTTTGCTTCCAGACTTTTGAATAAAAATTCAATTGGAAACGTGAGCTTACAAAACAGTTCATTTGTAAAAGCAAACTTAATCAATTAAGTCTCGAGTTAGTGTTTTCTCTGAAATAAATCACACAATTTTGTTGAAACATTAAAAGCTCTTAAAATCAACAAACACGGGCAATGAACATTTAATTAAAAGCACAAAGGCATAAAAACTGTACAAATATTGATTTAGAACGTGTAACAAAATTTTGATTAAGCGATTTTAACGAACACTGACAAATTTTTGTGGTGGTTTCAATAACAAGTGGTGGTCTCTGATAAATTAATTAAAACTGAAATAAATAAAATATTTACAGCGAACTTTTAGTGACTGAAAATGCTAGAATTTAAAACAATCATCTAACATTACAATATCATTTTAATTTGTCTTAGCTTCAAAATCGGTGTAGATCACCCAAGTTAAATTAAACTAGCTGAACTGGTGGACTACGCCCCGCGCCTTTTTTAGTTACTTAAAAAAATTATAAATACGCAGTGGCGTAACTATGCCAATGGAGCTAATTCAGTTGCATTGGGGCTTTAGTAGGAAAATACCGATTTGTGTAGGTTACAAGCCTGCAACAGTAAATATTATTACATTTAAAAATTAATAAGACTTTCAAATTATTTTAAAAATTTTCAATAAACGCGCGAGAAGTCTCGTGGCGCTTACCTAACAGATCACAATTAGTACCTATATTTAAAAAAAGTTGAGCAACGGCCTTCACACTGTGCCCCTCTGAAGCGACGCCACATTGAAATATTTTCAAGGCGTTAAATACTGAACTTTGTATGTGGAACTACAACTATCTTATCGTGTTTGTGTTTATGATTCCGAGTAAGCAAAAGTTCAGGTTCACTAAAAGATAACGCAAGATGGAAAGTAAATCTTTAAATAAAAAAACTACAGCGACGTATTTTCACAATTATTTAATCCAAGCTTATCACACAGCATAAATATTTATTTCATGCGAGTATAGATTTGGTTACCACAACATATTGTTTTGTGATGTAGCCTATGTTCAACTGTATTATGTAGGATTCGAGAACACAAATCTAGTATTAAATCCGGTAGGCTTGTAGAACATAAACGTAACATCAGAATGATATTCTGGCGTGTTTAGTATGCGATGGGTACCCCTCGATAATCGGATTGCAAATGAACTTTAGTATATATCGCCCCCTAAGCATCCGAACGTAACCTGTAAACATAAGTTCTTATTGGCGTCGAAAACTGTACTGGCCCACTGCACAGCGATAAATGCAAATATGCGCCTTAATTGGCGTATACAAAGTGACCGGCTAATTGTGCGACATATAAGGAAAATTTTTATTATTGGAATTTTCCAAAAACCTATTTTTGGGATCGCTTCTGCATCTCAAATAACCTAAAAATTAATTTGATCATAGGTCACGTGACTTCAGGTTTGCCGGGAAATTTAAGAAGATTAAATGGATTGGCAAAAAAATCGCCTTATTTGAGAAAATATCAAGAAGAGTTATTAGAAAAAAGTGTTCAAAATGGAATGGTTGCAATGATTTGTTTCTACTAGCCATTGCAGTTTTTTAATATTATTTCTGTGCCACTATGCCTAAAAAAGCTCAATATCTTTGATTCTGGCGCATACAGGCACAGAAATAATACTAAAAAACTGCAATGGCTATTAGAAGCAAACCATTGCAACAAGCAGATACCTAACGAAAAACAATTTCTTTAAATTAGTTTTTTCAAGTATGCTAAAAACATAATATTTGTTCAATTATGCCTTAAACAAATAAATTTTACTGGACTAAATTTATTCCATAGAAAAACATGGAGATTTTGTGATTTAACTTAAAAATTTTTTTTTTTATAATTTCAAATGTTTGCACACGTAATGAGAATTGCATTTTGAACTCTTTTTTCTAATATTTTTTTTTAGTTTCTCAAATAAGGCGATTTTTCGTCGATTTCTTCAACCTTTTTGAATTTCCCGCCAAACCTGAAGTCACGTAACCTATGTCTAAACCAAGTTTTAGGTTATCTGAGATGCAGAAGCGATCCAAAAAATTAAGTTCTGGGAAAATTGTAATAATAAAATTTTCCCCTTATCAAAATTTTTCACTTTTTGCAAAATTTTTGATCTTTTCAAAATGTTGTTTTCAATTTTTCAAAACTTGTAATTAATTTTTTATTTTATGTTTTCGACATTTTCGGTATTCCTCAAATTTACAATTGTTTCAAAATTAAAATAATTGCTAAAAACTTTTCAGAACTTAACTTCCAGTTTTTAAACTGTACTGGTCGACTGCACAGCGGTACATGCGAATATGCGCCTTGTATAATTGACGCGTATAGATGCGGCCTGTAGTAGCGGGAGAGCGAAAGGTGAGACAAGTGAAAAGGGTCAAAATTTACTATATGATAGAATTAGCTTGAATGTTCCTGCAAGAAATATAATTAATTTTGAAAAATAATAAAAAATGCAATAAAATTATATTAAATTTATTTAATTAAAAAATACATAACGTATGTATGTGCTTTAGTTTCCAGGGAGAAGTGATTCACGCACCTGTTGATTTTATAAATAGCGTCGTTTCAAGTATTGTTTTATCGAACGCTGTTTGTCCTAGTATTAATAATATTCATACGAACTTGGTCACGCGATTAGTACACGTTTTGGCAGCAACTCTACTGGAATACTAGAAGCGTGAGGTTGTACCTTTTTCCACAACTTTGATAATTGATTATTGACAAAAACAGTGGCCTCACTCGCAAAGACAGTTGTGTCTACTTGCTTATTTTATTGTAGTCTGCAAGTAAGAAAACCCCGACCAATAAATCAGAATTTAAATTTTAAACCATAAATGCGATGAAAAACAATGGTTACTTCGGTTGCTTCGGACGGTTATTAACGGTAATAACACTAAATTTTGAAATTATAGCTTTGGCAATTTGTCTGTAGAAGAGTAGAATGGTCTTCCGGTCGGTATATTGATTTTGCAAGTTGAAACACGCGCACAAGGTAGGTCAGGTTGTTCTATATTTAAAATCTTTCTAATGGCAACCAGAATTTTATATTTATCCATAACAATAACTTTGATAATACCAGAAGCATTAAGGATTATACAAGTTTCGTACAAAAATAACGAATGCGAAAACTGAAAAGTGGAAACCGTACGAACTCCATCTGACACTTCGCTGATATGTTTCGGATTGGGAAAAATCTGCTATTCCCAAACCACAGGCTGGATTTATGTGATACCTTCACTCAAACGTCTTGTTATATTTTGGCAACATGATAAGTTAAAAAGAACGAGCTTTTATTGGCGGGCAACTGCCACGGGACCTGCCTCACATTTAAGAACATTATTAATTTATTTCGAAAATTTTGACAATTTTATGGAAATTTAGAATATTTTTTTGACTCTCGATGAAACTTCGAATATATTTTACACCGGATGTTTTTCCTTCCAAAATTTTGTGAAATTTTGGATTACTACGAAATTTTAAAAAAATTATAATATTGAAAATATATTAAAAATTTTCAAAAATGTAAACTATTTTAAGCTTTGTAAATTTTAATAAAACTTTTGAACATTTGCAGACACATGAGGATTAAAAATTTTTAAACTTAAGAATTTATAAATTTTAAAAATTTTGAATGTTGTTTTTGAATTTCTTAAAACCCCAAAAATTATAAAATTTTTGTTACTAGAAAATTTTGAAATATTCAAAAATGTAATAAAAATGAACTTGTTTTTTTTGTAATTGGTGATAGTCGATAAATAAACTGTTCAGGTAAACGACCAAAAGGAAACCTCCCAGAGGTGCTTTCTCAATGGAAGATTTTTCCTATTGTCATTTAACCGATTTTGAAGCAGGAGGCCGGTTCTTTTCCGAGCGCATCTCTTCTGAAGTAGCCCCCCCCCCCTGCCGCCGCCATGTTCAGAATCAGTTGAGTGGTTTTATATATTTTGGGTTTTCTAGTACCAAATAATGTATTTTATCCCTAGTAATATCAAACTCGATTTCATAGTTTGGTGATAACCATTTTTTGGCTATTACTTTATTAATATGTTCAGGTAAACGACCAAAAGTAAATCTCTCAGTGGTGTTTTTCTAATGGAAAGTTCCTATTGTCATTTAACATGCTCATAGCAGTTTTTAAGCTGAAATTCGCAAGTTTTTAAATTAACAAAAAAATCGATGGTGGAGAGCGGGGGGGGGGTTTAATAGTAAAATTGTGTTTGTGCAAGAGTAATAAATCCCCCCCCCCCCCCCCCCTTTTTTAACGCAGCCGCCCGCTTTTATAATGATTTGTGGTTTTAAGTTGCAGCCAATTGGCATTAATGTTTATCCATTAAAATCTCAAAATTGATTTTCACGTCCTATAGAGCTTTTGGCCGAATTTTTGCAATCACTCAATTAAACTGTTCAGGTAAACGACTAAAAGGAAACCTTGCAGTTATGTTTTCTCATTGAAAAAAGTTGTTCCTTTTCTCATTTAACATGGTCACACCGATTTTGAAACGATTCGTGAATTTCTAAAAAAACAAAAAATTGATGGTGGGGGTAATGGGGGTGTGATAGAAAGATCGCGTTTGCGCAGATCTTTTATTTGACTTGCGCAGAATACAAACTTAAGGTTTAATTTCGAACGCGTCTTTTGTTTTGGCGGACCAACCTCATTTTCTTGCAGTGTCATTCTACTGCAATTAGCAATCTTTGTTCCAAATTTGTTTTTTCTGCATTAAGGCGTCTGGACTGTAAAGTGTATACAGACACACAGACAAAGACACAGACAGACGCACACACACACAGACACTGCTGCAGCGTCCACTTTACCGGTCTCCCAAGGCATTAAAACCTGCTTATTAATAAAAATGTTTAGGGTTAAAATGTTTGCTGTAAAAGTACCTTTCTTTTAGGCGTAACTCGTATATCGTCCAGTACAGCGAAAACAACTTCGCTGAATGATCGCATTTGCTTCAAATTTTCCATGACGATTGCAATACCTTCCTCTATAGCTATAATTCATATAGCGGCGAAGGTAAGAAACAGTTTTACTGAAAAAGAATTTAAAATTACATAACGAGATTGGAGCAGAATGATTTTCTTTTCGTATTTTTAACCTTCACTAATTTTACAAAATTATTTTAAGTTTGTCATGATAATCCACCTGCTCACAATTTTTTATAAAATTGATCGAAGAAAATTTTATTTAAAAGTTTGTGAATCGATCTGACTTTGTATAACCCTTCATTGTGATTAGGCCTTAAGAACTTTTCATATTAACAAGATTTATGCTTAACAAAAAGGCCTAAAGCTGCAATTCAGTCTTGCCCGTTTCTAATTTTGCCTCAAAATTTATTCATAACATAAAAACTATTAATCTCAATCATATTTGAAAGCTATTATGATACTTAATGTTTTTTTCAGGCGTGTGCGAAATTAATTCCTGAGTTAGGACGTAACTTCCTGCAACATTGATTACGCAGAAATAACCAACTAGTTTACCACAAGCCGCAGAGTTGGTGGTGCATCCTAATTGTCTTAGTTTTGCTGCTTCATTACTTTAAATACACCCGCATGGCTGTCATAAATTAAACTTTTAAGTTGTGCTTGCTTGCAGTTGACGTGGTATAGAACTTTTTTGATCATCCTTACTCCACAATGTAATTTGTAATAAGAAAGTTTTACAAAGTTGATAATTTACTTGAGATACTTTAGATTTGTTGGAAAAACTCTTTTCGCTGTTGGGGTTTACACTCCAGAAGTATTTTTGTTGATTTCTCATGGAAATTTTAACAGACTAAAATTATGTTTGGAGGAAGCGTCATCGAGAAGGTTTCCAACCGAACCCAAAAAAAATTAAAGGGAAATAATTTTATAATTCTGCTATGTTAGGACGACAAC
The DNA here is from genome assembly GCA_958336395.1 of Ctenicera cuprea. Lineage (NCBI taxonomy): Eukaryota > Metazoa > Arthropoda > Insecta > Coleoptera > Elateridae > Ctenicera > Ctenicera cuprea. The sequence goes on along the minus strand of OY284492.1, from coordinate 5,605,930 downwards.
ATCATAAAAAAACCTTTTACTTTCCTCGCTATACGGAGTACGGAGTACGGAGAGGATGAAAAAACGATATCGTTTTCAATGACATGAAGCACATTCGCCATTTCATCAAAGCTATTTTTTTCTTTGGGACTCAGTCACCATTATACGAGTTACCTAAACATTTTCACTAATATGCACTTTTTAACACCTTTAGAGACAGCATATGCGTGTGTATGCCTCTATGCACTTTACAGTCCAAAAGCCTCACCGCAAATAAACCAAATTGGGTTTAAAAGTTTGATCATTACATTCGGATGAAACCGTACCAATTCGAGGTTGGTCCGCTTAAAAAAGAGGCAAAGGACTAAGCTATTTTATTGTAAGCGCACTAAAAAAAAAGTTCAGATATGTATTTTACGAATATATATTAAATAACCGATTTTTGCCAGAGCGATATTCCTACCACCCCCATGCTCCCGCCTAAAACTTTTCTTTTTTTTTATTCCGGTATCAAGGTGTTAAATTGTAATAGGAAAAACTTTAGATGAAGAAAATACATTCTAAGAAATTTTCTTCTGGTCGTTTACCTGAACGCTTTAATTGGATAATCGTCAAAAAAAGTCCAAATTTAAAAACGTAAAATTTTCATTAATATGTAGTAGTAATCTTTCACCTCTTATACCCGAAGGTGTCAAGGTCTTTCACTCCGGGTAGGCTCTTCGCTTGTGTAATTAATTAATTCATTCATTAATATTTAAATTAAAAATAATCAAAAATTTCAAAATTGACAATTCCCATCTTTTTAAATTTTGTATTTTTTTTCAAAAATTTTAATATTTTAACATTTACGATGTTTTCGAAAATTACAGAACTACCAAGTATCTAATATCTTTCAAAATTTCAGAATTTTAAAGTTGTTAATTTTTCACGCTATTTTCAAAATTGTCGTGCAATTTAAAATAATTCAGTATTTTTAAAATTCTTAAAATTATTGAAATTTCCAAATTTAACAAATATTCAACAATTTTACTTTTATTCCATAAAAATTTTTTCTATTAACTTTCTTTAATTCTTATGGTTTTTTCCAAAACTATTGAAAATTGTGAAATTTTCAGATTCAAAATTTTTACAATTACCATTACAGACTGTTCAATTTGCAGTTATTCACAATCATCATTATTTATATAATTTTTAAAAATATTCAAAATTTTTAAAATTATCAAAATTTTTGAATTGTAAAATTTTTAAAATTTCTGAATTATTCAATTTCCAATTTTATCAAAATTTTTGATAACTTATAATCCTCCAAATTTTCAAAATTTTAAGGTTCAAAATATTTCAATTTTCAGCTTTCTAAACATTTTTGATATTTTTGAAATTTACGGTAAGATGTACGAAAATTCTATTAATTGCCAAATTGCTTCGACCTTCTCATTAAAAATTCGGTTTTTGTTTCAAAATTTTCAGTGTTTTCAATTTTTTCGATATTTTCTTATTTCAGTTTTTTGCACTTCCGGTATTTGCGACAATTTCAAAATGTGAGACATTTAGAAAATATATAAAATTTTTTAAAACGTTTCTAAATTTTCGCAACTTGTTTTTTCAAAATATCTGAACATTTTAATTTCAAGTTTTATCAAATTTATTGATTTCTTTGAAATTTTAGAAATTTGTAATACTGTATATTTTTCAAAAATTTATAATTTTTTTAATTTTATTCCTTTTCAGCTTTATCGATATTCTCCGAGAATTACAAAATTTTCAATATTTTCATTTATTTCAATTTTCAATTATAACATTTTCTAAATTTTAGGAATTTACGCCTATTTTCGAAAATTACAAAATTATCAAAGATTTTCTAAATATTCTATAATTTTAAAATGACAGATTTGTAGTAATTTTTAAAGTAATGCCAATGTTTAAATCAAAGCATTGAAAAGAAAGCAGCAGTCTGAAGTGAGGAAGGTCTCGTGGCGGTTTTCCGACAGCTTTTTTCTCATATCTTACGCAACCTACCAAATTAGAGCCATTTTTCTCAGAGTTAAGTTGAGGCAGTTCAAAATTGTTTTAAAAATGTCCTTACCTTTTCAAAACCTGTAAAAATTATCCAAAATTTCAACATTTTCTAAATTTTTACAATAATTTAAATTTTCTAAATTTTTCTTTTTGCCGTTTTTGTCAAAATTTGCGAAGTTTATAATATTTTGTTTTAAAATTTTCAAAATCTTTCATTAACTTTTTACTTCGAGGTTTTTCAACGTCTTAGATATTCTTAAAATTTACGATTTCTTCAAAAGTTCTGAAGTTTTTAATGTTTTCGAAAATTTCAAAATTATGTCAAATTTTTTAAATTTTTCAAAACTTTGAAAAATGGCAAAATGATCCAAGTTTCAAAAGTAATATTAAAATAGTTTGCATCAGAAAATAGGAAAGGAAGCAGCAGGCTTACGTAAGAAAGTACACGTGGCGGTTGCCCGACAGTTTTTTTCTCGTATCTTTTGCAACTTACCAAATTGGTGTTAAGTATGTTTATTTTCTTCATAGTTAAATTGGTCTTATGCACCTCTATTTTCGAAATTTTTTAAATCATTTTATTCTGCTGAATTACTCCAAGAATATTATTGGAAATAACAAAAGAATTTTTAATTCACCCCTCCAACTCAATTTTCCCAACGAGCTTATCTGGATGATGGATTATTTAATAAATTACCGCCAAGCTCTATATTCCACCGTGGTAAGACGTTTGGTTCAAGCGATACTGTCCATTTGAATAATCTAGTCACGATCCTGATTCACTTTCCCGAGAGAGTATTTGCTGTGAGATTTCCTGAAACAGCTTCACTTGTCGCATACCCTGTCAGAATTTCTACGACCTGGAGGACTTTATGGTGCCCAGGAGCTGAGTAGGTAATAAGGGTGCATATTCGAAGATATTTTTTCTTAACTTAAACTAAAATTTTTGGGTTAATGATAGCGCTACCAATTAAATATTCAAGCCCGCCTAATGTATTTAGAGAGACCCGAAATGAGTAATGATATTATGTCGTCCTATGACATCGCTGATAAATGTTAAGGGGTAGACAGTAGGTCAAAGGCAACATGAAATGTGGTAACAAGAATTAATTACTGATGCCAAATGGAGTTTGTAACTACGTTTTCGACAAACTTTGTCTAGAAATTGCAGAAACCATTGGGGTTTAAAGAGGAAAAGTTCAACTAAACTACAATTCCTTTAAAACCTAAAAAGCCACAATAACATTATCTTGACATAAGAGCTTAAAAATTTCTACCTTACATCAAACAAATCCCTAAGGTATTTAAACTGGGAACACTTCAAATTCCCAACATTTTTTTCACCTTCCCTTGCTTGCCCAACTTCTCGTTGGGAATAAAGTGTAAAACCTTATCCGCTTTTCTGATCTGTGTAATTAAATACAACGTTTCCCTTGGGTTGGTTTCATTCTAGATCTGAGGTTTGGATGTAACGACTCGAATATTGCATGAAAATTCCTCCAGGAAATGGAGGAAACGCAAAAATCAAATATTTATTTTAAATTATGTTTATTTTCTGTTGGGTTTTATCCGAGAGCAATTATTTACTCGCTCTGCATTTTCCCATGAAAGAGTCCCCCCCCCCCCTCCAAATCAATCAGATTCGTGCTGGCTGAAATAACTAAAAAAATATCGAGCTGAATAATCTAGACGTATTAAAAAAAATTCTATCCGAAAAGCATCTTTTCCTTAACACACATTTATCACAATTTTCCAATACAAAAAACTGAATCTATTTGCATTACATCAAGGAACCAAGCGAGTAACAGGTACCGCTTGGTAATCTATAAAATATTCTTTACAGGAGTCACGCGATATTATAAATACTAGACACTTAAAGCATCGAGGTCGCCATCATATCTCACAATTACAGATAATTATATTTGCCCAATTCAGGAATTCATATTTGCTCAAATGCTCAATGTCGAGGCAACGCGGATGAATGTAGCTGCTGGAATAATAAATCAACCCACGGCACACATCAACGCATCGAAATGCATTTTCAACGTGTATCAACCGGGTTTTCCGCATGAATGGATGATGAAACGATTCTGCAAAATAAATTGGTTTACTCAGGTTAAATTGCAAAAATAAATAGAAATAAATTGAAATTTTAAAGCTTGCTAAAATGGGTATATTCAGAAAATTAAGAAGTATTCAAAATTTCATTATCATGCTCGAAGAAATTTTGACAATTTTAGCTAAAATTGTAGTTCTTATATGGAACCTTTTACCTACTTCAAAGGTAAAACTAAAATTTTCAGATGATAGTTTCTAGCCAGTGGCGTTCCGTGGGTTTAAATTTGAGTAAGCAACGGCAAAAATATTAAGATTAAAAAGTAAAAAAATTACAGCAACTCCAATTCACCAAGACCTGTTGTTAAATAAATGAATCTACACATAAAATCCCTATTACATTTCACTTTGTTCTTACGCACTTTAATTTGATAACGTAAATCTTCGTCTAAAATCAAGTTAATGCATGATTTGCTAAATAATTTTAATCTAACGGTTGCATGCATGTTTTTCTAATTGCAGCTGAAAGATTTTTTAAATCAGAGTATCCTGTTTCAGACCATACTTTCGAGGAGTTGGATATAGATGTAAATAATAAGCAATTCCAGCAAAATAGCTTTTTTTATGTCTTTAGCAGTTAGCCAGTCTATTCTTTTATACCAATTAGTATTAAACAATCTAGATTTCTTCCAATTGTCTGCCTTTGCCGTGTTTATTGCGTTCTGAAATCCCTACTACTTCTTTGCATCTGATCATTGCATTATTTTATCAATGTGCATGCAAAACATATTAAGAATAATAGATTGGTTGATTGTGTCGTAGCTGGAATTATTTGGTCCGGTAAGCTCGCGCCTTTGCGTATGCAAAACGGTGTTAAAAGCAACGGCACCCAATTTTTAATGTTACGCGGTGGTGTTAAAATGTTAAAACTGTATGTAAAAGTTACTTTTTTTAATTGAAACTTGAAACTGAAAATGTATGGGCACTCTGCTTAATCGGAGGGACCGCCACTGTTCCTAGTAGTTTTAGGTACGATATTTTAAAATTCACATATCGCCCTTAATCTCGCAATTTCGATTTTAAAATAGATTTTAAATTTTCTTATTGACTTGGTAAATGAAAGGTTTAAAGACTTTAACTCCAATCTTAAACTTTCAACGTTATACATGAAATTGCAACCGAAGCTGTAATAGCCCGGCGCGGGCGGTTTGGTGCAACATTCCTGGCAAATTATGCACTTTGTGTAAAAAGTGGGGTCAAGGAGGAAAGTTTGGAGGGGTGGAGGCACTTTCCATCTCTGCTCATGGCACAACGAGCGCCATTTTTAAAATAACTCAAACAATACGAAATAACTTTACAAAAATCGCTATTCGTTGAAATATTCTTTGACTTACCCCGCGTGAATCGACACAGAGCGGTTCAAATCGAACCTCAAAACTCACGCAACGGCTCCCTCTTTCTTGTGGTGGCGCTACAGTCCTAGTGGACCCAAGCCTCTCGTTTTCCTCCTCCAGTTATCCCTATCTCTGGGTACTTTCTCGCAGAAACGGATAGCCGGATAGTCCAACAACCGTTCCTACTTTTTATTGGTACATTTCTATTGCGCACGCATTCAATTGGCACTTTTTTAGCGATAACCGCCAAGTTCGTTGTGGCACAGATGGATATGCGGGTGTGTTCGGGTGTACTGCTTTCTTACTACATAAGTAGTTGTGAGGTCGAATATCGGTTTGGACCAAAATTTGTTTTTTTATTTTAGTTTTTTTTAAAACACTGTTGTTGCGTTTGGCTGTTTATGCGAGATTATTTGTTAAGAGCAGTTATATTTTTTAAAGAAAAATACGAATACTGATTGATGGCATACTAACACGCAAGTCTGACTTTGATGAGGTAGGATCGATTATGACCACGGGGATAGACGCTAGTCTTTTTCGCAGTTTCTTACTTTCAGTAATTCTCAAGCATCTTGCACGACGTTCTCTGACCATCGGCGGCCGAGGTCTTCTTCTGGCCCTTGTTCGTTCGAAATGTGTCTTGTATATACTTTTAGGTGTTCTTTCTTTCAAAGTATTGGTATCTCAAATGTTAGCAGCATCTCTTTAGTTTTCTTAGTCGGTGTCCACGTTTGGCTTCCATAGGACACCACTGGTCTAAACATAGCTTTAGTATTAGTTTCGTCCCACAATTAACTATTGTTGATTTAAATATGTTTTGAAAGATTTTCAAAATAATATTGCTTAAAAACTGGTAACACAATTTTTTTTATTTCATAAGCTCATAAACCTGAAAATGAGCTACAACTTAGATCGTGTTCCAGCTTGCAAATTTATCTATAACGCTTTCTATGAAGTTTTGAAAATTGGAGTTTCAATGCCTATTTACTTAAAAACGAGTTATCAGATCGGAACAACATTTGGTAATAGAAATGCTCTAAAGGTAAACAATGTTACAAGCTACTAGAATTTTTGTAACTACTAAAATTGTGAAATGAAAACATATCATAATTTTGACTTTTTCAAAAACATACTGCTCAAAAACTGGAAACACAAGTTTTTTAAATTTTACAGAATTATAGAGCTGTAGATCAGCTACAATTTGATTTGTGTCCAGTCCGCTAACTTCTTTGTGACACCCTCTATGAATTTTTGAAAATTTAAAATTTTAATCCCCTTATTTAATTTTTTCATTCTCATCCAATTTTTGGTTGACAAATTTGCACTTTGTGTACGTATATCTTTTGATAGTTAGATAGAGATTTCTGTGCTGTATAAATTTTATTAAATAATGGCGATACTTGATTAAATTTATCGGTTTCCGAAAAAATTCGATTCTAAGTAATAAATCACGTAATTACTAAAAATCCAAAAATCGTAAAAAGCACCTGTTTGCATTATACGAACACTGTTTTAATTGTAGGAAATTATTTAACCCTTCACAACACGCACCATATTTAGTAACACGAGCGCACGCACCGGTCTGAGAGACCAATTTGTTTAAAAAAATGACGTATATGACTTTATTACCAAGAGGGTGCAGAAAACTATTAAAAGGTTTATAATGGAGTACTACTCCAATGTACAACGCAAAAAAATTGAAAACTAACTTTTATTTGAATATTTTATATTTATTATCAATTCAATAACACAAAACATTAAAAAGAATTCTACGACTTTCTACAACGCGAAGTAGACGACACCCATAACAACGAAAACATTATTATACTAGGCGATATGAATGCTAGAATAGGTAACGAATGCATAAATGGAATTAAACAACGATTCAATGAAGAATCCGTGAACCGTAATGGAGAAATAATGATCAACTTTTGTGCACAGAATGAACTAAGGATAAATAACACCTTTTATCCACACAAACCACAGCACAAATACACGTGGTCAAATACACAAGGGCATAAATCTACGCTTGATTATATATTAACAAACAAGAAAATTCACCCTACTCAAATAAGGGACGTGAGAGCATTAACTTCACCAAACATAGGCTCGGATCATAAACTAGTCCTAGGCAAAATTAACATAAAAATAAAAATAACAGCTAGACCACCGTCTATGTATATAGAAAAATTAAACATCGAAGCGATGGAAGACGAAACAACAAAATGGTTGTATAAGCAAAGATTAGCGCAAAAGTTTGAAACAAATAAAGTGGAGGTAACGAACACTATAGAAGAGATGTGGAGGAAGATTGAACAGAACATAAAAGATGCAGCAACAGAAAGCTTGGGAACAAGAAAAGTGAATACAAACAGCAAAAAAGCAACTAAACCTTGGTTCACCCTTGAAATAAAGGAATTGGCTTACGAAAAACGAAAAGCGTATCTCCATTATTGTGGTAATAAAACACCCGAAAATTACCAAACTTACGTAACAACGCGAAACAAAGTGAATATTAAAATTCGAAATATAAAACAGGAATATTGGAGACGATTCACAGCTGACATGGAACATGATCTTTATGGGGCACAAAGGAAAGTCTGGAAAATGTTAAAAGCGAGGAAAAAACCCATAAATGAATATAATGTCACACACGGAATTGACAAGACGCAGTGGAAATCTTACGTAGAACAGCTGTATAATGACGAAGGGGATCAACCTGAAGCAGACAACAGTATACCGCAGCAGGTTATAGATATAACAGCAGAAGAGGTAAAAGGTGCTATAAAGAAACTCAAGAATAGGAAAGCTGCCGGCCCAGATGGTATCTCTAATGAATTATTAAAATACGGCGAAATAGAAATTACCGACCACATGACTACGCTGTTCCGAAAGATATTAAGTTGCAAGAATGTCCCAGAGAAATGGAGGTCAAGTATTACAATTCCAATACTGAAAAAAGGGGAGAAAAATGATCCATCGAACTACCGCATGATTACACTGCTAAACACCACACTTAAACTATTTACAAAAATACTGGCAAATAAAATAGGAGCAATGTACGATACATGTGAGGAACAACAAGGCTTTAGACCTAATAGATCCACCATTGACGCTATATTTGTTATAAAACAAATTACTGAGAAGGCTATAGAGTTCAATACACCAGCATACATGTGCTTCATAGACCTGACCAAGGCATTCGATCGTGTTAGACTAAAGGATGTAATAGCGATATTAAAGGAAGAAAAAATACCGGAGGAAATAATATGCATCATAACAGACATAAACAGAGCCAACAAAACACGAATAAAAGTCGATAACGAATTATCCGAAGAAGTTACCATAAAGTCGGGAATCAGACAAGGGGATAGCTTGAGCCCAATGCTATTTAACTTAATCATGGATAAAATAATAAAAAGAACTAAAACAAAAGGAGTAGGATACCCGATGGGAAACAGCAGGATAAAGATATTATGCTATGCAGACGACGCAGTAATCATTGGTGAGAGCGAAGATGACCTACAAAGAATGGTGCACGAATTTCGAATAACTGCGGAAACTTACAATATGCAGGTGTCAATAGCAAAAACTAAGAGTTTGGTAGTAGCAAGGGAGCCGAGAAGATGTAAAATAGTAATTAAAGAACAATCTATAGAACAAGTAATGAAATTTGAATACCTTGGCGTAGAAATATCCAGCTATGGCAACCTTAGAGAAGGAGTACGCAAACAAGCTAACAAAGCGGCACAGGTGTCAGGATGCCTACGGGATGTCGTGTGGAGAAATAAAAACGTAAGTTTAGAGAGTAAGGTCCGCATCTATAAAACGTGCGTGAGACCACTTTTGACATACGCAGTTGAAGCAAGGGCTGACACGGCTGAAGCAAAAAGAATACTGCGAACAACAGAAATGAGGACACTGCGATCAATCACAGGCAATACGTTAAGAGATAGAAGACGAAACAACGAAATCAGGGAAGAATGCACAATACAAGATGTTGTTCGGTGGTCTCGGCAAAAAAGGAGGGAATGGAACCAGCATGTGAATAGAATGGGAAGAGAGAGAATCGCTCGATTAGCACGAGACGGAAAACCACCAGGAAGAAGACCGGTAGGAAGACCGCCAAAGAAATGGAAGGATAGCTGGCAATCGACATCACAAGAAAACGCACCGCAATAACAGGCCATGGCCTAATATAAGCAGAAGAAGAAGAAGAAGAAGAAGAAGAAAACATTAAAAGAGAGAAAATAAAAAGAAATAAACATATTAATGTAAAAAAAACTTAATAGTAGTAATGTAGTAAAGGTAATGTTATCAAGAGAACACAAAATGTTATCAATAATGCCTCTATAAACCAAAAAAAAAATATTCAAGAACTATCAACTACCTATTGTTGTCCCACGAGGCTGCAGTCCTGGCAAGTTGGACGAATGTGTTCTAAACACAAGTATTTCTTACAAACGCAACAGAAGTACTTTGTTTTTCTATTTTTCTTGAATGAATGAATAGTAATGCACTCAAATTGCTGATATAGTGGCTATTTTTTACCTTTTGTAGAAAAATTTCGGATACGAAAAGAACAACACGAGCACACGCACCGGTGATACAGACCGTAAAATTATGCAAAAATTTAACGCTTACTTAATTCAATTAGCGCTCTTGCACAACTGAAGACGATCATGCCACCGAAAGGTACTGTGAGGTACAGCAGCACTACCCACAGGAATACCGTAATATTAAAATAATTTATAGTTGATGGTCTCTGAGACCGGGTGCGTGTTCTGGAAGGTTAATATAGATATGCAAAAAAAATTAAGTTTAATTTACCACTCTTATATAAAACCCCCTGTATATTTGAAAATAGTTTTAAAATGTGGTCTTCTTAGTCTCCTAAAACATTTATCTGAAACATTTTACTATATTTTAAATAGTGAAGCAGATATTGACCTTGGGGGTGCGGCGTTGTTGATTCACCCTGTATATTTCTTGAAATTTTAAGATCAAAGTTGAAATTTTGAGACTGAGTTTGTAATATATACTTTGGAGTTAAAGCTTTTAAGCCTTACATTTACATATTTAACAGGAAAATTTAAAAACTATTTTAAAGTCTAAACTTCAAGATTAGGGGTGATATTTTAATTTCTACTTAAATCTAATAATTTAAAAAATCAAAAAAAAACAGTTACAATCTCGTAGCTTTAGTATAAAAATTAAACTTTATATTTTCTAATTGACCTTGTAACTTTAAAGTTGAAAACTAAGTCTAAGTTTGAAATTTTGACCTCTTTTCTTGAAATTTTTACTTTAATTAATTTTTAAAATTACATCTTTCACTTTAAGTAAAAACAATAATTTCAATCTCTTTAGTACAAAATTAAAGTATTAAGTATTAAAGTAATTTAGCTCTAAACCCTTAAAATACAAAGCAGGCATTTTTACATCAATCTTGTAATTTTCCCTTCATTCTTGAAATTACAACTTTAACTTTGAAATTTCAAAAAATCAAAAATTTCAATAACAATTTTAAAGCCAAAACGTGCAAAGTAAGATTTAAGGTTTCATACTAACTTTGTATTTTGAAATAATTTAAGTTTCACCCTAAATTTTAAGCTTTAATTTCAAAGTTTGATTTCATTTTAAAATTTGCAATTAAAGTTTAAAAGATCAGAATCTTAAGCTAAAGCTAACAAACCTTTTTTCCACCTTCAGCATATTTAATTTTACTCAAATTAAATGTAGAAATTACAATTTCAATCTTTTACCGGTTCGTTCAACAAGTTCGTGGCATAATTAAAGAATCTTTGAATAAACTTTAATGAGGTTCGGATGAGACGAGGCCATCGTTATACCATCGAAGTAACTCCACCGTTTAGCAATTACACAAATGTTGTTACAGCAGTTAAGGGGTAGCTATTAACAGTTTGTCGGGATATCCGATTTGACTTCCACCAGCTATAAATTAATTTATTCAGAACTAGCGAAGTTGCCAACTTTATAGCCTGCACGAGACGTGGCTCCTTGAGTAGTTTGCGTTCTGAGAGCAATAAATTCCCAGCTTCACTACAACATTCACGACTTGTCATTTTTCGACGTGCCGACGGTGCTATAACAAATAACGTTAAGGCCAAGCCACCGACGAGCAAAACTTCCACCGTGAAAACTTTTTAATTAATCTAATTAACTTCAACTTCAGCACTGCTTCATTAATGTTAACCTGTTGCACCTACGGATTAGAAAAATAACAAACTTGTGTAGTTCAAAAGTTAACTTTGTAAATATGATATTGTTTGGGTAAGTAAAAATGTAGCTAGGGGAACCCGTGGGCTATGCCCCACGATGTTTTTGTTTCTCTTTGTTTTAATAAGAAGAAAATTAATTAAGTAAGTAGTGTAGCGGATCGCGGACAGTAGATCTTAGTTTTAGTAATTACATAGCAAATGCCGTAATTGTTTCTATTTATTAAATCTGGATCTTTTTGATCTGTCTCAACTAGAAAGGCTGCAGCAACCCAAACGGCGCACGATAGGTATTTTTTTTAATTTACCAAAAACTGAGCAAAGTACTTCTCCTGGACTTTACAATACTTTAGATATTATTATTTATCATATTTTCAAATGTATTTTAATATTACCGTTTCACGCAGCAACATTGACTGCAATAACATCCCACCATTCTTACTACTGTACCGAGAGCATAGCTGCATAATAGTCATATTATAATAACTCATTACATGATACTGAAGCTTAAACATTATAATTAACTTTAAAAAAAACCGACTTCAAATAAAAACACAAAAGCAACATAAGTTAACTAAAAAGCAAAAAATAAATGTTTTTTATACAACAATCTTATACTTATTTGTTGTTCCGTTTAATCTAATTAAGAAATTATTGTTTATTATATAATTATTAATTGTTTTATAATTTTGAAGTCGGTGCCAAGTAAAACATAAAAATTCGAATCTAATTCGTTATTGTAGCAAGGTATATAATTTCTATGTTTTACTTGGCACCGACTTCAAAATTACAAAACAATTAATAATTATATAATAAACAATAATTTCTTAATTACATTAAACGGAACAACAAATAAGTATTAAATTTTTGTATAAAAAACATTTATTTTTTGCTTTTTAGTTAACTTATGTTACTTTTGTGTTTTTATTTGAAGTCGTTTTTTTTTAAAGTTAATTATTTTACAATTTTAAGTGATGGGTAGACCTAGTAAGGATGCTTCTCGAATAAGGAAACGACGGCTAGTTGAAACGGAAGATGATACGACAAATTCGTCCACCAAAAATTGGTTTTGGAGAGACAATTAACCCCCTTATTTTTGCAACACCTAACAATTAACTTGTAAACCTTATGCTACTATCACTTATGAGCAATTTATCTTAAATCAAAATTTTTACACCGTCCCCCGTTTATTAAATAAAAAGGCATAAATTTTTGGTTCAAAAACTTTCATACCGAGCAATATTTGCATGAAAATTTCTACGCCACAATTTTACATTTACAAAAGAATTTTTTTAAATAGTGGCATTGTGCTTCCATAGGGTTATAACAGTACTAAATTGCATCTCTATCTGTAACTCGTTTTTGTGCAATATGATGGTGGTAAAATCAAAACATTCGTAGCGGCTGCCATGTTAATGCTAGTACATTAAAAAAGCATTTACTTTGCCCTAAGGTTTTCTATCAGATTACTTTATTCAAGTTTTAAAATTCCGTTTCTGTAAAAATGCTATTAAAAACATGTCTAACTCCGCTACCGGTTTCGGTTAAAAAAAAAATATTATTACATTTTTAAAATATCTCCACATTTCGAAGCTCATCAATAACGGGCCATCCATTCGAATGTTATGACGTGTCACAAACCAACCCATGCACAGACAGACATTTTTAACTATAACTCATTTGAGTTCCTGCAAGTCTAAAACATGTATTTCTACTAAAATCTCGTATTCGTAATTTAGCATAAAATCAGGAATAAAATATAGGAAAATAAAAACGCGTGGGGCGTAGAGCTCAGCTAGATCTGCGAGCTAATAGACGCAGCATCTTGAGTTTGTTATTGCTATTGTTGCGTTAATCGTCGATGCGATAACCAGAATCAATTCGGTTCATTATATACTGTAAACCTAAGAAATGTAAATTTACCATGCAGTTGCATTAATGCTTACTGTTTATTTGTTCCGACGTCGACCGCCATTGCTGTCTGAAACGTCCAGTGTAAACATCTACAAATCATTTCTGTCTTGTGTGAAAGCAAATTTTATTACAACTTAAAGTTTATTGTTAGTAAACCATAAATAACCAAATTATAGCAGCAGCGGTGGTTTGCCATGCAGTTGCATTAACACCGGAGACACTTTTATTTCTTACCTCTAATAAACAAACGAAAATTGTTCAGTTTGAACAAATTCAATTTTGTAAATTTTATTAAAATAAATTGATGTATTGCTGGTTATGTTTGCTGATCCTCCAGAGTTAAAATACGCCATAAATAACAAATTATAGCAACAGTAGTGACGGATATATAAGCAATTGCCGTAAACATTCAATGGACTTGAGTGGAGTTGCAAGAAACCGGCGATAAATTTGGGGATATGCAAGAGACCGTTGTGTTGTTATGGTGCGACAGTTAGGAATTTAATATAGATAAGTTAGACAAGAATGGACAAGTATTAGTTTGTCTAAATAGATGAATGGATTTTTACATATTATAATTTTTAATCGGTGCAATTTCGGTGGCGACGTTTTATTGTACAAAAAATTCTGAAAATTTCTACGTAAAAAATTGCTTTAATTGTGTTGAAAATGTAAAAACCAAAGCACTTAATTTTTAGCATAATTGCACAAAAAATTAATCAAATGGCTGTAAACGTTCATTTGAAGTTTCAACTTCATTCATGTATTAATTTATCCTTTAATTAAATACCTAATTGACGTGTGTAGTCGATGACGGAGTTGAAGCTTTGCATCATTTTATGCTCTAATTATTAATTAATTAATGTCAAACATTTCAGCTTCAGTTTTTAACGGATTACAGCTTCTAAAATTCAATAAACTGTAATTTCATGTCAATTGCAAATACTCCAAAGCAAAATTCAATAATGTGGCCTTAATAATTTCGAATAAACATCATGCAGAAGCAATAACAAAGACATTTATGGTAGGAGAATTAGGAATGCAAAACTAACATCTCTCGTTGAAATACTTCAATTTTATTGGAAATAAAATAATTGCGCCATGAACTCTTGTGCAAGAGGCACGTACAGGATCATTAATCGAACTTCACAATTACCTTTTGAATTCGTACTTTCTTATTACGGAAATTGGATTGTAATTTTAAAAGATTTATTTTATCACAAAAGTTTTATTTTCCCTCCCTTCTCATTTTATTGTTTTTTGAGAGGTTTAATTTAAAATAAAATGTAATTGTTAACCCAATTCCAACCAGTTACTTTAATTCAATCATTAAACATTCAGCTAATGGTAGAAGCATTTGCAAACATTAATTCAAACAACTCAAATTTTATTATTCAACCCGCGCGTTTAATCTCATCAACAAAAAATTAAATTCACTGAATTTTATGACATGCCTTCCTGACAAAGCACAGATAAGCTTTGAAATATTACATTTTTTTTTATAATCCCAGTTTTAAAACGCCGAAACACATTTGAATGTTTGTTTATGCTCGTAAATTTGTAGAAAATTTGCAATCCTTGTGAGCATTTAAAATAACAAAAAAAAATTAAAAAGCCGGCACAATACTCGGTGCAATTTTCCAAAAAGCCGTGATTATTTATTAAAGCTTGAAGTGCACTGGTGTTGGCAGTTTCATCATTTTTCAGCGTTATGTAATATGCAGTATAGAAGCTTTCCTATGTGAGATCATATTTTACAGCGCTATTTGCCTTCGAAGGTAGTCTTAAGCTCAGGAGATGAGCTTATATCACTTCACATAGCTGTTCTATAATATAATAAAAAAAGTTTTCTCGCGAATTTTTTTACGCAATTTTACGAACTAACGGGAAATTTGTTTTCTCGCAATTCCCTTAAAAGAAATCTTGGAACATACAATGTGGCTCGTAATAAAACAAAAATTGGTTAAGCGCCGAATAAAAGCTCGATGTTTCCTCCACAACAAAACCAAACTAATATTTTGTCTTGGTGTAGTTTGCTACGACTATAATTTACATTATATTTACTTATCTCGTATGTTGTAGAGCCACCCTGTATATTATTATAAAGACTTTGAAAATTCAAGATAAGCATTCTTTATTTCGTCAGGGAACAGCTCTTTTTAATTTTTTTTGTGTTACAGTTATTATTATTATTATTTATATCACTAGCAAATTGTATGCCCTCGACCATCCTTGAAAAGCATTCTGCGATCTACAAATACAATAATTTACTATGAATATAGCAAAAATTATGCACGTTTAATTATTACTAGTGAGACCCCAGCGTACAATGCACTGGCAGACTGAGCGTTGTCCGACCCCTCTAAATTCGTCACGTGATGCATTAGTTCCAATAATGAGACGCGGCGGTTTTGTAGATGGCGCCCCAAGTGACGCGCGTCTAGCCGACTTTCATATATATTATAAAGTAAAATAATTATTATAGAACAATCGACGTAGAATAAAAATATAAAATTGTTTCATGTTCCATCTGAGGATAGAGACCTTTCATTGAAAAAAAAATGCTCCAAATTGGTAAAGCGGTAGCCGCTGGAGGAACCGGAGAAGAAAACCCTTTGAGCTTTTATATATGTATGGATTCTACGTTGCTATGCAACAGCAACTTCCGTTTTGTAAATATTAAATTCTGCAAATATTTGTTATTATTATTATATTGTTGGTATACAGGCAACTTTTGTTTTATTACAAATTGGCTCTTAGCTCCGCAAAATGGTATAAGCAAACGCATTTAAACGTGAAAGTCAGTTTTGTTAGAAAATGTTAAAATCAAAGAAAACATTTTATGATAGAACGCGAGTACGCTTCACTTGTTGATTATAGAACCAAGTTTACAGAGTGATGAAGAACACACTTTTAGGTTGGATTCATAATCTAAAAAGAACAATAAAGTTCCTTAAAATATAAATCCGGAAACTCTTCCTTCCTGAGTTACAGCTTGCTGAGAGTGGAGCAGTCAACTGATTATTACTCATTTAAATTAGTATGTGTAGTAATTCTTGTATCGATGTTAACCTTTATAATTTTAGAATGTTATCAAACAGTTTAGTGAGACTATTCGGTCCAATGAAAAGCAGCGTAGCAAACTCTTCCAAGAGCTCTGCGACAGCTCGTTATAGCCAGCAAGGCCTGCCAGCTCCTGCCCGATTTGACGTATCTATATTTAGTTATCTGTATCGGTGTAAACAAAACAATAAATTTGAAACAAACACTATCCAGCGCTTATAAAAAAAATTAAAAGTTAGTAATAAGCAAATCAGCGAATATTACTGAATTTCCTATCTTCATAGAGATTACAGTATTTATCCCCGCACAGCCAAATTCTTTAAAATCCCTGCGTTTAGATTGAGTGTTAGCTTTCTGTCTAAACAAACCCAGTACTTTTCCTAGAGCCCTTCAGCAACTCGGTATAGCCAGCAAGACCTGCTGGCGCCTGCCCGATTTCTACGTATCTATATTTAGTTATCTGCATCGTTGTAAATAAACAGTAAATTTGGTATAAGCACTCTAGCGCCTATAAAAAAGTGAAAATTAAGGATGAGCCAATCAGCGAATGTTATTAGATTTTCTATCCTCGTAGTGGTTATGATAAATAGTCCCGCACAGCAAACTCCTTCAAGAGCCCTGCGTTGCAATCGAGTATTAGCTCGGCCCAAAGAAACCCAGCACAGCAAACTCCTCCAAGAGCTGTGCAGCAGCTCGATATAACCTGCAAGGCCTGCCAGCCCCTGCCTAATTTTTAAGTATCTACATTTAGTTATCTGCATCGGTGTAAACAAAACAATAAATTTGAAACAAACACTATCCAGCGCTTATAAAAAAATTAAAAGTTAGTAATAAGCAAATCAGCGAATATTACTGAATTTTCTATCTTCATAGAGGTTACAGTGTTTATCCCCGCACAGCCAAATTCTTTAAAATCCCTGCGTTTAGATTGAGTGTTAGCTTTCTGTCTAAACAAACCCAGTACTTTTCCTAGAGCCCTTCAGCAACTCGGTATAGCCAGCAAGACCTGCTGGTGCCTGCCCGATTTCTACATATCTATATTTAGTTATCTGCATCGTTGTAAATAAACAGTTAATTTGGTATAAGCACTCTAGCGCCCATAAAAAAGTGAAAATTAAGGATGAGCCAATCAGCGAATGTTATTAGATTTTCTATTCTCGTAGTGGTTGTGATAAATAGTCCCGCACAGCAAACTCCTTCAAGAGCCCTGCGTTGCAATCGAGTATTAGCTCGGCCCAAAGAAACCCAGCACAGCAAACTCCTCCAAGAGCTGTGCAGCAGCTCGATATAACCTGCAAGGCCTGCCAGCCCCTGCCTAATTTTTAAGTATCTACATTTAGTTATCTGCATCGGTGTAAACAAAACAATAAATTTGAAACAAACACTATCCAGCGCTTATAAAAAAATTAAAAGTTAGTAATAAGCAAATCAGCGAATATTACTGAATTTTCTATCTTCATAGAGGTTACAGTGTTTATCCCCGCACAGCCAAATTCTTTAAAATCCCTGCGTTTAGATTGAGTGTTAGCTTTCTGTCTAAACAAACCCAGTACTTTTCCTAGAGCCCTTCAGCAACTCGGTATAGCCAGCAAGACCTGCTGGTGCCTGCCCGATTTCTACATATCTATATTTAGTTATCTGCATCGTTGTAAATAAACAGTTAATTTGGTATAAGCACTCTAGCGCCCATAAAAAAGTGAAAATTAAGGATGAGCCAATCAGCGAATGTTATTAGATTTTCTATTCTCGTAGTGGTTATGATAAATAGTCCCGCACAGCAAACTCCTTCAAGAGCCCTGCGTTGCAATCGAGTATTAGCTCGGCCCAAAGAAACCCAGCACAGCAAACTCCTCCAAGAGCTGTGCAGCAGCTCGATATAACCTGCAAGGCCTGCCAGCCCCTGCCTAATTTTTAAGTATCTACATTTAGTTATCTGCATCGGTGTAAACAAAACAATAAATTTGAAACAAACACTATCCAGCGCTTATAAAAAAAAATTAAAAGTTAGTAATAAGCAAATCAGCGAATATTACTGAATTTCCTATCTTCATAGAGGTTACAGTATTTATCCCCGCACAGCCAAATTCTTTAAAATCCCTGCGTTTAGATTGAGTGTTAGCTTTCTGTCTAAACAAACCCAGTACTTTTCCTAGAGCCCTTCAACAACTCGGTATAGCCAGCAAGACCTGCTGGTACCTGCCCGATTTCTACGTATCTATATTTAGTTATCTGCATCGTTGTAAATAAACAGTAAATTTGGTATAAGCACTCTAGCGCCTATAAAAAAGTGAAAATTAAGGATGAGCCAATCAGCGAATGTTATTAGATTTGCTATCCTCGTAGAGGTTATGATAAATAGTCCCGCACAGCAAACTCCTTCAAGAGCCCTGCGTTGCAATCGAGTATTAACTTCGGCCCAAAGAAACCCAGCACAGCAAACTCCTCCAAGAGCTGTGCAGCAGCTCGATATAACCTGCAAGGCCTGCCAGCCCCTGCCTAATTTTTAAGTATCTACATTTAGTTATCTGCATCGGTGTAAATAAAACAATAAATTTGATACAAACACTCTAGCGCCTTTAAAAAAAATTAATAATTATTAATAAGCCAATCAGTGAATTTTAATGATATTTCCATCTTTGTAGAGGTAATGGTACCTATTCCCGTACAGCTAGCTCCCTCAAAAACCCTGCGTTTACATTGAGTATTAGTTTTCGGTCCGAAAAAAACAGCATAATAAACTCTTCCTAGAGCCCTGCAGCAACTCGGTATAACCAGCAAGGCCTGCCCGATCTCTGTGTATCTATATTTAGTTATCTAAATTAGAATACGTCAATCAGCGAATAGTCATGGATTTTTTTATCCTTGTAATGGTTATACTACCTTACCCCACACAGCAAGCGTCTTCAAGAGCCTTTATATTGAGTATTAGCTTTGGCCAAAAGAAAACCAGCATCGCAAGTTCCTCAGAGAGCTCTGCAGCAGCTAGATACAGCCAGCATAATCTGCCAGCCCCCTGCTCGATCTGTAGTTAGAATAACAATTTGAGTGCGATCAGCAAAGATAAGCATAGCTCTGCCTGGTCAGTACTTGGATGGGTGTCCGAAAGCCGAGTCAACGCGGTACCTCGTGCTCTCGTAATGGCACGCAAATAGGTGGTCCCGGATGTCGCATTAACAACGCGGCAGTCGTTAGAGGGGTTGGAATCCCCCTCAAAGTATAGATGGATGAGCAAATGGACGAGTAAATGTAACGCCAAGGGTTTGGCGTAAGCTGAGGGGGCATAGTGGTTAAAAGCTCAACAGCCCCACTACCCTCCGAAACAGCAATAAGCCAAACCCGGAGTGAATGGGACTACCTCTACACCGGTCCGGTAAATGAGGATAACGATTAAGAAGAAGAAGAAATACATCAAATCAATAAAGATGTTAAATTCATTCTATGCTTGTTAGTGTACTGCTACTCTCTGAAACACAAAGTTACTTTATAATTTATTTATATTACTGTGCATTCTTACCATACAGTGTAACACGCTTATAACGTACACTGATATAGTAAATATTCAAGTATGACGTCGCAACCTGCGAATTCCTGCGTAATTTCTGTAGTGCTCCAATAATTCTTTATAACGTACTTCAGTTAGAATCAACCTAATTTTAACCTCTTCAGGGACGAATTTTATTTTTACGTCAGAAAAAGTCAATTTTTTTTCTATGCTTTAATAATAATCATTATACAATGTAAAAAATATTTGAAAAATTCTTAAATTAATTTTGGACTTAAAATCAAAAAAAATATAAACGTCCACATAAGTTGCCAATGGTCAGATGGAGCTATTGATGAAATGACTCCATACATTCAGGACAGACGCTTTCATGGCATTTATTGCATTGATATCTTGTCCTGCGGCCGCAATTTTTGTAGTGACAGCGGGGGGGATTTCGGTAATCCATTTTCTTGGGATAATGTCCCACCCCATCCAAACGAACTTCAGGTACAACTTTGGTCCACGCTTTCTTCTTTTTTGGACCAGTTGCTTCAGACGTTGGCCTTCCCCGCTTTCTGGTATTTCCATGTACAGCAATTATAGTTGAAGCAATTGATGCCTTGAATTCCAGTAAAGGAACTTTAGATGACTTTGCCTCTCTGTATAGCAGCCAGGCATTGACTGTTGCTACATTCATAAAGTGAAATATGATTCTCATATAGAACTTTTTGTTTTTGATAGCATGGGGATAATGAGCAATCATCCTGTCTGCTAAGTCTACACCACCCATAAATCTATTATACTGGATGACGGCCTGTGGTCTTTGAACCTCAATGTACGTCTTAGTCTTTCTGTCCCATCTTCTCACAACATCTTGTGGATCCTTACCAGTAAATGACGAAATCATATGGACAAGGTTGTTGTCTGTCCACCGCAGCACTGTAATGTTCTTTGATGATGTTGTTACGGAACATAATCCTCGCCCTCTTTTCAGCATTTTTTTACCGTCAATTAGTTTCGCAGTTGCTTCGTGGATCCTGTTGGCTCTAACGGTTCCTACTACATAAATACCTACATCCATTAGGTAGGTGACTGTTGGTATGGATGTGAAAAGGTTATCCAAAAATAACTTATGATTGACACGTTCTATTCCTGAACATAGTCTTACTACCGTATCACCTATAACGCCTAATTCTGTTGTATCTGTATTCATTGAAGTCTGGTACATTTCAAACTTTGACACATAGCCATCTGCCGAAGCTCGTACCTATACTTTGAAACCCCATTTCTTTGGCTTGTTTTTTATATACTGCTTGCTTCTGCTTCTTCCTTTATCATTATCATTTCGTCAATGGCCATAAATTCGGTAGGCGTAGCAGCATCAGCAAAAGTTCTTGCGAGAATGTCTAGAAAGGGTCGTATTTTTATAAATGAATCTGTAGTGTTTTCAGGAATATCATCGTTGTTTATAAAATGTAGATATCTTTATATTTCTTCATATCGTTTTAGGGACATTGTGTTAGCAATCAGGTTAAAACCTAAGCCACGAATGGATGACCAATACATTCGATATGCAGGGTATTTTATATAAGTCATCATTATATTTATAGCAAAAAAAAGCTTTATTTCAGCAACAGTAACTGTGAATGAATGTTTTCCAGACTGCACGGCGTAACGTATGGTTTCTGAAAAAATCAAATCGAAAATATCCTCCAAAAATATTTGCATGAAAAACGAATACGGTGTATCTCCATCTATATTGATTAGATGTGTACCTTTGCAAATTGGTGGATTGTTTGAAAATTTGTTATCCTTTTCGGCAGACCATGTATTAGGGGATGAGTTTGCAGTCTTTGGTTTCTTTTTACGACCTTTATTCCGATTTCTGTGTTTCGTTGCCAACACACTTAGAGGTAAGTTATCGTCACTATCATAATCTTCATCACTGCTGCTACTACTCGGGTCAAGTTCTTCCTGAATCTTACTTGGCAGGTCAAAGAGTGTGTTAACATCTTCATCTAAATCGACATCCTCTTCTATGTCAATTTCCTCCAAATCCGAATTGTTTGGGTTTCGAATACAATCTAGAATTCGAATTTTTTCCTTTTTTCTACCATAAAAACTAGTCGCTAGTAGTCACCTGATTTGGAATATAAAAAAAAATATTTTTAAATTTATCAACGTAGCATCAGATAACTAGATGCCATACAATGCATTTATATTGCCATCAAAACTAAAAATCATTGCAAAACCATGAGTTTTGTAGATTTTGCTTCGTGCAGCGTAATACACCCTCCTGCACCTTGCCCACAAATGTGTACACTTACTGTCACGTAAATTTAGCAAACATAGCCTAAATTTATTGTAGTTTTAATACTATAAACATTGTTGTTGTGTGTTTATGTACCACTCACCTATTTTTGTTGGCCAAGAACCAGTAAATTTACAAACAAACAGCTAATCGAAGTTGCGCTAACTCTACACATAACCTCTCTAACGCATGCAAACCAAAAGTGCGGTAAATATTCATCACCAAGCGACTTTGATCTTTATTACGTTAAGTACTGAGGCTAAGAGGGCAAACGGCCACAACGGTTGCCACTGGGCGTTCGGGGACCACCTTCAAGCAATATTACACAACAACAAAAAAACGTATACAAATGTGCTTGTATCCTTGAAGAGGTTAAATACCGAAAACGTGTATTATAAACGTGTTCACGTGTAAATCCAAAATAGTTTTTAAGTAAAGTTCTATTCGTATGTCTTATTCTTCAATTGTGAATAAAATAACTGTTAGTATGTAGTTCTTTTCGCATCGACTTACCTGTCGATTCTTGTTTACAGATCGTGTCAACGATATAGATGGAGTTGAACCCGTTCCCTGCCAACCATGGACTTCCCGGCTTTCCAAAATGGCTCAACCAAATCTAGATTATACAGGTAAGTCTTATACAAAATCTTTCCTTTTTAAACAGACAAGAAAAGAAACTGTTTCTAGGTTTCGTTAAAACGTAAGCCGAAGGTACTTTTCAGGAAATATTTTACATTATTTTAAAGTCCAGAAAACGTTGGAGTAAATTTACTGGAACGTGTTATTTCTAAAACGAGTTAGTTAGGAAATTGAAGCTTGATGTTAAATGTAGTGGACTGCGTCAAAGCGTCTCTTTGTACAAAGCCCTCATTTA
Organism: Ctenicera cuprea; assembly: GCA_958336395.1. Lineage (NCBI taxonomy): Eukaryota > Metazoa > Arthropoda > Insecta > Coleoptera > Elateridae > Ctenicera > Ctenicera cuprea. The sequence continues at coordinate 5,582,604 of OY284492.1, read as the reverse complement.
GAAATGCAGTGAATGTGTCTCTTCACATCCTGAAAATAAAAGTTTTAAATAGTGTCCTTTTCACAAAGAACTTTTACAGAATTAAACCTTTTTACCCAACCAGACTCGGAGCTTTTTTGCTAGTTTTTTCTTTGTTTTAATTCAAAATTAATCATTAAAATCTTTTCATTTATTTACCACAAATAGTGTGGCTTTGAGTTAAACGAAAAAAATAAAAACACTCTAATACTTTCTTACACTTGCTGTTCTTTAGGTGCGTGACAGAAATGAGATAAATACAGCTTAGTTAGAGTTCCAATAAAGTGTGAATGATGCAATTTGATGCGAAATGTTGTGTTTATGACCTATAAAGCATGGAATTTCTTAGAGACATCAACGATTAACTCACGTAAAACTAGAACGTTCAATAAAAAATGAAAAGACTTTTAAAACTCGTATACTGCCTCAATATAGAAGTGATAAACTTGTTTCAAGTAGATAAAACTGGCATTTACTCCTGGAGATTAACACTTTTATTTGAAAGGCAAAATTAGTTTTAATAACATTAACATGAACAAACAATAATTATTCGCGTACAGATTCGGCCGGAGGTTGCGTTTCCTGCTGGTGGTCTTTGCGGTGAAACCTAGCGTAGCCGCTGTTGAATGAACACGCTTTGGTTAGAGTTTCTCGAACATTTCGTTGTTGCGGTGATGGTGGATTCGCCGAAACGTGATGCAGCCGCGGCTTCACTCATGCAGTGCCTCCCATGTAACGGGTCAACTTTCCGATGGTCAAGGAAAAGTTGATGTACCACCCCTAGTAGCTTAGAAGCCAGGATTCGTTGAGAATAAATAAAGACTGGAAGTTAAAACTTGTATAGAGTATTTTCTAGCCTTATTTATTAATACAATATTAAAATATATGAGGTTAGATGATTAAATACAGTTTCTATATTATGTACAGTTATTATTTACAAAAGCAAAAGAAAAACAGTATCCCTCCGGAACGGTACACCACTGAAGCTATCGTTTTCCAGCACGCACATTACAGATCTCAGCAGCTTCGGCCCAAACGCGAAAATATACAGCTGTCATTCGTTATCAGTTCAAAATATAAAATGTAAAACGGTTAGCACCCTAAATATGTGCAAAATGCATTGATTCAAGGAACAGGTAAATTGTCTGTAAGCAAATTTAAGTTACAAGGTAATGAATACTGACTAGCGACAAGTTCGAAGTTTGCTGATTGGTTCTAGGATTACTGACAAGTCCTGTTACTCATTGTAATTTTATTTCTTTATACCAAGTCATCAAATCGGTGCAACCTCTAACTAGGGTCAAATATTTTTTCTCGTAACTATATGTATATACGGTTTTGTGTTTTCTGCATAAAAAAATCTGAAGCTTTACTAATAAAACTAATTTTTAAACCAACTTTTAACAGAGCTTCTGGTAAGCTTCAGGTTTGACCGCCTCTAATTTAAATGTTTTTAAATCAGTAGTACGGTGCAGTTGTAGAAAAATAAACATACAAAATGTTACGGAAGCAGGCTCTGCAATTACGGGATTTAATAAGCCCAACCAGAAATTTCTTTTGTTCTTGGAACAAAATAAACTAAACGAAAATCGGTTTAAGTACAACTGGGAATTGCTTCTGTTGTTGAACCAAATTAAAAATTCAGAAATTAAACGGTTTAGTACAACTGGGGATTGCTCCAGTCGTTGTACCAAAATAGAATTCAGGAAATAATCGGGTCAATACTCTAAAAACAAATAATTGTAATCTTTCTCTTTTCTGGGAGAGAAAATTCTAGCTTTATACTGGAGCAATCTGGTAGGAACTTGTAGCGCTACCTGCGCCTCTGCGGGAAATTAACACAACAAAATAATTTTAAGGGTGTTCTCACTACAGTAACTTGCGCTTGAGTAGAGCTGAGCTAAAACTTGAAGAATCCCGCAGTGTTTGGGCGGCTCCGCTGAGACTTGCTCTTGAATGAGCTTACGGTGTTGGGAAATTTTCAAACCGTAAGGTTAAGCTCGATCCAGAAGCTCTGTAAGGAGCCGGCGAGGATGGTTTGCCTTGAACCGGTAGCTAACGCTCGATCCTTAAACAGGTTGTCGGGTGTTTGTTTTTTGGACCATTCTAACTGATCCTGATAAATAAACTAAAGATTTTTGTCCAAATACACGGTTTATATCGCCATCAGCTTTTACGTCCCACTGCTGCACTGCGGCACTCTTCTCTGCCACGTACTCTCCTTAGCGCTAAGGTCGAGTACAAGGGACCTACAGTTTAACGTCGAATTCGAACGAATAAATACCTTTTTAAATGCCGTTGCGTAGCCATGTAATTTAAAAATTAAAAATAGATGCACAGTTGAATTCATCGTTGCTTAGCAACGTACTATACAAACGAGCATAGTTGTTTATTTTACAGATACGGCGAAATAATAAAATTCTCGTAAAATGTGGACCAAAGCTGGCCGAGGGCATACAATTTGAGAGTCCTTTCAAGTTTTACAAACATGAAATATCGTTCTAACGCTTTATTGCAACAATATGAACCAATTAGATTAACAAAAACATTTAGCAATGCAGGGAATTTTCCTAAGGTTGTAAAATTAATTAAGTTTTGTCTGTGAAATAAACCGTAAAATATAATACTATTAAACGTAACGCTTCTGCTTAATTTTCCTTATTAAACACAATGCAAGCCTTCTCGACGTGATTAAACCAAGCGGTGGCTTTGGTACACTGCAGTTATTTGTTTTATAATGTAAAGGTGTCGGTTGCAATATTATGCAGTTACGTGCAGCGTGCACTGAGTTGAAGGTAACCCACAAATACGAACTGTCAAAAGCAGCTTAAGTAACGGAAAATTTAGAACTATTTATTCATGTGCATAGAATAAGTTATACGGAGAGAGGAAATTTCCAATTCATAGCTGAGGACTGAAAGAAGGTTGAATACCTTTAGAGGTCGTATTTAAATAGAGAAGAATAAACACTTTGCCACAAACTCAATTCCGACATATTGATTCCTTTTACAAGTTCTGTTTTTCAAACAGTCAAATATTAAGAAAATAATAGAAATGGGCGAAAGGTTCAGAATTGCTTCAAAACTTTTTCAATTTTAGGTTGTTTATTACAAAACGACGATCAATTTGATATTGTAGATCAAAAAACCAAAATGTGTGTCCAATCCTATTATTATCGTAATGTTTAGTAAAACAAGTAGGTATGCTCTCAATAGCTTTAACCTCAATATTGCAACAGTTTAATATTTGATAGTCGATTTCGTATTGCCAAATGGGCGAAACACATACTTTCAAAATGTATACTACAAATAATCCTAACAGTCTGATAGTATCACCACTGCTGCAAATTGTGACGTTTAAAAACGGAATGCTTATAAATAATAATACGTTCACGAAATGAAGAAAAAAAATCAATTTGCTTTTAATTTTTGGCAGAAATGTTTTGGGATTAAAGAACTCCAACAACCAGTTACATAGTTTGTAACCAAAAATGGGGGGAAAAGGAGAAGATTAGCTTCTTATAAGTATCCTGCATTCAAAGCGATCAAATAAAAACTTAATCTTAGTGGCCTATGAAACAAGCGCGGCATGTCGATGATTAGTTTGCAATTCTTGGAGCAATTATCATAGTTGCGCAGTTTATTATTTTACCGTAATTGCTCATATTTAAAATATTTAAACAATTAGCATTGTGGATTATTTCTAATACTTATTATTTTCATTTTACAAAAATGCATAATTAAATGACAGTTGTCAATATTACAATTTACTTTCGGCTTAGACCGCGTCGTCATTTGGGAACTACACCCAGCATAATCAGGTAAGGACCGACCTGTAGCTTGTCGGCCTTTACAAGCATTTGCTCTTGAAGTCTGGGCAGTATTTGTTCGTAGGCCCTGCCTGTCTAAACAGGGCCGTGTGCTTAGTTTATTTAAACCTTGGGGCGGGCAAGGATTTGCTCTAGAAGTCTGAGCAATATTTGTTCGTAGGCCCTGCCTGGCTAAACAGGGCCGTGTGCTTAGTTTATTTAAACCTTGGGGCGGACAAGGATTTGATCTTAATGTTTTTTGTTTGCCAAGACAACAATACTTAATCAGCTTAAGTCTTGCGAAACGTTAGTTTGTATGGGTTCACAAACAGCTAACAGGCATAAGCCGATCAAGTATTATTGTCCTGACAAACAAAATACATTAAGATTAAATCCTTGTCCGCCCCAAGGTTTAAATAAACTAAGCACACGACCCTGTTTAGGCAGGCAGGACCTACGAACAAATATTGTTCAGACTTCTAGAGCAAAAGCTACAGGTCGGTCCTTACCTGATTATGCTGGGTGTAGTTCCCAAATGACGACGCGATCTAAGCCGAAAGTAATATTGTGATATTGACAGTTCGAGAAACCGCGATAGCCTCAAAGAATATATAAATGACAGTTGACAACCGTGGCCCATTTAACTCACATGATAAAACAAATTTTAAACGACATGTTGGTTTAGCGGTAAAGGCGTGGGCTGGTATTCTGGCCTGTTTTTTTTTCTAAGATGTTTTTAAATTTATTTTTTGACATCTCTTACTGCTATCTGATCTTGCCCTATGCCTATAATTTCAAATCAAAGTGACATAAACAGCAACACAATTAAAAGTCACAATAAATATTACAAATGTTGGTCATTCATCAGATTACAATCCCATGCTTTTCCCGCTAAATCAACACACTGTTTAAATTTTTATTCCATTATTTGAGTTAAATGGGCCATAGTTACTAACTCACAGTTTTCATGCACGTCCACTTTGCTAATTGCTAATTGTTTAAATACTGTGAATTTAAATCCACACAACTATGATAATAGCTCCACGATTTGCAAACTAATCATCGACATGCCGCGCTTGTTTCATAGGCGACTGCGATTAGGTTTTAGTTTATTCGCTTTGTATAAGTTTAACAAAATTTTACTATACCTAATGCGCAATTGAGTTTGATCAAGATTTGTTTATTGTTTTTGAGTAAATCGGCATTAATTTTTAAATTTTTAAAAATGCATAGAGGATGTGATGTGATAAGAAAATTAGGACCTTGGTCAAAAATAACACATTAAAGCTGGTTATGAGCTTTATCAGCTGACAAAGTTTTAAAAAAATACCGATAGCAATTTCTGAAAATTAATTTTTTAGAGGTTTTCAAAATTTGTAAAATTATTTATTTTGACAATTCCTACAAGGGTACAAATACAACGATGAATGTGTTGCAAAATTGTAGGAAAAATTGAACAACACTGTAAGAAAACAGCCCTACAGGTCAAAAGCTCTTTCTGACTATAACGTTAAGCTAGCGTAACAGTTATTGAATTTTGCCGTCACAAAATTAGATATAACCGTTTTTGACCATTTACAGCTTGTACAAGACAATGCCATTTTTATCGACTTCATATTCACCTTAATACTACCAAAACATCCAACGTATCCACCAGTTTAGACTAAAATATTTTCCTCCAATCAGTCACACCACTACAATTTTTTTAGAATTTTTTTGTATTGTAGATTATACGACAATTTTAAAGTCTGTTTAAAATTTGAAATATGTATGTTACTCCTTTTAATAATTTTCTTGGATGTTTTTGCTAACACTTTCTTGCTGTATGAATTTTCTAGTTATACTATGATTAAACAAACTTAATTGTCATTGGTCGGTCGTTTACATTCTCACTCTACAAGATCTACAAAATAATGAGAAATTCCTATGTATTGTCCTACTTACAATCAGTCAGAGTCGATAAGGCGTGGTCGTTTACAAAACGTTAATTTGTTGACGGACCGAATATCGCCTTATCTTTCTCTCTGCATAACAACTACGATCCATATCACACTTTCTTTCGATGTTGTAAACAGCAAATTATCTCTAGCGGATATTTAATAGAAGGTTGGTAAAATTTGCCCCGCTGTTTTATTTGTACTGTCTAGACAACGTTATGCAGTTTTTTGATAATAACAAAACTTGAATGCGTTATACCACTCACAGCCAAACAGTGTTGAGGAGGGCGTGGTCGTTAACAACAGCGAATTTTGTTCGTTAATTCGCAACAGGCCCGATACCGCTGTCTCTTTCTCTTAGCACAACAACCACACTCCATCTCAGTCTATCCTAATACCGTGAAAAGCAAATGACTAATACTAAAGCATGTTTAAGAGAAGAAATAAAAAATTTGACAATGCTAGGCACTAAATTATATACAAACAACGCATTTTCCCAGAAAAATTAGTTTATTTCTTCAGAATCGATCAGAATGGTCTAAATAGAAAAAAAACGGTAAAGAACTTTGCTTCAGGATCGATCAGAACAGTCCAAAGCAGAACCAACCTCGCAGCTCTTACTAAAGCCTGCCTAAGAATCAAGTGTTACTCTCTGGTACAAAGCAAGCCCTCCCCACAAGCTCCTCTAACAGCCAACCTGCATCCTGTTTTTACAAGAGCACCCACCTGCTTTCGGATTGAACTAATGAACGGTTCAAAACCAAACAATCCAACGAGCTCTTTTTAGAGCAAAGCAGAAGCCACGCCATGTAAATGTAAATAATATATAATTATATACATCAAAAAGTACCTCATTAATTTACATTTTACAAGTATTAGCTAGTCCACGCATCCAGTTGTGCGTAAGTCACCCATTAACAACTTTTACGTATCTAAATTTGAGGTGCTGTGAATCGTGATTTAGATTAATTTGGTACCTACAGTCTGGTGCTGCGATGACGCTGTGTTTCGGCGATTTATTCCACCCCGCCTTTGTTTTTTTCTTGTCTCAAGAAAGGCAGTTTTTATATTTTTCCAACTGAGTCACCGAAATTCGAACTCGGGTCGCTTTCGCGCTTTCTCTTTGCAACCTGGAACCATTACCACTAGACAACCACAGCGGTGCCTTTGCGCTACGGGCGGTGGTCCGACAAATCTATCTAAGTTTCGGGTACTAAGCAGCCATCTTCAGTAGGACAGAGCAAAGACGAGCATCAGAAACTGGTTCATTTGTCACCCCCCACGCAGTTTGCACGTCAAAGTATTCTTGTCTGCAGTCTGTAATCTCGTTGTTTAACTATCTTATTGAAGATGGCTGCTTAGCAGCCGAAACTTACATTAAGCTTTATGTAAGTTTTTGTACGCGCTTTTATTACTAAATGATCCCCACCATATTTTATGTATGTTTTGCACACATCCACCGCTTAAACGGAAACACCAATTCCAAATTATCCTAAAATTTTCTGAATAATGATAACAAAGCTCGAATCTGACATTTTCCCTAAAATATCAGCTGAAAATTTATACTATTCGCATCGACATAAAAGCCGTAGAAGCAAAATAACGTTCCATTTATTAGAGTCGTACACAGAAATGTTAATACATCACTCGAGACTCGTCATTTGTAATTGTTAACAAAGCATAAATTCCATCCTGTGCAAATGTAAACATTTATTTTGATATTTGCGGGTAAGGAACCTATTTCACATACCAACCACATACCCGTTCGATATTGAATGTTGATGTGCATTATTATCGGCCCACGTTAGCAAGACTGACTGACAGCAACATCCGGAAAGAGCTTTGTTATCTATTTAGGAAAGGAGGGCTGTTGCATTGTCGAGGGAGCTACACCCCTAATAGAAATATACTTGTGAGCTGTCTTTTTCAATTTATATATTGAGTTTTTCTTGTAAGTGTATTGGATTTTGCCGAAGAAAAGAACATTGTCGCCTTATAACTGACTTCATTTTGTTTAGTTGCTATTCTCCATGTAATTGAGAGGTTAAAATCCTTGTAATTTTTTTTTCTGGATACCTCAGAGAATTCCGAGCTGTTTGTCGTTTTGCCGAGTAGCTCCTTCCTCTTTAATTGAATCCTTGAAATGTTTGCAGGTTTGTCAGTGAAACAAACTGATTATTTAGAAAAGCGTTCTGAAATGAAAGATAAAGCTGGAATTGTGACGGTAATAGCAAATATGGACTAGATATTACTGGAATTTTTGAATTACGAACACATTTCCGATACGTAATTAATTTGCGGATTAACCACATGTGAACCGGTAATCATATCGTATCTGGGACACTGTTTCATGTGAGTACTGTTGTAACTACTTTGTTGTTTACACAGCATTTTAGTGGTCCGGGTGTATGTTAATTACATGGATCAATAATTAATTAATAGCATTTTATCATTGCGTGTCAAATTATAATTGTAAAACCACAATAACACAAGGTTTTGTATGATAACTATTATTTTTCTAATTAATATCTTAATGTTTATCACATAATTATACCATTATTATCAACAAAAATAGCATAAAATCGTAACAACGCGATTAGAACTTATACAAATTGTTACACTTCGAATTTTAGTTCATTTCATCCTGGTAGTTAGGTGACCCGTTATACATCATTCCCTATCATTTTGGTTACTTTCACTTTAATAATTTTTAGATTTTCTGGTGTGGTTTTCCCGTTTCAATTTATAGTTTTTGAGTTCCTCACTTTGTCAAGGATACTTGGAAAGTTTTTGGGCATCATCTTTTACTTTCACTTTGATTTTGATTCTTGAAGTGCTCAGTTCGATTGCGGAATTTTGGTAATTTTTCTGTAAATTTTTAATTAGTCATAATCAGTAAAAGTATTTTACATTAATGAGACGAGATATTGTTAGAGTTTAAAATTTTTGGTAAATCTTGTCTTAGAGACCATTTTGGTATTTGTCAACTTTAAACACCGCATGGACTCTTAAATCTTAAATTCTAGTAATTTAAGGCCGTTTATTATGTATTGAAAGCTTTCGTTTATCTAATTATCAGGGCGCCAACACCGAAGGTAATTTCATTTCAGTGGTTTCAGTTAAGTTTGATTAAATAGGGTTTTCCTTGCTATATTTAGCTCCGCTGCTTATATACCTCCGCACACCTTTGTACACGTTTGTACATGGTTTGTGCATGTTTCATCGTATGTACCTAAGTGTCTACTTAATTACTTGTTACCCCTTTTCAAACAATCAACTTTTCAAAAATTGTAGCTATTATTTTTATGCGTAAGCTTCAGTATCGTGTAGTATTATATTATGACAATTACAAAGCCATGCTTTTGGTACAGTAGTAAGAATGGTAGGATCTTATTGCAGTCTATGTTGGGGCGTGAAACGTTAATATAAAAATACTTTTGAACGTATGATAAGTAAAATAATGTAAAGTATTCGAAAGTCCAAGTTCTTCGCTCATTTTTTGGTAACTTTTAAAAAATAATAACCGGTCCGAGCTGTTTGGGTTGCGTAATCTCAGCTGCAGCTGTGTTCCTCTCGAGTTGGGACAAATCAAAGGAATCCGGATTTAACATATAGTAAGAGTTGCGGCAATCTTTATACAGGGTGTTAATGAATTGTAGAGACAAATTTCTAGGGCTTGCAAAACACAACAAAGCAAACAACTTTTAAATAATTAATAGTTTCAGCCTTTACTTGGTGATACTGCATTTTAAAAATAATAAAAACACTGCAAAACTTTGTACAAAATATCACATTTAATAAACACTACAAGTGACCGCGGTTTCGTTCTTCACAGAGACATTGTCAACCTAAATACTAAAAACTAATGCAGGTACAACATTAAATAAAATTTCTGAAGAGTGGGGTGTACATAAGGTCAAGTTGGTCGTTTAAAACTATTTTATCAGGTATGTTTTTGTGCTTGTAAATTTCTAATGATTCCAGAAGGGTAAGTCTAAAGCCTTTATTAGCGAGGTGCATCACTGACAAGCTATTATCCCCAAAACAATGGCCACTATCTAACGCGTGATTGGCAAAAGTGGATGTTCTTTTTTTATTTTTAAAGCCACTTAAATGTTCTTTAAATCTAGTGTTAAAATTCCTTCCCGTTTGTCCTATGTACACCCCCTCGCAATCATTACAGGATAATTTGTAGACGCCTGGTTTTTGCAGTTTGTTTGTCTCACTTTTCGCATTATATAATAAATTAGACATTTTAATATGAGGTTTGAAAGTTACCTTATTGTTACATTTTTTGACTATATTATAGATTTTGTTGGATATTGGACCAAAAAATGAAAGTGTATTATAAAAACTTTGTTGGTTCTTAACTATCGGAAAAATTAAACCTTCGCAATGTTTTCTTAATTTTGTGTTCAAGAATTGGTCAATGACATTTGCTTTAAAACCATTATTTACGGCGATTTGTTTCATCAACATGTCTCTCTGAAGAACGAAACCGCGGTCACTTGTAGTGTTTATTAAATGTGATATTTTGTACAAAGTTTTGTAGTGTTTTTATTATTTTCAAACAACTTTTGTTCATAAATGTGTGGTCAAAAGTGTTTCCTTTAGAAAATAGAGCCTCTTAAATATTCTTTAAGAAGTACCTGCAAATACGCAACCCAAATTGCATTTTCAATTATTTTGCACAGGTCACACGGAATTTTGAAAAAAAAACGATCTCGACATACATGCATTCAAATAACGTCAATTTTGACACAATTCGATATTTTTGTGATATTGTTTGACTTTTCTTGCATTCGTTTCTTTCTGTGCCTTTTATAATTCGTTTTTTTTTTTCGTTTTGTGATTTTTTTGATAATTATTTTCTTCGTTATTTTCGTTCTGTTTCGTATTTTTTGTGTTATGGCGAATTATACTTTTGCCGAACAGCATGACATGATGTTCATGTATGGAGCTGCTTGGGGTAACGCACGCGAAGTTGATTTTTGTTTTGTAATTTTGTTTTTTTTTTCTATTGCTTAGTTTTTAAACATTTTGTTAATTCATTTATTTTAAATTTAATTTGAATTTGAAAAGTGGGAAAGAGGGCTTTATTTATCCTGTATTAATTTCCGTCGTTATGGAAACAAATAGTAGGTAGTAAATTGAGTTGCCTACATTTAGGCGCTTCTTAAAGAATCTTTGAGAAGCTCTATCCCTTAAAGGAAACACTTTTGACCACACATTTATTAACAAAAGTTGTTTACTTTGTTGTGTTTAGCAAGCCCTAGAAGCTTGTCCCTACAATTCATTAGCACCTTGTATAATTCCTACTTCATTAGGTAATTTATTATTAAAAAAACAGAAACATAAATATCGTAGGGCATAGCCCACAGGTTTCGCTAGTTTAAATTAATTACAACAATCATAATCCCAAATAGCCCAGAATCAATATAACTATATAAGTTAATGTTACAGTAAGAAAAACAATAAAATTCCTATTGGTAACAAGAAAAGCCCTATTACAACTATGGCAAAAATATGGTTTTGACAGTAATTTACGACCGTAACAGTTAACAAGTTATAGAATACCAAATCAATGCGAAAAAGAGAAAGTTTGCAAGTACCATAAGCCCGAACGAAAGGTCTGACCAATAGTATAATCGTGAAAGAGTTGCAAAAACATAGAACAATCAAAAGTGTAAACAAACGTATCAATACTGCAAGTTCGAAAGAAATAGCAACTCGTAATGTATTCAAATTCAACCACATTAGAAACAGAAAGCTGTTGTTACATGTAGGATAAGCCCAAAACACCTAACAAGTCAAAACATTTAACACAAGCTTTCCGTACTATAATTTTAATAAAAACAATCACAACCGAAGGAGTTACTCGTAATCATTATCCGATTAATAAATAAAATCAATTTTTCTCAGCGTAATAAAAAGAATGGATTTATCTGACCAATTTCTGTGCCCTAAATCTGTTTTGCGCAAATTCCATAGAGAATTGTTCAAGATTTGAGCCAAGCTATTCCTTTTCGTGGTGTGGATTCTGAAAGCAACCAAGGAGATTAATTCAATTAATATGAGCAAAAGAGGGAAGCCGTTTTACTTTTTATTCATAAATTGTAAATATGTGCCATCAATTTTATATATCGGAAACACAATTTCAATTTTACATATGCGAAAAGAATTTCACATATCTAAAATAATCAACACTTAAGTGAAATACATTTGCGGTATGTGAAATACTATTAATAATATCAATATGACTGACATACTTTTAATTTAATTTAAAAAATGCCTGTCATATGTGAAATTAATTTAAAAGTATATTTAATATATTTTTAATTCAACTAAAAATATAGTTGTCAGATGTAAAATTGAATTTAAAATATGTCTGACATAATTTTAACTAAACTAAAAATATGTCAAACATATATTTAACTAAACTAAAAATATGTCAAACATATTTTTAATTCAATTACACATATCAGTAATTGCAGCCATCTGGTGTTAGGTGGTTTACGTGGTATCTCATACGTTACCTTCGCATGTTTCTTTCAATATTCGTAGTTTCGAGTTTACTTGTGCATGACTGTATCCCCTTTATGTGAGTACTTATCAGTAGAGAAGTTAAATGTATACCTTTAAAAATGCTTTAAATGTCCTTCCTAACCAGTTTCAGTTGGTAAAAGAAATTTGAGCGCAGGTCAAACGTAAGTGCTAAAAGAGACGCTCCCGTCATTCCTATCGACATGAAATGTTTTACCTACGTAAGCTACGTAACACCAGATAAGGGCAATTACTGATATGTAAAATTAAATTAAAAATATGTATGACATATTTTCATTTCAATTAAAATTATGACAGGCGTCATTTTTATTCAATTTCATTTATAACACGCATATTTTTAATTGAATTAAAAATATGTAAGGCATATTTTACATAGAATTTAAAATATTAATCATATTGTTAATTCAGTTGGAAATGTGCGTGTTATATGTTTAATCCAATTAAAAATATGGCTGGAATATTTTTAATTGCATTAAAAATGTTAAGCATATTTTAAACCGAATTACAAATATGTCAGTCATATTTTTTCAATTAGTTATGTTTAATAGAATTAAAAATATGACTTGCATATTTTTGATTTAATTAAAATTTTGTTATGCATATTTCAAATAGAATTAAAAATTTGTCAGTTATATATTCAATTTAATTATAAATATGCCAGTTATGTGCTTAATAGTAATAAAATTGACTGAAATATTTTAAATTAAATTTTAGACATATTTTAAGTAGAATTAAGAGTATGTGAGTCATATTAATGATTCAATTATTTTAGATTATAATTAGATAAATGTGTCAGTCATATGTTTAATAGAATTTAAAATATGACAAGCATGATTGAATTCAAATCATTAAACATAATCCAGTCACATCTTTAATTTATGAAACATATAACTAGCATATTTATAATTGAATTAAAAATATCATTAACATATTTTTAATTCTATTTAAAATATGCCTAACATATTTTTAATTTAATTAGTACTATGCATGTTATATGTTTATTAGAATTAAAAATATAACTGTCATATTTTTAATTCTATTTAAAATATGTTAAGCATATTTTAAATAGAATTAAAAATATGTCAGTCATATTTTTAATTCAATTATAAAGATGCCAGTCATATTTTTAATCTTCCAGTTGGCGTATTTGTAATTAAATTAAAAACATGACAAACATATTTTTAATTTTAGTTAAAATATACCTAACATATTTTAATTTAATTAGAAATACGCTAGACGTATTTAAAATTATGTGTCATATTTTAAATTCAGTCATAAATATGCCAGTTATATGTTTAATATAATAAAAATTACAACTATGATTACCATATTTTTACTCAAATTAAAAATATGACTGACATATTTGTAATTTTATTTAAAAGATGCTTAACATATTTTTAAGTCAATTAAAAGTATACGAGTCATATTTTTAAGTCCAATAAACATATAACACGCATGTTTCTAATTGAATTAAAAATATGTTAAGCATATTTTAAACAGAATTAGAAATATGTTAATCATATTTTTAATTCAATTATAAATATGCCAGTTATATGTATAATAGAATTAAAAATATGACTGGCATATTTTTAATTGAATTAAAAATATGACTGACATATTTTGAATTCAATTTGATATACGTTTAACTTTATTTTATTATTTACACGAGTGTATCAACATTTTGACACAATTTAAAATTCGTGAATAAAAAGTAAAATGGCTTGCCATAGATTCGATTGTACACAAACCTCAATCTTAATATTTAGGTAACAGTTACCTGTCTTAATTCACCATAATATTTAAGTTAAAAAACCAAATATTAATTAGTTTAACATATGCACTCGAACCGAAATTCGCTCTTACCGGAAAGCTACCGATCAATAGAATGAGTCCTGATGCATGCAGTTGGGTATGCTTAAGAGGTCTAACTCTCCCATTACATAAGTTTGAGGAAGGATTCAGCTAGGTTAACTAAACACTTGAGCTTAAGCGACAAGATGTTCGGTTTCCGAACTTCGGTTTATCTCTATAAGTTGCTTAAGTGGGGCAAGCCTTTTGTAGTCCAAAAAGGGTAAAACGGTTATTCTATTCGGAATGTTATTAATAAATTTTAAATTAAGGACAAGTTGCATTTACAAGTGTGTTTGGAGAGATGGAACAAATTTAATTTCTGTACATTGTTACAAATTTTGTTTGCGCAATATAATCGGTAAATTTCAAGTAATCACAAAATCATTTAATTTTGATTTAATTCGAATTCGGATTTCTATGCATAAACGTATCGCTAAAATCATTTTTGCTCACTTAGCAATCAACCGGTCCCGGGTTCGAGTCCCGGTTTAGTCATGGGCGTTTGTGTACGTCTTTGCATGTTATCTGCGAACTAATAGCATTGTCATTTGAGACCCCCGTAGTGAATGACTAATAAAATAAAACCTGCACAATTATTCTTATGTATGCAGTTAGGTCTCAAATTTTATGTTGTATTCGTAGGCAAAGAAAAGCTTTTCGCTTCTTGTTACATTTCGAAGTTTTGTCCACGAATTCGGCGTTGTTACGAAATTTAAGACCGTCAGTGAACGCGAATGGGCGCTTTTAAACGACACCATGCATATTTTACGAGCTATTGAAGTGCATACAAATCCGAACTCTACTTATAAACAACCTTTCCTTTTAATATAAATTAATTAAATTACCCCAATCTTTTAGAAAATTCGCCAGGTAATAAAAATTTCTCAGGAAGGGTTGATTATAACTTTTAATTTTCTTCTCGTCTAACGATTTGGCGCATGCAATTTTAAAAGAATCGATTCGAAAATATTTCGCATTTCGTTTTGATCATCCGGGTTGTAACGAGTTCTCAAAGGGAACCGTATTTGTAAAACAAATTTTATAGGGCAAATAAAAACGTTTCAAAACTTTCAGTTTCCTGTATGGTATCCTGGGGGAGACGAATTTTCGTGTAGTCCTCGTAAAAGAGCGGTAGTGTTATACAACACGGATTTGAATGGAATATTTTTTTTATTCTGATGATACCAATATTAAAGAAAAAAAATAATTTTGCTGACTTGAAGATTCATTTTTACTTTCCCATACTTTCAGAATGAGGAAGGAAGTATTGATTTCACGAAAATTTTAAAAATCAAGATTTTAGCGGAAATGCATGTTTTGGAACTCCAGGAACACAAAAAGATAGTTTCATCATAACTACCGAACGGCGGGTTGGATTTCCATAAACTTTAGAATGTGCGGGTTTATCAAAAATTAACCGACAACATAAGCTTTTAAAAAATTGACATGTATTTTCATGAGCCAAATGTGAAAACGGAATCTGATAGAAAACTTTAAGGCAAATCTAACGCTTTTTGACGAACTTCTTAGCTTCAAAATGGCGGCCACTACGAATTTCGGAAAATTTTAAAACCCTTACCATTTGGCTGTATTTATAATAATTATTTAAAAAAAATAAGTGTCTATTAATGCAGCACCACGACAACTTCTATATTATTTCACTTATCCAAGATATACAACTACCGCTAAACCACCAGGAAAGGGTTAAGTTAATTATTCACAGATTGACAAACTAAACAACCCAATACAGGTCTACATAAAGCTGTTTAAACAATAAATTGATAATGCTTTAAATTTAAAAAAATGTTAAAAGAGAAATGCAATTAACTTGTACGATAAGTTACTGTATTTCTAATTGTTTTAAAATAAAAGTTAATTATTATTATAATTGAAATTTAATTTCTAAAAGTAAATACTGTTACAACAAATTAGCTAAGTTAAAGCTTCTAGCGATTGACATATCAGAGGCGTACATGGTGGATGCGGTTATAAAAAGCAGAATTAACGACAATATCGCGAAGATCGGTAAGAGAACACAATTCGTGAGTACTAATGCTCTTAACACGATTTAATAGTGTAAGACCCGCCACCAGCAGCTGCCGATGTGCATGCTAAGAATTATTTAAAATAATGAGAACTCCATCTTCTTTACTTGTGTTCACAGCAAATCAGCGTTCAAGAGGGCGTGATCTTACCCCGCTACAAATTAAACTTCGTGGATGGAACAGACATCGCTCTTTATCTCTCCCTCTTTCTACACTACATCTGTTTTCTGTTTCACACTCTCCCACAGTTTCTCTGTGTGTGTGGGGGGGGGGGGGGGGGGTTGCGTGTGACTAAGCGCGTGCGTGCATTCGTTCATGCGGTCATTCGTGGGTGCGTCCGTAACCGGAAACTAAAGTTCAATCTGTTGACCACAAGCTAGAGCTCGGTCTAAGGAGTTGTGCTGGTGACCGAAGGCTGAAGCTCGATCTACTGGTAACCGGAATATATAGCTAGATCATTTTCAAACCTTTTTCTGCGTTCTTGCGTTGTTCTTGCCATTGTAACGCTCAGGGCAAATTTTGTTGTTCTTGTGATAATTTGAAAATATAATAAATTGATAAAGTTGAATATTACACTCGCATTGTAACAGCCAATGGCAGCCGTTTAGTTTTAGGTTCTTGACCAATTAGATCCTGACTGGCCGCGATAATACTTTTTTTAGAAAGCTCCGGTGTTATCACGTTAACGTCAAAACTTTTTAAGAATTAACCAACAATATAATAATTTTTCTGCACCTATTTAATTATATGACAATTATTAGCATCTTTTTCGTGAAAAATCGTACCTATAATTCACTGTAGTGAATTATGGATTCATAATTCACTGTATCCGACTAATCACAAGTACAAATTCAAATATCACTGTTACGCTGATTGGATGATATTTTAAATCGCCCGCGATCAACTCTTTCTACGGCTGACAATCGACTCGCGTGACAGCCAAATGTATCGCCATATTGCTTGTTTACGTTTTACAATCTGTGCAAACCAATAATTCAACCACTAAAACGAGTCACATTTATTAGTTTAATAGGTGTAGAAAAAGCATAGTATCACACTCGCGATTATGGCCATTATTCACTCGGATGATTTGCGCCACTCGCCTGCGGCTCGTGGGCTCAAACATCAACTTCGTGAATAATGGCTGTCATAATCGCTCATATAATAATATACTATTAATCTTAGAAATAAACAACAAAAATAAGAAGCAGAGCATGACGCATGCGCACATTCAATTTTTTCAATTTTTGTTTTCATTAAAAATCTGCAAGCTAGTTATCTTGTGCAAGTTTAATAAAACGTCAATAAAAAGTAAGTGGTGTAAATGAAACTATTCAATAAATTCACCATAAAAGAAGCAGCATCAGAATAGGAAACCAGAACGTCCTGCAAAAATTTTGTTTATAATTAAGGAACAAACCCCTTTCGACATATAGTGTATTCCTAACTGTCTCACCATAACAGGACGACGGACTCTTACATCTCGGAACAGCGTATTTACTGCTTTGAACAAATGTTTATATTAGAAAAAAGTTAGAAAATTGGTTTTCACCCATGAGAGGAAAATTTTTAATAAAATAGGAGAAATAAAAAAGTCCTTCTCTCTCAGCAAAAATATTTATAAACGGTAACCCAAAACCGGTTACCGTTTATAAATATTTTTGCTGAGAGAGAAGGACTTTTTTATTTCTCCTATTTTATTAAAAATGTTTATATAGCAGTTGCGTAGAGCGGCGCAGCACATAAAAGGCAGCCGGGCGACGCAGCACGCGCTGACGTGTTTTACATCTAGACGTTATCAAAACAGTGTGAGGCGAAGGTCACAGGTTCAGCTAATTTTCATTTAATTTCTTTACATGTATGCTAATATTTTAAAGAATCTTTTGTTCTCTTAACTGCAATTTTTGAGAATGTTTTATTTTATTTAATACAATTTTTTAAGATATCTTTTATTGCCATTAAAATTATTAAAAAACACAATAGACAATAAACTTTTTTTTTAAATTAGAGATGGGTATTGTTTAGAAATTTTACGCAGCTAACCATAAAAACGTAACACTCTTATAAATACAAACAAACACGTTTAGCCTTATTTAAAAGTTCCAACTCAAAAGGTTAACACGCCATCATGTCTAAGTTCATGATTTTGTTTCTTGCGTTGGCTGTTTTGTTTGGTAAGAATTTTCAACATGTCCATATTTTAATGCTAAAGTAATTTTTAAAAATATGTTTTAAGTGTCCGTCACAACTTTACCGTCGAATGATGACCTCAATGGCAATCCGCTTTTGAACAGAATAATAGGTGGCGAGTTAGCCGGCTAATTAAAAGCTAATTGAAATGTAATTAAAACAGGAAAATTTAATAAAATCTTGAAACTGTATGTGAATTTATTTATTTATTTAAGAGAGGTTGGGGAGTTATTGTTAACCAGCGCGGAACCACTTTATCGTACATATAAAAATCCGTGCGTTATCTATAACAAAAATTTCAAATTTGAGTAATTTTTTTAAAATATAACAAAGTTGAATATCAAATAATTTCTGAACTAATTATTTACTAAAAAATATGTTTAATTTGTTAATGTTTTAATGTGAGGTCTCAACAAAAAAACCACAAAAATATAAATTTTCAATAAAAAACCTTGGCATGATTTAGCAAATTTAAATGTCCTCGACCCGCCGTGCTTCTTACATCTTCACTCCACGAGATCCAAAAAATAATGAGAAAATCTATCTCACTATTCAACTCGCAGCCAATCAGCGTCGAGGAGGACTATGTAACGTTTAACAACGTTGCTGTACAATTAGTAGGCATGGCTAGACAATGCGTTTACATAAAAGACAGAAAACTCTAAAACGAACGATTCGAAGCCTAACAATCCAGGTCTTGACGAAGTCCTTCGGCTAAAATGTACCCTTTCAAGAGCGAAACATCGGCTAACACAGCGTTTCCGAAGTCCCTCACCACAATTAGCCTCTTCCAGAGCGAATCAACAGCTACACCAGGACACGACAAAGTCCCATATCACCATAACTTCTTCTTAATGAAGCAGCGCCCTGCAAGGATTACTACCACGTGCAGGCCCCCAGCCCGGTCTCTACGCGGACCCCAACCAATGTTATTAAAACATATTTTTGGGTGTCAAATAAATACCAGCCGCTAAAAACAGGTTTAATTTTTATTGGAATAAATTGTAGATCTAAGTTTGAAACTGCAATAATACTTTAGATTCTTACCGTATGGTCCAGTATGGTTAGTTGGGCAACAAAAATAATTTTGAGTGTAAAAATAAACTGAGTGTACCGTTTACTCCATCTTTCTCTAAACTATTGCGCATGTTAGAATCTTTAATCAGGTTTAGTGGCGCTTATTTATTAATAAAAATAGTAACAAAAACAGCGTGAGGCATAGCCCACGGGTTCTGCTAGTTTACATTAGTTTAACCCTAAAACGTGTTTACCAGCTTCTATACTATATGAAAAACGTTAGTGGCAAAAATTAAGACAGAGAAATTTGTTAGTTAATTAATGTCAGAAACAAAAAGAATTTAAATTGTGGCTCGAGCTTTAATCATCTGCCTATCGAAAACTAAGGTAAATATCGAAAAATTTTGGTCTTCCTATTCTGTAGAGAAGAAAATTTCCTATCATGCGAGATAAAGAACTATATTTTGAAATTTAATAGTTGCGGCTGTAAAAATTTATTAAAAGTGCCTTTGGAACGCTCCGTTTGCAGTGGCTACAGGATCGGCTCCTGTGCACCGGTTAATAAATAATTTAGTAAAAATATCTACATGTTGTTTAAGATTTCAAACAAAAATCACATATTATCTTCAAACCATAAGTAAACGTTTAATACCTATGACTGATTTTTTTCAATAATTTATTAAACATTTTTGTAAAAATCATAATTTAAAGGGTTTCATCTCAAAAACTTCTTTACTCATTAAATAGTTACTGCAAAATTATACTTTTTCTTCAATTTCTAGCATTTCTATTCGCCATATCAAAAAATCTAAAAAATTTTAAGTGCCACCAACTATTAAAAAATATTTAAAAAAAATATAATTTCCATTTTCTAACTGCAATTTTTTTTTGTTTAAAACATAATACGTTACCTCAAATCATTGCAAAAAAATATAATATTTTGTTGCAATTCTCATAAATAACGCTGTTCTTTAAAACTATCTAAGAACAAGTGCTTTTTTTACAAATAATAATAATAAAATTGTAAATACCATCAATAAATAATTTTTTTACAACTTTGGTTGTATGGCTTAAGTTTATAACAATATAGAGAATTTTATGTATTATAAAAAAATGTTACAAAATTGTTAATCGTTATAAAACGAAGAAACCGACAAACAAACCTCCTAAAGGGTTTTTCTCAATGAGTAGAAATTTTTGAAAATTTTCAATCGTTTGAAAGTCCGCAATTTTAAAATGGTTGAAATTGTAAAAAAAATTAAGTGTCGAAACATTAACTGTAAAAATTTGTGAAAACTCTAAAAATTTTTGGGTTTTTAAACATTAAATTAAAAAATTATAAATAAAATTCAAGTTATTTTGAATTTTCAGGTAATCGACCAGAAAAAACGTCCTAGGGGTGTTTTTTCCATGGAAAGTTGTTAATTTTGAGTTTAGAAATTCTTGCAAATTTTTAACATTTTGTTTTTTGGAGATTTTAAATAATTTTGAAAGATTTTCGAATTTGAGGTAAACGGTCCATAAACCTCCCAGGGGTGTTTCTTTAACAAAGTTTTTTCGAAAACTTGCGTTTAGAAATTCTTGAAATTTTGAAAGTTTTTGGTTTTTGAAAATTATAAATAATATTTAAAGTTTTTTGAGTTTGAGGCAGACGACCAAAAACCATCTCAAAGCTAGTGTCATTTAATATTTTCATACTGATTTTTAAGTAAAACTATCAATTCAAACAAAAAACAAATAATCGACGGTGAGAGCAGCAAGAAGGTGGCTGAAAGATTGCGCTTGCGCAGATCAGCTGCTTGACAAGCGTAAAATGCGAATATGAGCTTTGTTTTCGAGCGCATCTATATTAAAATAGACCCCCCCCCATTTTTTGGAGTAGTAATCTAAAATTTTGTAATAGCAAATAATGTTTATTCGCTGAAAGCTGAAAATTGATTTTCCAAAAAAAATGATCCTCGTTTTTTTGGCAATTACTCAATTAAACTGTTCAGCCGAACGGCCAAAAAACCCTGTAGGTATTTTTTCAACGGGAGGTTGTTCCTATTGTTATTTAACATGTTCATACCGATTTATAAGTGAAAATTTGTTACTGTTAGAAAAAATAAAAAATCGGTGGTAGGGGTAACCAGAGGTGGTAGGAAGACCGCGCTTGCGCGGACCATCTATTCGACATGCGTAGAATACGAATCTGAGCTTTCTTTTCAAGTATGTTTTTATTGAAGTATGGCACTTCTCACCCTCCTCTTTTTTGTCGGACCAATCTCGTTTTGTTGCAGTGTCATCCTAGTGTAACTGCCAATCTAATAAACCTACATTTGGTTTTCTGTGTTGTCGTCTGGGCTGTAAAATGGAACAGACACCATGGGAAAACCCGTTTTTTTTTTCGATGTTCCCAGACACTAAAACATGCTTTTCCGCCAAAATTTCAACTTTCGAAACTTTCTATAGCGAGATAGGTAATAAAAACGTACAATAACTAAATAACAGGATACGTAATTCCATTTTATATTTAAAAAACTATATCTTCCAAATAGCCACCATCGTTATTCAGATCCTGGAAGCGTACCACGCTATTCTGCATAACGCTTCGAAATAGGTCAGTAGGTCGCGTTTCCCTCTCAATTCGCAGCTTTACTCGGACAGTTTAAAATACTTTCGCTTTTAAATATCTCCACACAAAGGAACGATTAGATGTTAAGTCCGGGGATCTTGAGGGTCGCGCAGTGTCTTGAAATCTTCATACCAAATGATTTGGTTTTGGGCAACGCAACCAGAATTTTTCTAGCATTTTTTACAATTAAAAAATGTATGATAAACAAATCCTTCCACTAATTTTCTACTTCCGGTACCAAGTTTTTCTTAAGAACCCGTCGGACGTTTCTTCTATTATTCAGCAAATAAGTCCAGAAAATTACTTTTAATAACTTTAATTGATTGACGTTAAATCGGCAAGTAGTAATATCTTGTTCTCTTTCGTTAAAATTTTATATCAATAATTTAAAAACATCTTGCTGTAAGCACATCGATGAAGGGTAGGCGCTGGAGGATTTAAATTGTGCTGCCATCCCTTTGATCCAAAATAAACAAAGAACTTAATGAGATGTCACTTGTAATGAATAAACACCGGTCTTAAGCGGTAGGGTTCGTATCTCATTTTAAACCCTCTGTAATTCCGAGTCTTACGCTTTTTGCTAGGGATAAATTAGCAGGCAATAAAATTTGAAGGTTTACGTACCTTTCACAAGGGGATTTAGACATTTGTGGGGGTTTATAACCCGTTAACTTCAAACTCAATTATAAAGTCTGCAGGAATTGTCGTATTTTTTGGAATTTTAAATTTTCACAACTAGACTGGGAATAAGAGAACAAGATAAGAATCAGAATTTATGGACCTGCGATACTTCTTGGGGCGTAGTGGATTATCTTGGGAAATAAACGGAAGGTTATTCAAATTGGCCGTGATCAGCAAACTGAAACATGTCTTAGATCCTTGAAAAAAGGTTTTGAAGAAAATTTTACGGAATAAAAACAAATGTTCCATAGGCAAAGAAAAAAATTAATTGAAAAAGTTTCCAATTAAATGTCAATTATTTTTATCTCTTTTATATTGTCACGTTCCGAGAATCTGTTAATTAACTTCATTGTTCAGCTTTGCTTATTACAACGTAACTGTGAGTTCTAGCAGGTTTTGAAATAATTTTATAATTTTACATAACTCATGAATATTATTGTTATTCTGGTTGATTCTTGTATTTCTGACGTGTCGGAATGCGTGTAAATTTTAAAATTGAATTGTAATGCTTGAACAGTTTATTGCTTTTTCACATAACAGTTATTTTTATAAATTCAAATGTGCATATTGTTATAAATTCAATAAAACGTTAAACTTGCACACAGAAAGAATTTGAACGCATGAAAAAATTCAAACCAAGCATAATTTTTATTTTATTTTCACGGGTCTAACACGATGTAGAATACAAATGTATGTACATAATTTAAATGTCGCATAAAATGCAAATATCTAACTGCATTCTCAGAATTATTTCATTGGAAAAGTTTGTAATTTGAAACATTGCAATAATACCAGTACTGTCTTATTATTTAGCCCCTCGCAACGCCGCGACAAGTAGTAAACCCTCAGGATAGCAAATGTATCAAAGAGTAGAGTCGCTCACTTCGTCCTAAAATTTCTGCATTAAACACAGAAATTTAAAATACTATGCTATTGTTATCAATGAGCAATTTAGCTTCAATGTCAAATTTTATCTTATCTTCAACGCTGGATATGATCTGCTAATTTCGGAAAAGAGTTTATTTTTTGCCCAAAGAAATTACGAATATGACTTGGCTTTCAATGCACTGCATTGTTTACTAAGCGACAAACTGTTTTATTTGTAGATTTTAACATATACATGCAGCGAACAAAGTTAAGAATAAACGTTGAAAAATATATAAAAGCACAAATAATTATCATGTGGTCATAATTTCGATGGTATGAATTTTTTTAATTCGGTCTTGGTAAATGCGTGCAACCCACTTCGTGACCATTTACGTACTGATATTGACGCACCGATGCTAGAATCTAGAAGCTTGCCGGAAAAGGTGGCCGCGTCTATGCATTCGTTACATGACTTCTGTTATCACGATCGCATGTTGCACCCGCCGCCGGCAAAAGGCAAAGCAAACCGTTCTGTTAGCAATTGACATAATTCTATGCTCTCCACCATCTCTGGACAGCATTCTACTATGTCCAAATAGAATTATTTAATATAAAAATAGCAGCAGTTGCGACATTCCTAACTATTAAATTGGCTCCGTCTGTAAATGTTTTTGTTTGTATTGTGGAGGCGTAACTAGGCACCGACGACTTCTATTATGTATTAAATTCTCCACACCCCCCACCCCACCCCCACCCGGCGTAGTTGGATAAGGGGTAGGTAGGTCCTCAAACCTACCTCGTCGTCGTAATCAGCCTTTACGTTCCACTGCTGGGCACCGGCACTCTTCTCTGCCACGTACTCTCCTTAGCGCTAAGATGGAGTACGGGGGACCTACAGTTTAACGTCGATTCCGAACGACTAAATTCCAGAGAAGGTTTCAGGCATTAAGATCCCACGGCTGCCTGCACCGGATTGGGAAATGTGAGTGGCGGGTTGCGGCAAAGATTTTTATTGATGCATGGCTTCGGCGGGGAATCGAACCCTAGACCTTCAGCGTTAGAGACTGAGCGCCCACCCTCTGAGCTACCGCCACTCTCAAACCTACCTACCTAGCCCAATTTACTAAAATGAGACGGCTTTTTCAACACACAAAGCGACTAAATTTAAATTAAAATAAGTAAATTAGATTTAGGCAATTTCTTCTTCTAACATCTTGCCTATGAAAACGGGCTTCCACTATACTCAAAACCTTGCAGCTAAAGCCTTGCAATTGCAATGGTGTTCGGCCTTAATTTTGAGGACGCTTTCAATTTAAATTCTAAGCATTTTTTTGTGACACAAAAAACAACAATAATTATTTTTTAATGTACTTCTTATTTGAAAAACAGGTGCGTTGTTTTTATCATAATTATTTATTTTTTGAGCCCACTAAGAAGTTAATGAAAATTATCTTTTAATTGTAAGTTTGCCTGAATTTTCTTTAAAATTTTATGTGATATGGAGAGGGGGAGGCAAATACTAGGGAATCCCTAAAATAGGCTCCTTTTTTATTGAAAATATATTTTTCTTTAAATGGTCTAAGTACGGCACTGCCTAACCATGTGTAGATGTTTGTTTATATTGCTAAACGGGACGTTACTTGAAAAAGGGTACATTGGGTGTTAATCAAACATGGCACGTCCTCTTTTTTCTTTACTTATTAAGTGTAACAATGGAATTTTAATATGTTTTATAGACTGTAAGAACTTATTATATAGAGTAAAAATTCAACATTTTTTCATTTTCATTTTTCTTATTTTTAATTAAACGCCTTGCATATTTTTGCATATTCGGAATTAGGGGCATGTCCCATCAACAAATTATTTATAAGATAATACTCTTCTTGACATGCCCCATATATTTTTTTATTTTAATGACAGGATCATTCAATTTTCAACAAAAATTACAACAACTATTAAATTATTTTTTCCCGTTAACTATAGCATTTACAAAAATAAAAATTTTTAAATTTTTTGTTGGGTGTGAAATGGCTCTGCCATTAAAATAAAAATATATGAGGCATTTAGGAAAAGCATTATTTTATGAATATTTTTTTATAGGACATCCCGTATACGATTTTTATATGCCCGGTTTGCACAACTTTTATTAGTCACTTTTTGACCTTTTTTTGTAAATTACAGAAATATATTAAAAGCTGTACCTTTTGATTCGGGCTGTAAAATTTTAATATTTTTTATTTTTGCTATAATTTGAAACATTCCCAAAACTCCCTTTATTTGATGTTTGCATCTCTAATTTAATTGCCATTTTCATTAATTTACTCTCACACGTACGCACTTTTGTTTGAAACATGTAAATGTTTGTATTGAATTTGTAGCAAAGTAATTAACATTCAAGAGCGCTTAACGCTTCCTGAAAACACCTACTCCATGCAATGAAAATCGACCAAAACAGATCATTAAAACAGTTTTGCAAATTAATTCAATTTTTTGTTTCTAGCTCCAGAAACCCAAACGCAATCCATATGCAGCATCCTCAGCGACATGTTTTCATTGGGAATGGTGATTTGCGCGATTTTCAACCAAGGAAGGCCCCTCATACAGGCTGGAAACTCGAGCTCGGCATACCTTAAACAACTAGAAGTAGTAAGTTTAAATTTTAATTACGTAATATGCCTCATGTTAGCAATTCCCAAATGCAGTTACATAATAACAGTTCAAGGAAAGGGTAATTAATTAGATTCTATAAGGTTTGTCTTGTTTGGCCATTTAGCACATAAATCTCAAGCGTAATTGGAAACCTTTAGAAATGAGATTAAGTACGTCACATATTTGACGTCCTTTGTTGGTTTGCAGCTTTGTGAAAATGAGTTCGATTTGCATTTCCTTGCAGCGAAATTATTAATTAACCAATACTTTTTAATTTCAAAAACAAACAAATCAGTTGTAATGCATTCATTTAATGTCGTTATCGTCAAACAAGAGCGAAATCGATGCGTAATTAAATAAGGGCAGCATCAGGGATGCGATCGGTGCTTTTATTAAAGACAAACTGCCACAAAAACTTTATACGTTAATAAAATAGGATTTCAGAACGTGACATCCGGTCCCCAACAGGCTGTCAGCATTTTAGACATTTAGTTTACGCCTGAAAGCAGTCGCTTTCGGTCTGAAAGCACTATTGTTGTCTTCATTAACTGCTCCAGATAGTGTCGTAAGTCTAACTAAAGTAGACAATTTGTGTATTTCGTGTTACAACTGAAATTTGGCCCGATAAGAATTTTAAAAGTGAATTACATTTATTGGACTTGAAATTTTAACTTCGACGTTTCTACCAAAAATAACCCAACATTCATTTTAATATTTCTATACAGACACAAACATATTAGCAACAAATTTTCATTGATACAAATAATAATCTAAATTTGTTTAAATATTCGTGGCTCTTTCGGTCATAATTACGAAAGTTTGAGTTTTCCTCGATCGGAATTCGAACCCAAGACCTCTAGATATCTAGGCTGATGCTGTACCAACTGAGCTACCGAGGACGTTACAAAGAGCGGCAGATTTCACGCTATCAAATCTGCTGCCACTGCCGCTGTCTTTACTGTCCTCGGTAGCTCAGTTGGTAGACCATTAACCCAGATAGCTAGAGGTCTCGGGTTCAAATTCCAACCAAGGAAATATTTTTCAAAAATTTCCTAATTATGATTTAAAAAATTCACAAAACTTTACATTAATCCGTTGCAGTAACGGACAAATAGAAAACTAAATTTACAAATACCTTAATATCTGTAATTCAGATATAAATAAAGAATAGTCTCTACCAGATAGATAAGCACATTTCGGGCGTATAAGACTTTAAGATTGAGTTGAATTTGTAAACCTCATGCAATTTTCACTTACGCGCCTTCACCTAAAATTTCGCAGAAATAATTTAAATATTTATACAAGTATCTAAACATTTTTGCACCCAATTTTTATTAGATACAAATAACTTAAGATATTACTTCTACAATGAGTTGTTGATAAATTTAACATAATTTTTACTCCGGTGTCTCAACCAAAAATATCACAAATATTATTTAAAAATTTCTGTAAATTTTCGTACCCAATTTTTATTAGATACAATATACAAAATATCTGTACAATCCAAATGTAGATAGGGTTGTTTTTCACTACACAGATAATTGCAATTTTAGATCCGATACACATTTTTAAATTAAATTTTAAAATAATGGATTTTAAATTCAATTAAAAATTTTACAAAACTGATTTTAATATTTCTGTACAAGCACAAATATTTTAGTACCTAATTTTTATTAGATGCAAATACCTTAATATCTTTACAATCCAAATACAGATAAAGGTTGCTCTTCATTACACAGATAACTGGAATTATACAGGGTGAATAAAAAGTAGGGAACATCGATGCTACAGCCTTAAATATTAACTTTACGAAAAAAAGTTTCTAACAAAAGTTTCCTAACACGTTTTTTGCCACAATTTGGCGTTTTTCATTTTTTTTATTGTCATATGTTTTAGCTATGACGTCATCGACATTTTTTTTTAAATGGCAACCTATACTTTTTATGGCATGACCAGTTAGTGCTTTTTATTCTCTATGCAGCCATGTAAAAATATCATACAGTTGCATAAATAAAATTTCAAGAAAAATCATGATAAACATTTATTTTTGTCACTGGCAACATTTTTTTATCAGGTACACTTATTGCAAGATAAAAAAACGACAATAGTAGGCAATTGTTTGAAAATGTTTAAAATTGAACAAATGCAAATCTGTAATGTCAATTCGGTGACAGTTAGCATTAATAGTGATTAAAATTTAGTCTGTGTCCTATGTTAAATACGAATTTCTAATCATGGTACGTTTAACAGAAACTGAACGTACAGAAATTTTGATGATGATCGGGTACGGTGATAACAAGAGAACTCACGACGATGTGTGCGCTTTGTTTAATACTGTACATCCAAATCGTGAACCTGTTACGCGGTCCACTGTAACCAAAATTAATAGCAAATTTAGAGAAACGGGACACGTCCAAGATTTGGATAAAATTGGCCGTCCAAAAATAGCACAGACGATAAAATGTTGGACATTGTGCTTACAGTTTCCGAAAATCCTCATACTTCAACCCGACAATTAGCCCTGGATAATAATGTTAGTCAAGGAACTGTACTGAATATTTTACATACAGAAAAATTTCATCCTTATAAGGTTAAACTTGTTCAAGAATTATCAGAAGATAATTTTCATAGGAGAATTCAGTTTTGTGAAGAAATGATGGACAGGTGCAATAACGACCCACGGTTTGTGAATTCTATTATCTTCTCCGACGAAGCCACATTTTCTTTAAATGGAGCTGTAAATCGGCACAATTCTCGTTATTGGTCGCGACATAACCCACATTGGATGGAAGAATTACACACACAATATCCACAAAAAGTAAACGCGTGGGCGGGAAATATAGGAGACAGAATTCTTGGTCCTTTTTCTTTGATGGCACATTAAATGCTGATCGGTATTTGGATTTTTTGAGGTTGGAACTCGTTCCCGCGTTAGCTGTTTTATTTCCAAATGCAGAAAATCCGGACACGCCGAACGATAGAATTTGGTTGCAACAAGATGAGGCTCCACCTCATTATGGCATTAATGTTCGTCAATATTTAGAAGGAATTTTTAAAAATAGGTGGATAGGAAGAAGACATATTGAGTGGCCAGCGCGATTTCCGGATCTAAACCCGCTTGACTTCTTTTATGGGGCCATCTTAAAAGTACAGTGTATACAAACAGACCAGATAATTTGGAAAATGTAAAAATTCGTATCCGCGAGCATATACGAGCAATATCACCTGCTACAGTTCAAAATGCAGTTCGAAGATTGTCTTATCGTACTGCCCACTGTCAGGCAGTGAATGGCGAACAGTTTGAACATTTGCTTTCTTAAATTGATGTTAAATATGATTTGAAACTAGTTTACTAATTTGTGGACCTGCTATTGTCGTTTGTTTATCTTGCAATAAGTGTACCTGATGAAAAATGTTGCCAGTGACAAAAATAAATGTTTATCGTAATTTTTCTTGAAATTTTAATTATGCAACTGTATGATATTTTTACATGGCTGTATAGAGAATAAAAAGCACTAACGGGTCATGCCATAAAAAGTATAGGTTGCCATTTAAAAAAAATGTCGATGACGCCATAGCTAAAACATATAACAATTTAAAAAAATGAAAAACGCCAAATTGTGGCAAAAAACGTGATGGGAAACTTTTGTTAGAACTTTTGTTTCGTAAAATTATTATTTAAGGCTGTAGCAAAGATGTTCCTTCCTTTTTATTCACCCTGTATATGAGATAAACAGTTTTTAATTGAATTGTTAAATTAATGGAATTCAAATTTTGGCGCCTCCACCAAAAATATCAAAAAAATTATTTGACTATTTTTGTACAAGCACAATTATTTACGTACCCAATTTTTATTGGATACAAATATTTTATTATCTTCACTATCTAAACATAGATAAAAGTCGTTTGCCACTACCACAAAATTAGATTAAATATAAATTTAAAAAAAAATTAATTTTTGAACTTAATGAAATTTAAACTGCTACGTATCCACCAAAAATGCCCAAACATTATTTTAATATTATAACCATAAATAATATCGTAAATTTTGTTATTACGTTTAGATGCGTTAATAGCTCTATAATCCAAATAAAGATAAAGGTTAGTCTACACTGCATACATAACTGAAATTTGATCACCAAAAATATCACAAAAATTATTTTAATATTTCTGTACAAGAACAGATCGTTTAATACCTATTGTTTTAGATTAAAATTATTATGTACTACTTAATAAGATTTTCACAATCTGAAATTTTCACTGCGACGCCTCCACCAAATATCACATATTATTTTATGATTTCTATAGAAACACCAACATTTTTGTAGTTTAACATTTTTATGATCCAAATAGGGTTAGTCTCTACTACATAGATAATTGAAATTTAGTCTGTGAGAACGTATTAAACTGAATGAAATTATCATTCCGCCGCCTCCACCAAATATGTCACTGAAAATCCATTTAAAAATTGTATACAAACGCTGACATATTTGTACCTAATTTTTATTACGTACAAAATTTCTTAATACCTTTAGGTATAAATAATAATAAATAATAGCCTCCACTGCATAGTCAGCTAAAATTTTGATATAATTTGGACGCTTTTACCAAAATTATCAAAAACTCATTTCAATATTTCTCGACGTGCACAAAATGTTTTAAATTTTAACGAAATTATCACCGCAGCACCTTCACAAAAAATGTCACAAACATTATTAGTTATTACAAACATTTCTATCCAAGCACAATAACTTTAGTAGCCAATTCTTATTGGATACAAATTCCCCCTAATACCTCTTTAACCCGTATATGGCCAAAGGTTAATCTCCATTCCGTAAATCAATAAAATTGGTCAGATTGAAGCAATTTAGTAAGTCTGACAGTATTATTAACTGAAAACATGGCTGAGATAGGATCGGAAACATATACAATTTATTGTGATTGAACGGGAAACCCCCTCTTATTAACTACGCACCAACTGGAGCGCGGAGGTATAATTTAAGGCCTGCAAAGACAAATAGGACTGAAAAGACCGAGGATGAGAGGAAAACCCATTAGGCAATGTACTGTAAATGAGCGTAGGTTATGTGAAAACTTATCTTGTGCAATGTACACATTCCATTATTACGATTTTGGCTTATCTGAGGAAGCTGTTTTACAAGGAATTATAGGATTTTGTTGTGTCTGACTGCAAGGATTAAGGTGCCCTAAATGCAACCCTCGTAAAAAATTAAATGAAAATCCCAACTAAGGGTTAAGCGTACAATACCGTTTATCACCACGAAATTATGGTAATAATAAAAAGTTATTGCGGTAGCAATCAAAGTTTTCTTGTTTGTTACCACAGTGAAAATAAAAAAACGGGACGATAACGTCAACGATACTTGATTGCGCCCTTATGACAATTTTAAAATGAGTTTCTTAATTTTCAGCTCGAAGACCAAATCCACAATATTCTGCCCCGAATACCTTTGCCCTTACAGGAAGCAGCAGTGCGCTTATTGAGCAAAGACACGAGGCAACGGCCCACGGCGCAATTACTATCTCTAATAAAATACTTCAGGTATGTGCCTTTAAACCAATAAGTCGGAAAAAATTTAATATAACACTGTAAATGGCGAATTGGACGGTACCCTTTTATTAAACTTGCCGCAATATTTGTGGAGGAAGTTTGCGTTGCACAAAAGTGGAACTCATATAAAAGGTTTGTAATAAAGTTAATTCTAATTTACTGGAACGCTGAACATGCTAGAGATCCTGTTATTAGTAACTTTATAAATTTAAACTGCATTAATTATAAATTACGAACTGTGCATCATTTCTAAGCTAATTAGACTAAAACTAACTTTTGAAAGTCCAATTAAAACATTTTTTTATTCAAAGCGAGTCTGATAAAAGATTTAAACTTGTAAAATATGACAGAAATTGGAAGTGAAAATGATTTAAATATCTAGGACGTAAATAGGTTGCAAGGAGCGGAAACGGACGCAATAACGGAAACAATATTCCAGCCAGTAATTGTTCCATACTATTGGAGTTAAGCAAATCCGCTTATGGCGGTTGCAATCAAATTCAACTCAAGTTTTAATTTAATTATTAACATTTCAATAAAGCTTTAGTTTGGAAATTTCAGGTAACTGGACAGTCTGGTATTTCAGGACATTGAGTAGATAATAAAATCCCACGTAAAATTATATATATAGTGTATTAAACTCTTATAAAAATGTAATGAAAATTATAAATAGATTATTTCATGCAGAATTCAGTGGTACTAATTTTATAAAAGCTGTCGGGAAACCGTCCGCCGGGAGACCCTCCTCGCGTATATTGGAATGTTTGAAAATTTTCAATATATTGTGAAAATTTTATGAAAATTTAAACATTTTTTAAAATTCTCGAATAATTGCAAATATACGAATGTTTTATAAAAAATTAACCACATTGCTTTTTTTTATTTCGGAATTGTTTGATGTTGATTGCGACTATAAAACTTTTTTTTAAATATAAAACTCTTGAAAATTTTTTTAAATTTCAAAACTTCAAAATTTTACAATTCTGTAAATTTTTAAAAATTCTTGAAAATTTTGAAAATTTGAAGATTTCAAGAAATTGTGAAAATATAAAATATTTTGGGTTTTAAAATTTTAAAAAACAAATTTTAAAATTTCAAAAAACGGAGGAAGTCGTAATAATTTTTAAATGTGAAAGTTTTTAGAACTTTTAAAAAATTCTTGAAAAATTTTGAAATTTTCAAAATTGCAGGAAATTAATAATAAGCAAAATTTTATGAAATTTTAATTACTTTTAAAAAGCTTACAAATTTTTTAAACTGTGAACATTATGCAATTTTTTGAGATTTTAACATTTGTATCTATTTTTCGTACACCCTGTATATTACGTATATACGTTATGTAATAAACTGCAGTAATTAATATTGAACAAGCTTTGTTAAAAGTCTCCCATTTGATTATAATTTCGAAAAGCTCGGATTTTCAGACAAACCAATTTTAAAAACTGTAGAAAAGTTCTGAAGCTTTCAACATTTCTCTTCACTTTTATGAAATATGTGGAGCTCATTCTTTTCTATTTGTTTGATATATAATAACTGCAGTAAGCTTTTAATACAATCGAAAGCTCTCAGTTTCTTCTTGAAGGTTTTTAGCTATGTATTTTAAAAACTGAAAAAAATGTAACCTACTCCAGTCCCTCCTAAAAGCTTCTGGAAACATGTTAGAAACTTCAGTGAAGTTACAAGTTACACTACACTGTACAATTGTTTTAAATAAAAGCTTTTGGTTTTGAGTTCTAATTTAATATTTTGTGCTTTTTTAAGCTTCTTTCAAAATAGAGGCAAACATCTACACTAATTAAGTAACTTCAAAAGCTCCCAACACATCGTAAATATATTCCATTTATTATTAAAAACTACTTTAAAGCTTTTAGTGCGTCTTCTAAGTTAATGACTTTTTAGCAACTACAAAGCTTATTTAACTAATTTAGTGTCTGCAGTGGCCTTTTCAGCCCTGTTAACTTTTTACTGCTATTTAAGGTAGAGAGTTATTTGACAAAACCTTAATATTTATTTCTTATATCGTTTTTACTTTCCTATACTGAACTATGCTTTCACGAATAATTTTGATGTATGATTTTGACGGAAATACATTGGTTTGGACCTCCAGGAACCCAAAAAAGGGGGGAATTTGAAACATACCTGCCTGTGGCTGGATATGTGTGGCTCATACCTCCTGAACGTATCGACCGCTTTTAATCAGCTTTCAATAAGGCATGCGTGCAAGTTACTAGAGTACGACGCCACTAACCGAGCCGGTACAGTGACAGCACTGGCACTTACAAGTCACTGTTTTTGCGCAAGACGTTCATACAAACAAACTTTTGAAATATGATAACACAATATTTCTAAAGTATAGCAAAGTTTAAACGAAGTCTTCGCTCGTTTTACTTTCCTATACCTCCAGTATGGAAATGTGACAATCGTTAAAATTTGTAGTTCTAATATTTCAACGGAACTGCATGTTTTAGCCCTACGGGCACCTCAAAAAGTGGGTTTTAAAAAATGTCTGTCTGTATGTATGTATAGGTGTGTGTAAAGTTCGAAATCCCCGAAGATACCGGACTGATCTCAATAAAATTTGTAATCGCCAAGTACAACTAAAATTCGCCGGATCAAAAAGCTTTTTTAACTAATCCGGAATCGAAAATGAATTTACTTTTGGTATTTTTTGTCAAAATAACGTTTTTTAGAAATATGAGCGTGAGTATGATAGAGGACAACCCGAAAGCATTTTCCGAACACTAGCTTTAAAATGGCGTACACAACAATTTTCTGAAAATTTTGTTTTTAACGCCTATTTACCTAAAAACGAGTTGTCAGATCGGCATAAACGTTTGAAAAGTTTGAAAATGTTTCACATTGCTGAAAAACTTCTTGAAACTTGAAGCTCAAAGTTCAGCTACAATATGATAAATATTTAACTATTAAAAAATGAATAGATTATTAATAAAATAAAACTCTTGGTAATTGTTTCACAATTTGTTGGTATTTATTTTGTCGACTTAAGTTTCAACCTTCACGGTCATCGTCAGGAGTTTACAATATGGTGGGTGTCCAAATTCGCTAAATGCTCTAGAACGCAAATATGAATAATAATGAATATAAAATTGAAAACTTGGCTGTTACATGCATGAATATTAAAGCAGGAGAGGGGGGGGCTAATCCTCCTTCTATTGGCTAAACAATTTTTTTATTGGCGACGTCTATTTATTTTCAAACAATCTTTTTAGGAAAAATGAAGTAAAGTTGTTCTTTGAAAAAAAAACAGTAATTATTTAAGTATGGAAAAGTCCAGGCGAATTGCAGCACCAATTTTTTAAGTGTATATTGTTAATTTTTCTAGTGCTTCTTCAGTGGCGTTTTTAAGGCAGGAAAAGTTGCCTTAAATTATGTATTTTAAAGTTTTCTTGGGACGATTCTAAATCCCCAGCCCTGATATGTTCCCATGTATTGCTTACATTAAAAACGCTTACTACGCTACTGTACTATTTACACATTTTAATACTTTCTGAATCCTTTTATAGCATGTTTTCCATATTTTTGAATTTTGTATAGCCCTTCTATTTGTTTGAATAGTTGTAGTTTTATTGCAACAAATTAAGAATATTAAGATGTGTCAATATTACAATTTACTTTTAGCTTAAATGGCGTCATCATTTACGGATTAGACCCAGCATAATCAGGTAAGAACCGACTAAATTAAATTCGGGATGCGGAGGTATTTAAACCCCTCTGAGTCACTGCAGTAGAATGGCGGAATTCTGGTTGGTTGCCACCGTTGGGCGAAGACGAAACCGATGAAGCACGATCGTGAGATCGATGATGCTTAGTTCTTAGAAGATAAACTATTCCAAGCTTTACCAAAACCATCCACTATGTTTATGTTGTTAGATTGTTCCTCAGTTTCAGTTGCTTCACGTATGATACGATGGAAGCAATGAGGTTCTCTGGCGAGTACTCGAGCGTTTTCAAAGACCATCTTATGACCAGTTAAACCAGTATGTTCGGTACCCGCAGATTTGAGATGCACCTGCGTTTGCAATCACCTTTGTGCTCTCACAATCTTAATTCAATGAAACAACCAGTTTGTCCGATGTATTTTCTACCACAAGAGCAAGAGGTGTTGTAGATCCCGGCTAATTTTAAGCTTGATATTTGATCCTTTGCGGATCTGAAACTGTTTCCCAAAGTTTCATTAGTCCTAAAGAATGTCTTTATGCTGTACCCGCTAAGAACATGCCCTATCTTATCAGTAGTGCCTTTACTATAATGTAAAAAAGCTAATTCCGGAGGTGCCACACAAGAAGACACACACAGGCAGGTATTTAAATAAACCTCGCATTACCACCAGATGAAGAAAGCCAATGTGCTAAAAACTCTAACAAGCAGAGCAGTCGGTTATATACGGTTATATAACCACAAAAATTCACAGAGCAATCCGCAATGCGGAACAGCCCAAGGCTAAGGTGAAATTACCACCTCCGGAAGGCTTAGCTTTTTTACCTTACTGTAAAGGCATTACTAATAAGATAGAGCATGTTGTTAAAAGGTATAGCATAAAGACAGTCTTTGGATTAATAAAACTCTGAAAAACTTTTTCAGATCCGCAAAGGATCAAATATCAAGCTTAAAATCAGCCGGGATCTACAACATCCCTTGCTCTTGTGGTTCAAACTACATCGGACAAACTGGTCGTTCCAGATGGCGAGAACACAGACGCATCACATAATCTGCGGTGGCTGAATATATCGGTTTAATTAAGCATAAGATAGACTTTGAGAATGTTCGACTATTCGCCAGAGTACCTCATTACTTCCCTCGTATCATACGTCACGCAATTTAAATTGAGAAACAACATAACAACATAAACAGAAACGATAGTTGTAGACTCAGTATAGCTTGTACTTCAGTAATTTATCCTCTAACGACTCGTAAGCATCATCGTATCACGCTCCACCGGATCCGTCTCCGCCCAACGGTGACAGCCAACCAGAACTTTGCCATTCTGCTCAACTGGCTCAAAGGTGTTTAAATACCTCCGCATCCCGGATTTGAATTCAGTGCTTTAATCACTCTGAATGTCCACCCTAAAGTTCAAATAATCTAATCACACGGCCCTGTCTACGCAAGCAAGGCCTACGAACAACTATGGCTCAAACTTTTAGAGCAAATGCTTGTAAAGGCAATCTAAACCGAAAGTAAATTGTAGTATTGATAGTTCGAGAAACTGCGACAGCCCCAAAGAAAATAATATTAAGATGCTCATTTGAGCGAAGTGCTCACTAAAACTATTATGAACTAAAATACTGAATAAAATAAAATTTGCAATTTTTGTAAACATAAGTTGTAACATATGGTTAAAAAATATCATGACTTATTCGCTGTTTCTTTCAAAGATATATTTGTTCCAGCGATCCAGCGGTACATGCTCTACAATTTCTCGATGTCATCAATATGAAAGATCCCACCCAGAAGGCGCATTTCTATCGCAATACTTTAAAAGAAGCACTGCCTTACATCCCAAAGGTAAGAGTGTGCATTTTTGTTGCAAAAGAGAACGCGAGAACGAAATCCTGCGATAATCCCCAACGGCTAGTTAAATTGTACAACAGTTTTTGTTCGCTTTCGCGGTTACACCTGGTAATTAATTGAATTGAACCTTTCTCTATAAAAAAAAAACTCCCAACTGGCGTTCAACAAAACCACAGAACTTTTAACTTAGAACATTTTCCTTTGTGGTTTGCTTGTTTATCTGTTGCGTTCCACACTAATTGGATTTTTTAAGACAAAAGGCGCTTATATAAAACATTCTAAACTTTTCCAACTCGTTCTGGTCAAACAATTTTAAATTTGCTATTTTGCATTTTAATGAGGACCTTTGATAAAGACATCGAACAGCTTTAGTTTTTTACCTTCCCATTTACTTCCAGTTAGAGGTTCTCGAAAATTGTATGTTTGTGTATGCGCATAATCAGTGGCGTAACTATGGGCCCACAATCGCGTGTAGACTCGAGTATTCTATGGCGTTTTGGAGCCCTAAACTTCCTCGCCATTTTCTTTTATTCATAATTTTCTTGAAAGCGGCCCAACAATATCAATGTGGGGGAGGGAGAACAAATTCTTGTTACGCCACTGCGTATAGCGATCTTAAATCTGATGACTACTGGGACCGATTTTAGTAAAATTTAGTATTTTCAAATACAACGTAAAATTCTCGAGAAAACAAGTTTTTCTGAAACCGAAAATGGAAGTTCAACATGTGTTCTTGGTTTATTCGCATATACAGAGTGAGTCTACAATGTCATGTAATATTTTAGATAGTTGGGTAGAGCTTTTTGCACTCCATAAATTTTATTAACCAATGTTTATTCATAGAAGCAACACTTTTCGAGAAAATTAGATGTAATGGAAAAAATCTTAGGCCACATTGACATTTATTTTTGCAAGAAACTAAAACAATTTTCCAATTCATGTCAGAAATTAGTTTTTTTTTAAGAAATAATTTTCCAAATTTGTTGCAAAATACCTTTGGCAATCAATCATACGTAGATTATGGTTGCAGCACAAAAGAGTAAAAAAAAATAACAAATTTCGAGTTACAAATTTTAGCGCAATTGCAAAAAA
This sequence comes from Ctenicera cuprea, assembly GCA_958336395.1. Taxonomy (NCBI): domain Eukaryota; kingdom Metazoa; phylum Arthropoda; class Insecta; order Coleoptera; family Elateridae; genus Ctenicera; species Ctenicera cuprea. The sequence goes on along the minus strand of OY284492.1, from coordinate 5,544,167 downwards.
TATCTTGTATAACCCAATTAAACTTTATCTAAAGTACCGTTCGGTTTGGGCGACGCCGTTTGAAAACCTGAACTTTTGGGCGGCCGCCCGTATGCTTTTCGAATTTCTAAAAAGTAATTGGAGCAGATATAAAATATTAAAAATGTATTTACCAAGTTTAATGAATATTAAATTAAAGAAGCTGTCGCCCAAACGGCAGCGCCCAAACAGCGGTGCCAAGTATGGCAAAAAAGTACTTAATTCGTTCATATTTTTCTACTGAGAGGTCACCTGGCGGTTTGCTACCAATTTAGCCGAATTTCGCAATTTTTGCGTGGTTGTAGCTTTGCTACTTCATACCTCGCCGTACATCATATAGATGTCCCTAGAGACATCTATCGCTGTTATTTTTATTGTTGGCATGTGTTTTTAGTGCTTGCATTTTCAAATAGAAACTATACCTGATTGAGGAGTCCTAATAAGAACGAAATATGTTTTGGGTTGTTCCTATTTGTAACTGTTCACATCATTTTCTTTAGTATCTTTATTTATTACGATACTGTTTGTATTTTTCTACCCAGATGCCACCTGACGGTTTGATACCGGCTTTTCCCCACCATTTTTGCGTGGATTATAGCTTTGCTATTTCATTTCTCGCCGTACCTTATATAGATGTCTCTAGGCACATATAATCACTAGTTATATTATTTGTAACTATATAATATTCAAAATACGTGCCTCCCCTCCCCCGTTTACTAGCTGACGAATTTTATTTTATGATCTCTTTTGTTGTTTAAATCTAAAATCTTTATCTACAAAAATAAAAACGATTTTTATATTTTATTTCGTAACTTATATTCGTACAAATCTGTAACTGTGGAGGAAACTACATAAAGTATTAAAATATCTCACCCATTTTCTCATAACTTACGCGGATTAGTTAAAAAAAATTTTAAAAACTCGGGCGATTCATTCATTTTGATTAAGGAAACGTTTTAACATTCTCTTAATAATTATCTTGTAATAATATTTCCATTAAATTTTTTAAACCATCCTGTATATAATATCACATTTTTCGTTACAATTTTTTTACAGCAAATACAAAATTGTCTTGACTAATTAAATTTTGCATTTTTTAATTATTAATTTTTTTAATTCCTTACATTTTATATATGTCAAACTAGGATTTAGGAAGGAAATTCCATTTAAAAGTTTAAAACGTTTCAGCCTTTGTCAGACGCCCCAGATGCGAAAACGGAAATTGTGTTACGAAAACAAGCACCTCCTGCTTCCCAGTTTTAATTTTCACTGCAGTAGTTTCTTCACTTTTGTATATGCAATTAAACTTTACATATTATTCGCTAAAGTACTTTTTTAATTCACCAATATAAAGTCCCCAATTTTCATCGAAACATTACCACAAAAATTGAATTTAAAAATACGAAAAATGGATGGCTGAATTCAGAAAAATGCGCTTTAGTCGATCGTTTCGAATAATATCAGATTTATAACAATTCCGCCGTAAGATAAAAGTATCTCAGCAGATGAACCGGCTCTATCGTACAGCTTTTGCCATTTCCTAAAATCCCCCAGAACGTTCGTTCCAAAGGGGATTTACCACATAACCAAAAACAAGCAATACAACTTTTTTTCTTCAAAAAATGCGTAAATCTCGTAACAAATAATAATGAATTGCTGCTACGTTTGCTAACATTTACATAATATTACAACAATATTTATATCTTCTTTCATCAGTTCTTCCTCGTTGTGACATTTAATAATGATTTCATTTTACAACAACATCTGTTACGCTTTAACGCAATTTCAGATCATGTAATCGTCTAAAATAAATTCGTTTCAGTTAAAAGTGCCATTTGTTGTACTTTTGTAGATAAACGTAGCGTAAAGGTATGCGAGCTTTCCTTTCTCTGGAAAAGCCAATAGCACCGTTTGAAGTGAAATCTCTTAATTCCCCTTTCCTTGCTAAATCCTTGAGATTGTAGTCCGCTTTCTTATACGGCGCGCCTTTTGCCCACAGATTCAGATTCATTCAAGTATACATAGATGTTTTTCTACAAGTAATAATGCGAGGTCGCGCCTACGATTTTTTCCTTTGTGCCACCTTCCACATAGAAATGTTATTCGAGAAAAAAGTGAGTGGAAATGCTGCGACTCGTGAAAGCCATTTTTAAAGCTCAAAGAAAAGAAAAATGACAAAAAGGCAATTTGTTTATATCAAACTTTTGTAACATTCCATTGAAACTTATATAATTTTATTTTTCCTTAGTCGATATTTCCAAGTCCTTTGGGAAGACATAGAAATGTCCGTAATCATGGCAACCCTTCCCTGTTAAATCAGAAACCTGTTCAAAGCTACAGAAAAATGTTTCTCCATTCTAATGTAATCTGTTTAGCTTTAAAGATGGTTGCAGATAAAAACCTTAAAATTATTCACTTTAGATTTTACTTGGTTCAAAATGAAAATTAAGTAGTCTTCTAAATATCCAACATCTACTTCTTATTATACTCACCAATAGCTTTAGCTGGAAAGAGTTACAAAATATGCATTCTGGTAAACAAGACACCTCAGCTACACTATCTACTGATTCGATATTATTTTTAATTCCACAAGCATGTTTTATTTTTGTTAAAAGTACAATTAATGTTGTTGATGGGGAGGAATCTTACAGATGAATAAATAAATAATCAGGTTTTATATACGACTTAACTGCTAAGATTATACCGCGTCTGTTTAACAGTCCGAGCAACTTCAAACCAATTCTGACTATTGGCAGTATTGAACCAAAGACCCAACGCTTACTAGGTCTTTGGGGCTTTACCGCAAGTCTGATAAAATTCCAAATTATCCAAAGAAATTTAGTTTTCCAAACATTATTATTCTAGAAATTGTGGTATCAGCACGTCTGGCCAAGCTTGCAGCAAGAAATGAGAACACAAGAAGTATTGGCAGCCGTACTACAGCCAATTCTATATTTAATTCAAGAATCTACAATAGAGGAATACGAGTCCATTATTCTTCCGTCCTTTAGGTAAGCATTTCCCCTGTTCAATTTATCACTCTCTAAGAAAGCACTCTGTATTCCTTTCTATGCTTCGAGGAATACGAATTGGCATGTAACCATATGTAACATCGATTGAGGATATTTTATAGCAGAAGTAAATAAACCAGCGTTGACATGACAACATTATTCAGCTCCAGCAAAAAGGAAATTGCATACATTTTTGTGTCCGCTTCAGATGTGTCTGGGTTTGATTCAAACTTTTTTCGTAACCTTTCTTCTTTTTCTTTTAGTTTAAATGTTTCCCAAACGTTTGTTTCAGAAATGTGTTTTCAACTCCAAAGTCAATCCAAGCGACAGTAACGTTACTAGAAAATCTGCACGTGATTTTAGAAAAAACGCCCCGCGATGATATTCGCACCGAAGTTTTACCGATGTTGTACAACGCCTTCGAAAGCACCACGATACAAGTTCAGGTGAGAAACGTGGGAATGTAATAGCATGATAAGACTTGAAATTAATTTCGTATTCCGGCTTATTTTAGCAGTGCCCTGTTCAATTAATGTTTTATTAAACATTGAGGAAAGCTCGAAAACTGTTTGTTTTTATTAATCATGAAATTTCATCTTTATTCATTATTTCCCTTCATAAATAAATTAACTACACACAAGTTTGCTTCATTTAATTTGAAATCAAACATACACACTTAATAATCAAATACACAGAACTAAAAGTTTCCAGAATATAACTTTAATTATATGGTTATACCAATGATCCCTTTGATGTAAACTTTTAGAGAACATGTCATCATAAAACTTGAACTAATTAAACTTATATTGTGCAAACCCTGTTTGAAGTTAATTTAATGTTAACTCTTTCTTTATAGAGCGCGGCGTTAATAGCAGCGACAAACGTTTCCGAATACCTTGATGAAATGTCTGTTCGACGAATGGTTCTTCCAAAAACAAAGATGGTGTACGAGAAAAACCAAGGTGATTTGAAGATCGTCTCCAATGTACTTTCATGCGTGGAAAGAACATTAGATCGTTTAGATAAAAGTCAAATAATTGATGAAGTCTTGCCGCTTTTGTACGATGTACGCTTGTCAGATCCACAAATCATACTCCGGGTTGTAAGTAAGTAAGATTGGTCAAAATCTTTTTTTTTGCCATTTCAAGTATGTTCTACGTCACCAGCAAATCCCAAGATAAATAATCAGTGCTTCAGTTAACCACTAGCGCCATCCAGTACTGTTTGCCAATTTTAATTCAATTAACGGCACTGGGTGTCGTTAACGTTTTGCTGCAAGGGAAATGAACAGCAAATACCAAACGATGGAGAAGGGGCAATGCTTGATCATGTAACCATCCCTCTTGTTCCTCGTTTGTTGTCTATGCTCTATTCCAGTTACTATAAAATGTCTGCTAATACTAACTCATATTTACTGTTTTTTCACTCTTTTAGATATCTACAGGCTTATGCTCAGCGATAAAAAATACGGATTATCGATAAATCTAATGGCAACGAAGGTAATGCCATCGTTACTGCCACAAACGGTAAATCCCTCTTTAAATTTGGATCAGTTCACTATACTGCTTGAAGTTCTTCAAGAGATGCTAGACCAGATCGATAGAAATCAGCGTAACAAGTTGAAGTTGGATAATCTTTCATTACCAAGTCCCGAACGACACAGGCCATTAAGACACCAATATAGTTCTGATAATATGCATGTGCCACCGTTCAACATTCCGAATTTACGAATAGAGCAGCGAAAGACTTCGAGTGCGGAAGATATGGCGCGGAAGAACTCCACTGGTGCGCATTAATCTGTTATGAATGATTTTCGCGGAGTAACTCGGTTTTCCTCTTACAGGAGGTGTGCTGGGAGGTTGGTGGTTTGGAGCATCGCCGTCTTCCCCAGACAGCAATTTCTTGCGTGTAGTGAACGCGTTCCCCAACAGACGTCTTTCCGATAATACACTCATGACACCAAAAATCCGCATCGCTCCTTCGTGCGCTTCTTCTCCAGGCGGCACACCAGGAGGAGGATTGCCCATTCGGCGCCATTCTAGTATTGGACCCCAGGAGCGGAGAGGTTCTACAGTAAACCTCTCTCCTCCAACGGTAATAATACATTCAGACTAAATCGCATTCGTACAGATTATATATCTGAGGAAGTTTGATGCTAAGTTAAAAATTTGCAATTCAAAATTTTTCTCTTCTCACTACATTTCGACTCTTTAGAAGAGTTCAGTATTAGCAATTCAAAATATATGGCAATAATATAACTCAATGCTGAGATGGCGATTGTTCGCACAGGGCGCGATAGGCTACAGCTCCGTGTCCCGAGGGGGCTCGAGCCTGTCTGTGCCGTCTACATATGTAAGTGCAGAGGTGTGTGTCGCGTGAGTTTTTCTGTTACAGCGCGAAGAATAATATGTGCACCCGTGGCGCAGCCCATCCGCGGGTTGCCCCACGGCCCCCTGCACGACATCACATACTCATCCATATCACTTTGTTAATTGTGTTTTCATTCTCATTTGTGCCGTCCGACCGCTTGGAACTTGCGATATGTTGATTGCGCTCTGTCTCTATTCAGCTTGCACGGAGCATGATAGTGAGTATTTGTTTTGGTGTACAACTGGTAGCGATTTTATGATTTTGTTTTTACGTTGAGTAGTATTCCAATGATACACGACGTTGAACACTGTATTATTAGACGTTGTAAATTATTTTATTGTTTTTTTGTAAGCTTTGCTAATAACGATGATCAGAGTAAAGAGAACGCTAAAGTAGGTCCACCACCATCATGCATTTCACCACTCTGTCACTACACTGTGTTGTGCACAATTTGGAGTGAATGCACCGCACTGTACACGCTTGTTTACAGGGAGGTTCGATGCCCAACACCAGTAGCAGCGTACCCTACCTTCTCAGTAGTAGTATGCAGAGCATCCGATCTCGCAGGCCTTCGGCCGTGTTTGGCGGCTCGCAAGGATCGGGGCTGCTGCAACAATTGGGCTCCGGCATGGTAAGACTCACCTCTTCACACCATCAGGCCAACGGCAGAACGTTGTCTAGTAGCACAGTTAGGAAATGCCCTTCCCTGAACATAACATTTAGCTGAATGTACGTACGTATGGAACGTAGGTAAAATACACTCACACTCCTGCTTTTCCCACACTCATTTTACCTCTGTCGTGCATAATATCACTCACCTGCGGGGGCTGTTCCGTAGTTTTGTCGATAGTATAAAACAGCCTCCGCATAATTGTTTTTTGATGTTCCAGTACAACCTATTTTCCGGCCGCCAATAAGCATCACGACGCTGATGATTTGAGCTCATGCGTTTCTCTTGATTTACCTATATTTAATTTTATGGATGATAAGTCAATGAAGATCAGAAGTGGCAATCCGAGCGACAATCACAGGCGACAGCACAAATGCCAGACCCTGCTATTAACTGTTCTGTGTGTGTTCATACAAGTGTTTATCCTAATTCATCGTCTGATAACACCAAACAAAAACTTCTTCCTAGTCCTAAGACGAAGAGACTATCAGGCGATGTCAACCGCTCTCTGCACGGTGATCCATCTATGAAAGTTGTAAAACCATCATTCAATCACACAACCCTACAAAAAATATGTGCCCTAATCGACCTTCAGATATACTACCCCTCGACAATCGTCTAAGTATTATACAATTTGGTATCGGTATTTTACATAAACATGTGTCTAATTACGTATAATGCATGCAGCCAATCTAATATATGTCAATATATAACCCCGATGTGAATTTCGACACAAGTATCACACAGCCACTGCTGCAACTAGCGATCTTTTCCATTTGTGTCGTAAATTTTTAACAAAATACCGCAGGCTATATTATATGAGATGTTTTTAATCTACTGTGATTCCCTATCGGATAGCATGTTCTTTCTTTACGATGGTTGTGCCATTTGCTCAACGTGATCGCATAGATCGACTGGCTTTTCTTAATTAGACCATCGTTGGTGCTGTCCATTGATTCTAAATATTCGGTATTTATAATAAACCTATTTTTTTAAATAAAATTTCATTATATAAAAACAAGTTGATTATAACATATTGTCCGTATGAGGCATTTAATATATTTCAAGTTTGTTCTTCCATAACTAGTAATTGATAAATCAGGAAAATTTAAATGCACGGTCCTCGGCGGCTTATATTGTTGCTACTAAGTTGTGTTTTTGGATCAAGACAGCGCTAACTGAATTTATACCATGTTCGTCTTGTCATCGGGTAAATAATACGTCAGAGTATTATTTACGCTGAGGTACGGCATACAATAAATAGAAAATGGTTGTTCTATGCACAATTTACGTCTTTACTATGTGTATATAGAAAATCGTAAAACTTTCGATTTCATAACTTAAATATTACATGTTCGATAAACGACAATCTCAACATTGCACTTCACATTCGTTTTACTATAAAATGTCAATACTGTTTATTGTAATATAAGACTATATTCATATCAAATTTAAAATTTTATCTATATATAACTTAAGATCTGTAAATTGTATAATTTTTTATCTCCTTCAGTGTAAATAGACAACTTAGCAGTATGTGTAAGTTTGCTATGGTGGTAGTGAGAATTTTTTCCGAATAAAGATGGAAGTACAAATAAAGAACTGTAAAATGAGAACGCTTTAATAAAATACAGAAAACGTAAATAAAGAGAATATTTGGGTAAACGAGAAATTATTTTTAAAACGTAGTAGAATTAGGATAGTTACTATTACGACTTATACATGTAAAATATATCGATTTTAATATAAGTAACAAAAATATTTTTCTATCGCCAAGACTTCGTTATCTTGACCCATAAAACCATCAGTATACTACTTATTACAAATTTTTAGACAAATGCAATTATATAACCTTAGTAAAGCAGTTTCTTAAGACTGATATACCTAGTATTTATTCTACTATTCTACCATACACTTCTTGTCATTGCTTCTGTTTGTGTTCAATGTTGTTCAGAATATATTGTTGTGAACCATTACCTTCGGTGTTCTTTAAATAATAACCAGCATTTTATTTTAAAAATCCTAATGTTAATCACCTCCTTGATGTTTACATCATCCATACAAATCATTGTTGAAATACTCATGCTTGATCAACCTTACAAGAAAACGAAATTGATAAAAGGTCAGTTTTAATCCACTTCGGCATCGACTGTTTTTAAAGATGTTGATCATGTTGCGTTAGTTGCACGTGAAAAATCATCTGGCATCAAAACAACATTCCTTAGCAACTAACACAAGGTGATTTAAACCACCTTAATTCTTGTAAGGTTACATACTTAAACAATGATCAATCAGAATTAACACTAGATGTATTATCAATTCTTTTGTGTAACGTTTTGCAAACTTTATTGATTTAATACCATAAAAATACATTAACCATTTATTATTTAATTACTTATAACGTATTGTAATCACGAAGAACAGTTTCCACTTTTTCAAACGCTTCAGTGAAATATTGTTCATCAACATCAAATTTTTTATAATGGTGCATATAAGCCCCACTTGTAAATAACGTCCAAGCATCCTCCACAATGGGATCAATAACACAGCAAACCGAATTATTATTAGTAGACAAAATCAAAAATCTGTTCAAATCCTTTAAGGCCCTGGACTGATGGTAATGTGTTAATCTACCTTCCAATGGTAACCAAGGGACGGAGAACAAAATATCAACAAGCGGTTTTATATCTTCCTCTGTTGGTGTTGAAGTTCCTCTGCTAATAAGCACATTTCCCACACATTTAAGCTTTCTGCTAAGTTCTGTGGTTGGCTTTACATCGTAAACCCCGCAATTAGATTTAAGCGCAGTTCTAATTCTGTTTACAAGAGCCGCCCACGTAGCTAAAACTTCGTATTTCAAATGCTCCTTGCAAATATGTGGGGCGCTCTTCACTTGGATGAACTTGTAGCTCGGGTGCGTCGCCAAGTTTGCTACTAACCGAGAAATCGAGACGTTGCCTACAGGTTGTAACACTGCAGCCAACTGTTGCGCGATTATCGAATTAATGTCACGAAACGTCACGTTTGTCAGGGATAGACTTCTGGTACACATTCCGTGCATTGCGTCGTTTTCATATAGATATGTTGCATCTGTTATATCGTACAACTTAGCTAACGTTAACAAGCTATTGTAATTTTGTGTCACAACTTCTCCGCTTTTATAAGGCAACACGATACAATTCACCATTGTCTTATTAGGATATTCATCTCGTAACACTTCTATGGTTCTGCTTCCAACACCTGAGCCAGTTCCACCAGCCGAACTGAACAAACTGAGGATGCTGGAAACGAAATCGCATCTCTCCATCTCCCATCTGACACTATCGATGATATCGTTCATCAACAATTGACTCTTGGAGGAATATCCGAACGCCCAATTATTTGCAGCTCCGCCATGTGATTTCGCCACGATATTCTTAAACTTATACGGCACATTATTGTTCGCGACAGAGGCCACCTTTTCTTCAGTGTCTATCAAAATCGATCTTGCTTCCCATTGTCCAGATTTATTAACATGGAACCACTTATTGGCCGCATCGGTCACATATTCGCTGTTTGAACGTTTTGTGGCATTTACTTTACCCGTCTCACCTTTGATGTCGTTGTACAAGTCCGAAAATAAAGCCTGTCCAATTTGGTTTCCACACTGACCAAATTGTAATGTAACTATACTCATGTTTAGTTAAAACTTCCAAAATTCTTGATAATTCGTTTATTTTTTTTTTCAAAAAATTTGGTCATAATTCTTGAAGCAAGGCTTTCCTAAATAAAAATTAAAGAAAATATAATAAAAGCCATAATGGTAAATGAGTCTTACCTATTGTCCTGTTTTCCGCAAGACTTTGCTTGATTTCATACATTCTTCATTTTTACTACTGTGTGGCTTTCCTGAATTTATAAACACTGATATTAGTTTAAAAGTAGAAATGATATCAAGTTATACAAATTATGGGTTTAAGGTTCTTAATGACACTTTCTAAAAGAATGTTTCAAGTTGGGTTTTGTCAATAAACTGTCAGTTTATCACGAAAAGTTGCCAACGTGATATTTAAACAAACCAAGCTTTAGCTTCAAGATTTATCTAATAATTCTGTATGCACAATAAATGGTGTGGATGATATGATTACTGTTCATAATTAACCCTACCCAACCAAACGAAAATAAATTTTTCAAAAACAGGCTGATTTGAAGGACTGTACTAAATGTTTCCCCTTACACAGTTACGAAAAATGTGAAACCAACGCTGTAGTTTAACATATTTCAATGCAATGCAGGATAATCTGGCTTCGAGCTGGAGAAATCAACATAATGGTATGATGGAACGCCCATACCGCTCAGCTACAGCCGTTGAATCAAGAAGAAATGTATGGTGGTCAACATCATTTAGAGGCTCAACATCTTACGGAGCATTTAGAAGATCTTCTCATACAATTGATGGACTTTAAATAAATGGCTTTCGCTAACTCTCAAATTTGGTGGATATTTCGTGGAATCTTGTGACCTAACTGAACTTTTCAATAAAATAAAAAGGAGCTCCTATAAGTCTCCCCAGTTTGGGCATTTCAAAATACTATGTACCTTTAAACTTCATTATGAATTTTTCATCAAACGTAAAGAAATCCAATTCCAATTTTACAGAACAGCGAATCAAGTGCTGATTCAAGCACATAATGTTCCTATGAACCACATCAATACTTTCGATGTCTTTTTTCAATCTTTGTGTTGTAAAAGTTTCCCACACGCACGTTTGTATGGTCGTGTCTTATGTGATAATTTATTAAAAGTACATTCAAACTATGTAACTCTTGTTAAATATGTCTAATAAAAATTGTCCCTATATTACTGGATTCGTTATAAGGAGTCAATAAAAATATATATTTCGTCTATTGAAGAGACAAAGTTCAAACAATTAAGTAATTAAATTTAACAAGCTTAAATGAAGATCATCCAAAAAGAAGGAATTGGAATCTTGGCTATCTACGACAAGATCGCTCTGTTCGTATATTTGGGCGACATTTACGTCAATTTTGCTTTTCAACCTATCAAATACAGGATGTTAGACTCCTAATATAACTGAACGCATTAACATACACAAATGCAATTTTAGTGTGGTATTGTGAATCTTATTACCATAAGCATATTGTAGAAAATGAGTACCAAATACGAAAAGGTGAGTCTTTCAAGTACGGCACTGGATTAAAAGAAGGAAATTGTTACGGACTTTCCAATATGTAAATGTTAGCGCGACAAATATTTCTACTCTGTAGAAGATATAAGTACGGCTTAATTTCCAAACGGTCTACTTGCTGGTGCTAGTGATTAGCAATAGTACTACAAATAGGCCAATGATATATAAATATATAAAAAAGCCGCCATATTAGATCAAAATTACAAAAAAAATTTTTCGCAAATAGCTTGATAGCCGCTGCATCTACGAAAAAATGTCTGACAAAAGTTGAAGAGCACTAAATTTTCTATAAAAAAAGTTTTATAACATTTTTTCGTAAATGCAACCGTTATCGAAAAAAAAGCGTGGTCAACATATTTTCAACTGGTAATAATTTACTCTTTTCTAGTAATTTTATATTTCGAATGAAAATAATCAAACGTTGCAGAAAATCATTCGAATGATTTTACGATTTTATAATTTTCGGTTTTGTACATTTCGGAAGCGGGCGTTGCTCAACACAAAAATACATAATATGATGATACTAGGAGTAGTCAAGTTTTTTATACATACGAGTCGTAGGATCATAATGCCCACAAATCACTTTGTGATGATGCGAATGCGGAATGCACTAATGCAGGCAGAATTCATAGGATGCAAACGCATAAAGATAAAGACGGCGACCTGCGACAGGGAACAACGATATAGGAATATTTTGATTTAAACATTTTATTTTATTAAAAAATACTCCTAGAAATTAGCGTTGTTTTAAAGGAAACACCGGAAGTTTAATTTGTGTACGTGAATAGAACTATAAAGTCCGAGAACACATAAGCAATAGCGACTATACGACTAGCTGTTGGTGTTTGCCCCTGGTCTCATAATTAAAAAGAGAAATTGTTTTATAAAACGGAAAAATGTATCCACTTTCTTGGTTTATAGAAACGTTACTCAAAAAACAGGCCAGAATTAGCGATGAAATGTAAAGCAATTAAAAATCCGATTCAAAGCCAAAAATTTGCGCTGTTTTGTCGAGCGACCCAAGGAAAGACGATGAGAACGAGAACTACTTCATAAGAGCAGGCGAGAAACAAGCGAAGAGCATTTTTACTACTTTCTACCACTTGGCACAAACTATTAATCATACGATTATTAAAACCATTCCAATGACAATCATTCGATTATGAAAATCATTCGACTATGAAAATCATACAATTATACCCATCACTACTGATTTCTACGGCAGATAGAGTCACAGTAAAAGGTGTTTTTCCCTAGTAGGGTTAATCCGCATATATCGATGGCTGAGTTTGCCTGCAAACTGCTGAAAACCTGCTAGGTATAAATTTAGAAATCTCCTTCCCCTCCAGATTCTTTTTTCTACAACCTTTATAACATGGCTCATGGCAATTCCTTCGTGATGTGTCCTCGTGGGTACTATCCACCTTCATATCGTTGACCACACTTTTTCTCGAAAACAATTGCAAATATAAAAGCTGTTATAAACGCTTTTTTACAGACAATTTAGTGCTCTTCAACTTTTGTCTGAAATATTTTTTCGTAGGTGTGGGTGGAACCATAATCAAGTCATTCCTGAAAACCTGTTTTTGTGACCTTTTAACAGTCCCACATTTGACAATTTTAAAGCTGTAGTACGAGAAAATTTATACAAGGAAATGTCACGTCTATGTAATTTTCCTCATCCCATCTTCAAGAATAAAAAAAATATTCTCGAAAGAAAAAGGAAAATTTTGAGTGCGAATCAATATCAACGAATTTTCTCCAACTTGCCACTTTCTTTATTGCTTCCTAAACTAACTCTAACTAGCACAATTTTTTTATTAAACTCGTACAATCCGAAGAACCAACTAACCTTGATTTATTTTCTCGTATTTGAGTAGCCAAAACGTCAAAAGTACTGAATTATGTTCATCAGTTTAAGTACTAGAACTCTGTATAACTATTCTATAAAATTGAGAACATCGCATTTTTATAATGGTACAAATTCAAATTCAGTTCTCGTCAGATTAAATTTCCAAATTTAACGGTCACTAACGGTTTTTTTTTTCATTTCATTTGAAAACTCAATTCTTTCGACACGTGACGTTACTGAAACTCCACACAAACACAACTGAGTTTATAAACTTCACAAATAACTTAAATATAAGCTTTTATATACAAAAAGAAAGATAATAAGTCAGCCCCGTTACATTTACACAGCACAATAGCTTGCAGTGAAAGGAATGCCAGATTTAAACGCTTAAAACTGACTGGAGGTGCCATCTACCGGTCTCTAGCACAACTCTGCAATCTTATAGCGTATTCGACTATAACCAACTAAATTTCGGTTAAGCTACCAAACCAATAGATGAGTTTACACTGTAGGACTGTAGGTACTTGAGGCGTAATTTTGATTTTCAGTGATAAATCACAGATACTTGTTTAACAAGGACTTGTGTTAGTCTAATGCGGAAACTGTAACCACAATACTAAATATATTTTATAACAAATACAAATTGAACCAAAATCTGCGCTTCTTTATGGCGCAGCTTGATTTTCCCACCACCGTAAAAATAATAATCAGCAAATGCAACAATTGGTAAACATCAGTTACTACTATCCTTGGAATAAGTTGCTTCTGAGAAGCCATTCATTATAACAATTCACCTTTATTTCGCAATAACATATTCTAATCACGAAACGTGATGAAGCCACATTAATGGAAAACTCGTGTGATAAAAAATGGAAATCAAATTCGTCGAATTCTGATTACACCAAGAAGGATAACAAAGTGACCCTATATCCCGTAGTTTTAGCAGCAGCACCGGAAGTAACCCTTGAAACGGAAAGTGTGAATTCAGAATGCGAACAATGGACCGGAGACGTCGTCAAGAACAATTCGATTACGCCACAAACATCCACCATCAATGTAGAAAATTCAAGCGATGTTGTTATTGGCCCATTAACACAATTTCATGGACCGGTTACCATTTATCAAAATATCAATTCGGATATTCAACCATCCCAAGATAATCTTAACGTTGAATGCAAAGCGGAAGTGGTTCTTAATGGTTCAGGTATGTATAAATATTTTTTTTCTTATAATAGGACAAAAAAATGCAATCTTTCAAATTAAAAAAATCCAAAGAAAATGGTTTAAACCTCTTCCATATGGTAGCAAAAGCTGATTTTACCTCCGAAAATTGCCAACCGGAAGCAGTACAAAAATTATCTTCATTCAACCATAGGTAATGGATTCAAAAGAATTTATTCAGTTTTCTACAACAATGAGTTAAAGTTCAATGTTATTTTTTTCATTTATAAAAATCAAATCTCTTATGAGAATAAAAAATTGAAACCATCCAAAATAATTATTTGTTTTAATAATAACTATTATATAAACTCAGCTTTGGAATTACCAAATTCGTCATAGCTTGTCTCAAAATAAGACAACTGATATTTGTGTTTGTAAATACATAATCAATTGTACAAAAATTTCCTTAAAGATGTCTGTTAAGGATACTTTCCTACATTGTTTCAAAACAACGCAGATAAAATGTCAAAAAGTTTCCTCCTACTTATCAGCACCAATTTAATGGCACAGCACGAAATTGTTGACTTTTTATTATGCAAATTGCTCTGACGCGGAGTCATTTATAAATTAAACCCAACAAAATTAAACCTAAAATCTGATAGCACTTGTAAAACCGTTGACGAAATGTAAACTTTCAAAAATACATTCGAAGCAAATCCAAACCTCTTGTTTATACTTTTTATATCTTTAGTATAGCAATGCATTGCTATGGCAAAAATCAATTTAAAGATCGCTAAGAATTAAAATAATGGCGGAAATAGTCTTTTTTGTGTATTTCATTGGGAAAACAAATTTTGCAGACAGATTTGAAGCAGATGAAACGTTAAAGTTAACATCAAAAATTACATACGTCTGTTTTGCTACTATTTTTCTCACGTACAGGATACTGTAAATATGAAAAGAGATACTGATAAAGGGTTTTAAGACAAATTCAATGCTTTGTTTTTCGAATTCTGTATCATTAGAATGACGGTAGCTACTATTTTTTTGATATTGTGATGTTACGCCTTTTTCCTCAAAAATTAATGCAGATTGGTATAAAATTTGGTATCACAACCGTGGAGAATTAAGTATTACGAGAAAGAAAAATTTATAAAACCGTAAAAGAAAATAAAAATGAACAAGGCACTTCGCCTGGACTTTCCTATACTTTAAATATTGTTACCTATCATATATTCAAAAGTATCTTATTATTACTGTGTTGCGCCCAAAATTGACTACAAAGAGAAAATAATGAAGCAAAGGTCGACCGACAGATGTCTGCTGTCTGTGTACTTCGATCACGCGCCCAAAGACTTTTCGGTCAACGCATGGGAGTCAGATAAAGAGAGAGCGAGTGCATTGTAAAATTGATAGTACACTGAATTGTTTTCAAGTTTTTTGTGAAAAAAATTGATTTTTTGATTTTTTGGAAAAAGGTTGCTTAGTATTAAAGAAACCCAAAAACGGAAGGATAAATTCGTCCACCAAACATTGAGTGGGAGAGGGAAAATTACCCCCTCCCCGCCACGAATATTGCAGTATTTAAAAATTAAGTTGACAACTTTATTCTACTATCACTCATAAGTACAAGCCTAAACAGGAATTTCTATCAGCCTTCGTTTATTTAATAAGGGTGTAGAAATGTTAGGTTTTCAAAAATTCATAGAAGGTGTCAAAAAGAAGTTAGCGGATTGGAAAAAACCAAATTTAAGCTGATCTATACCTCTATAAGTCTATAAAATTTAAAATAAATCACATAGCCAGTTTTTGAGCAGTATGTTTTTGAAAAAGTCAAAATTTTGATTTTTTTATTCACAATTTTAGTAGTTACAAAAATTCCAGTAGCTTGTAACAATGTGTATATTTAAGGCATTTTTATTATCAAATTTCATCCCGATCTGATAACTTGTTTTCGAGTAAATAGGCGTTAAAATTCAAATTTTTAAAAATTCATAGAACAATTTGCGAGCAGGAACAAAAATTTAATTTTAGCTCTTCAGTTTTAAAAAGATCGTGTTGCTAGTGTTTGAGCAATATTTTTTTGTAAATTTCCGAAATTTTGGATTTTTTTTTAATTCAATAAAGCTTTTAACGTTTCGAACATTTTTGAACACAGTAACATTTTGTCTTTATAAGGCTATTATGATAAAATATTTGAACACGATCTGTCAACCTGTTTTTGAGTAACACGGCGCTAAAGTCAAAATAATTTACTGTGGGGACCAACTAATGCTTAAGTACTAACGCAAGCTGTACCGTTAGATGGCAGCATGTTCGAAAGCCAATCAACGATTTAGTGGTGTCTAAAAATTATTCATTGACGTCTGGTAGTTTATTAATTATTTATTTTAAATCCTGTTAATAAATGTTTTTTGACACAAACAAACATTCTATCAAGTCAAGAAAATACTTTTTTGGCGTCAAAAATTGATTTCCTGAAGTCAAAACCATTTCCGGCGTCAATAAATATATAAAAAAAGTGAAACGACGTTGCATGGATATTCTTTATTCCCAAAGCAAATGTTAAACAAAATCTATTTTTGTCTCGGTTGGGGAATCTAACTACACTTGTATTTCACAAGCGTTCCTAGTGTAAACGAGTGCTGCCAAGACTAGCAATCTGCCTCAATAGTTGATCTTAAAATAACCGTTGGGCGCAAACGTTATATTTATATATTTATAAAATATATTTAATAATGTCAAACGCAAAATATTTCAAGCGTGGTTGCTTTTTTATAGTCATACACTGTTGGATCACGTTTGAGTGAATTTCGGCATTTTTCCATTCTTTATTAATACATAATAGAGACCGAGACAAACATATAGTGAAATATAATTATTGTATAAGGTTTTTTTTATGCAGAAAACATGCAAACGAAAAAGAAAACAATTTAGATTTCCGAAATTCGATTGTTTTAACTTCTGTTTTTTAACTATAATTTAAAATTTGGTAGGCATTACTCCGCATTAATAATAAAATTTAGATTGGAGCTTCCAAATAGCTGAAGGAAATTTTGTAATCAGAACGGAAAAACAATTTTCGATATCATAAAATGATTTTGGAACGTTCAAAATTATTATTTGACGAAATCGTATTATTTGACGTCAAAAAATACTGTTTGGCACCGAGAATTGGTTTCTTGACGTCAATACATCATTTTCAGCCGTCAACAGTTTATTTTTTGACGTCAAAATTTTATTTTGTTACGTCAAACAATCAACTCATGATTTCATCTTTTAATGTAGGAATTTATAAAACAATTTAATGATCAATAAATACAACAAATTTTTTCAAGTCAATACTAGATTTTTTTACGCTGAAAAATTAAAAATCCGAAAAAACTTGTACCAGTTAGAATTAAATGATAAATCGACGTAAGTGCAGTTCTGGTAGCATAACTAATCAGTTTTAGTCGTCGATAAATGGTTTCTTGCCGTCAAAAATGTATTTATTGACTTTCTAAGATGTTGGAAAGTGCTGCAACCTAACGGCGCAGCTCACTTAACAGTTTGCTGGTACTTAATCTAGTTGCCACAAGGATGTGCTTTGTGCTGGGTTTGTATAAGGTTTATGCCAAAGAATGTTTGTAGGGACATATCTCTAATGCGTCCACTTTTGGCAGGTCGGTTCTACTCTTATAAATATTCCGTTAGGTGGCAGCAATATCTGACATGTAAAAGCCATTTTATTGACTTCAAAAAATTGTTTATTGACGCCTGAAAATAATTTGTTTATATTTTACTAATATTTTTTTGTTCTTTTATTACTCGTACTTTATTTTAAATTGCCTAAATGATTTTCAGACGTCAATACATGATTTTTTGACGTAATAATGGATTTTGACGACAATAAATTATTTTTACTCAAAATTTGATGATTTGTATATGCCAAAAAAACAATTTCACATGTCTTAAATTGAATTTGTCTAAAACACAATTTTTGACGTAAATTATTTAGTAACTTGAGGAAAATTTGATTTTCCATAATTCTGAACAAAAATTAATACGGCACTCCATATAAAAACAAAATTAGTGAAATTGCATTTTTATTAAAGGATTTTGAAAGGTGAAATTTTCAAAAGCTCGTAGCATTTTGTTACCGGTAAAGTATTCTGCGGTGTTTTATTTTGGAAAAAAAATATTTTTTTATGGCGTCTTATTTAAATATCTATACAAGAAAATTTTCATTCAAACCGGAACAAAATGTAGATTTTCGGAACGCGTAAGAATTACAACAGCTCTCAGTGAGCTTTTAATATTGTTAAAGGTTGACAGCTGCTACGTTGTTATCATAGCTGGAAATTTAACGTAAACGCACAGGCACAAACAAATTTTATTTGTTTATGTTTTACACTATTAATTGTAAAGCAAAATTATTTATAAATACAACGGAAAAGTACTGCGCTGCAAACCCTCCATAATATTAGCTAGGACCTACGTAAACGTTATTCTTAATTCTTTACCTTTCTCGTGCAGTCTAAGGTAATTAGGAAAAACATCCTGAGGATTCAGCACGTTACTCTTAAATCGAATAGGTATCGATATTTCGCGTCGTGGTTTCAATAGCCTGAAAATACTGAAAATAGCAATAGTATAACTTTGCTGGCTGTCGTGAGAACTGTACCTACATACGCATGGAATCAGTACGAAAACAAAATAAAACAAACAATGTTGTATCCCCACTTATGTGTGTCGTAGCTCATTAATTAAGGGGAATTACTTAATATGAAGCTTATAAGAAGAGTAAATTCACAAAGACGAGCTAAGAAATGTGAGTTTGATCAGTGTGCTTATAGAGGTGAGTTATGTTGTTGGTTAAAATTATGTAAATTTTAAATTATATTAGAGATGTTTGATATAAACTACTAATTGCAGTTTTAAGTTTTCCAAAGTTGTTTTTCAATAAAATGCCGGATTTATAATTTGTATTTATTTTATTGCATTCGCGAATTTTGAAAGAAAACAAAAACTCTGATGCTGAAAACGCAACGTTCTATATTAGGTAGTATTGGCGGAAGCCACTTCACATCTATAAATTGGAATCATAAAGTTAGTGCTCCACTTCAATTTTTAATTTTGTTGAAAGCACGTTTAACCTTTTCGTTTCTAATAACCGGAAACTGTACCAAGTTCGTGGAAATTGTATAGCTATAGTTGATCAAATAAACATGACTCAGCTTGATGAATTCGGCTATTTTTATAAATATTTTTGCAAGTGTCTGAAAAATAAAATTTATGATTTTTTAAAGTAAACATGACGTCTATGTAGTAGGTATTGTGTACAAATTTTGGTGAATTTGCAGAAATGTTTGTTTCTAAGTTTAAGCCGCTTTATGAACTAGTAATCTAGTCATCACGTCGCAAATGTAGGGGATGTAGGGAAACAACCCAGGAATCGATTTGTTTTGCTTAAACCATTTGTTTGGGCGTCCAGAAAAAGACGCTTTGTTTGTGAAATCTAACTCGGTTGGAAACCCAGAAATTTTTTTTGAAAAAGGTGCCAGAAATCACAAAACCATGAATTGTTCGTTTCTATTGCATCCTACGTTAAAAATAGTCCTAAGAAAAAAAACTTGATAAAATCCTATGTAAAACTAAAAAAAGAAAGTTTCCAAAATACGCACTTCCAAAGAACGCTAATTTTTTGTAATTTTTGCTCAAAATAGTATTTTTTAGTTTTCTTGAAATACCTTTGGGTCTGAAAAGTGGTCCATAGATGAGTTAAAATTAATAGGTCCTCTGAAAGTAGAGCATTTCGACCGTTTTTCGAGCCGGTTTCGTACAGTTGAAGTTTTTCTAAAATGGCTCTTTCTGAGCCGATCCAACGTAAATATGAGCTAAGCTAAAACGAAACACGA
Source organism: Ctenicera cuprea (assembly GCA_958336395.1). Taxonomy (NCBI): domain Eukaryota; kingdom Metazoa; phylum Arthropoda; class Insecta; order Coleoptera; family Elateridae; genus Ctenicera; species Ctenicera cuprea. The sequence continues at coordinate 5,523,997 of OY284492.1, read as the reverse complement.
TGAAATTCTTCAAGGCTTCCAGGCGATTCTCTTATTCACTTTAAATCGCTTCAAAACGTTTTATTCACTTTTGTTCACTTGATTTAGATTCATTTTTGATAAGATATTCACTTAATTCACTTATTTTCATATGATGCCGCGCCAAAACTGGTCACTAAGGTCACATTAATCTAATATTTTGAAGCATTATTTTGCAGCAACTGCATTGTATCTCTTAAATTCAAATTTAAAAATATTATGTTTATTGTGTAATATTCGAAATTAACATTAAAATTCTTATAAAATTAAATTAAAAATAAAAACAACAAATTCAGTTCAACAACTGAAGTTTCATGTTGCGATAATTCTCTTTAACGTTAATTTCGAATATTGTACAATGGCATATAAACATTTTAAATAGGAATTTAGAATTTTAAATATAACGTAAGACACCTGATGATGCTTACATTCCATATAGTACAATTCATAACATATCCACAGAATATCCCACTGTGGATATGGATATATCGATGACATTCATATTAAGTACGCTGGACGTCATATGGATGTACATATACATAAATCTGTCACAACTTTGTACATTTAAAAAATGTCCACTGAAGGATGTTCTATGGATATGTTAGAAAAAAGTTTTATGAACATCCGTGAACGTAATATATTGAAAATATTAAAATCTAAATAGCATCTAATTTAATAATTTATCAGGTTACAACGTATTTAAAAGTGATATATACATATATTTAAACACTTGTTTTTTTTGGGTTGCTTCATCTCTTTTTTGCCCGTATTAGCCAACTTTGTAAAATATTCCGTTCTTGTATAAATAATTACAGGAAAAATAAAATGAGGTCCAAATATTCATATCCCTTTTAGGTCCATGGACATACGGATTTTTTTTTGGACCTAAATCGGATGTCCATAATATATCCTGTGATATATGGGATATAATTAATACACGTGTAGTACTTTTTATTAAAGTTTTACATCACGAACCTACATGATGGTTTACGTATCACGTATAATAAATAATACAGTTTGGTTTGATCTTCACTTATTTAATTTATTTTAATTTTTTTCCACTGGGAGTCCTGAATTCTGCGTAAAACTAAAAAAAATAATGTCCTACCTCTAATGGTTTCCCAAATATGATCTTTAAAAGACCCGAAAAAAAATGTTAAATTCCGTTTTTTTGAAACAGTTTTTTTCATGATCGTTTCACATGAAAGTTTTATTGAAAAAACTATAAGGACTTCTATTCTGCATAAATGTAACAAAAAAAAAACAGAATTTTGTATTTCTATACAACAGTATCGAATTTTTTGATTGGTCATATTTTGGAAACTATTGGAGGTAGGACATAAATTTTGTTTTACCCAAAATTTTATTCTCTTTCATTTTATTTAGCCTAGCTCATTGTTACGTTAGATGCACTCAAAAGAAGCAATTTTCGAAAAACCGCAACTCTACGAACTAAGGTCGAAAAACGGGTCGAAAATACTCTACTTTGAGAGATCATATACCTCGCGACCTATTAGGGTTAGGGGCTTGTTTTTATTTTTAGATTTACAAAAAATTGAGTGTACTTTAATTAATTTCCGTCCCATTTTTACGTATGATCGTCAGAGACAGCGGTATTTCAAGAAATCTCAAAAATACGATTTTAAGGCTCAAAATAAAAAAATTAGGGTTCTTTGGAAGGGTATATTTTGAAAACCATTAGAGATAGAACATTCTCTGTTCTTTACTTTCACGCAGAATTTTATCAGATGGAAACGAACAATCAGCGATTTTCTGATTTTTTCACATTTTCAAAAAAAATTTCTAGGTTCCCTACCGAGTTAAAATTCAGAAACACGGTCCTTTTTTGAACGCCCAAATAAAGAGTTTAACCAAAAAATTCCTTTTCAGAGTTATTTCCCTACAACCGTACCCGATGATTGGACTATAAGTGTTATTGTCGCATTATTGCGTTTCGACGTTTTGGCCCCGAAGATGCCTTTTACTGACCATAATTCTTTACATACAAAATATTATTCAAAAAACGGTCTTGTACCATTGGTTTAAGGTTTAATCCTTCGCAAATCTATAATAACACTGCGGTGCATACAAAAATGAGAAATACGCAAATATTATTTTTATTGCGTAATTCAAGCAATAAAAATCTGATGTTTATTAATTAATTATAAAGAACAGTAGTCCTTGGAATATTTTATGGGTCGTTTACCGAAAAAAGTTCATTCAAAACCGACCATTTAGAACGGAGATATAATGGGTCAAAATTGATACGGACGCTTTCTATAAACGTTTTATAAACAATGACTCTTCTAATAAGAATTGTTAAGCAAATAGCAAACGCCTTCGGACATCTACAATTCCAGCACGGTGCAATAAAAGTAACGAGTATACAAACATTATTTTCCAAACATTAGATTTTCATAAAACTAAGCTAAACTTAATATTGCCGTTTCAGAATAGCGGTAGTTTAGAGGTTAGGCACTTGGCCTCTAAATCTAAAGGTATGGGGTTCGATTCCCCGCCGAAGCTATGCAGCAATAAACATATATACCGCAATCCGTTATTCACATTCACCAATCCGGTGTAGGCAGCCGTGGGGTCTTAATGCCTGCAACCTTCTCTGGTATTTAGTCGTGCGGATTCGTCGTTAAATTGTAGGTCTTCTGTGCTCCAGAGAAGAGTGCGGGAGCCCAGCAGTAGTGGGACGTAAAGGGTGATTACGAAGCTAAATTTAATATTGTCATTTGCTGGGTTTTATTTTCACCGCGTTGTGAACGGATTGCCCAATTAGGTGTGGGTTGCAAAATGAAAACGAAGAGGCTTGACGACTTGATATAAATTTTTATTATGCAATGTTTAGATTTTTCTAGTACAACATAAAGAAGGAAAACATAATTATAAAAACTCTATTATTATCAATTATATATATTTTTTGTACCCTTTTATAGGCTTATAAAACAAAGCCTTTAATACATCACAAACAACGTAGCAAATACTGCAATATTTATTTTACACTACTTCGCCAGAAGATTGATATGATTCATGTTTTGTTTTGTTTAATGATTGCATTATCTTATTTACACAAACCTAACGAATTATTATTTGCAGCGAAACCCGCACCTGAGAGCAGCTCATCAGAAAAGCTTCACCCCAGTGAGAAGCGCTTGGTGACATCGTACAAACGACTCGCAGTATACGCAACCATAATTGTCATCATGTTAATAACAGCTATAGTCAGCATAGCAGTTTCATTAAACATTACTTCGGAAGAAGGAAAAGAGGAAGATAAAAACAACATTGGTCCAAATATACATGATGGAAACAATTCTACACTTGCCAACCATATTATGTTTACCAAACGCCAATGGGGCGGAAGACCATCTTTAAATTTTACAAGACCTTTACGTCATCCTACTGAATATGTTATTATTGCCCATACTGCGGGAAGATTCTGTACAAGTTACGAGGAATGTGCACCAATACTGGTATCTATGCAATCAGAACATGTGGGAAATTTGAAAAGTCCAGATATTGGATACAACTTCCTAATCGGAGGCGATGGAAATGTTTATATTGGACGAGGCTGGGACGTTGTAAATTTTCACAGGGACAACAACATCGGCATTAGTTTCATGGGGAATTTTGTATTTGACAGTTTAACGCCCAGGATGATATCAGCACTGAAAGAGCTTCTAGATTTAGGTGTAAAGTTGAATAAGTTACTTCCAGATTATAAATTGGTGTGCCATAATCAGACTACTGCGACGTTAAGTCCTGGGGGAAATGTTTTCAAGGAAATAATTAAATTTCCTAATTATTTTCGTGGACGTGTACAAATTCAATAAGTTTCGGAATTTTAAACGCCAAATTAATTATTTGATATTTATTTTCGTTTTAGTCGTACTAAAGTTTAATGTACGTTTTACTTTGTGTTAAAATAAAAATATTTTATATTTTTGTATATTACAAAAAATGTGTAAGTGTAAAATAAATTTTTTAAACTGTGTCTAATTTTATTGTTTATTTGTCGAGTACGATTAATTTCAACTATGGTGTGCAATTTGATAAGCTAATTGAGAAAAAATTAATAAAACAATTAATTTATTAGTAATATCAAAAGCAGAACAACTTATTTTATTTCTTAGAAGACGTGCTTTAGTTTAATATTCTTCTCTTTAGTAATATTGCAACATTTTTTCCATTGAAATATAGTTGAAGACCTTGCCCGAATACTTGGAATAATCAGGTATTCTTAACCTGCCGTACGCTTATTAATAGTAACCTGTGCTGTGTTCATTTTCTTGTGCAAATATTCACGGTTCAATTTGTTGTAAAATGCTAATTGAAATAGTTCTTAGAAAGTTGTCTTGTCTTGTCTCTACACAGCAGAGTAATAAAGTGATTGTCAAAATTTTTTCCTAAAGCATTTTTGTGGGGTGGGCGAGAAAACGGCGGTTAAGAACGCAGGTTATGGCTCTGCTCTTTCAAACGTGCTCTGGATCGATTCCAGACCAGGGTGACGCTAAGATGTGTATGTTGGAGCATGTTAGATGGAGGCCCTTATGACCCTGGCAGTTGGGGCAAGTGTACGCAAAAGAAATTTTTGTATTAATATGAGATATACAAGGTGTTTAGTAAACATACGGCAAACATTAAAGGGGTGATTTCCTGGGTTATTTTAAGAATATTTTGTTCCTTGATAGAGGGCGATATGTTTAACCGTGGATTTGGACCGGTACATATTTCTACTAGGAAGACTTACCGGCGGGGTGTATCGAAACTTTTTGGAACAATCGCTACCTGAGTTTCTAAAGGATATACCATTGGCAACGAGAAATGCAATGTGGTTTATGCACGATGGTGCACCAGCGCATTTTAGTGTGGTTGCTCGTAATTTTCTAACAACAACATATCGAGATTGCTGGATTGGTCGACGTGAACCTCACGTATGGCCTGCTCGATCCCCGGACTTAAACCCCCTGGATTTTTTCCTATGGGGCTATCTGAAGTCATTAGTTTACACTACTCCAGTGAAAAATGTGGAAGACTTGAGAAATCGGATAATTGATGGGTGTAATTCAATAAGAAACGACTCTAGTGTTTTTTAAAGAGTTCGGCAGTCAATGGGGAGAAGATTGGATTCATGTATCCTAGCTGGTGGTAGTCATTTTCAACAGTTCTTGTAGCTTAAGATGCTTTACATGTAATACTTAGGTAATAAAATATTGTTATTGTCGAAAAACCTTTATCGTCCTGTATCTTCAAAACAAAGCGGCTTTCCGAAAATCATCAAAAGACAAATTATTTTTTAAATAACCCAGGAAATCACCCCTTGAATTTTTGCCGTTTGTTTACTAAACACCCTGTATATGTGATTAGGATTTAGGTTATTATTTAAGTTGTAGTAGAATTTACGCCTTATTTACAATTAGTCAAACTTTCCTTCACTACAGTTTATGACTTTAGGTATTAACAACCTCTCGTAAATACCCTTAAATTTAGGGTTAATTTTTGGTATTGGTTTACCGCTGGTCATGATAGCTTAGCCGTCGAAAAACGTATTTGGTTGTTTTTGAATGTTTTTGTAAGGTTTTAATGTGTTTTAAAAATTGAACAAAATAAAATTTTCTAGTTGATACTTTAATTGTAACTAGCGGGACACGTGAACTATGCCTCAAGTTTTTTGTTTTTTTTTAATGTTAATCCACGTAAAAAAATGGTAGCAACGACAGTTTCAGTGTTCTATTCACTCTGAAGATGCAAGCTGAAATGTCTTGGGAAACGTTAGCTTGTATGGGTTCACAAACAGCTAACAAACATAAGCCAATTAAGTATTATTGTCCTGGCAAACAAAATACATTAAAATTAAATCCTTGTCCGCCCCAAGGTTTAAACAATCTAAGCACACGGCCCTGTTTAGGCAGGCAGGGCCTACGAACAAATATTGCTCAAACTTCTAGAGCAAATGCTTGTAAACGCAGACAAGCTACAGGTCGGTCCTTACCTAATTATGCTGGATGTAGGTCCCAAATGACAAGGCGGTCTAAGCCGAACGTAAATTGTATATTGACAGTAGCAAATATGTTAACATAATTCACTAATTTTATGCCCCCGACCATCTTTGAAGCGCATTATATGATGTCCAAATAGAATTTATTAATATAAAAATAGCAAACAATATGTTTTAATTATATCGTACCATCAACAACAAAAAATAACTTCAAATGTGGCTGGGAAATTTAAAACGTATGTCGTTTCATAATTCACGCCTCTGGCATTCTGTAGGAAAAATACAAAGAAGCTAATTGAATAATAAGAATGGCAGATGGGTTTGTTATGAAATGACATACGTTTTAAATTTCACAGCCACCTTTGTGGTGATTTTTTTTGGTGATATTATACGTTGCTATGCAACGGCGACGTCAATTTCGTAAATATTAAATTTACCACGTCTGTCTACATACAGGTGTTTTGGATCATCCAAGACACCTTCGTGTGTAAATGTTTTTGCATTGCGCAAGCGTAACTACGCAACGACGACTTCTGTATGACATTAAATTTGTCCCCTCTTTATATTGCTACGCAACGACATTTGAAAATAGGTATATAATCAATCGCATTTGCACGAAAAAGTCAATTTATTCTCAAAGATTGGGTCGAATGCTTTAAACAATAAAACGAAGCAACTCTTCAGCTACTGCAAAGGTTCCATGTTTTCGAATCAGACTAATGAAAGGTTGGAGGCCAAACAACCCTACAATCCCCTTCAAGAGCGGCTACATCAGGTCTCGGCCAATCCCACAATAACACCACGAGCTCCTTCTCCAACGAAGCAGCAAGGACCACCATCGGTCTCTATGCGAACCAAAAATTTCAGGTCGAGTCCATTTAAAATAATGATTTTTTTAGTTGCTCGAGGTGGTCAAATGAAGAAATTTGTAGGCCCAGCCCGACCGGATGGGCTAGTCCGACCCGATCTATTCTTGAATATATGATTTGAGGTTCAGCCAAGCCTGACAAATTTAAAAACGGAGTAGCCCCGCCCGTTTTGTAATCATATAAATTGTATAGATTGCAAATTAAATACGCTGATAAAAGGAAAAACAAATATATAAATTGCCATGGCAATTTGGCATTTTTTCCATAATTCCGCCGCCGCCTGTGTTTAACCCTGCCAGGCCGGTTAAGCCCTGCTGGCCCGGCGAGGCCCTGTTAGGCCCAGCTGGCCCGGCAAAGCCCTGTTAGGCACATCTGACCCGACACAGCGTGATAATAAAAAAAATAGTAATTGTTGTCTGAGCGCGGGCTTGAGCTTCGGGCCGAGATGCCCACCTCTAATTCATACCTTAATTGTTTTTACTCTCCTATACTTTCAGTATACGGAAATATTGATTGCTTGCAGATTTTCAAAATCTAGATTTTGACGGAAATACATGTTTTAGACATCCAGAACCCAAATACAGTGGTTTAGAAAAAATGTCTGTCTGTGGGTGGGTGGGTATGTGGTATGTGGCTCCATAACGAATGGTCCGATTTTGATGAGCTTCGGATTGTAGAGGTATACCAAAAAAGCATCAAAGAAATAAGCTTTTTGAAAAGAATTCGAAACCGGAAACAGAAGTTTGAAAACTAAAAATTCATGCATTTTTGTGTAATAAATGAGGCGAATAAAAAATCCCTGCTAGCTCATGAGTAACAGAATACGATTCGAACTTAATTTTTAGGCGCAGCAATATTTGATGGGGGGGGGGGGTAATTTTTCCTTTCCTACCGAATATTTGGTGGACGAATTTGTCCCTCCGGTTTTGGTTTTCTTTAATCTTAAGAAATTTTTTTGCAGGCAATTCAAAAATTATATATATTTTTTTTATAACGTTGATTAATTCGGTTTCTACGTGGATACAGTCCGTACTTTTAAGTCGACTTACGCATGCATATATAAGAATGTATTTTGAAACTACTGTTTTAAAGAGAATAATCTTGACGCCAACTATACTTAAGCTGCTGTGCCGCCGGTAGAGTGGTAGGGGTAGTGCAATCTACAGTCAATATTTGCGCATAAAACGTTGATACAAAAATATTTTGGGAAATATAATAAGCAACAGTTTTTAAAGTATAGGAAATTCCAGGGCGAAGTGCTTCGCCCATTGTATGTTCATGTATTAATTGCTTGATCGAGTTCGATGTTATAATTTAAAATAAAACCTGAAACTTTAAAGGTGCTTTACCACTTACTTAGTTAGAAATAGAAATACAATAATCCAGCTATACTTCATGTAGCCAGAAAGGTAAAAATACCTGCAAATGAAGCGGCGATAACTATGGCGCGCAAGGTAGTACACCCAGTAATACCAGAGTGTCTAAAACGATTTTCACGTTTGTTAAATGGGTTGTCGTTACTAAACTTGATTCAAAAACTATTTTTTACTCTACTAAAAAAGCATTTGAAGCCTTGTTACAGCCTCAATTGCTTTGAAAGACCCCAATTAGCGCATATTGGTAAAACTGCCACTAACGTGGTGATCCTATACTGTCGCCACCCAGGTCTCCTGTTCTAACCCCTATCGATTTCTGACTTTGAGGATATTTGAATTGCTGTTTCGTGTTATGATCTGCAAGCGAATATCAGTAGTGCACTTCTTAAAAATCTCTTACTTTCTAATTCTACTTTAACCGTTCTATTGTTTTTCTTGGAATCTATCCTTAAGCGCTGGATAGTGATTTTAGACACACCTTGTATAATAACATTGTGTCCCACTAGAACTTTTACCAGAGATTTTAAGCTTATAGCGTTTATTTGTAAAATTTGTAAAAAGGCTGAAAACGTTTTGTCTTTTGTTAACGTCGGTAATCCAGAGCATTGCATTGTGTTGTGATGTCTTGTGAATAATTTTAATTTGATATTATAAAATGCTTAAAGTGAAGGATAAATCCGTACCGGCAACTTGGCGTAAAGATTTTCCTAAATTGAAAATAACAAAATATTTTGCAAAAGATGCATGAAAACCGTAAGTTACGCCTTTGTAATGTTTCTTATTTTTTTAACTAATTTAATAAATTTGTGTCGTTTTCCCATAATATGCTTCAGTTAACTTTTTAATGAAAACATGATTTAAACGGCAAGGAAATTTATATTAAAGTATATTTTTGTTTGTTGTTAATTACATTTTATAGTTTTTATTTTATATTAAAACATTTGTAACAATACCTCATTCATATGCGAGAGTAATAAAAATTTTGGCGTTTTTTATTTTGCTTATTTTGTGATTTTTCATGCTTTTTTCTGGTTTATCAAGCTTAATATAAGCGCTTAATTAAAAAAAATAAATGCTTGTAAATTACAATATCATTTTTGTATGAACAGATATTGAATTGAAATTTTTTAAATTGTTGAAGCCGCCGTTTTAAAGCTACAGTGTCAAGAAAAAAACTGGCACCAAAGGAGTTAAAAAAAACTTTTCTATGGATTTTTATTATATGTGGGTATGCCAATTTCTTTTAAAATACTGCACTTATTTAAAATTTTTAGAAGCGACTTTTTTAGATCTCTGGATACACAAAATTTGTATTTCCGTCAAAATCTCGATCTTTTTCTCTATCACAACAAATTTCGAAAGCAAAACACTAACTCAAAATTTTATATTAGGTTTGGGCAAAAATTTGTAATTGTATGAATAAATTTTAATACTAACGTCAGTTACGAGTTTATGACAATTTTTGTGACCCTTAAAGGTGTAAATAAAAACTACCTATTAACCTGTGCATTAACAACGCGGCAGTAGTTAGAGGGGTTGGAAGTTCCCTCAAAGTGTAGATGGATGAGTAAATGGACGAGTGAATGTAATGCCAAGGGTTTGGCGTCAGCAGAGGGAGCGTAGTGGTTAAGGGGCCTTACTGCTCTCCGGAACATAGCAATAAGCTAAACCTGGAGTGAATGCGATCAAGCCATAGGCCTCAATGGCCTGTAAGTGCTGAGATATATATTAACCTGTGCATTACACTTTACAGTTTTGTTTCAATTTGGCCTTTAAACTGGCCTGTTTATAGCAAGATGAGTAGGTTTGCAACAAAGAAAATTAAACAGAAGGACGTTTGTTGATCCAGTCACTGTTTGTCACAACAATGCAAACCATATTTACATTCATTACATGTCCCATGCCCCCCACGATCGACTATTTTTATGTACCAACCAACGACATAATTGCGTTGAGCAGCACTACAGTCGGTAACAAGCGGCCTTTAACGCTCCAAGTGCATTCACAGTAAACAATTTTTTTGTTACAAATTTTTAAATTTAATTTAGATAAAATTATTTTTTATTTGTATAATAGGTTATACTCAATTATCGCGTATCGTGGTAATAACTGTTAAAGGTCGTTACCACATTATCTGGCCTGGTGACGTCTTGGAAAATCCAACAACTCTACCACTACCAGTCCGTTCTGATCAGTGTGCGAGGAAACAACTCAAACTGCAAGAAAAATAAGTTGCGCGTTTAGCCACTGAACAGCTGAATAAAAATCATAATTAACTGGTTAGATGCAAGCTTTAATTGGCGCAGTGGTCCCTTATCAGTTTACACAGAGCGTTATCACCGACAGAATGTCTTTGGTGTCAATTGACCCGCGAGCGGTTTGTTGTTAATCAAGACTAATTTTCAGGCGTAGTTCGCAACAAATTTTATTAAAAAAAACTAGTTTTGGGAAAGCATTGTGAAAGGTATTCTGTTTACATAACACCTGCGGAGGAGTGGTGTGTGTCTAGTTGCAAGTGTTAAGTGTTGGTGTTCACATCATCGGTGAAAACCTTGGCGAATGGAAGATCATACGCAATAAAAAAAATATTGTCCTATCCTATCAGGAATGGTGACAAGGAGAAGTCTTTCCAACTGCTCCAACTCCACCAGCGATGTTAACGAGGATGGCCAAGACACCATCAGCGTCGCGACGTCGGATTCCGACGAAAGCACAAGTCATCACGACGAGCTGGTCTTATCAGAGGATGCCAACAAGGACAAACCGGGGTTTAGCAACATTGCCGTTACTAATTCGACGGATATTCATTTCGGAAACAAAACTTATTATCAGGGACCAGTGACCATTAAACAATTTTTATATGCAAACCCTCAAATTTCAAATGAAGTGAGTGATGGTGATGATAAACTAGCAATTAAAGACGATGCGCTTGTGCTAGATAGTGTACCTGATACTGTAGTTAGTATAGGCAAAGATAATCCGAATTATGTGCCAGACGCTGTAGGGATTAAATTAAAAAACGACATCGATAAGCAGATTAATGTTAATGGAAATGCAAATACGCAAAATACAGATGTTCGGAAAGGTGGGTAATTTGGTTTTTGTTTTCAAGCAATAAGCTAGCGAGAATTCCATCGATTTTAATACCTTCATAACTTTCTCTTATTTGAAATCTCATTTAGGTGGCTGTTTTATATTGAACGAGCCACAGAATTATAATGAGAGGAAAACCTTGAATTCAAAGTTGTTTCTTTTTACAAACTGGTTTGGAATTTTAAATCACATTTATTTCATATTAATTTAATCTTTGCTGATGATGTTTAGATCCCACCAAACCTAAATTTCATAAATCTAACCCCATGGAAAACATTTTGAGTATTCCTTAATTGTCAATTTCTTCCTGTGCTCAAAAATCCAAATCGTTCCGTTATCATCCATTCAAACCAAATCCGTTTCCTTATAATCTAAAAAATAAAATCGTTAATTATATCTCTAACTATGATTTGTATTTCTAATGAGAAATTTCTCGGAATATTATTATCCAGCAATGTTTACATGTTTTCCAGGCAGATAATTATTCTATAAATATGTTCAAGGTACCCGGTGGCTCCGAAACATTTCACGGACACAGGTAATCAGCGTATTGGTGGCTGTGGTACTGCTGATATCTCTAGTCACCTTGCTCAAAGTTTTTTTAACACGGCATCAACCAACTAATAACCCTGTTAATAATATTCCCGTGGATACCGATGAGCAGCAATCGGGAGCGCCTGCTCCATATCCCATAGGTGAGTTCGAAATTTGTGAATTTTTAACGTGGAGTGAGTTGTATCGTAAATAAGGTTGTAATTCGCTGTGTAGCGTAAAATTTATTGTGTTGATTTTTACGTAACACGCACTATGATGCTGATAATAATTATATTATGTACCTTAAACACTACCGGAAGTATGCTCTGATATTAGTGTTGGTGTTGACGTTAATTTAAAGCACATGGTTGTCGTGTTTTTGTCAAATTATTATCGTCTGCAGATAATAAATACAAATTATTTTGTTGCAATGGATAAAAATAACAAGAAAATTTAAAACAATAAATTTTTAACTTAGTAATTCAAATTCAATGTTAACACAAATGTTCACAGAATATTTGCCAATTTTAATAGCTAAAAGATCAAATCATCCTTACTGATTCTTAGATATTTTCATCGGAAATTGGGAAGTACCCAATATAAATTGTTTTTAATAAAAACGATACTAATCAATTTTTTTCGTGCTGTGATCACCGTTAGAAGTCACGTTTTTTTTTAAATTTTTATAGCTGTTTTGAAATAGTCAATTAAAAAACATCTTCATAACACTGACCCTATTTGTGTGTAATTTTTTTTTATTATTAAAAAACATTTTCAAAAAAAAAGGATTGCATTTTTTAATACTTTTACAAATATGGTTGTTTTGAGATTTTTTTATCATTGTTCACATATGAAATTCTGAGAAATAGAAAACCTTGAAATAATTTTGCTCTAAATCCATATAAGCCATTTTCTTCTCCTTCTTCTTCTTCCCTATCAAGGTATGGGCCTTTTTGTCTGTTCCGGTTTCTTTCTACTCCTATCTCAACCTAGCTCTACCTTAACTTCATCTGCCCATGGGACGCAGTGGCGTAACTTGAAATTTCAAGCCCGGGGGCAAGAAACACAAAAGCCCCCCCCCCCCTTCTTCCCCGTGGCAAAATTGGTTGGCGGAGAGCTGTAAAACCTGCATCATGTGAATGAATATAAAATTTATAAAAATAGGACTTGGAGCAACGGTTCGCTACACTTCCAAGTTAACCAACTTATTTACTATTTTAAAAATGGGCGAAACAGGTCGCTGGTACTTACCCATACTTTTTAAGTTTTAAATATTCTCGCGCCGGTGAGTGATTAAAATTTACATCTAGCCATCTACACCGAGTGCAATCCGCCCGCAAAACCCAAGGCGTTGGCACGGCATGGCTACTAAGGTAAAGGCGCTAGCTAGATATTGCGCTCACGACTTCGGACCAAAAAACCGCTATAAAAGCTTTATTTAAAGAGTTATCAAAAATATACAAACAATAAAAAAAATGTTTTTTTAACTAGAGCTAATTGATAGGCGTAGTTCAAATACCGCAACTTTAGGAAAACGCGTTGTTGGTATTAAAAATTATCGTTTTTCCCTTAATTTTTTATGTGGTTGAATACTCTTGTTAACCTTAATAAACTGCTTTAAATAATTTATTAACCTGTTTAAAGCTTATAACTAGAGTTGGGCAAATATGCTGTAAAGATAGTAATAATAATAATAATAATAATAATAATAATAATAATAATAATAATATTTATTTTCATGTTCATAACACAATTGTTTTACATTCGTCATAAAAACATACTCATAGTAATGTAGGATCATACAGATACTACGGTGTTGCTTCTCAAAAACTCATCGACACCGTAAAATGCATTCTTGATCAGAAAATCTTTTACTAACCTCTTAAATTTTTTAACGGGCAAGTTTTTAGTGTCATCGGAGAGTTTATTAAAAAGCAGGGGGCCGTAGTAATTGTGACAGTTTCTAGTTCTACTTAGCCTAGTATAATCGATCTTGATGTTATTAGCAGTTCTTGTTGTGTGTTCATGAAAGTTTTTAATAATAGTGTATTTATTCATATTGTGTTTTACATATAATAGACATTCTAAGATATAATAGCAAGGCACAGTAAGAATGTTTAAATCAATGAAATATTTTTTAACATCAGCTCTGTATTTCAAATCATTAATCACTCTTACGGCTTTTCTCTGCAGTTTAAAAACATCGTTTGAGTGACAACTATGTCCCCAAGTACAGATAGCATGTGAGTAGCAGGACTGAAATAAGGCAAAATATGTCATGATTAAAGAGATATACAATTTTACTCAATCTACTGCAGAGATAATTAGTGTGTTGGTCCCATTTTAGGGCAGGATCGATTAAAATACCAAGAAATTTAACATAGTTGGGTTTTTTTATGTGATCAAGATCTCTTAAAGCGAACACCATACGTACAGTTTTGTCTTCGTTCAAACATAATCGATTTCTATCGAACCACCCCTTCACCTGGCATTGAGCATTGTTTAGTGCGTATGCAGCGTTCAGAATATCATGACAACTATTAAGGATTGTTGTGTCGTCTGCATATAGGACAGATTCTGCTGCTGGAGTCGCTGCCGGAAGGTCATTCACATAAATTATGAACAGAAGCGGCCCCAGCACAGAACCCTGCGGAACACCAAGCTCAACGTTTGCTACTGTTGATAATTGGTTTTTAAAACAAGTGATTTGTTTGCGGTTATCTAAAAAAGACTTGATTAGTTTCAAGCTGTGAACGTTTAGTTTAGATAGTGCATATATGCACCAACATATGTCGCATAAAACCTTCAATATATGAAAGAATATGCAGTAACCTTTTGCGATATGCACCAAAAAAAAATAGTTTGTTTATTTAGTGCCTAATATGAAAATCTGATGTTTATTTGAATCTGCAGTTTAATACTAGTAATTATTATATGAGTTAAAGCACGTTTTGCATCAAATGTAATTTTTCGTTGAAAGAAGAAGATAAATACAATTGATGATTTTCATTATTTTTAGTTACAAACACTCAACATTCAAAAAATCAAAAGGGCTTACATAATATAGAAACGCATTATTATTTTCAGTTAAAACTGCATTTTTTTTGCATATACAAAAATACAGGTAGAAGTAAAATCAATAAATAACACAACCTATTTATTACAATAAATAATCATGTGCTTTTCAATGGTGTCAACGAGAAAATTTTGCCGCTTATCTTCCAATATATTTTTGTAGCTGGAAAAACTTCTTTCTACATCACAAGAAGTTACTGGACAATATTTAAATAAATGTGAATTTTTAACTGCAAAACATTCGTCATTGCGGCCATTGCTTAAGAAATCTCCATTTAAAATATTTTTTATGGAATTCAGAGTTGAAAGTCCGCTGTTTTTCTGAATTAAATCGTCCATTTTGCTGCTAACTTTTTTGCATATTTTTTTTTTTTTTTTTTTTCAAAATTAAATGAAATTTTTCGATTAATTCTAAAGCTGAATCAAAGGTGTTAACAACATTTTTAAATTCACTGTAATTTTCACAATAAAATAGAGCGGCTTCTATCCACGTTCCCCACCTGCTGAGAATTGGTTGTGGAGGTAAGGGCACATCTTTAAGAAAGTCTTTGTAAACTTCGACGCGAAGTGGTGATTTTAAAAATACCTTTTTTCCTTTATTAATTAATTTATTGACTAAAGGAAACTCAGTTCTAACCACTTCGGCCACCCTATTCATCGCATGGGAAAAACAAGTTACATGAATTAAATTTGGGAAAAAGATTTTTAAATTTTGACCTGCTTTTACCATGTATGCGGCACCATCAGTCACAATCAGTCACCATGTATAAAATCCTTTCTGGTGGTATTTGATTTGGCAAATAAAGTAACAAAAGGGTTTCATTGACAAAACGTGAAATTGTCACATTGTTGTTTTTTCTAGTTGTTTAACAGTAATTAAATAACTGGAAGAAGGACTGCTGTTTAAAACACCTACAATAAAATTCGCTATATACCTATCTTCCTTTAGCATCGGTGTATTCGTCAACACTAAACCAAATACAATTATTCGAAACAACGTTTCTTATTTTTTGAAGATTTTCTTCGTATAATTTTGGAATGCACGTTCTGGAAGCTGTTCTCCAGGAAACGACGTTTTGTTTTGTATATTGTTTTAAGAAATTTCTAAATTCGGGAACGTCCATGTTATTTAATGGAATGTTGCATGAAACCATCATTCTACACAAATCGTCGTTGAAATTGTTGACATTCTTATTTAAGCAGTTCAGAAATAATTGTTGTTTTGGCTCGTTTGTATTATTTTTTCTTTTTTGATGCGGACCGGTGGCTACGTGCTGATCAATTTGAAACTTTTTATTAACGTTTATCTGTAAAAACAATATTTAAGTACAATTTACTACAGCTTACACAAAGGAAAATAATTGAATGTGCCCTGTGGCCTGTGCCATATCCTTTGCAATATCACAAAAAAAACTTTCTAATTTTATTCTTAAATTGTTTGCTTAATTACAAAATAAAATAACAAATTAGTATTAAATTTTTAACTTGCTGTTTCGGCTTGTTTGAAGTTTTTTAACTTTAAACAGAGTAAACAGTTTTTTTTAATTAAAAATTAAAATAAACGGATAAATACCTCTTTTTCACAGATGACACACAACACAACACTTTCATCGTATTTAAAACATGTATACGGCTTCAACCACTTCTTAATTAAATCGTTTTTTGAACTAGCAACTTTAGGCATTTTCAGGGTATAGACTGGACAATTACACTTTACAGCTCTCTGTCAAGGCAACAAATGAACTAGTCAAGCACTAAAATTATAAATAACTATTTCTAAGAATAAGTATAAGAAAAATTTCCAAATATTCTTTTCAAAGAAATTTGTACCTAAGGAATAAGACCTACCCAAATAATACAACCTTTGTCAGTTAATCCTTTATTTCCTCTACCCCTACTTGGAAATTTAGAAAGTGCAAGTCTAGGGTTCATGTGGTTTCACTAGAAGAAATTGTGCAATTTCTTCTAAGAACTACGAATATTTTATTTGATAATTTATTTGAAATTTTATTCTTTTTGCTAGAATATGCATTTTCATGCCATTAAAAGCTAAAATATGCACTAATATATGCCGTATGCCGTAAAGTTGTAATATATGCCAAATATGCAAAATAAAATGTACCTTTTATGACTCTCAACATCACGAAACGTGTATATACGAAAAATTAACATTTTATGATCAATAGGAAAAAAGATGCAAATATGCATTTGCCCAACTCTATTTATAACGACTGGCGTTTGCGTTTTTGAATATTTAATTGATCAATTTCATATTTAGTAAAAAACACATTTGCTAGCTCTATCGGCTCAGGATAAAAAAACAAACAGACATTTTTTTAAACCACTTTTCATTGGACCCCAAAACATGGGTTTTTTAGTTAATACATAAAATTCGAAATTTTGCATGATACTTTTGCATAACTTCATATTTCAGTAGAAGTATGGGAGAGTATAAAGGGTGGAGCAAGTCCACGGGTTCCGCTATTATTAATTAAAAAGAAAGATTATAAATTAGCTATTCAAAAAATTAAACGGCTAAAACACAATTTAAACACTATGTCAAATGATAATGAAAAAAACAGATAATTGATTAAAATCAGGCAACTACAAATTAAATTGCACCCACTGTAATTTAGTTTATATAGGCCAGACAATAAAAAATTACTGGAAGCTTTTAAAATTCATAAACATTTAAAACTGCACTTTTAACGAATAAGCAAATTGATCTCTCAAAATCGCGATTATTAGAAGTTTTGGAATAAGAAATCAAGTCATCGAGTTCGATTGTTCCTGTAGCAACACCAACTGCTGCCTTTTAATTTTCCTTTGATAATGACGTGTAAACACGTTGAAATACGTATAAGGCTAAAATAAATACCTGTTTTATTTAAAATATATTTTATTATTAGTTTTACGAACGATTCTACTTTTAATGGCTGCTTATTACTAACAATAAATTACGTTAGTTATTCTTATTACTTACATTACAACCGCATTTTTACCATCAAATCGTTTTGCAAGTGTGTGTGGTTAAGTGAACATGTGTCGAAGCTTATATAAGAATTTTGGCAACCTTCCAACATTCAGCATGTAATCGTGGACCTGTGTTTTGTATTAGATCAAAATACTAAAAAATACATTTAAAGGCTTCTAGACAAAACTCTACAGCACAAAATTATAGAAAGTAAGTACATCTTTAAAAACTAACAAAACTAACTCATTAGTAGTGCGTTGGCGCATAAAGTTGTTAATATTTTTTTTTCTAAAGACTGAAATATAAAGAATACGGCTTTTTAAATTAATTTTCTGCTTCTTAATTTATTAATTATTATCTAACATTTTTTAATGTTTAATTTAAAAAAAATATGTTCATTAACGTAGTCAACTTACAAGCTATTTTGTTCATGTATTATTGAAAAAACAACTTTATTTGTCATTAGGTATTAGCAGTTTACTAATTTTTATCATTTCTGATATAAAACTGACATATTTTCTAACAATAAATTTTGACAATATTTTGTACTAAACAAATTTTACCACAAAATAAGTTTTACAAGATTTAAAATGCAACACTTCACCCACACATTTTTAAAGAATAAACCGGGTTTTTCTTAAAACAAAAATACAAAAAAAATCACTCTATAACTTGTTATGTTATTATTATACAGAGCGACCAAGAAAAACTTACACGAGAACACATTCCAAAAAACCGTATGCCTTGTATTATTTGTCATTAATTTCAGAATAATGACATTGAAAGGTCAATCAAACCACGCTGTTTTTTTTCACCGCTCTCTTGATTTAGTATTTTTTGTTCGCTCTAGTGTGGGTTCTGTGAGCCCTCTTCGCACGTTCGCCGGGCAGGAGGCGGGCCTTACCCGTCAAAAGGGGAAGAAGTTCCACTAAATGGTTTATGATTACCAAAGATGTTAATATGACAACCGAGACCGACGGCTTAAAGTGCCCTCCGAGGCACGGTAGGTTGCAGATATACCCCTGAATTGGACAAGCGGACAGTGCTTAATTCGGAATACCGTGTGACCGGTATCTGTAGTCCTCCGCCATGAAAATCAAAATTGTTTGAGACACTGAAATTTTGCAAGTCTGAAACGAGAATCTTAGGGAAAATCCAATGCGTTTTTTCTTAACTGTTAAGCTTCAACATGGCGGCTGCTGCGATTTTTTGAAAACTGTATGATTGAAAAATATTTTCAGAATTTTGTAAATTTGTAAGTTCATAGCGATAGTGGTGAGCTACAATTTTGTTGGTATACTAGTCCGGTAATTTCTTTGTGACGCCTTCTATGAATTATTGAAATCGTAATTTCATACTCTTTCACTCAATTAGAATAAAAGACGGAGGATGATAAAACATTTCTGATTAAGCTTACTGAGTGATAGTGGAATAAGATTTACCATATTATGTTTTCGGCGCAGCAATATTTAGGGGGGTTAATGTTCTTTCTGTCACCTAATTCTTGACTGATGAATCTGCCGTATCATTGCTAATTTTTTTAATCCCAAGCAATTCTTACAAAAGGCGGTTGGTAAAATACACTACGGTACGCGGGTGACCTTTCGCTTAAAGCTATGTTCTCATTGTTTGTACTATACTTTTTTTTGGGAAAAATTTGTGATTGTAAAGTTAAACATTTATACGATTTTTTTAATCGCGGTAAATAACAATGAAAAATATAACATAATAAAAAGGTATTAAAATTAGTTTTGCGCTGGAAACTGTGTAACGACGCCATTTATCTAAAATTTTTATTTATTATTCTTGTAATGTTCAACTTTTTTTTACCAATTTGAGTCAGTAATATGATTCTACGTTAAAAAGCGCATAAAAATGGTACTGTTGTTTTTTTTACATGACGGGAATCTCGCAGAAAACATCATCTAATAACACAAGTCCTATCAAGTATCTCGCTTTATGGGGGAGATATTAATTAAGATCATCTTTAGCGGGCTGCCTTTCAAAAAGGACGCGATTTAGGTCAAAGTTTTAAAATGTGCTCGCCTCGCGAAGTTTATCGGTGACATTTTAAATTACGGTGTATAAAAGCTAGTCTTCATTTAGTGACTAGCTAGAGTTACATTACTGAAAACTAATGGAATTTTTGTTTTCAGATCCAAATGTAAACCTCACGTTACCCGACAAATTATACATTATTACTCGGAGAGAATGGTTAGCTAAACCTCCTGAGGAAAAAGCAACCCCCTTAGAATTACCCGTACCTTACGTGATTATAATGCACACTGCGCAAGAAAATTGTTCAAATCAAGCGGAGTGTGCTTTCCACGTGCGTCAAGCACAATCGTTTCACATGGACAGCAGAAAATGGGATGACATCGGTTACAGTTTCTTAGTTGGGGGTGATGGATATGCATACGAAGGAAGGGGGTGGAAAGGAGTTGGTGCTCAAGTGTACGGATACAATACAAAGTGCATAGGAATAGCCTTCATTGGAACATTTAATAATATTATGCCTCCGGAGAGGCAAATAGTGGCAGCCAAGCAACTTATTGAAATTGGTGTCAAAGAAGGGTACATATCTAAGGACTATAAATTATTAGCTGCTAGACAACTACAAACAACTCAAAGTCCAGGTCTTTTGCTTTATGAAGATGTAAAAACCTGGCCGCATTGGTCTCCAGCTCCATAACTCTCAGTGATTTTAAACCAGTAATGTTAAATAATTTTTATATGATCTTACCTTGCAATTATATATACATAAGTGTAGTTTTTTTGTGTTTTATTTAAAATTGGTAAAAATGAAGTGCAATGATAGCAACCACTTAGGTCAGGTTAACTAATTTGAAACTTCCCACATAGCTGATAATAGTATCGATGTTTAACCACACCGAACTTACGTGATGGAACAGTACAGTTTTATACGATTCCGGTTACGACACATGTAACAAATAAGATAATTTATTGTCAGTAAAAATTCAATCGCGTTTGTAACTTGATCTGTTTTTATTTATAAACTTGTAATACTTTTACCAACACAACGCCGATCGATCTATCTATATATTAAGTTCGTAACTGTCTCACCATAACACGACGAGAGCTTTCACATCTCGACACAGCTTATTTATTGTTTTAAGCGATTGTTTATATTGTAGCAGCTACATAGAACGTCGCAGCATATAGGAGGCAGCCATGCGGCGCGACACGCTCCGACGTTATCAAGATAGCGTGAGGCAAAGGTCACGTGTATAGCTAATCTATATTAAATTCTTAACTGTCTCACCATAACACGACGACGGGCATTTACATCATACAGGTTATCGGCCGTGTTTTGGTAATACATTTTTTGTTGCTAGAGATGAGGCCGCGTGAGGCAGCGACCAGCGCCCCACATAAGCTTCGGTGGAGTCGTTCTTACATATGCTTAGTTTAAACTGTTAATACATAGGCGCTATATAGACGCATTCATTATTGCTGCGATGTTCATAAATACCTGCTAGAAGATCACTTTATAATTAAGAAAGAGCTTTCCCTGAAAAAGATACGTGTTTTTCCTTGCTGATTAATTTCTATAAATAAGAGCGAATTTTATTTTGCAATTACATGCAAATGTCAAACGTATTTACTAGTTACAAAACATTAAAAGAAATTCTGTTAAGCCACTCCCCAGGAAATGAGGAAAAGTGGTAAGTTGTACTTCTAATTTTTTCCTGCTTTATTTTAGGAATTTTTCTGGGTTTATGGTACGGATTTTTTCGGGGATGTTTTTTTTTGAAGACTTTACGGGGGAGTCCGTCGTACAGTTTTAGTACGAGGATGTTTTTTCCGGAGCTGTTTTTCGGACGTTTTCGTTTTTTTACACGATTTCCTTTTCGAGGGCGGCTCTCAATCTCGAAGCCGACTCAGCGGAAGAAACATTCGAAGCAACGAGCGCCGGGTATGCAACAAATCTGGGCGGCGTAGCCCACGGGTTCTGCTAGTTAAATTTAATTACAAAATTCAATTAACATGACTTTCCAACGTACGCGTTTTTTGAAACAACATTTGACAAATTAAATTAGTTTACCTGAAAACAAAAAGACAACATTAGTATGCTGTAATTTTTTTTAAAGTGCATTAAATTGTTACTAAATTATGGTTTACACGTTTGGTTAATAATAAATATTTAGGTGCTTGGAATTGCCGCTTAAACATAGAGTACCATCGGTTGTAACGGGTAATTATTTTTATGGCAAATTAAATTACGTTTACTTACTATACTAATACTATAAAGCAATTCTTTACGGTACTAGCACAGTAAAGATGTATTTTCTGTTTATGCCTTGGTTACGATAATAATAATACTATTGTAGGATTTAACAAAAATATTTTTTTCGCATTTTTGACAGTAATGTGACATATTGCTGTTATCAAAACGTACAGTAATGAGCCACTTTACAGCTTAGCAACCATTACTGCATAGTAACGTGACTGTTATTAAAACACAATGTTTATTTACGTGGTGTTACACACTTGAAGCAAAATTCCACGTGTATCTGATGTGCTTAAGTTCATTAAAGTATTTTGTCTAAGTATAGTCATTATTATGCCATTTTTCTCTCATTATTGCTAATTTCCTTAAATTCCTGTATTTTGTTTGAATATTCAAACTAGAACTTTCTCCAGAAGAAAATGAAATTTTACTGTGATTTTAGTTTCAAATAGAAGAAATACAATTTTTTCATCTCCATTATCATTAACATTTTTAGAGATATAGGTCATACATTAAAAATTATTTTTATCGCAAAATTCTAAAGTTCATAACATCTTCATAAACAAAAACAATATAAAAGTTTATTAGAGGAGATTGCAAAAAACTGCTTCAACACGAGGTTTGAAACGGAATTCCCACTTGACTGTAATTTACAATTCAAAAAGGTAAAACGTTAATGTTATTACATAAAAATTCAGCTAAAAGCAAATAACACAGACCTGATGTCGACTCATTAGATGTTAAAAAAGGCTTTTCTAAAATATTTTAATTATCAAAACAAGACCGGGAATTATCAACGCCCCTGTAATTTATCTTTAATTTTTATTAACGCCACGTGGTATGTCTAAAACACTGTAAACAGTTCCAAGTTTGTCGGAGCTAACTTATTTTACTGGAATTCATGGAAGACCAAATAACCTTTTATCCGCACAGTGTGATATCAATTTTTAACCAATTTGTGCGATTAAAATGCATTATTCTGAAACCTGTAAATACAGAATATTTGTACTAGTCTAGAAGTAACGTTTGTTGATCAAACATTTCACAATTTTAATTTAGAAATAATTTATAAATATTACTTTTACTAGCAGATAAGAGGCAAAAACTATTTTACGTTTTTCAGGCTGGTAGTTATATACAGAGTATCTCAAAATTACAAGTAAATATTTTGGAAGCGTATTGTAAACTTTTTTATTGTAAACGACTCCTTAACTGAGTTATACATACCAATTTTCAATATCCTTTTATTTATACACGAAAATTAAAATTTTAAACAACGTTATAGGGGGGAACACGTGTCCCTTGTTCCCCTCGCCCCTAAATCCGCACCTGCTTAAAATAGCCAGTTACGAGTACTCTTTCGGGAAAATGTCAGATTTGCAGTTAATGACGGGATGTTTCGAATGAAATTAATTTTGTGACTTCAAAAATTAATGTGCAGATGTTGAAAAGTAAATGTCACATCATAAATTCAGTTTCGGCATCACAATTCATTTTTTCACGTCGCAAAATTAATTTTTGATGTCACAAAATTTATTGCCGACGTCACAAAATTTATTTTTGACGTCTAAAAATAGTTTTCTACATATAGAAATAATTTTGACGTCAGAAAATTAATTATTGACGTCAAAAATTCTTTTATGTAGATTTTAATGTTGACAAATGTTTTTATGGCCGCATAAATCATTTCCTTAGTTTAATAAAACATGTTTTGACAAAGAAAATTTATTTTCTGGCAATAAAAAATATTTTTTGATGTCAGTGTGTGCAAGCCAATGGTGACCATTTTGGATCTTTTTCTGGTGAAAAGCAAGTCGAACCGAACAACATCTGACTTTTCTGGTATAACTCAGTGAGGAAGCTCCTCCAGACCATTTTTTTTCAAAACGTTTTTCTTATTTCGTAATGCACAATAACTTGCCCAAAATATTTGCGTGCAATTTTGAAACATCCTGTACGTCAGTATTCTGAATTAGAACAAATTAAAAAAAACATGAAACTTTGGGTAATTCTTAACAAATCCAATGCTTTTAAAAACTGCAAAAGAGCAACACAATCACGTGCAATGAGATAAGATAATTTACACAAATAAATTACCAGATTACTTCCTTAATCACTAATTTTTTGCCTTGTTAACAGTCTGCTTAAACCGTTTGATTATCTCCAACTTGTTCTAGAAACTTAAAAAATCAAACTTTGACCATGCGTGTTATTTTCTTCTTTAACAAGCTTAAGCATAATTATTTGCTATAAATATTGATATAATATTATTGTCACGAAAACTTGCTAATTGATGTTAACATGAGCTAACGAAGAGTAACTTGCAAAATCACTTATCTATGCGGTTCGTTCATGAATCACAATTTGCTTTAAAATAGAAACTACCAAAATGCTACTAGCGTTGCTACATACGTACCTACCTACTTTTATTTGCGTCATTTGCTGATCGTTGCAACATCAACATGACTTGTTATTATCGACATATGATTTTAATACCATGTCAAATAGGTGTACAATTAAAATTTTCCGTAAATCTAGGTTGGTACTCATAATTTGTATTTTTAAGCAATACCTATTGCAAATTTCATACTTCAATGCGTCATTAACAAACGCGCGCTTCCACACACGCACATATGTAGACAGATATTTTTTTAAGATACACTGAGTGTTTAAAACGTATGTTTAGGTCAAAATCACAAAATTTTTTCGCGATCACAATACTTCCCTATACTAAAATTATGAGCAAGTAAATTGACAATTTTTATTCAAAACAAAATTTAAAAAAAAACAATTATAGAATTACTCACAAGTGCAATCCATTTAAATAATTTACGCCTAGACCTTGCATGATTCAGGAAATACAAAGGACTCGTTTTTTTTTTCAAGGTACAATTGCAATTTCAACTTGAACTTCCTGCAATACCTTACTCACTTTCTCTCGGCCTTATGTAAAAAGCCTCTTGATGGATTTTGTTTAAATAAAAGTAATTAATTAATTCCACGTTGTTTTTTGGCACGAAAGAAATTTTCTCAGTATCTTACAAACCAAAATTAATTTAAAAAAATTGGATAAGATTTAAATTAGTGCAATGCCATTTCTTTAAAATTTACGTCATTTAGCAGAATGATCATAATTATTTATAAATTAAACACATGTTTCAGCTGCAAATGTTACTGATATTTATACATTTTCTGTAACATCAAAGTAATATCAGATTAAACATTACTGTTGGTTATTTTATTATAACTGCTACTAGAAACGTGATGGAAAATTATTTTACTTCTTATGTAATTTTCATCAAACCAAAACAAAAAGGTGCGATCACTTAACTGATTGATATTTTCAAAAGAATTCTTGGTAATAAATAATGGTTTTGTTTTATGAGCTGAGAATAGTTTTATTCAAAGGCCTTGGCTGAAAACAGCATGATAATAAATAATGTTACCTCATGCATTAACAAGTTTTAATTTTCTAAACAACCGCAACCTAGTATTATAATTATTATTTTCGTATTCTTTAATACATCAAGTACATTTTACTCAAAATTAAATATTTGGTACAAAAATAACCCTCATAATATGACTTTTGCCAATCTAGTTAATACAAAGTCGACGGTTTAATTTAACGCTGAAAATTGATTTCTACCGAATTGCTTCGAGAAATTTTTAAATTATAATACGTTATATTACTGTGAATCACCGAAATCTCTAATAACGTTTTTTTTAACAATTTCCCAGTAAACTTTGGCATAATTTAATTTGTCAGCCAATAACCATCATCAAGGCCAACCAGTTCTGTCCCGTTTTGCAAATTTCCAAATTACCTGTATGAATTCTATTCTGCACCACACATTAGATTACTTCTATACCTTCTTGAACTGAAAACTAACGTACCTAATTTTTGCTTTCAGATCCAAGCGTAAACCTCACGTTACCCCCAAAATTAAAAATTATAACCCGAAGGGAATGGCTAGCTCAACCCGCTAATGAGGAAGCAGCGCCCTTGCAACTGCCAGTACCTTACGTATTCATAATGGAGACTGGACAAGAAGAATGTACAGATCAAGCAGCATGCACTTTTAACGTGCGTTTCCTCCAAAGTTTTCACATTGATAGCAGAGGCTGGGACGACATTGGTTACAATTTCTTGGTTGGGGGTGATGGATTCGCCTATGAAGGTAGAGGATGGAAAGGTCAAGGTGCCCACACTTACGGTTACAATTCCAAAAGCATAGGAGTAGCTTTTGTTGGAACTTTTAACCGAACCATGCCTCCAGAAAGGCAAATAATTGCAGCTAAGCAATTAATAAATATAGGCGTAGGAAATGGTTCCATAGATCCAAATTTCAAATTGCTAGCTACTAGACAAGTAGAGAGCACCAAGACTCCAGGTTTAGCGTTGTATGAAGATTTGCAGAAATGGGCTCATTGGGCTGAACAGCCATGAAACTGATTTATATATTAATGTTAAGTAATATTGTTAAGACTGACTGTTATATTATTTGAGATAAGCGTTTACACGATCTGATGATGTGATATAATAATTAAATAATGTAAATACTGTTGTTATGTGCCATTTATTTGTTTGGGGTTCAAATCTTCTCCAGGGCCATGGGCGCTCCTGTTGTCTTGTGTATGTTCGATAAGAAGCCATTTAAGCTCAGCAGACCCCATAAGTGTAGGGTCAAAAATATGTAGTAACACCAGCAGTTTTGTCTAACTTTCATTATTAATTGTATTTGTTAGAGAGATATTGCACTTTGTTTTCTCTTCTTGATTAGTTCTTTCATTGATTTAGTGGATTTGGGAAACAAAACTCTATAAGAAATAATAAAAAAAACTAGCTGAACCTGTGAGCTACGCCTTTGAAATAAAGTGTTTCGTTCCTGGTCCACCCGCCGGTATTCTCTACGTGACTTTTACATAAACATCGGATTCGGCAAACATTCGCTCGAAAAGTTAAGGCAGGTGGAATGGATACGGATTTGATATATAGATATAATGGTTACGTTTC
This sequence comes from Ctenicera cuprea, assembly GCA_958336395.1. Classification (NCBI taxonomy): domain Eukaryota; kingdom Metazoa; phylum Arthropoda; class Insecta; order Coleoptera; family Elateridae; genus Ctenicera; species Ctenicera cuprea. Next base: position 5,496,785 of record OY284492.1, on the reverse strand, counting down.
GAGGCAACGCATTTCAAATATTTCTTATAGAGTTTAATTTTCCAAAACCCACTAAACTAACGAAATATGTTAATTATTAAATTTAAAAATTCTGTTACTTATAAATATTTAAATGTCGCAAAAAGTACCCTCTTTAAATACTGTCCTCTAGTTCCCCTCAAGACATAGTAGATATGCAACTCAAATGACAAACAAAAATAGTAAAAATGCCTTGACTAGTAAATATGAAAACGTTGAGTAATTAGAATGGCTCTAACAGTAAATTATTATATTTAGGTGTGTTACTAATTATTAATTGCAAATGGAAGGAATAAGAAGACCTGATAAGGTTTGAGTACCTTCCTCGTTACAGTGAGTGCGTAAAGCTAAAGGCAGGTATTGTATTCGTCAAAATTACTGACTAGAGTCTAGCCCCTTGTTATTCCTGCCGATCCTGAATTGCGCAATATCATCTAATATTGGCTCGCATATGTGCCAGTGTGACATTTACATCGAGATTTGCATTGTTAAAGCCGATTTTTTCCTTTGCTAATAAATTGCATTCAATAGAAAACAACAAATCCTTTTCTTTAATTTATTACCAGACTTGCGTGTTAGTATGCCGTCAATCAGTGAGTGAATGCAAATTTGTCTTCGTATTTTTTCTTTAAAAATATAACTACTCTTAACAAATAACCCCGCGTTAACAGCAAAACGCAACAACAGTGTTTAAAAAAAACTATAAAATAAAAAAGAAATTTTGGTTCCAACCGAGATTCGACCCCGCAACTACTTATGCAGTAAAAAATCAGCACGACCGAAGACACCCGCATATACATCTGTGCCACTACGGTGTTGTGGTTTAAACACATTTCAGCTGCATGCAGAGGAGGAGCGCAAGTCATGTGAGGTAGGATCGGCAGGAATAACAAGGGACTAGACTCAAATTAATTACTGTGCGTGTGTGGCTGTGTGCGTGTGTGGCTGTGTGCGTGTGTGGGTGTGTTCACGTGTGTGCTAGTACGCGCGTGTAAGCGAATGAGTGCGTGCGCGTGAGAGCGCGTGTGCGAATGCGAGCACGATCTATTAGCGTGTGTGCGCACGTGAGATGCACACGTGAGCGTGCGCGCGCATGCAGGGTGCGTGTGCGTGTACGTATGTGTGTGCGTGTGTATGTGCGTGTTTATGTCCTCACTTTATACTCACGACGTATAAAGTATATGTTGGATATACCATGTACCAACGCCCCAAATAAATTTAAAACCATTATTTATTTATAAATTTTCCTAAATGTAAATGCTATTTACATCCTTTCTCTAACGGTTTGCAAAATCTTATGCACATTTTCGCTGAAAATATAAGTCAAATTATTTAATAGTCTTCTAGAGAAAAATCAAATTTTGTTTCTATGCTAGTTTCTTGAAGCAGCAAAACTAATGTGAAGCCAAACGGATACTCCTCCCTGGACCAAAATACGCCAAAACATTTGAAATTTTGCGTTAATTTGCGTCATTATCATAATCACGTGGTACAAGTTGGGATTAGCCTCCTGTTGAGATCGCAGTGGGGATTTTTTGCGAATTTCAATTAGTTTACACTTGTAATTTACCAGTTACGCTATGAAGATTTGAATCGTTTACACTCAACTGGTGTTGACTCAAATATTAGTGTAGATAAAAACCAATAATTTACATTAAGTATTATGACTATTCAGTACGAAGGATCTCAAGAAGAGGGTATTGAAAACGTTAATTTAAATGCACTTGCAAAAAATCAAGGTAAGTAAGTAATAATTGTTGTTTTTGAAAATTTGTTTTTAATGCTTAATTTCAAAGAAATAATTTTTTACAATCGAAACACTAAAACTGGAAATTTGCTTAAAAAGTTCAAAAAGGAAATGTTTACAAACAACAATTACGTATTTTTAATTGCACTTGTATGTTTTCATTGAGTTAATAATACAAGGTTTTTGAATAAATAACCGCTATATCAATGCAAGTCAAAAGGTGAAAGTTCAACAGCTCAAGTTTTTCATGCAATATTTAATAACAAACAATTTAAATTGAAACTAAAAATTCCTTCTTGTTTCTCGAAATCTCAGTCTTGTTTTCTACAACCTTTCCAATCTAAAATTGCTTTTAAGGAACCCAATGGTACCACCTGTGGTTTTTCGTGACCTTGCTGGTTTTATCAACAAAACATCAGCCAACAAATGCTGCAAATCCTGTCACAGACAGACAAATTGCTGCCACCAATTACAATATTAAAGGTTCTAATGTTTACCCAGAACCAGCCATTTATCGTATTGGTAAGTTTTTACAATCAGTTACAGTTACAGTTTTATATCCAGTCTGGAAACGAACCGTTGATTGATATATTGAATCGTTAACATTTCTTCATATTACATTCAAACAAAACCCACACGTTACCCCCAAAATACAAAGTTGTAGCTCAAAACGAACGTTTAGAGCAACCGCCTGTTATGCATAAGCTGAAGACTTATGCCATTTTTGCTTTCAGATCCAAGCGTAAACCTCACGTTACCCCAAAAATTTAAAATTATAACCCGAAGGGAATGGTTAGCTCAACCCGCTAATGAGGAAGCCACGCCCTTACAACTACCAGTACCGTACGTATTCATAATGGAGACTGGACAAGAAGAATGTACAGATCAAGCAGCATGCACTTTTAACGTACGTTTCCTCCAAAGTTTTCACATTGATAGCCGAGGCTGGGACGATATTGGTTACAATTTCATGGTTGGGGGTGATGGATTCTCCTACGAAGGTAGAGGATGGAAAGATCAAGGTGCCCACACTTATGGTTATAATTCAAAAAGCATAGGAATAGCGTTTATTGGAACTTTTAATCAAACCTTGCTTCCAGAAAGGCAAACATTTGCAGCTAAGCAATTAATGAACATCGGCGTCGAAAAGGGTTACATAGACCCAAATTTTAAAATGCTAGCTACTAGACAAGTAGAGACCACTAAAACTCCAGGTTTAATATTGTTCCAAGATTTGCAGAAATGGTCTCATTGGGCTGAAGAACCAACAAGTGCTACTAATCCTGTAACTGAAACACAAATTGCCAGTTGCAAAACTGAGGCTTCCCATAATCACCCAGAATCACTTGCCTTCCCGATTGGTAAGTTTCTTTAATTACCAATTTGAAGAAAAGCAGTTTTTTGGTGTATTGTCTTTTAATAAATTAACTAAATGAGTTGTCTTCTGATTTGAATGTAAGTCTCAAGTTACCAAATAGACTGAAAACTTTAGCCCAAAGCCAATGTTTAGCTCAAAACCTTGTTCTTTCATAACCAAAATATAATGTCATTTTTGGTTTCAGATTTAATGGTAAACCAAACGGTACCCCCAAAATTGAATATTATAAGCCGAAAGGAATGGTTAGCTCAACCGCCTATTGAAGAAGCCACGCCCTTACAACTACCAGTACCTTATGTGTTCATAATGGAGACTGGACAAGAAGAATGTACAGATCAAGCAGCATGCACTTTTAATGTATGTTTCCTCCAAAGTTTTCACATTGATAGGCGAGGCTGGGATGACATAGGTTACAATTTCTTGGTTGGGGGTGATGGATTCGTATACGAAGGTAGAGGATGGAATGGTCAAGGTGCCCACACTTATGGTTACAATTCCAAAAGCATAGGAGTAGCTTTTGTTGGAACTTTTAATCAAACCATGCCTCCAGAAAGGCAAATAATTGCAGTTAAGCAATTAATAAATATAGGCGTAGGAAATGGTTCCATAGATCCAAATTTTAAATTGTTAGCTACTAGACAAGTAGAGAGCACTAAAACTCCAGGTTTAGCATTGTTCCAAGATTTGCAGAAATGGTCTCATTGGGCTGAACACCCATGAAAGTCATCAGCAGTATATTAATGTTAAATAATATTTTAAACCGGAATGTAATAATACTTGAGATATGTTTATATGATCTGATAATGTGATACAATATTTAAATATTGTCAATACTGTTGTTACATGCCGTTTTTTCTGATTATTATTATAAGCGACGGTAGGAAACTGAGAGGAATAGATCGTAAAAAATTGATTCAAAAAAAATGTTAAATATATTTTCAGGAAAAATTGTCGGCATATTTTATACCAACAGTTTTTTAATTTTCCTAGCACATTTATAATATTAAAAATACAAGGTATAGCACTCTCCATGTTAATTATTTTAGGAGAAACAAATTACGACGAACAGGGGGGTGGGTAAAAGACAGGGACATTGGGAGAATAAAAACACACGGAGAATTGAAGGACTTATTGAAGATTCGAGAACATTGTAGCAGCAGAACAGGATCGGATTGGCTAAGTACGTATGGAAACTGGAAGACGATAGAGGAGTAAACATATTTTCTAAAGAATCAACTCTTACAAAAAAGGCACAAGAAAAAAAACTCAAAATCAATCCTAATATTTTTACATTGATAGGATCCTACCCCACATCCATCCCCATAAAAAACTCTCTGCGTACTTTTTACTAACGATATGTTACCTACTTTACAATCCTCCGGTGTGTATACAGTTTCTTGTTCGTGTGGGAAAGCCTACATCGGTGAAACGAAAGGGCCGATCAGCATTCGAGTTTCTGAACACTAAAGCGTCAAGTGGGTTCGGCCCTTGCCGCTCATACACTTAAAACAGACACAATTTAAAATTTTACAACATTAAAACACCGCGAATCTATTCATATTCTTGAAAATCCTAATTACCTTAACCGAGATTACCGAGATTTCCCCTTTACAATGCCTATAAACCACTGTTTACACTAGTAACTGTAACCCTATAAACGCAGCAGAGTCTACAGCTCTGAAGATGTCCGTGGAGGAAACGTCGGCAATAGCAGCAACTTTCATGGGCAAAAAATTCAATTTCGTTAAAGCAAAACTGTTGCTTTGAAAGATATTTTTTTTTGCATTTCATAATTTCTGATTTTAAGTATACTAAACTTTCTGATATTTGTAAAAATTTTAAAATCAAAACATTTAGTTGAACAATTTTAAATAGCATGAAAATAACTTTTTTTTAAGAATTACGAGACCGTGCGTGAGCACGACTTCATGATTCCCATCCGACCCCCTTATCCGGACTCAGCACACTAAGTGCCGGTCTAACATGCCCCACCCCTAAAAGACTTGCAACCCAACATACACACCATCCATGGACACGCCGGATTTAACTTATTCAGAAAAATTTCCGACGGGCAGAGGACTCGAACCTACTGCCGTTGGGAGTCTAGTTTCAAAGCCTGGGACTTTAACCACTAGACCACCCGCTGGCCCTTTTTTTATTCACTTCTAAGATATTGTAGAAATTGGCAGACTTTTTGTTTGGATTTTTTTGAGAAAATAGACCAACACTCTATTGGAAGCACTTTGAAAAACAGAGCTAATGAAATAATAACATTTGTGATCTCGTTTCCGTTTACGTAAAACGAAATCACTTCGTTTTTGATAAGAATATCTCATGTAAATAAGTAGCGGAGATTTCTATATATTTTAAAACTCCAGATTGTGTGGTAATGTGATAGTGGTGGTATACAAATCTATAATTTTTAAAGCGGTGAAGTGATGTTATAGGTTAAAGCAAGTGTAGATAAACGTTATTGTTTTGTATAACACATCATGGCTATTAAATACGAAAGTTCTTGGAAGAGCTGTGAAGAAAATGTTACCATAAGTGAGGATCAGCCAGAAGTTAGAAGAGGTAATTTTTTGAACAGAACAATAAAGTTTTGAAACCAAACATGTTTGTATAATATTGATAAGTGTTGTTGACATCAAATTTATTTTATTAAATGTATGACACCAGTTTCATATGAACTGCTATCAATATTAATCACATAAATACACAGTAAAAGGTCAAAAGTGCAAATACTTGGAGCTACAACTAATCATGTGTGTGTCTGTGTATTTTTCAGTTTTAATCTGACAAACTTAATGTAAAACAAATTATATTAAAAAATTCGTAAGAATTAATTTTTTTAACTAATTTTTCAATTGAAATTTCTTTAGTTCTCACACATAAAACGATTTCGTGCTAGTTTCGCTTCAAACTCAAAGAGGCATAGACATTTAACCCAAGGACCACAACGCCCAATGCTATAAAACAAACACAAACAAAGGAAAGGACACATTGTCCACGACGACTAGAAAGCCCAAAAATAGCTACAGACACAATGTGCCCGTAACGCTCAATTATTCAGGAGGACCATAATGTTCACTATGACCACAACGACCACACTGCTACAGGTCCATAAAGCCCAATGTGTCCAGAAGGCCCAATAATTTTATAGAACCACACCGCTCAAAAAAAGCCGTTAATGCCTATTTGCGCTTGTGTAATATCGTTCTTGTTTATCAGAACTCAGAGGGACACAACGCCCAACATTCCCGCATTGTATTATTGGATAATTTTAATTAATTTTTTTTCCTGTTAAATTACCTACAAAAATTACAAACTATATGATAGAAAGTTATTAACTCGTCGTAAAAATAGCGTCTGGAAAAACGTCCCTGAAAAAAACCGCCCGGAAATAAAATCTTCCGCTAAAATCCCAAAAAAAACATCCCCGAGTAATAACATTACCTGTAAAAAACATCCCCGGTAAAACCATCCCCTGGAAAAAACATCCCAGGAAAAAGCAGCTCCGGAAAAACAGCATCGATTGAAAATACCTTTGAAAACTGGTAATTAGCATCCCACAAAAAAGAATAGTGTTTTTGCAGTGTCGTAGTTTATTCTGAAGTACACCCATTCAAAAATTATATTTGTAGCTCAATTGAAGCCCAGTATTTGCAAGATGACAAGTTGTCTCTAACCAGAATACTAAATGTTATAAAACGTAAAAATCGAAGAATTGCGTTAGGAAATGTTTTTGGAGATCCAAAACATGTATCAGTTTATCGGGGATTTTGTTGCGGTATCTTTTTTCGCGTCTGTTTTCCTGGGGCTGTTATTTCCAGGGGCTTTGTTTTTAGAGCATATTTTCTGAGTCTTTTTTCCTGAAACTTTGATTTCCTGGGGCTCTTTTTCTTGGAGATATATTTTCGGGGATTTTTTTCCAGAGATGTTTTATCCTAGATTTGTAAAAATGGCTTTTAATTACTTTTAGGCGCTAAAAAAGAAAATAGTTCATTAAATGCCATTTTAGGCAATTTAGGCAATAACAAGTTTAAGAGTTTAAATTGACCCATTTTATATAAAACCCATATAATTTAAATTTTAAGGGTTATGCCTAAAGAAGGAGAAAAGTCCATTTTGTCTTAAATCCGGACTCCCGAGTTTGATTTACCAGCTACTTGTTGGCAAAAATTTGGTCCATTAAAAGACGAATATTTACTTCAAAATCTCAAAACATTGATTTTAATGTGCACCAAAAATACCTTTTCTTGTTCTTTTAATATAAAATATAAAATAATTGGGCGTTGTGGACACATTGGGTTTCATGGACCGGTAGCAGTTTGGGCATTATGGCTCTCCTGAATAATTGAGCGTTATGGGCACATTGAGTATATCCTGTCTCTAGCTATTTTTACTTTCCTATACTTTCAGTATCGGGAAGTATGGATTTCATGCAAAATTTCAAAGTTGAGATTTTAACGGAAATATTCGGGGGGGGGGGGGGGGGGGGTTCCATGGACCCCAAAAAAGTAATTTTAAAAAAATTTCTGTCTGTGGGTGGGTCCGTTACGCTCCATATCTCCGGAACGGCTGGACCGACTTTGATGTGCTTTGGAATGAGAGAGTATATCAAAAATTCACCGACAAAATAAGCTTTTAAAAAAAAACGAAACCGGAAGCGGAAGTTAGACATGTTTTTTTGGTAGCAGCTTTTTCAGAAACTGATTTTTGGAAATTTTAATAGTGGAGATTAAAAAAGGCCTTAGGACAAATCAAACGATTTTTTACCGAACTCTCTAGCTTTAAAATGGCGGCCGCTACGAATTTTTGAACATTTCGACTTTAACGCCCATTTACTCAAAAACCAGTTGTCTGATTGGAATCAACTACATCTTGTTTGGTAGCCCTTCAAGGGTACTATACCATGAAATATAATTAATTTTGAAAATATAAAAACGATTGCAATGACATCACACCAAAATTTTGGAATTTTTCAAAAAAATATTTCTCAAAAACTGCCCACACGTTTTTGTTTAAACTTTCTAAGCTGATAGAGCTGGGAATATTCTACAATTTGTTTTTTTGCGCATTGCTATAATTTCACTGTGACGCCCTCTATGCATTTTTGAATATTGAAAATTGGTACCCTTGTATTTATTTAACGGGGGGCAATAAAATATTTCTGTTAATGTGAAATAGCTCACCATTGATAGCAAAATCCGAATATAATAATATTTTTTTGATAATTTCATATTTAGGGGGGCTACTGTTCCCCCTCCCCCCAAATTTTGACGATAAAAAAGTAAAAAGTTGGTTTTTTGTTTTGTTTGCTCTAGGAGAATCTTTTTACAAAAAATCAGAAAAACGAATTTTTTGCCCCTTAATAATCTTTTTGTCCGTAGAAGAATTTCACATACTTTCTACAGCAGTTGTATTCTTGTACTAGTCGTTCAATGTTCAGTGTAGGCTAACTTCTTTATTTTAATAGATAAGACTCGCAAACCCAAGAGCAAAGTTGTAGGGCAAATTCTTCTCGATTGTATTTAAGAAACAAACTTGAGCTTCCAATTTTAATATGGCGGCCACGGTAAAAAATAACTTTTTTTTAAATGGAAACGTGGCAGTTTGGCTTTAAAATCAGAAAGGTTTTGAAATTCTAAATACAAATTAATAAGAGTAATTTCTTACTAAAAATAATACTTCTCGAGTTATTAATATATTTTCAAATATCAATTTCCGCGCTTCCGTTGATTCAGTCCGAATATTTTACCCAACCTTATGCTTGCAGCGCAGCGGTCGGTCTGTCTTCAACCGCTTCAAGATGTTACAACTTATAAGAACTATTTACTTTAACTAGTCGTGTCTAGACAGGTGTATATCGAAAGTGTTGGAGAATATAAAACAATGTATTTAAATGTATAGGAAAGTCCAGGCGAAGTGTTTCGCTCATTTTTGGGTTTTGTGGTCGTCGTGAGCGATGTGTCCTTTGGGCGTTGTGGAAATTCTTTGAGCATGATGGGCTTTTTATAGCGTTAGGCTTTTTGGTCTTTGGGCAAAGTGTCCTAGACCCAACTCAAAAAGTCAGCTTATTTTTGGAAAATGACAATTTCAGATACCAAAAATCAAATAGACAAGAACTGTTCTTATTTACATTCTTATGTATGTTTCAGAAACACAATTTTACTGTAAATATGTTCAAGGTACTCGGTGGTTCCAAAAATTTTCTCTACAAACTTTGCTGAATGATGGATTGGTGATACTGGTGATGAGTGTAGTAATTTTGGTAATCTTTTTGATCATAAGATATGAAGGTCTTACACGTAGTGAACTTAGTATACGTGCTGATCCACCTGCAGATACTCATGAACAGCAACCTGGCATGCCTGGTCCATACCCTATAGGCAAGTATGAATATCATGTATAGTATTGGGCCAATTAAATTATGATGATAAATCATCATGTTGAATATTTTGGGGTAACCTAGACATGAATAGTACCAAACTGAGTTTTTTAGAATGTATAGCATTCGATGCTTATAGTACATCATCTAATTAGATATACTTGAAGCATTTGAAACTCACAAACATTTAAAAACTGCACCGTTAATGAACGAGCAAATTGATCTCTTAAATTTACCTCCATTGGACGTTTTGGAATAAGAAATCAAGTCATCTGCAGACGATTACCGAGATGAAGTCGCCAAGTGCTATTGTTGCTATAACAACATTAACTGCTTACTTTTTTAATATAACCTTTGATAATGGCATGTAAACATGTCAAAATACGTATAAGGTTAAAATAAATAAATATTGTTGAAGTAATAAAGTATTTCATTATTCATACTCAAGATGAACTTCAATAAAGTAAAGATAGAACTTATAAATAAATTTTAATTTTAATTATATCTCGCTTATTTTATAGCAGATTTGAAAATTTTCAATGAAATTAAAGAAAATATTTTTTAAATTTAACACCCATTTATATAAAAACAATTTAACGGTCATAAACATCAAGTACAACTTGAAGGAATAAAAAGATATTTTTATACACCATCAATTTTAGGACATTATTTGATTTTTATACAAAAAACAAGTTTAAAAATTGTTACGCATTTAATTTTACAAGCCTGTTTTTTGTTTCGTTCAAAATTGTTTGAAAAAAGCGAGAAATTCTGTTTTCAATACAGAAATGTACTATAGCGCGCGCGGACCTCTTTTGGGATCTTGGGCATGAATAAGCCATGGTAAATGCAAATAATATAATTTTTCTGGGGAAATAATGTACAACTATTTCATCATAATTATTCTCTGTGCTAAACTGCAATGTTCCACCTAAATTAGAATTCAGCGTATAACAAATACGAACATAATCTGTTATTGTTTTATAACGATTTGTCAATTTCAGTTTTTGTGCTGTATAAAAATTGTTGGGCATCACTTGAATTATTGTGTAAATGGGCTATGATATAAGCCACAATTTTCGCAAGTTGCAGTATATACAGAGCAAGTGAAACGTATGGAGACGCCGATTTTCTGCCATAGTATTCATTTTGGAAAAAAAACATCTTGAATAAAAGTTGTTTGGTGAAATTCTCAGCTATATACAGGGTGGGCCAAAAGTCAGTTTGCCGATTTTCCGATTTATTTTTCATTTTTTTTACTTCTGTGACAGTAAATTATTTTCCACATACTTGCTTGTTTATTATTTAAACCAAATCGGTAAACTAACTTTTGGCCCACTATGTATTGAGATACGCAAAAACGTTTTTTTCAGTCTGGTAATTCTTTTGTCTTATCAGTGGTGCAAAATATTTTTACCCGCGTCTCATAAAATATTGATAAAAATGCAATGAAAGGATTTAAGTGTATGGGCTGCTGTACATAGTGTGTCCTACAAATAAATAGCTAAATCTCTAACTTTATAAATAATGAAAATATAGAAAAATTCCTGTAATAAAAATTAAATGGCATGAATAGGTCCAGAAAGATGGCCAACGCGATTTTAAAAGCTCTTCCAGTTTTACAAGAAATCACATCAACTTTTGTTTATTAAACGGAATGTTATAGTTTTATAATCTATTATATTAAAACTTTTTTCCGATCGCCCATTCCAAAAGGTTTATATGATCAGGAACAGCATTGCTGCTAAAAACTTAGAATTAGATCATTTTGAAGGAATGTAAAATTTAAAAACAACGGGGGTAGAGCACAAATTTGTACACTACACTTTCCCTTTTTTAGTAAAAAACTTCCTCGATTTTATGGGCATGCAGAGACTAAAAATTTCTTAAAAGTGCGTCCGTCTTTGGACTTTCACAGAACTTCTGTAAGACAATTTTATGAGCATGCATAAACTAGAACTATCTTTAAAATGTCTCTTTCCTGACTTCACTTTGACTTTCCCAGTACTTCCTCGACTTTTGCTAGATTTCTTCCGGATTTGTTTTGGACTTTTCCTACTTTCCCTGAATTTCCTTTAAACTTTCCCAACATAATTATAAGAAAACAAAAAGAGGTGTATCCATGAATTATTTAAAATATTTTATGAAAGCCGCAATTTTGCGTAAAGTCTGGAATTAGTTTTACATTGATAATATTAATAACTCTTATTTTTCGCTGTATTAAAAACTTTCAAATACTAATAACTCTCTTATTTTTTGCTGTAAAAAAATTGCTATGTCAATTTGTTGCAAACTTTAAACTCAAATTTTTTGTTTGAAGATTATTATTGTAAATACTTTAGTTGGTGAGATATTTTGAAAATTATGGCGTATTGCCCATTTTATTAAAAAAAAACTAATATAATAGCTCAACTTTTAGCAGGTTATTTTATTCATCAAGTACTACCTATGCTGAAAAACCCAGCTCGGTACTATAAATGTCTACGTCCAAGTGGATAGTGCCTCCACTATAAATTACAATTTTAAGTAATTCATTGTAATAATGTGGTTTATTAAACTCATTTTAAATTTAAATCTACTTATACTATTAAATTTCATGTAAAACGATCATAATTATAAAACTAATTAAAATTGCATTCTACTACAAAGAGAGGTTATATTACTGAAAATTAATTTTGCTTTCAGATTCAAATGAAACCATCATATTACCGCCAAAGTTAAACATTATAACCCGAAGGGAATGGTTAGCTCAACCCGTTGTTGCGGAAGTAAAGCTCTTACAATTACCGGTGCCTTATGTATTCATAATGGAGACTGGGCAAATAGAATGTAGAGATCCAGCAGCATGTACTTTCAATGTGCGTTTCCTCCAAAGTTTTCACATGGATAGGAGAGGCTGGGACGATATTGGTTACAATTTCTTGGTTGGGAGTGATGGATTTGCCTACGAAGGTAGAGGATGGAAAAGTCAAGGTGCTCATACTTCTGATTATAATTCAAAAAGCATAGGAATCGCATTTATTGGAAATTTTAATCTAACCATGCCTCCAGAAAGGCAAATAATTGCAGCTAAGCAATTAATAAACATCGGCGTCGAAAAGGGTTACATAGATCCAAATTTCAAATTGCTAGCTACTAGACAAGTAGAGAGCACTAAAACTCCAGGTTTAGCATTATACGAAGATTTGCAAAAATGGACTCATTGGGCTGAACAGCCATGAAACTAAGCGTTAATATATTGATGTTAAGTAATATTGTTAAGAATAAAAATACTATATTAGTACACAAGTAAGATTGTAGCATCTAATGGTGTATAATAATTAAATAATGTAAGAATTGTTCTGTGTCCAATTTTTGATAAATTGGTCTGGTAGAAAAAAAAGCGAAGAACATAATAATCAAGAAATATTTATAATGTGTAAGAACTTTACACAATTATCATCGATTTCTTTTATTAACAATAAAGAAATACTGCACTTTTTTTTGCTATTTTTCACTTCAAATGTGTATCATAAATTACAATTTGTTACTGAAAGCAGTTTTAGTATTTGAAGCTTTAAATTCAAATAATTTAAAATTCGAATATTTCTTTGAAATTATTTTACTTTTTCCTGAGCTCTAAGCTTTAGCTCTTTAAATATATTTTTAAGCAAAAGTACTTTAATCTAATTTTACTGCTAAATATTTTTTATCGTAAACGAGTTGTTTGTGTTCTTCTTCTATTATTTCCTAAGCTATTAAAAATATCAAATATTTTTCTTAATAAAGATTGTTGATAATTGACTGCTGTATAACTTAAAATATCAAATATCAATTAAACTGGGTATACAGGTTGTTACATAGCTCGCCGACACGAACTGCGGGACGGTATTCTACCATAAAAACTGAACAAAAACTTCCTCTACGATTTTTGGAGTTATTAAACCTTTGAAAAATCTGAAAATAATCAGAAAATAAACATTTTAACTCTAATTTAGGTGTTTGAACAAGTACTGAAAATAAATTCATGATACATTACAACAACAAAAGATAGTTCAAAACGATAATTGACAGGAAAAATTACAGATGTTGTTTAAAGTGGCTGAGAAACTCAAATTTACGTGTTCAATGAACCAGTGGTGCGCTATTAGCTGTTGAAAATAGCACCTCATTATTTTTCATTTGTTTGAATTTAGTTCCAAATTTTAAAATCGGTCTAAAGTGTGAAAAAAATGGTTGCGTATAAACGTACCGCTCGTACTGCTTGTTTATTAGAAGCCCTCGGTGCCATCAGCATATCATAATACTCTTGGTTCCAATAATTCGCAGCCATTCTGTCGCACTTTAAAACTAAATTCAAACAAATGACGAACTGTGAAACAAATAAATAACGACGTGCTGTTTTCAACAGCCAATAGCGTGCCACTGCTAGACTAAACACGTAAATTTGAGTTATTCAGACACTTTAAACCACATGTAATTTTTTCTGTCAATTATTGTTTTGAACTATTTCTTGTTGTTGTTATGTATTATGGATTTATTTTCAGTACTTGTTCAAACACTTAAATTTGAGTTTGAATGTTAATTTTTTGGTTATTTTCAGACTTTTCAAAAATTTAATAACTCCAAATATATTGGCCTAATCGAAAAATCGCAAAGAAACTTTTGGTTCAGTTTTTATGGTAAAATACCAAAATGTTTTAAAAAGTTGAAAATTTTCAAAAATATCAAAATGTTTACACAAAATCAATAATTTAATACTTTTAAATGTTTTCAAATTGCCATATTTTCAAAATCTCCAAAATATTTCATCTTACATGATGTACAAAATTTCCATAATTTAAGTATTTTGCAGTATTCAAAATTTACAAAATTTATTCGATTTATTCGTTTTATGAAACGTTTAAAAAACACGACAGAATGATTTCTTTTTAATTTTTTTACTTATTTGCACAATAATGCTATGAAAACGAACTAAATTGCAACTTGATTTGAACGAAATCTTTGCCAATACCAAAAAAAATTATTAAATTTGAACGAAATCTGCAATCAAACGTTTTGTTTCCGCTGCTTACGTAAAATGTAACCAGTTTCGCGTTGATAAGATATAAGTAAGGAATAACCCACGTAAATATGTATGCGGCGGGGATTTTCCGTATATTTTAAAGCAGCAGATTGCAGTGAAAATGCGACAGTTTTAGTGTACGGATCTATAATTTTCAAAACGGTTAAGTTATGGTAGTTTAAAAGTAGTTTTGATGAATATAATTGTTTTTTATTACACATAATGGCTATTAAATACGAAAACTCGGAAAAAATCAGCGAAGAAAATGTTACCATAAATGTACCAGGAGCAGCACCAGAACCTGAACCAGAACCAAAACCAGAACCAGAAATTAAAAGAGGTAATTTTTTAAACATAATAAAGTGTTTAATCCACAGCAGACAGCACGATTGTATAATTCTATATAACTGTAATAAATGTCATTTTATTAATATTATTTACTTCAAATTTTATTTATCGACGTGGAATAACACAATATATATCAAAAATTAAGCATGCTATTGCTATCGCCTTTCAATATTTAAATATGGGAGTTGGGAGTTACAAGAAATCATCATATGTTAGATCATATATACTACGTAAACAACGCCTTCTGCCAACATAACAAACAAGGATAGCATTATGTTTACATGGTGGTGCATGCACTCAGCTCTGAGGTCACCATTCATGAAAGTTAATCGCGTGTTGTCTGGTGTGCTCAGTGTGCGCTTGTTAGGTGATGTAGTTACAGAACATATAAATATACTTGTACAAATAATTGTTCCTGAGAGACCTAAAGGGGTTTTCCTCATTATTGTTAGAATTTTCTTGCAGTCGCTCGTTGTTTCATAACTTGACCTTTTGATACTTAAAATACTTATTTTCCGTACAAAAAAGCGTTCTTGTTGAAAGTCGCTAAATCCAACGGTTGCGGTACCTAGTGGAGGATGCTGTAGCTATATCGCGCGCCTGGCGGAGCTATCGGAGTTGCTTGCTCAGCTATTTTACTTATGCTGGTGTTACTGACGCACACGAGAACACTAGTTAATTTAATAGCACAATTTTTTTAAGTTCTGTATTTAAAAAAAATCGTTTCCTTTGATACATATTGTTTAAAGTAAAATAACACCAGACGCCAAAGACCTAGTTCGCCAGCCAAGAAACTGTAGGCAGGGGAGAGCTAGCTCGTATTAAGTAGGGTTAAATAGTGCTTAGGGGCCAAGGTTCCTGGGGAGGCCAAAAAATGAAGAAAAAAAAGTAAAAGTTTTAATTCAAATCTTTCAGTCGGTATTTGTTACATTTTAATACGTATGCAGAAATGTGTTTCTGTTTTTAACTACAGTGTTCTCGTGTGCATAACTAACACCAGCACAACTAAAGTTGCGGAGCGAGCAACTATTTAATGAAATGTAAAGATTGAAAAGAATTAAAACAAACATATTACGTGACTCCCCGATTTGAAATACCTCTGGAGCAATTATTCGAACAACAATTTGTGGAAATACCAAGCTAACTTCGCGAGGCTATAACTCCGTATCAAAGGGTTTGTGTATATAAGTAAGTAGGGTTAAATAGATACAACTTCAACAAATTCGTGATTAAATTTATGCCAGACCTTTTAGGAACACCCTGTGTAATTACACTCGTTATAGCGGCCATGAAGCTAAAAAGTAGACTTTTCTAGTTTTACTTTTTCTCTCTTGTTACCTTTCGGGGCCCATTGTAGAATTGCGTACAGGTATCGGTGGGAAATAAAAAAATTTAAACATCTAAACATGTTGGCAGCGTCATTCAATTCATAGTATATTCAATGTTATAATAATAGTATATTATAGACCAAGGTAGAGAAGACATTTTTCTCAGCCTAGCTGAATTATTTCCCGAGATGCGAAGCATCGAGGGAAATAAGTTGCGAGGCTGATAAGTCTTCTCTACCGTGGTTTATACACTATGTCCATAAAGTAAGCCCCCCCCCCCCCAACTAACTTTTGAACGACTTGATATTTTTCTACAAAATTTGGTGTGCTGTATGGGAAATTAAATACTATTTTTCGGACCATATTAAAATTTTGTATCATCCAAAATGGCGATTGGGCGCCATTTTGAATTTTTTTAAATAGAAAGGGGGTCGAGTGGCACCTTATTGGAAAGGTCTTTTAATTCTGCGTCTGATTCTAAAGTTTCAAAGAAAAATATTCAGCCATAACAAAATGACAATGTTTGAAGATAAAAAAGTCTATTTAAAAAAACTAAGAATTAAAGCAAAAAGAAATTAAATTAAGTGTTCGAAATGTTTACTATTCACTTCTTGGCACATAAAATGTCGGTTAGGAAATTCCTGCCTTACATTTTCATAAGTTTCTGGAGTGATATTTCTGCAAACTTCTGTAATGCGTTGCACCAGTTTCTTTAATTGTTTCTGGACGGGTTCTGTACACTTTCGATTTCAGATATTCCCATACAAAAAATCTAAAAGAGTTAAATCTAGGGTGTGAGCCGGCTATTCTACAGGCCCCCGCCTAACAATCGATCTGCCAAAAAAATGTCCGTTGAGAAAGTCAGAAACAGGCCTATAATAATGAGGCGGCGCACCGTCTTGTTGAAACATAACGTTTTCAATATTATTTCAAGCCACCTGAGATATTTCTGGGAAAATGTAGTCCTGCAAATGAAAAAGTGGACTACTGGATAAGAAAATCAAAACAATTTTGAACTGAGTGAGTCCATTGGTTTACAATCCGCCATTTTGTTATGGTTCAATATTTTTCTTTGATATTCTAGGATCAAACGCAGAACTAAAAGACCTTTCAAATGAGGTGTCACTCGACCCTGGATAAAAAAATCAAAACAATTTTGAATTGAGTGAGTCCATTGGTTTACAATCCGCCATTTTGTTATGGCTCAATACTTTTCTTTGAAATTCTAGGATCAAACGCAGAACTAAAAGACCTTTTAAATGAGGTGTCACTCGACCCTGGATAAAAAAATCAAACAATTTTGAATTGAGTGAGTCCATTTGTTTAAAATCCGCCATTTTGTTATGGCTGAATATTTTTCCTTGAAACTCTAGAATCAGAAGCAAAATTAAAAGACCTTTCAAATGAGGTGTCACTCGACCCCCCTTTCTATTTAAAAAAAA
Source organism: Ctenicera cuprea (assembly GCA_958336395.1). Lineage (NCBI taxonomy): Eukaryota > Metazoa > Arthropoda > Insecta > Coleoptera > Elateridae > Ctenicera > Ctenicera cuprea. The sequence continues at coordinate 5,479,089 of OY284492.1, read as the reverse complement.
ATTTTAAAATGGCGCCCAGTCGCCATTTTGGAAGATACAAAATTTTAATATAGTCTGAAAAATAGTATTTAATTTCCCATTACAGCACACCAAATTTTGTAGAAAAATATCAAGTCGTTCAAGAGTTAGTTGGAGGGGGGGTTACTTTATGGACACAGTGTATATTATTTTTTCCACTACTAGCACCTTTATTCCTTTTATAATTAATTGATTTTACAATAATAAAAAATAAAATTACAAATGCAAATATGCAAAAAAATAAAGTAGCCTTGCATGAAAACAAGAGAATAGTTAATTTCAATTGACATTTATGTAAAATATAAATTTTATAATAGTGGTTATAAAATGTCCAATTTTGATGATTTGAGTGAAAACTGCACTCTTCCTGAAATTAGGGGAAATAAGGTGCAGAAAGTGTTGGTGAATAGTTGTTACCAGTAAAATCAAAAGATTTTTACATGAAAGTTTATAATTTTAAATAGGCATGTGAGTACTAGATAGCAATTGTTTTCATTATTAACCAGTAGTTAAAAATGAAATATAACCACTAGGAAAGAAATTCATCTTTTTGGCTCTAAAACAAAGTAAATAATGATATCGTTTAATGCTAGTAGTGGAAAAAAATATTTTTATTAAAGTGTCGCTTGTTGAAAAGGTTAATAGCATATATAGCATGACCTTCAAAGAGTTGTGAAAGGTGAAAAATCATGTATTTTAATGGTGTAATTATCGTTTTACTTTTTCTAAAGAAAAAATTCTGGGGCTGTAAGGGGGTGCACCATCTCTACACCACCCTTCTTGTTTTAACCCAACCAACTTGTTTTAAAACGGATTCATTAAGAAAAATGAGCGAAACACTTCACCTGGACTTTCCTATACATTTAAATACATTGTTTTATACTTTCCAACACTTTCGATATACACCTGTCTAGACACGACTAGTTAAAGTAAATAGTTCTTATAAGTTGTAACATCTTGAAGAAAGACCGACCGCTGCGCTGCAAGCATAAGATTGGGTAAAATATTCGGACTGAATCAACGGAAGCGCGGAAATTGATATTTGAAAATATATTAATGACTCGAGAAGTATTATTGTTAGCAAGAAATTACTCTTATTATTTTGTATTTAGAATTTCAAAACCTTTCTGATTTTAAAGCCAAAATGCCACGTTTCCATTTAAAAAAAAGTTATTTTTCACCGTGGCCGCCATATTAAAATTGGAAACTCAAGTTTTTTTCTTAAATACAATCGAGAAGAATTTGCCCTACAACTTTGCTCTTGGGTTTGCGAGTCTTTCTTTTAAAATAAAAAAGTTAGCCTACACTGAACATTAAACGACTAGTACAAGAATACACCTGCTGTAGAAAGTATGTGAAATTCTTCTAAGGACAAAAAGATTAGTAAGGGGCAAAAAATTCGATTTTTTGATTTTTTGTAAAAAAATTCTCCTAGAGCAAACAAAACAAAAAACCAAATTTTTAATTTTTTATCGAAAAAATTTGGGCGGAGGGGGCCCCCTAAATACGAAATTATCGAAAAAATATTATTATATTCGGATTTTGCTATCAATGGTGAGCTATTTCACATTAACAGAAATATTTTATTGCCCCCCGTTAAATAAATAAAAGGGTACCAATTTTCAATTTTCAAAAATTCATAGAGGGCGTCACAGTGAAATTATAGCAATGCGCAGAAAAACAAATTGTAGAAGATTCCCAGCTCTATCAGCTTAAAAAGTTTAAACAAAAACATGTAGGCAGTTTTTGAGAAATATTTTTTTGAAAAATTCCAAAATTTTGGAGTGATGTCATTGCGATCGTTTTTATATTTTCAAAATTAATTATATTTCATGGTATAGTACCCTTGAAGGGCTACCAAACAAAATGTAGTTGATTCCAATCAGATAACTGGTTTTTGAGTAAATGGGCGTTAAAGTCGAAATGTTCAAAAATTCGTAGCGGCCGCCATTTTAAAGCTAGAGAGTTCGGTAAAAAATTGTTTAATTTGTCCTAAGGCCTTCTTTAATCTCCACTATTAAAATTTTCAAAATTCAGTTTCTGAAAAAAATGCTACCAAAAAAACATGTCTAACTTTCGCTTCCGGTTTCGGTTTTTTTTAAAAGCTTATTTTGTCGGTGAATTTTTGATATACCCCCTCATTCCAAAGCACATCAAAATCGGTCTAGCCGTTCCGGAGATATGGAGCGTAACGGACCCACTCACCCACTCACCCACCCACTCACCCACCCACCCACAGACAGACATTTTTTAAAAATTACTTTTTTGGGGTCCATGCCCCCCCCCCCCCCCCGACTATTTCCGTTAAAATCTCAACTTTGAAATTTTGCATGAAAGCAATACTGAAAGTATAGAAAAGTAAAAATTGTCAGTTGTTTAGAACTTATTAATTGTTGTCATCTTTTTATCGACTAATTATAAACAGGTTCATCTAGTTCTTAACACGCGTAAAACGTTTTTTGTGAGATGTTTACTTCAAACTCAAAATATCAGCTTCGTTTTCGAAAATGTTCAATACAAAAATATCGACCACAGACAGACAAATAAACAAAGATTTAAATTAATTAACTGCTTACATATTTTCTAGGATAATAGTTTTACTGTAAATATTTTCAAGGTACTCGGTGGTTCCCTAAGTTTCCGCCACAAAGATACCTAAATGTTGTATTGGTGATACTGCTAATACCTGTAGTAATCTTGGTGATTACTTTGCTTTTGAGCAGTAAACCAACTATACGTTCTGAACCAATTGCAGATGCAGGTGAGCAACAATCTGGGGCGCCTGCTTTCTACTCTATAGGCAAGTATGAATATCATGTACAGTATTGGACTACTTTAATGATCATGTTCAAATAGTTGATTGTAATAAGTAATTGTTGTTGTTTTTTATATATACATGACATTTAATTTTATTGTACATTAGAATTTGCGTGAACTTTTTAAATCTGACAAAAATATAAATACATTACTGAATTTATATTCGTTTTTTTTTTCAATTTCAGATCCAAATGTAAACGTCACGTTACCTAACAAATTATACATTATTGCTCGGAGGGAATGGTTAGCTAGACCTCCTGAGGAAGAAGCAGCCCCCTTAGAATTACCCGTACCTTACGTGATTATAATGCACACTGCGCAAGAAAATTGTTTAAATCATGCCGAGTGTGCTTTCGCCGTGCGTGAAGCACAATCGTTTCACATGGACAGCAGAAAATGGAATGACATCGGTTTCAGTTTTTTAGTTGGTGGTGATGGGAGTGCATACGAAGGAAGGGGGTGGAAAAAAGTTGGTGCTCAAGTGTACGGATATAATGCAAAGTGCATAGGAATAGCCTTCATCGGAACATTTAATAATATTGTGCCACCGGAGAGGCAAATAGTGGCAGCTAAGCAACTTATTGAATTCGGTGTCAAAGAAGGATACATAGCTAAGAACTATAAATTGTTAGGTGCTAGACAACTACAAACAACTCAGAGTCCAGGTCTTGTGCTTTATGAAGATATAAAAAAATGGCCACATTGGTCTCCAACACCATGAACCTTATTATTGATAGTGAACAAGTATTATTAAGTACTATTTACATAACCTTATATGAACACCTTGTAATTATACATAGGTAAACGCAGTTTTGTTTTTTTTTATTAAAAACTAATAAACAGTGAGGTACAGCGTATGAAACACACACGTCAGATAAGTGTTTTATACCTTCCAGAACTCAAAATGTTATTTTTGGCTTCAGAGTAGTTTTTTAACAGCAAAAATTGTACCTAAAACAGCATACATTCACTGATTGTTAACAAGTAACATTAAAAGAGTTTTATTTAACAATGTGATACGAGTATTCAGTGAATGTACATAAACGTAATTGATATTTCTTTTGTGTTTGATTTCGAAATGGTAAAATCTATAAGGTATTTGTTTATTTCAGTAATGGATGTTGTTAACGAGCGTAAAATAAATACATGTTACCTAAACTGGTCCATAAAAATTGAATATTATTATGTAATATCCAAAAGTATTTTTGTATCAACGTTTTACTTGTCAACATCGACTACAATGAGATTCCACCATTCTTACCGCTATACTATTAACTTTTTGCAAATCTTTCCTTTGACTATAGCTTGCAAGCATCAGTGACAGAGATGTAAATGAAACTAGTAGTGCATGCACGTGTAAATGAAAAAAAATTATCTTTTGATTATGAAAAAAGATTCCTTGGGATTAAAACACTACAAACAAGAGGACAAGTTTGTTTGACAAAAATTTGGTGGTAAGGGGAAAATTAACCCCCTTAATATACCTGCACCAAAAATTAAGTTAGGAATTTTATTCTACTATCACTCATTAGAAATGCTTTGTCACCCGTTTACTAAATAAAAGGGAATGCATTTTCGAGTTTCCAAAAACTTTCGAATGAATCGCAAGGAAATTAAAGAGTTGGGACACCAACCAAATTGTAGCCCATTTCTAGTTAATGGTTCCACAGAATTTAAAAAAAAATCGTGTGGCTAGTTTTGTGAATATTTTGTTTATAGAATGTCAAGATTTGCCAAATTTGTTCATTTCACAGTTTTTAAAGTTCCATAGCTGCTCATAATTTGCAACATTGTGAATTTCTGCGGCATTCACAATACCAAATTTCGGCCCGATCTGATAAATCGTATTTGAGCAAATAGGCGTTAAGTCCAAAATTTTCAAAAATCCATAGAAGGCGTCACAAACAAATTCGCGAGCTGAGACAACGGTTATTAGAATTATTACAGTTGTCGTAATTAGTAAAATTTAGGAAATAGTTATTTAAGTAGTATCAAGGAATGTAAGGACGTAATAACATACGAGGTAGGCGAATACGAGCTGAGGCGGAGCCGAAGCTTGTCGCCTGCCGAGGATGTTATTAGTCGATACATTCCGTGTTACTTATTAAATTTTTCACGCTACCGGCAATGTAAGTAGGCCTACAGGTAGAAATTTATTCATGTTTTTAAAAGTTCGTTTTGACAGCTGTCATCGGAATTATTTTTTAAAAGCTCCATTATTCTAAGTTGTCTGTGTTTATTACCATATCAACGAACAGTTAAAATCAACATTATTTTCCTAGGAATGTAAGTGACACTATTAAGTTCCGTCGTCAAGGGTAACTAGTACACGAATGTTATCAGCCACTTACGATCCCTGTAGCTATCGATGTAAGGCCTACTTACACTGCCGGTAGCGTGAAAAAAACATTTTTTTGAGTTCCATATACATTTTGTCAATATCCCGAATTCTAAAACATTCATGGAATCAATTCAAAAATATAGGAAAGTAGAAATTTCTTATGGGTTTATCCTAGCACATAACTTATGACTATAAGAGTACAAATTATTGTGCAGTATGATCAAAAGTTTATATTTTTAACTATTATTAAGAAAGACTTAAGCTGTAAATTTGGAAAAACCCGATTTAAACTTTCTACCACCTATTTCAGATTTAATTTTAATTTTCCACCAACGAGCTAATCAAATATATTCTGATACCACTGCGCTGGAGTGGGAATATCTGATACAAATGAAAATGACGGCAGAAATTTCAGTTGCTATTTAACATTTCATGCAGCGAGATATAACACTTTCGAACTGTAATATTTTAATATTATCATTCCAAATAACATAAAAAAAAGTATTTTTTATTATTTTTAATATGGCTGTTCAACCTGAAAACACTCCAAATGGCAGTGACAACAATATTATTAATGAAGGAGTGCCTCTTGCAGAACTAAGACAAGGTAGTTTTAACGTATATATGTCTATTAAAACAATCATTACCATTTTTAAAGTGAATATAATTTTTATTACAAAAAATCTATCAAAAACGCTTTTGCAATAAGAAGAGGTTTCGTATTTTGTGTACACTGAAGAAATGAAAACTCACCAAAAAAGTTAAAGCAACGTTTTGGTTACTTGGAATTTTCATAGAAAACAAACAAACTTAATCTTTTATTAAAAATTGTTGTAAAAACAAAAGGTTAAAAGTGCAGATAATATTTATAGAATGCCGATGATCAACAACCAAATGCAGATAAGAAATCAGGCCAAATTTCCTAGACGTCACAACGAGATGTAATTTTCCTTCATTTTTGTATTTTGTTATTTCGTTAAATGTCCATCAACCCCCCTCTATATAACATTTAATTTTAAATAACCTATACAAGCAAAATAAACCATATTATAAGTTTTATGTAATCGTCTGCAGATGACTTCATTTCTTATTCCAAAATGTCTAATAGAGGCGAATTTAAGAGAACAATTTGCTCTTTCATTGTTTTTAAATGTTTGTGAATTTCAAAAGCTTTTAGTACATTTAATTTACGTTTATCATCACAAAAGTGTACATATTTTATAGTGCTATTAAATGTCATTGAATGATTGTGACTAGTAAGTGTTTAGCGTAATTGTGCGTACGTGTTCTTTATACCATATATTAAAATTTCTAGTTGTCTGGCCTATATAAACCGATTTACAATGCGAACAATTTAATTTGTAAACGCCTGATTTTAGCAAATCATCTGCTTTTGAATTTCTATTAAACAAAGTGTTTGAATTGTTTTTAGTTGCTTTAACACTTAACTTATATTTATTTGTTTTTATTTATCCCATATCCCATATTTTGGTGATAAATAAGAAAGAAAATGCTATAATTATAAACAAAATAAATAAATAAGAAATTAAATTTTAAAACAACTAAAAACGTCATAAACACTTTGTTAATGCAAAATCAAAAACAGATAACTTGCTGAAATCAGGCATTTACAAATTATATTGTTCGCATTGTAATTCTGTTTATGTAGGCCAGACAATTAGAAATTTCGATATTAGGCACGAAGAACAAGTACGTTGTTACAAATACAAACACCCAAATAAATCCAATTAAACACTTACTAGGGCACAATCATTTATTGACATCGAATAACACTATAAAATGTTTACACGTTTGTGATGATAAACGTAAATTAGATATACTGGAAGCATTTGAAATTCACAAGCATTTAAAAACTGTACCGTTAATGAATGAGCCACTTAATTTCCCAAATTCACTTCTATTGGACATTTCGGAATAAGAAATCAAGTCATCTGCATACATAGATTACAAGATCAAGTCACAAACATTTAAAAACTATACCGCTAAGGAACGAACAAATCGATCTCTTAAATTCACCTATATTGGACATTTTGGAATAAAAAATCAAGTTATCTGCAGACGATTGCCGAGATCAAGTCACCAAGTTGTAATGTTGCTATAACAACACTAACTGTTTACTTTTTAATATAACCTTTGATAATGGCATGTAAGTATGTCGAAATACGTATAAGTTTAAATAAATAAATATTATTGAAGTAATAAAATATTTTATGTATACTCAATAAAATAAAACGTAATTTATACATGTTTCTTTTTCAGTAAACTCAACAGCTGAAAGTCCACCTGCAAAAAAGATTAATTTATCTATAACACGACGACTTGCGATATATGCAATCTTCACAATTTTGATTATGATAACGACATCGATAACTTTAATAGTAGTTTTCTTAAACGTAACTGCACCTAAACCAAATGGCACTAAAGAATATTCTAACGACACCTTTCCAAATGTACATGATGGAGAAAATTCTACACTTGCCAACCATATTATGTTTACCAAAAACCAATGGGGAGGAAGACCTTTAAATTTTACAAGACCTTTACGTCATCCTACCGAATATGTTGTTATTGCCCATACTGCGGGAAGATTCTGTACAAGTTACGAGGAATGTGCACCAATACTGGTATCTATGCAATCAGAACATGGTGGAAATTTAGTTATTGGATATAACTTCCTAATCGGAGGTGATGGAAATGTTTATATTGGACGAGGCTGGGACGTTGTAAATTTTTACAGAGACAATAACATCGGCATTAGTTTCATAGGAAATTTTGTGTTTGATAGTTTAACGCCCAGGATGATATCAGCACTGAAAGAGCTTCTAGGTTTAGGTGTAAAGTTGAATAAGTTGCCTCCAGATTATAAATTGGTGTGCCTCAATCAGACCATTGCGACGTCAAGTCCGGGTGCAAATGTTTTCAAGGAAATCAATAAATTTCCTAATTATTTGCGTGGACGTGTTCAAATTCAATAAGTTAAAGTATTATAAATGCCAAGTTAATTATTGGTTGTTTATTGTTGTTAATCACAAGTTTTAGTTTCGGTTTCTTAGTATAAATTAATGTGCCATAATCAAACTACTACCATTTGAAGTTCAAATAAAGTTTATAGGAAAATTATTATTTTTGTAATTATGTCGTAAGGTTTATTTTTAATAATGTTAAAGATAAAAATGTCGATATCAATTAAATATGTTCTTTTTACGATTTATTCTATAGTCTTATACCAAATACAATAAAACATGTGTTTACTTTTGTTACATGATGCTAAGATAACACATTGATATTATTACAAAGAAATGTATTACAATTTACTCGGGATGAGTGTCTCGCCCTGCCAACATAATTACTGTTAAAAAATCGATTTATTCCTTATTCAAAGTAGTTTGTGACACTTATGGTATATGGTGAATGTACTTTTTTTACCACTAAAGCAAATCAGGTTTGACGTCCTCGACATATTTTTAAATTACACTATATAGTATTTTTGCTGTCATACGCTAGAGAATTATACTAGATGATTATACCTCTTCCATATTTTATACAAGATTTTGGTGAAAAAACAGGGAAGCTCTTGCGGAATGGCCATCTAGGTTCTCCGACTTTAGTCCCATAGGTTTCATATGTAAATTTTTAAAAGTGAAAGTATATCGCCTAAACCTGACGGACGGCATAGAACATGAAAGCGCCTATACGGAATGCATTTTGCGGAGATTTCTTGTAGAGGGCGCTGATATCGATGTTGGTTATTTTATATAGTTATCTAGGTTCGATTGCAGAGAGCTCTGCAATAGAAGTTAAGTATTAAATTTGTTTCTTTTAATCGCTGTTTTAAATCATCAATTTGAACGATATCAGATCGAATGTTTTCATAATCAAGTTTAATTCAAAAGTGAATTCATTTTTAAAACTTTGACATTTTATACAGTATATTTATATTTAATTTATTATAATAACATTGCACGAAAAACTAAACAAAAAATTAAGAAAATTGTGTTTTTATTTTAGTTAAGTTTTGAAACAAAGCACAACTTTTTGCATATTTTGTTTCATACCATTTTTATGACATTGTATAAACTAAAACCTTAAAATAAAAGACCATAAAAGTTTTCAGCTTCTGAATTATTATTGTAATCAAACTAAATTTTTATTACAAAACATTATATATTTATTCCTCATTAGCGAGATTTAAATTTTGTATTCAACGTACATTATTTAATTTTAAAACTGCAATTATAATTAACCACAACTTGCGTTTGAAATTGCGCGGTTGATTTACCATTCGTAAATTTCGCGGTTACTACGAAACAGCTGCGTACTATTATTGTTTACGGTTCATTCATATCTAATACTAAAACGAATGACCGTTGGTGTTTTGTTTTCTTTCAAAAACGAAAATACAATTATTATTTCTGGCACTGATAATATGCGCTTTTTATTTTTCAACAATTTACATTGAAAGTAAGTACGTACTTGTATTTGTTGTAAACTTAAATAACGAACATTTTTAAGATTAAATAAGAATAATAATACAGCTGACGTGGTTATGGTTAGTAGTAAGTAAATCCACTTAATTTTGAAGAATTTTCAATTTTGTTGATTATTTTCAAATTTTCAGCCAATTTTTAGTGCTATCTACAAATATTTAGCGAAATGAAACTGTATCCTAGATTAACACCCTTTACAGGACCCTGTAGGAAGATGTTCAAGCCGGTAAATCTAGTTTACCTAACTCAAATTGTAAAGGAGGTTATATTAGAACAAAGCTCTAACAATAAATAATATTATTTAAATTTCTGCATGCAGTTTTAACATGTATATCCATTTATTAAAAAACTCCGTGTAAAATATGTGTTTATTTTTAAAATACCAAGTTTAATGTAAGTTCAAGAAGTTCATCATACTAACCATAATGAAGTACTTAATAAAAAGGTGTAAAAAATGTTTATTGCTTTACTCGTGGTAGACTTAATACTAAGGTACATATTTAAATCTTCTGAAGATTCTTAACATTTTTTATAAAATACAAAATAATCACCATGGTGATTAATCGTAGAGAGATTAAACGAAAACGCAAAGAAAACAGTTCCAGCTGTAGTCTACTCGATGATGGCCCTAAAAGGTATGTAACTAATATAGCTACCGTGTTTCAGTTGCTTAAAATTCTTTCATTTAATTCAGAACAAAGGTGCATGCACAACGTAAATTTGCTCAAGGCTCGAACATCAGTAGTCCGGTCATAACTCCAGTTAAAGAAATCGAAAAGCAAGAAAAACTTAGGCCTGATGTCCTTCCAGAACCCCAAGAACTACTTCCTATGAACAGGCCCAATACGGACGATTTCCTCACATTTCTTTGCTTTCGGGGTACATCAATGTTACCTCCTAGCTTGAACTTCTTTAATGCGGCACCAGTGGACTCGAGGGAGCATACGCAACCTTTAAACCATGAACCAATTGATGTTTGTCCACCACTTGCTAATATTAGTGCAAAGGCAACAGCTGGAACGAGTGAACGACCTTTTATAGCTTTCGGGGTACGCAAACGTGCAGATCCCATTCTTGTCAGTAAACACATGGATAAAAAACGGAGACATGCACTTGCACTGCAAGCTCTACGCAGGAAATATCAGGAACAAAAAATGGCAAAGATTCGTGCTGTTACCATCAGTAAATTATCAGAAAAAACTACAACTAAAAACTTGGTTCGAACACGGTCAGTGACTAAACATGAAACCACCACAAAGAAAAGCCTCACACAAAAAACAAGGGTGAAAATTGTTGCTACAAAGCATGTTAGGGTTACAACAAGGTCTTCAATAAAAACCCCAATTAGATCAACCATTAGTTCGCCAATAAGAACCCAAATTCAGAAAAAGATGTGCTTGAGGAGTTTTAGGGGTAGGTTTGTTCAACGGGAATTGACAATAACAAAACCTACGAAGAAAAAACCAACTAAAATTGTGAAAAAGTCAGTAGGAACAAAAACTGATACCAAGAAGAAGAAAGAGACTTCTTCAGAATTTTCTTCTGATGATGACCAACCTTTGGTGAAGACCGTTAAAGTAGTTAAACCCAGTCACAAGGTTCCCTTACTTAAAGTTGCTAAAAAATGTGCAGCAGGTCTTAAAAAACCTATGGAAATAAGGTAGGTAAATTATTACTCTTAGAAAAGAATTGATTTTGAAAGGTTGTTAAAAATAAAATTCATTAAAGCCTTTAAAGTTCTGTTTTATTTAAATATAAGTTAAAAATAAAGAACAACTGTTAGCTCTTACAAACACTTCTATGTACTTAAATATATACTCGATTTGCTAAGTAAGCAGCCATCTTCAGTGGGACAAATTTGTCATCTTTTTCCACTTAGTCTCATTTCATTTTTATTAGAAATATTTTCGAGTAATATAAATTTTATAATTTTTTACAGAGTTACCAGAGCAAGCCATCCATTACTTTCATCAACCAGAGAACAGACGGTAAAACGTAAAATACAAATTTCAAGAACGCTTCCCTCAAAATCACCTTTTGTCAAATTAACTCCACCGAAAAATCATTCACCAAAGCAAAAACTGAAGCAAGACAAATTAAAAACAAGAAGTCAAAAAACAGAAAAGGCAGAACGTCAAGAAGAGAAAGTTTTAAGTCCCAAGGCACAGAAACTTTTAGAAGAAAAATTGAAAAAAGACGAAACAAAGAAAAAACTGGAAATATCCACAGAAAAGGACGTGAAAACAAAAACTGTGGAAAAGGTTACCGTGGAAAAGGAGTTAAGAAAAAAATCCGATATCACAATAGAAAAAGATACAAAAAAGAAACCCGTCAAATCTGAAGCTGCCACAGAAAAAGAGTTAAAGAAGAAACACGAAAATCTCGAAACCTCCACGAAAGATTCAAAGAAGAACACCGATCAACCAGAAAAAGGTTTAAAAAGAAAATCAGATAAACTGGAACTAGAGAGGAAAAAACCTGATAAACTTGAATCTACTGCAGAAAAAGATTCAAAGAAGAAACCTGAAGCTACTACAGAAAAAGATTCAAAAAAGAAACCTGAAGCTACTACAGAAAAAGATTCAAAGAAGAAAACTGAAGCTCCTACAGAAAAAGATTCAAAGAAAAAACCTGGTAAACCTGAAGTTTCTTTAGAAAAAGATTCAAAGAAAAAACCTAATAAACCTGACGCTACTACAGAAAAAGATTCAAAGAAGAAACCTGATAAGCCTGAAGCTACTGCAGAAAAAGATTCAAAGAAAAAACCTGGTAAACCTGAACCTGCTAGAGAAAAGAAGAAAATTACCAAACCTGACATTACCATTGAAAAGGACACAAAGAAGAAACCTAATAAACTTGAAACAGAAAAGAAAAATGCCGATAATGTTGAGGATGAAGCAGGAACGGACCTAAAACAAAATTCAAGTAAACACGAAACAGCTGAAAATAAAACACTTGATGAGCCTGAAGTTTCTGAAAAACGAAAATTGGTTCAAGTTGAAGTTGCAGAAAAGAAAATGTCAGATAAATCTGATGAATCTTCAGAAAAAAAGAAACCTGATGTCAGTGGAGAAAAGAAAAAGCCGGATAAATCTGAAGCTTCTACAGATAAAACCAAACCTGAAATTGCTGCTGCAAAACCTGAAATTGCTGCGGGAAAGCCTCAAATTTCTGGTGGAAAACCTGAAATTTCTGCTGCAAAACCTGAAATTTCTGCAGAAAAACAAAAACCCGACAAGCCTGAAATTCTTGCAGAAAAAGATACAAAAAAGAAAAATATTAAATCTGAAATCATCTACACAGAAAAAGAATCAAAGAAAAAGGCAAATAAAGTTGAAGCACCGGAAGAACCCAGGGTTTCTCAAAGACCATCAAGAAAAACCAAAGAAGCAGCTGCAATTTATATGGAAATCCTTGGACATAAACTTGGCAATGACGGTGACATTGATGACGATAGTAATTCGATAGATAGTTTTCCAGAGCTTCCAAATGTTCGTAAAACAGAACAAAGAGAAATTGAACTTAAGGCCAGAGTTAAATCTAAAAATATTGAGGGTAGCAGCGATGTTACAACAAAACCTACAACAACAGAAGATAAAAATACTGCAAAAAATAAAACAAAAACACTTGATGTGCTTGACAATATTGCAAATGAACCAGAAGAATCTGCAAATGTGAAAAAGCCTAAGATTGAAGGGAAAAAGTGTTCAAAGGAAACAGAAAAAGATTCAAACCTTGTAGAAAAATCACAAAAGAAGGAAACAGCAAAAAATAAAAAGTCAGATTTTTTTTCCGATTCGGATTCTTCCATTAAGAAAAACAGTTTTAAAAAGACAGAAAATTTAACAAAAATTTTTTCAGATTCGGATTCTTCCATTAAGAAAAACAGTCTTAAAAAGTTAGAAAATTTAACAAAAATGTTTTCAGATTCGGATTCTTCCATTAAGAAAAACATTCTTAAAAAGACAGAAAATTTACTAAAAATTGATCCGACTAAGAAATCAATAGCTGAAATTTTTAAACGTGCAACCAGAGGTTCATTGCAGTATAACAAACCATTACTAAATTATGAAGCTTCTAGCGATTCAGAAGAATTTATGGAAGTTAAAAATATTCCAAATAAAGAAAAAACAGAAAAAGAAACAAACCTTGCAGAAAAATCACAAAAGAAGGAGACACCAAAAATTAAAAACAAATCAGATCTTTTTTCCGATTCGGATTCTTCTTTTAAGAAAAATAATAAAAATTTAACAAAAATTGATCCCACAAAGAAATCAATAGCTGAAATTATAAAACGTGCAACCAGAGGTTCCGTACTATATAACAAGCCATTGCTAGACATAAGTTCGAGTGATTCAGAAGAATTTATTGGAAACGAAAATTTTCCAAACAAAGAAAAATTTTCCGTGTTGCCTAAAAGCATACAAACAAAACCTGAAAGTAAAAAAACAAAAATTTGTGTTAAAACAAGATCACAAATGAACGAAGAGAGTGATAGTGAATCTGACGAATCCACAACATCTAAAACGAGCCAAAAAAAAATAAAAAATACCAAAAATAAAAAACTGGCTAAAGCAACGACCACAACAAAATTAGATAACAGTTTCAGCGATTCCGATGAGGAGCCGCTTTCCAAACTAACCCAAGTCAAATTGAAACACAATGAAAATCCAGACACAACCATAAATTTGGAAAAAAATCCAGCAGTCAATATTACAGAACAAAAATCCGATAAAAAACCTGCTAAAAATGTTCTTAAAAGGAAATCATTGGAAAGAGATGTAAAAGAAACCGCTTCAAATAAAAAAGAACCTATAGTGAAACAAACAAAAAAAGATACAAAAACGGAAAAGAAAAAATTGGAAGATGATCAATCTTCGCTTATCCTTTCTGGCAAACCAAAGCGTGAATGCACAAAAAGACCCCAAAATTATTTACCATTATTTTCCTCGTCTGAAGACGAGGATAAATTTTTTCATGGCTTTGTGAAAAATGAAAATCCTAAACCAACTAAAACTACTAAAGTGCAAGAGACGAAATGCCACCCAACACCATCAGCTGACCTTTTATGTAAAGACGTTGATAAAAGATTTGGAAAAGGAAAAGTTAACATGTCCACGGAACAAATTGAAAAATGGTTGAAAGATAGTGCAATGGCAGGAAGCGCAATTAAAAAAGAAAACTTTGAAATAATGAAATTCGATGAAAAGAATCCGATGGAAGCTATGCTTTTGAATTTGCCAACTAAAATTGAAGAAGATATCGAAAAAATTCCCCCCAAAATTGAGGTTGAAAAATCTGAAAAAGTGGAAATTAAAGCCGAACTCGTATCCAAACCAATTATCACAAAGAATGAACCACTGATTATCAGTTCAGATAAACAACTGCAAAATTCCCAGTTGATGTCCAAACCGACTGAAGTACGTAAAACAATATTTAAAAAACAACGAAAACTTCCTATTCCCAATATTAATGCATTTTCTGCAAGTAACGAAAGTAGTGTATACGCTTTTGAAGCAGACAATGAAGACGCCATCAGCACACCATTTAGACGACCCACACGAAGACCATCAAGTACTGCAACTTCAAGATCGGAAGACTCTTCGAAATACGAAGAAACTTCTAAAGGAAAATTTCGAATACCACCGGTAGTGAAACCGGAACCTCCTAAAAACACAAACAAACAAGAAGTATCCCTTATGCTATCAACGGATGAATCAAACAACAGTACCTCCATTGCTGTCCAACTTGATATACAGGGTGAGTTATTTGTGCGATATTGTTTTCTAACATCTTTATTCTGGCAGTTGGAAAAAAAATGTTAAGAGGAAATTTGTTTGTTGGGTTACTGTCCATAACCTAAAATTGTTACAAATTATACTGGGTGTTTAGCTGTGCCTGTACAGCAAATTACTTTGTTATTTTAAGTGGAACGCTCTGTATATTATTACAGTTTTAGATTCTATTTTTAATTTTAGATAAAAAAGTATTAAGGTACTATGATCTTAAAATTAATAGTTTTCGAGTTATTTGCTTTTATCGAACATTTTTAAATTTTTACTTCAGAATCTTCATATTTTTGAAATTTTTTTTATATTTTAAAAAAATTTCACAAATTGTGAAACTACAACATTTTGATAATTTAATTGTCCAATAATTTTCAATTTCAAAAATGTTCAAAATTTTGCAAATCAAAATTAAATTTTTTAAAATTTCTTAATTTCCAAATTTTAAAATTCTTTCTAATTCCAAAATTTTTCTCAATTAAAAAAATTTAATTTATAAAAAAATGGTCAAAAAATCGTAACAATTTTCAAAATTTTGCAAATCCAAATTAGTTTTTAATATTTTTAAATATCTTCCAAAATCCAAATTTTTAATTTTTTTGAACATTTACTCAAAATGAAATTTCAAAGATCAGTGAACGTTTTTGTTATCTAAAATATTAATTAATTAATATTAGTCCACAAACGTCAAAAGTTTTAAAAAAAGTCAAATAACTCGTAAGCCACTAATTTTAAGATCATAGTAGTTTAAGATTTTTATGTCTAGAATTATATACAGAATCTAAAAATGCAGCAGGATGTTCAATTTAAAATAACAAAATAATGTGCTGTACAGACGCAAATAAACACCCAGTATAATTAGCAATAATTTTAGGTTATGCAAAAACAAATTTTCTCTTAACACTTTTTTTTAACCGCCACGATCAATGCATTAGAAAACAATATCGCACTAATAATGCACCCTTAGATTCCACAGATGTTTTTCCAGAATCGATAAACCCTGAAAGTTCAACACAAGTCAACGCAGAAGATAGTGAACAGTTATTTTATATCCCGCTTCAACCTGGCAAACAATCTTCCTCGCAACTGATTCAAGGTGTTGCTGTTAAGCTAGGCACAAAAGGTGCAAACGGGCCAAATCAGCGTGTTGTTATGAGCGCCAAATTAGTAACCCATACACCAGCAGGTGCTCAAAAATTAATGGAAAAACCTTTAGCAACATCAACGCCCATGTACCCACCATCAACAACGATTCAAAAATCAAAAAATGTGGAAGGCTCGTCTAAGTCCTTTTTAAAAGGTGGAAAAACCTGTGACCGCACATCTGAAAACTCAGAAGAATTCAAATATAAAATTCCGAGCTCCCCTAGTGCAAGTTCCTCATCCAGCACCAAAGTTACAAAACGACCGCACATGAAAACCAGAATTCGCCCTCTAGAATTCTGCAATCCTGTGAATGCAAGCGAGTTTCCTTCTAGTCATAGTCCTGCGGTGTTGCTGGAAGCACCAGTTTTTCATCCCAATGATAAGGAATTTCAAGATCCGCTTGAATACATTGAGAAAATTAGACCACGTGCTGAGAAATTCGGGATATGTCGAATTGTCCCACCGAGCAATTTCAAGCCCGAATGTAAGGTTGCCGACGATATGAGATTTACTGCGTATAATCAATATGTCCATAAAATGTTACATCGATGGGGACCTAATTTTAAAGAACTTATGGCCATTAGCAAGTACTTAAAAACTCAGAATATTGCTTTGACACATCCACCCTGGGTAAGTTAGTACATTTTGCATGCCTTTGGCCGAGTCTCAAACTTGCTGAAATGCGTAACATAATTACACATATGCATTTCTGCAGTGTCGGAATCCGGCTTAAATGTATATGTATGTGATATCTATGTTAAGTAGCTTAAAGTTTGCTTAAATGAAAAAAAAATACAATTTTATAACTCGCATCATCGGTCATAAAATATTCGTCCAAAAAAAATTTATTGACATTATTTATAAATATATTTTGTGAGGTCAATAAATAATACTTGACGTCAATAATTAGTATTAGGACGTCAAAAAATCATTTGCACTCGTAAACAAATTTTCTTTGAAGTCAAAATTTGATTTTGTGACGTCAAAATTTTATTTTCTGACGTTAAAAATTGAATGTTTTGACGTCACTAAAAAAGTTTCTTACATAAATGCAGAAAACAATTTTGCAACTCACTTCACTGTGGAACGGCATTCTCCTTTCTATGAAACATTATCGATCTCAAAAAATATTCGTCAAAAAGAAACATTTATGGAGATTTACAAATATATTTTGTAACGTCACAAATTTTTCTGACATCAAAATTTTATTTTTTCACGACAAAATTTGATTTTCTAACGTCAAAAATTGAATTTTTGATGTCAGAAAATTATTTTGTTAATACGGGCATTAAAACACCTATTTAATTAGTCGACGAATTTTTTGACGTCAAAAATAGATTTTTTTCTAATTAGTTAACATCTGAAACATTTATTGAAGTCTAAAACTTTTAATGACGTCTGGAAATAATTTAGTTGTATTTTACGAATGATTTCTTCGTGCTTGTATTATTACACTTTAAATTGCTTGAACGATTTTTAGACGTCAAAATGATTTTTGACGTTAAAAAATGAATTTTTGACGTTATAAATGAAGTTCTTACGTCAAAATATCGATTATAGGATTGAATCCGAAGTTTGATGATTTTTAAACGTCAAAATATGAATTTATGACGTCTAAAATTCAATGTGTGACGTCAAAAATGTAGCGCCTTGAGAGAAATATGATTTTGGTTTTCATTATTTAGGATAAAACGATGTTCCATGCATTACCCTTCTAATTACAGATTGGTGGAATGGAAATAGATCTTCCCCGCTTGTACCAAATAGTGCAATCTCTAGGAGGCTTGAAAGAGGTTATTGAAAAGAAGAGATGGCCAAAAGTTTCTGAATTGATGAAAATACCAAAATCTGCCCAAGATAGAGTAACCAAACTGGACGACATATATTGCAAATATCTCTTGCCGTATGATACTTTATCGCCAGGTATATAATTTAATTAAATATTTGATGTTTTACAAACTAAAATAATTAATTTGAGCTTTAGAAGTTATAACATTTACAAATAACAATTTGGTAATGATTAAATTTCCTCATAAACTTAAATTTCTGATCTTCAGCCGAAAGAGAAAAACTGTTTGATGAAGTGGAAACAGAATGGGCTAAACGTGAATCCCGCACACTGCTCAGATCTCAACAAAACATCAGCTCTCGTGATACCAGTCCCAACAGTTCAGAATCAGATTCAGGTGATGAGGCGGAAGAGTGTATAGTAAAAGGTCGAAACATGGCTCTTAATGCATTTTATCGTATAGCCCGAAATACTATGAGCATGTATTTTAAAACCATGGAACCATCGGCTCAAGAGGTAATGAATAAAACTTACATTTCTTTCTCAAGATACAAGTTTTTGTGTTGTAGGTAGAGCAGGAATTTTGGAAACACGTAACTGTAAAGCAAAATCACATTTGCGTCCATTCTGGTTCGATTGATTCTGGAAATTGGGGTTATGGGTTTGCCGTTTCGAAAAATAGTCCATTTGCTCGACATGCTTGGAACCTTAAGGTTTTGACCAACAATAGTGGGTCTGTTCTAAGATCTATTGGGCCTCTAATGGGTAAGTATGGTAAAATTAAATTACTGGGTGCGTGTTAACTTTTAACATATTAGGTGTAACCGTACCAACCCTTCATGTGGGCATGGTCTTCAGTGCTTGCTGCTGGTATAGGGACCCGCATAGACTACCATGGATAGAATACCTCCATACAGGAGGTAACAAAATTTGGTATGGAATCCCCGACTCTATGAGCGAGGTGTTTCGCTCTTCGTTAATAAAACTAGTGCCAAACTACTGCCGTAACAAATCCCTATGGTTACCTTCAGATACAGCCATGGTACCGCCTAGTCTTTTAGTGGAAAATGGTGTTTCCCTATGTCGAACCATTCAACAACCTGGTCAATTTATAGTTGTATTTCCTAAAGCTTTTACGTCAAGTCTCTGTACCGGTTATGTAGTTTCAGAAAGTGTTTATTTTGCACCTCTTAGTTGGTTAAATAATGCCCAAACGGTATTTGATGAACTACACAATAGTTGTGAACCGTCAATGTTTTCCTTAGAAAAACTTTTGATTAGCATTGCATCTGATGTTCGTTCAAATGTGGATGTTTTAAAGCAAATAATACCGGCTATAGAATTGCTGTCTGAAAAAGAAAATTTACAATGGAAAAAATTGGAAGAAATGGGTTTAACTGACAAAGAACGACTGCCCCTACCTGAAGCACCGATTAAAAAAAGAAAACGGCTTCAGAATGATAGTGGCGATTATGAATGCGAAATTTGTTGCAAAAATCTGTTTGTTTCGTGGGTAAGTTTAAACCATTATACAGCGACCGGCAAAATGTTTGTAACATATGGAGAAAATATTATACGAATTTTTCAAAAACTTATTTTTGGGACGCTTCTGCTTCTGATTTAGACGTAGGTCACGTCACCTCAGGTTTGGTGGGAAAAATGGAGGTTTGACAAAAATATTTTTAAAAAACGCTATTTTTAATTTATTAATATTGTTGTTTCCAACTTTGCACATGGCATTAGAATTAGATTTTGAAATTTTTTGGTTATCTGAGATACAGAAGCGATCCCAAAAATAAGTTTTTGGAAAACTCTTAATGTGAGCATTTTGACTGTCACTGCACTATAATGTTGAGTTCTTTATTTTTCTGTTCTAGGTTACTGAATCTCAAGACGGAATTTATTGCTTAGATCATGCTATCGAATACATTGACAAGAAAAAGGTTGATGTGCAAAATTGCAAGTTAATTTTTACATATGACGATGCAGAACGGAAAAGTTTAATTGAAAAAATAAAAAGTACAATTGAAATGAAGTTACAAAAGAAAACAGCAGGAAAGGGTGCAGGCCTATCTGCTTGATTCAATAAAATTGTGTTATCGTGATTTTTAGAGTAAGCAAGATTTTAAATGACATGCTGAACGGTATACTTAGTGCTAATAGTAAATTATATTTTTTTAGAATAGAAAGTTTTACAATTTTTATTTATTTTTTAAAATTAAGTTTTACATTGCTTTTAATACATCGGTGTGAATACCAAAAGCTCTTTTAATTTCTGATGGTATTCAATAAAATATTAATATTACAATGGAGCATTATTTTAGATCTTAAGACATGCAAGAGTAAAATAGGGATGTTAGTAATGAAATGACATGAGCTTGGGATTTTTGGCGCGACCGTTACTGATGTGGGGGAACTCTAGGGTCATTGGCAGTCTCGAGATTGCCTAATCAAATATAGGAGCCTGGACATAAAAAGGAAGGCTACAATTATAAAACGACAGTTAATATTAATTTTGGGTGATATTGGGCCACTCTGGGGGACCTTCTTCTTCTACTTCCTGTTAGGCTTTTAGCTTGTGTTATCCAGATTGTATTGTGTCTTTGTTTAATTCAAGTTATTCCTTCTCTCCATCTCTTGTTGGGACGTCCTATGCTCCTTCTTCCTTGTGGTCTGTTGTATCTTGCAATTCTAACTAATCTTGTTTCGTCCATCCTGGATATGTGCTCATTCCATTCTCTTTTTCTTCTATTTATCCACTCTGTTATGTGTCGTACCTGACATGATTCACGGATGTTTGTGTTTCTTATCCTTTCCATCCTGGTATTGCCAGTTATTTTTCTCAGAACTTTCATTTCGGCCACTTGCATCTTTTGTTTCGTTTTTGTTGTTTCTGCTGCCGTCTTTGCAGCATATGTCTTTGTTATGGGTCTTATGCCTCCTTTATAGATCCTTGCCTGGGTGTCTTGTCTTAGGTATTTATTCCTCCATATAATTTGGTTCAAACATCCCGCTGTTCTTTCCGCTTTACTTATTTGCTCATCTATTTCTTTGTTGAGATCGCCATAACTAAATAGCTGCACTCCTAAATATCTGAATTTCATTACTTGTTCAATTGACTAATTTGCATCTTATCGGTTCTTTGGCTATTGTCATGGCTTTCGTTTTCTCGGATGATATTTCCATGTTAAACTTCCCACAGGCTGAGTTCAATTCAAATAGCATTCTTTATAGGCTGTTTTCATTTTCCGCAACCAATACCACGTCATCTGCATAATTTACGGCGTTTATTTTGTTTCTCCCCATTTTGTATCCCTCCATGTTCCTTACGGATTTTAGGATGTCGTCCATTATCAGATTAAATAATGTCGGGCTCAGAGAATCCCCTTGTCTTATACCTTTTTCTGCTGCTATTGGTGCGGAGATCCCCTCCTAATTATTTGAACAGGTACTTTTCTTTGAATGACTAATGTTAACACATCGTGTAGTTGTATTTGGTCAAATGCTTTTGACAAGTCTATAAAGCATAAGTAGGCTGGTTTATTGTATTCTAGCGATTTTTCCATTAACTGTCGTATTATAAAGATTGCGTCTGTGCAAGACCTTCCACTTTGGAATCCCTGTTGTTCGTCCCGAATTTTAGTTTTTTGTTCAGTCAGTTGTTAATGATTCTTGTGAGTTTCAGTGTTGTACTCAAAAGGTTTATTCCTCTGTAATTTTCTGGGGATTTTTTGTCACCTTTTTTGAAAATAGGGATCATGATGTTTGTCCTCCATTAATCTGGTATGGATTGTGTGCTTATTATTTTTTGTATTAGTTTTGGGACTTCTACTAATTTTTTTCCTCCGTATTTGAGTAATTCGTTGGGTATTCCTTTTTCTCCCGATGATTTTGTTTCTCAATTTTGCTACAGTTTCTTGCACTTCTTCTTTTATTTCGACATTCTAGTTATTCACCTCCTCTTCTTCCCATGCTATCATTTTTCTTTCCTCCTCGTTTTTTGGGGGACCAACTACCAAAAATAGAATGTAATGTATTTTAGCATTCCCATAATAGTCTGAAATATGGAGACACGAGTATAAACAAATCACAATTATCAAAAGAGAGCAAATGTTAATTTTAGAGAAGTGTGGTGGATTAATCATGATTTTAAAAAACTCTGGAAGTGCAGAGATCCCAAAAGCCATGGTAAATATACTCGTAAATTGTTTTCTTGAAGTACTAATGAAAAGTTTCTGCAATTTGTTTGATAAAAAAAAATGTTTATTTACACAAAATTAAATTTTACACCAACTTTTTTAAACAATAATGAAATAAAAATGAAACACGTAAGTTTTAAACTTTTTATTTTAAAAATTAAGTTTCACAATGGTTGCAAAAGTATTAAGCGTGGACACCAATGCCTCTTAAACAAAGTTATTTCTAAATTGTTCAGAAACAGCAAATACAAAATACATATTAAAAACTCATTCATACCCTTACGTATTTACTTTTATTCAAATGCCAAAAACGATAAATTACTGTTTTATTTACCACCACTCTACAAGCGGCTATCAACACCATTTGTTTTTAATCCTACATTGGGCTTCTCAGTCGTTCATGTTATAAAAATAAGTTTGGTGCTCTGTGATGTTAGAAAAAAAGACAATTCAGATCTAAGGAAGTGCCAGAAATATTGTGTTATATTACATTTGTACAAATAAAAATCTATTACCAAAGAAATTAACAAGGTACACATGTATATAACAAAAAATATATTAAGTACTACCTGATTATAAAATTTAAGATGGCTAACAATAATTATGAAAAGATTTCAGTCCATTATTTTTATTCCTACATAATGAAAATATTTTTGCACAGTTTACAAGTCTTTAAATGCAGTTTTAGTTACCAGCCATTTGCAATTCTTCCATATATGTTTCATCAACGATCAAATTCTCATGAGTGGTTTTTGAGCACCAATTCCAACACTTTTCAGGATTTTCAGTTTCCGCGTGTTCCGAATCTGAAATATAAATTCCCATTTTGTTGTTAATTTGCTTTTATAAAATTGAAATTGCTGCCCTTGTAATCAATCAACTTGAAAATTGTTTTTAAATAAAATACCGACATACTATTTAGAATTGTATGGAGCCCCCTTCCCCTAACAAACGCTTTAAAAAACTTCCCAACTTGTTAGCCATCTTGATATTCAATAATTATAATCATAAGTACTACGGTTACTAATTAAAAACAGTCTTAAATAGGGATTGGCAAATTTCCTCACAATAATTCATAAATTACTATCAGCCATTTAACATATTTTGTCAATCCCTAGTCTGGAATTTCATCAATTTACATAAATAAAATAAATATAGCAAGTAAACTTTATCGTTCTCTCCGATTTAATATGTCGAATAAAACCTGGGTATCGCTATGCTCCGCCTCACTGTCACTGCTCACAGATAAGTGCTCAGCGGACTCGTTTATTAAAGATTCAGATACCTCAAACTTTTCCACTTCAAAATCATGGAAACGGCTGGAACCATTACTAAGATGGGTTGTTTGAATTTTATGTATCACGTGGCTAATGATTCCTCCTAAGCATATAAGTAAACCAATAAAATTCATCAGAGATATTTTATCTCCCCAAATAACAGCGAGGAGTACCATAAAGAGATCCTAAAAAATTCTACTATCAGCTTTTGGATAACATAATAGCGAGTTAGGCAAAAGTAAGAATACAAATTTGATTAGTAATAATTTTTAAGTTGCTGTAAATATTTTAGTTGCTTCACAAATTTCAGTAAAATGCTAATTCTGTAAGGTCTCACTTGCCGCAAACGTTTGTATGGCAGAATTGCAAAACCTTTGGTTTACAGAACCAGCTAGTTCATGCTGGACTTTTTTGATAGGAAAAAATCTCAAAGCAGATTAACCTAAACAAGAGGCAACTTGAACTGGCCAGCTAGGTCACCAGACAAAACCCTGTTTGATTTTTTTTCGAGGAAAAATCTAAAAAGATTAACCCGAATAAAAGATAAATTGAACTGGCCAGCTAAGTTATGGGATATCATACTGCTTGACTTTTTTTAAGGAAAAAATCCAACAGATTAACCTGAATAAAAGACAACTAGAAATATCCATCTAGGTCACTAGACATCACCTTACTTGAATTTTTTTAAAGGGAAAAACCTCCCAACAAATTGACCTGAATAAAAAAACAACTTGAAACGGCCAACTACGTCGCCAGACATCATCCGGCTTGACTTTATTAGGGGAATTAATCTGATTAAAAAATAAACTTCAATTAGCCAGCTAGGTCACCAGACATCACTCTACTTCACTTTTGTGGGGGGAATACATAAAAGATAGTGTACGAGACAGCATAGAAGAATTAAAATTAGACAGAGTTTCCAACCCAGTTCACAAAGAGCAAAGACAACTACAGCTAAAGATCTCTGTTAGCACGCCTATGAAAAAACAAGCATCGGCGGGCAGAAATCCCTACTCGCACGCCTGTGGGGTGATTTGTGGCAACACTGTTTAGGCATGAAATACGAAAAAATTAAATTTATCAAACTTTTATAATTTTCAGAGGTGGTCAAAATTAGTTTTTGCCAGGTAAAGCAATTTATAGAAGAACCTAGGTTGGGGGCTAATAGTAGAGGTCCCTGCTAGCATGGCTATGCAGAGATTTCTGGCAACACTGTCTACATATGGAATGAAAAAAATTTTTTTAATGTATCAAACTTTCTATAATTATCGTCCGAGATATGGATAAAAATTTTTTTTCTGGGAAAAGCAATTTATAAAAAAACAAGGTCAGGGGGCTATAGCAGAGGTTCCTGCTAGCATGCCTGTGGAGCGATTTCTGGCAACACTGTCTAAGTATGAAAGGAAAAAACAATTTTAATTGGTCACACTTTTATAATTTTCGACTGCAGAGGTAACAAAAAAAAGTTTTCCTGGGGAAAAAACTTATAGATAGAAAAACAAGCATTGAAGGGCTACAGCAGAGGGTCCCTACTAACACTCTTATAGGGAAATTTGTGGCAACACTGTCCAGGTATGGAATAAAAAAATGTTGAAATGTTTCAAATTTTTTCATCTTTCCTATATAGAAAATAGAATTTAAAAAAATGTTAAAGATGTGAATTGAAATTTGTGAATAGCTGCTTAATATTGTGATATTTTATTTGCATTGAAATGTTAATTTTTAAAAATATTTTAATTTAAAGTTGTATATAACTTTTGCCTAACTCTATAAAAAAAACTTACCTTAAAAATACCTGCAATTGATAATGTTAAACTAGATGTGTAAGTAACAACCATTACTTCGGTAACTTCCATAAAAAATGCAATTAGTGCACCAAGCAATATCTTACATGCCACATTTAAAAATACTGCATATTCAGTACTTCGAAATGTCTGACAATTCGTAATTATGGGGATTCCTAAAAATAAATTGTTACGGAATTTACAAAAACAAACTATTACTATATTGAAATCAAGCATTTTAGATAAAACATGGTAAAATCGGTCGTCAATGTACTCCAATCTCTTCTAATTAATTTTTCTGGTTAAACATAACAACTTAGCATTATTTGAACGTTGCTCATTAATTGTATGATCTATTCTATTATACTTTTACCTTCCACTGCAATGGCGAAGGGTAGAACAGAAGCGATCATCCAGGGTTGCATGTGGTATATCATATCAATAGGATTTCGCATTCCCATTTTGGATTTTTGTAAAAGCAATTGAGTGCATGTCCACCTTATGCCACTCGAAACCGAAGCAAACACTAACAAAATAAATCCAAAAATATTAAATTCTGTGGCTTCATATGTAAAAAGAAAGAGTCCAATGGATATCATCACCACAATTGTGCACAAACTCCACGACTGAAATATTTAATTGTTTTAAAATTATTTCTAATACTATACTAAACATCTATATTTTTTAACTTTTTTTGATCTTTTTTTTGTGGGAACATTTTCCTAACACATTAATCGAATAAAAGGCAAATTGATCTGGCCAGCTAAGTCAGAAGACCCCTGCTCAACTTTTTATGAGGGGAATTATTTTCTAACATATCTATCCAAATAAAAGAAAAACTGAACTAGCCAGCTAGATGGCCACACATCGCTCTGCTTGAGTTTTTAATGGGAAAAATTACTTTAATTGGCTAGCCAATACATAAAGGTTTTTTATTTAATTACCTTTTTTTCGAGCCTAAATAATATTGCAAAGGCTAAAATAAACACTATCGTTGTTGACTTCGTCATGGTATAACTGAAAAAATAATGCATCACTTAATTATTTAATCAAAAGATTTGTTCAAAATCATACAGTGAAACCTTGACTAGTTCAAGGCCCCAATTCGACAAACTAATATCGAGTCCACTAAAAATTCCAGTCGGGCATACTGCTACAATATACTCTTTCCAATTTAACATCACCCTGGGTCTTCCTTGCTGGTGTATTAACAGAATACGAATAAGTGTGGCCAACGCATATTTTACCAATAGATGTATTAGGACCACCATTAAGGGAAAATGGAAACTCTACAAAATAACACGTGTTTATACTTAATAATAATAGGGTAATATTTACCTACTTGGAACAACCATCTTTGATAAAATGTTAAACCTATCGAGGGAATAAAATAGGTGGAAATTAGTAAAACAGTTCGTAATGAATACCAAAAACACGTGCTGGTGAATATTTTACGTTTTTTAATTTCTAGATCCGCTTCCTCTTCAGGACGGCTTTCTACCGCCTCATATTTTAGCTGTCTTCTACCCAGCATATCGATAATCGAACTATCTTATCATTTCGGTGTTTCGTAGATTAGGGACTTATCAACCGCTGTCTATTTTGTGATCATAGATACACGCAGAGTTTACTATCATTTATGGATTTACCTCGATTATGGTTAATAACGTATGTTTAAAAGTTTGTCATTATTTTATTGACGTTGACGTATCAAACTGTCAAAAAACTTGGGATTTTGTTTGCCGCATTTCAAGGCCAAGCTGGGGAATTTCTTTCCTATAAGATTGCACCCTTTTAATTCAAACATGCTTATAGTTAAGGTTCTCTGCTTATGCTTAAATTTTTGAATCTCCAAGAAACCCAAAAAAGTGGTTTTAAAAAAATTCAATACTATGGGTATGTGCGTGGATGGTGGCCTTTGGCACGCTATTGGCTGTTGAAAACAGCACGTCATTATTAGTTTCATAGACAGAATGACCGAGAATTATTGGAACTAAGAGTATTATAATATGCTGCTGGCACTAGGGGCTTCTAATAAACAAGCAGGGAGAGCGGTATATTTATACACAACCATTTTTTCGCACTTTGGACCGATTTCAAAATTTGGAATTAAATTCAGACAAATGACGAACTATGAAACAAATAAATAATGAGGTGCGGTTTTCAACAACCAATAGCGTGCCACTGCTTAATTGAACACGTAAAGTTAATTGTGATGCAATATATATAGGACAAACAGGCTGCAGTTTTAATACAAGAATTAAAGAACACATTAGATCAATTAAATACAATCATAAATCAACAGGCATTTCCCAACATTGTATTACAAACAATCATTTTTTCAAACACACAGATACAAAAATTTTACACATAGAAAACAAGGGTAGCCGATTAAATAAATTAGAAAATTTAGAAATTAAAAAGGCAATGAGGAATAATAAAAATTTAGTTAACGACCACACCGATTTAGGTAATTCACCACTCCTTGACCTACAGACCCTTCAGTCAACAAAGCTTAGAAACACATGTGGTAACACTTAAAATCAGGGCGGTGACGACCGAATTCTAGAAATAAGCATTTTGTACATATTAAAATTTTTAGTTAGTTAGTATTGTAAACTCCTGAAGATAACCGAGATGGTTGAAACTCGAGTCGAGTAAATAAATACCAACAAATTGTGAAACAATTTATCAAGTGTTTTATTTTATTAATATACTATTAATTTTAAATAGTTGAATATTTATTAATAATGTTTCATCAAGTGCCTACCACACACTCAATTCAAAATACGTAAAGTTGAGTTTTTAAGACACTTTAAACAACATTTGCAATTTTTCCTGTCAATTATTGTTAAAAACTATCTTTTGTTGCTGTGTAGCATCATGGATTTATTATCAGTACTTGTTCAAACACTTAAATATGAGTTTAAATTTATTGTAAATGAAACAATTCCTCACTTCAACAAGTTTTTTATTCTAGCCTTATACTTATTTCAATGTGTTTACACGTCATGAACTTCATCAAAGTAAAGCTCGAACTTATAAATAAACTGAGTTTAAATGTTTATTTTCAGATTTTTCAAAACTTTAACTCCAAAAATATTGGTCAAATTGAAAAATCATAGAAGAACTTTTTGTTCAGTTTTTATGCTAGAATACCATCCCGCAGTCCGTATCCGCGAGTTTCGGAACACCCTGTGTACTAGTGGGCAAAAATAAAAATACATTTAAACAGAAATGAAAGTTTATTAATCATTATTTAAACCAATGTAAAGCAACAACTTTAATGACTTCGCTGCAGATCCAGGGAGTTGTAATCATGAAATATCTATCCAAGAAAAGTACAAATTATAATGAACTTTTAACATTTAATTCAAACCACATCATTTGTTATATGCCATAGGTTTTGGTTTCAACTATGGATGGAAGCGAGGCCACCTGAAGAATTTTAAAGAGAACACAAGTTCACAAGTGGCACAAGTTCAACGGATCTGGTGATTGCTGAAAACATTTGAAAAAACGCAAAAATCTAGTGATTTTTAGGAAATGCTACAAATAAAAAACCAATCTATAAATCAAAATTTTAATAATGCTTTATATAGGAAGTAACGTCACGCTGCTGAATATTCATCTCAAAGGGATTTAAAGTGTAAAGAACTGTGTTTACTTTTTATAAATAAAGTAATTAATAACTTCAACAGGTATTTATTTTAGCCTTAAACTTCTGTGTGATGCCTTTTTAGTATTATACTGATTTTCTGTTAAAAGAAATTATTTTATATTTTATGCTGTACCCCATTACTTATAAAAATATACAAAAGGTGCGATGGACAGCGACCCTCGAATTGTGCATGCATTGGGGCCTATTTTCTGTAGTTACGCCACTGACATAGGTCCAGAATTTATTTGCCTAAAATAGCCATTAGCCTGCAAATTGATTCCAACTTCTAAACCAAAACTTTTCCTCCAGTTTTACCCGTAAAATATTTGTGAATAAAACACACAAATTACTTCAACAACTTTAATATTAGTCACATTAAATGCGAAAAGGCACAATAATAATATTTACTGTTAACCTAGGTTGTATAGATACCTAGTACTAAAAAAATGAGATTCTTAAAATTCCCAAAGGAAGCAACCATGTTAAAATTTTATTACATAAATATAAAAGCGTAAGATTTGTGATGTACGATAATAATTGTAAGTGGGAATGTAAAACTACTTAAACAGAGAGCAACACCTTAAATACTATTGTTGTACCTAACACAGCTGCATGGATATGTTTTCAACTTCCAGCATCTTTATTAAAGCACCTCAATATATGAGCAATAAATATTTAAACAAACTAAATCTACAACATGCACCTAAAAATAACATGAGAGTATTAACGTTTGATATATGGTTCTACATAATTCCTAATTCTAGTCGAAAGATGTCCACAATTATAAAAATGTCGGCTAGCATATATTATTGCGTACACAGTTATTCTTGGAGCCTTATATTTATCTTTTATATCTTCCCAGATAAGCGTTGCAATTCGGGCAATAGTGATGAACATCCATGCACTTGTCAATACAGCAAGGTATGAAACAACATCCAAAAGGACATCTAAAAATATGAATTGCATCATCACTTATATCACAATAGTGGTTTAATTATAGGAAACAATTTTCAAACCACACAAAAATAATCAAAATATAATTACACAAGACAAATAAGGGTTCCGACAACGTAAGCAACCAAACCAGGCTCTGATTTGGTAGAGGAATCAATTTCAGCATGACAATGTGGACATATCATATGGGTCGGTTCTGGTCCAACCGGTACAACAGTAGTTAAAATTTCAGGGCCCCGATGAACAACTACAAATCACAATCATCTTTAATTTTTTTATATTTATTTAACTAACTTACATGCATGCTGTGGTATATATGGACTAGTTGGTGGAACCCCACCGACAGCTTGCGTGTAGCTTGGGGGTGCTGCAGGAGGTGGCCCATAAGGCGCATATTCATAATTCTTGCTCATTTTAATTACAGTTTTGGCAAACTTGGTGATGCAACTCTGCTATGTTAATTTTAGTAATATGACCTCATTTTGTAATAATAAATAGATTAAATATTATAATTTTAAAATTAAGCGAAAGTACTTACATTTTTTCTTGTTTTTAGGAAGACACCCACAATAAATTAACACAGCACTTGTGTTTTCCTTGATCTTTTCCCTAAAATACTGTCACTGATCAGGGAAATCATTTTAGATCCTACTCATATACACCAAGGACATTTACCAGATGAGGATCTGTAAATATTCAACATTTTATTAGTGTTTACTGAGCCAAAACACATGTTCTGCTGCTCTGCAAGGAAGTGCCTAAAGTTACGGTGTCGTAATAATCACCACAGGACGTCACAGTATCGTAACAATGTTACGGCATCGTAACAATATTACGGTATAACGTCATAAGTCATAACGTAATGTGTTGTAATTCCTAACATGTCAAAATGACATACTAATACAATTGTGTTCTTCTCAGTACACCTTAACCATATAGGCGAAATGAACATTATACCAGCGGCGTAAGCGTTTAAGAGCAACACACCTGTTATTATTTTTACTGTTCACAGGAATCTTGTAACCTACGTGCGCCCTTCTTCTTCCATATTTCGTTTCATAAATAAGAGATGGTGGAAGGTTTGTGTTACCAGCTCATGGTGTCTAATTTTATATAAAGTTTTTTGATGCTTTTTCTCTTCTACACCTCTCTCTCTCTTATTATAAATTAATTTTTATCAGAACTGATTTATAATCTCTATATTATGACATTTTAAAATCTCCCCCTTCTCTGTATTCACTTCAGTGAATGTGTGTGAGAAGGAGAATGAGAGATTTTTGCAAAACCAAAATCTAAGTAAAATATAAAACTGTTTCTTTTAAAAATTCTAGACTTGTATTTAAACCTACATTTGGCCAATCAAAATAAAAAAAAAAGATGCTCACACTTACCGGCAGAACTGACCTTAGTCATTCATTTCTTGTTAGGACTCATTATAGTCACATACAGTTCCTGTCTGTAAACGGATGCACCAAAAACACTTAAGGTGTACCAGCAATAATATAAACGGTGTAAAAAAAGGAAAGTTTGTTGTTGGTACATTCACCGTAAAGAAGCGGGTCGCTATAGGGGTCTTTCGGACTCCGCACGTAATGCCCTCTTCAGCCGAAAAAAGATGGTAGGAATGGGTTGGAACAAGGAATTTGAATAAAAGAAGATTTTGGTGTAAACGGTGTAAGATGACACAACGGACATGTATAGCACGGCGAAGGAACCTAACGTAGCATAGCTAATTTGAAGTTTGAACCAGCTAAGTTAGTATCAAATACCGCCAGGTGGTTCTCTGTGTGCATATACGAAATATATCACAAAAAAATTATATCAGAAAATCAAAAATACTAAAATTTTCAAATAGGACCTTGCGTTGAAACGACCACGAATAAATAGCAATATTCAAGATAAAACATTTTCAACTCCTAGTGATTGCGCGAGATACACGCGGCAAGGTCGTCTTTATGCAATCGTAGTTCAGAAATTCGGTCTCTTTCTGTTATATGTGTATTGACAAACCCGAAAATTTTAAAATTGTAAAATCATTCGAATGGTTGTCTGTAACCTTTTGAGGTATTTTGAGATACTTTGATAATCGAATTGTTCGATTATTTTTATCCGAAATATCTCATCACTCATTAATCTTAAGTCTTGCACAAGTCAAAGGTATTATTGATACAAATTAGCAACTAGGGCATTTATTAGATGTGCAGAAAATTATGTTTGCCGAACCAGTACATGGTCGTGACCATGAAGCCTTTTTGGTAGAATTACCGGTCTACAATTTTAGGCGTAGTGGTTTACTCTCCGGTGTTAGTAGTAACACAGATAAGGTAGTGTTAACCTTATCTGTGGTAGTAATATGTATAATTAGTCTGACTAGAAATAAATATTAAATAAAATATTGAATGAATATGGAAGGTAAACGCCGCGCCGCAGACTTAACGTAACTTAACTTTAACCATAATTTAACAAAGGACTTCTTTTAGTTCCTTTGGACTTTTTTCTACTTCCCGTGGACTTTCCAGGTATTATTGGTATGTGGAGACGCGAATTTTTTTAATGTTTTTTTTTATTAGACTTTCTTGATTTCCCCCAAACTTTCTCAACTTTCTTTGAGTATTTCCAAGACTGCCCATCGACTTCCTTCAAAGTGTACAACAAAAAACCAGTTTGTAAAATGCAGGCCCAGTTTCATGAACCATCCTGTATATTCAAAAGCTATGAAATCATCAACCGACCAAAAATATACATAAATATTTAAAAAAATTGTAAAGGGTCAACACAGTAGGCTTAACTCTACACACTATACTTCCTTTTAATTAAAGACCTCTACTTTTCCCAAACCTACTTTAAACTTTCTCTACTTTTCCCGGGCTTTGCAGATTTTATGGACATATTCAAGCTCTATAATTTTTTTTAATGCTTTTTGGTTTCATGTTTACTTAAATTTCTCGTAATTGCACAACTTTTTCAGAACCTCGCTTTGACTTTCCTCAGCGTGTACAACAAACTTTCCTAGAAGTTAGCCGTGTTTCATGAAACATCCTGTAAGTATATTCGAAAATTATGACGTCACAGGGTATCTTTATATTACTATGATGCCGACACTACAAACACGTCCAATTTTTTATACTGGATGTTTGAAAATTCTGGTGAGAATTACCAACATAAGAAACAAAAATGCCGGAATTTGATCATTTTTATCCACCGATTAGAGGAGGAAGGACGGGGTTCCTAATTTACCAATTTTTAAATTTAAATACGTAATGACGGTCATCCCGTAATTTTTCTTCTTCTTTTCGACGGTTTTTCTTCCCGGAAATGGATAACAATTACGTACAAATAAAAGATATGCGCCCAGGTTTGAAAAATATCAACGTCGTGTTTATAGTGTTGGAGGTCGGACACCCCACCCTAACCAAAGAAAACCGCGAAGTTCGAACTTTCAAAGTGGCGGACCAAAGTGCTTGTATAAATGCCAGTGTTTGGGATGAGGCGGGACAATTATTAGTTCCAGGTGATATAGTGCGATTAACCAAAGGGTATGTTTCCCTCTGGAGAAATTGCCTTACTTTATACACATCTAAGGGTGGTGATTTACAAAAAATTGGAGAATTCTGTATGGTGTTTAATGAACAATTAAATATGAGCGAACCAAATCAAATGTTAGGAATGTCATCAACCGGGGGTCCACCAAATAATGTTCCTTTAAATAATGGCACCAATAATGGAGCTGGCCGCATTGGACCCCCAGCTCTTCAAACGACCACTGCAAATCCTGTACCTTCCACAATACACAATAACACGGCAGGACCTGCTAAATCTACTGTGAATGCAAACCGTTTAGGAACGACTAGTACTCAGGACAGTCAAAAACGCCCAAGAAGTGGTAGAGGAGGACAGCATCGAAGTAAACACAGAACATAGAAGAAAATGTGTTTTTTATTAATTGTCAATAAAATATTTATACGCAATTGTAATTTTGATCCTATTACTTTATTGTTGTAAATATTTAATTTTCCTAGGTTCTTGATTTTTTTGTCTAGGTTCTTGATTTTTTTGTTTTAGAAACCTGAAAACGAAACGGGACTTGAGGAATTAAAAGTCGGAGGACAAAATTAAATATCAAATCATTCATGATGATCAGAACAGAAATTGTAGAATTAAGATTATGTAAAGTTTTGTTAACCAGATCAAGTTTTTGAAAAAAAATATTGGTCGTTATATGACATTGAAATAAAGATTTTTTAATAAAATTTATAATGAATATAAAATTTTACATATTTAATACATTATTTATGCAACAAATATTTTTAAAATGTCAGGCACGTAACTGGAATCTTGGTAGGGTGGGCCACTGCTGGGCTAAGGAAAAAGTGGGTGGGTCACGTTTCACCTTACTATGAATGATAATGTAACTGACATTAATGCATAATTATTTCGTGGTTTTTGTGTGCCGCGTCAAATTAGTTGTAGACTTGGCTATGTGCGACAGTTTTTAATGTTTAAAAAAAAATCTTGTAATCGTGCAGTAGGTACAGAACTCCATGACGTTTTGAATTATTACCAGCATTATCACAAATGGTCAATTTTATAGTCATGAATTTTTACGAAAAAAGGTATACAAAAAAATGGGTGCTAGTACTATACTATTATACTTTAGAAGTTACTACTTCCTGCTTTTAAGTAGGAGATTGTTTCAAGCAAATCAATTTTGATATTTTTAAAATACTTTTTTTTGCATAAATCATTCAAATCAAAATGAAAAAAATCATGTTTCCAGTTTTTGAGCAATATTTTTTTAAATCTTCTATAATTTTTGAAAATATTTTATTCAATTTTTATAATTTTTCCAATAATTTCTATTTCCATAAATTTAAAATAATAATTTGACTAGAGCAGAGAAATTTTTAACTCGGCTCTGTGCAACTACATTAAAATTTAAGTAAAATGACACTATTGCACTAAGCTACGATTTATAAATTCAAATGTTGACTATGTTTTATAATAGTACTTGCTGTTTCACAACGAGCATTACTTCAGTGCAATGCTACTTTGAAAGGAGCTATTATAATTAGATTAGGTATGCTTTACTTTGAGCATTCGCAGTAAAATAAAAATTATTTAGTCGGATTTATAAGTTTCACTCTTATACTTGGGGAAACTTATTAATAAATGAGTATCTGTATATAAAATACTTAATTACTTTCGGCATGTATACATGCCATTGTCAAATGTTATATTAGGAAGTAAACAGTTAAGTGTTGTTATAGCAATAGAACTTGGTGACTTGATCTCGGTAATCGTCTGCAGATGGCTTGATTTCTTATTCCAAAATGTCCAATAGAGGAGAATTTAAGAGATCAATTTGCTCATTCATTAACGGTGCAGTTTTTAAATGTTTGTGAATTTCAAAAGCTTCTAGTATATCTAATTTACGTTTATCATCACAAAAGTGTAAACATTTTATGGTGTTATTAGATGTCATTGAATGATAAATGTACTAGTAAGTGTTTAGCGTAATTGGATTTATGTGAGTGTTTGTATTTGTAACAACGTACGTGTTCT
Source organism: Ctenicera cuprea (assembly GCA_958336395.1). Classification (NCBI taxonomy): domain Eukaryota; kingdom Metazoa; phylum Arthropoda; class Insecta; order Coleoptera; family Elateridae; genus Ctenicera; species Ctenicera cuprea. Next base: position 5,443,247 of record OY284492.1, on the reverse strand, counting down.
TTATACATGATATCTTTGGTTATATACCTTTAAAGAGTATAGTCAATGATAATATTAAAATTTCTAATTGTCTGGCCTATATAAACCGAATTACAATGCGAACAATTTAATTTGTAACTGCCTGATTTTAGCAAATTGTCTGTTTTTGATTTTGCATTAAACAAAGTGTTTAAGATGTTTCTAGTTGTTTTAAAGCTTACTCTATATTTTTTTGTTTTGTTTATAATTTTAGCAATTTTTTCTGATTTGTCACCAAAATATGGGATCGAAGCATATTTAATTGTATCGAATGAAGTTAGGGTATTCAGATAAATTTTTTGAATGGCTAATTATAAATAAGGTTATTATTCATTTTCGAAGAGTTTGTAGGTTATAATTATTGTTTATGAAATTTTTTAGAAGTTTACCTATATTTAGTGTAGAATTTTGCTTGAAGCAGATAAAATATTTTGCAGAAAATACCTACTCAAAATTGTATATTTCTTTAAAATGAAAATAGCTATCTATGTAACAAGTAAGGAAATGAAGGTGATTATTTTACGAATGTGAAAGTTGCACCTGTGAAATAATCACCCGTTTTCCTTACATAAGTTGCATACAATATTTTTTCTACTTTCGTTTGAATAAATACAAAGCTGCATTTGAAATTATGAATTTTTGACATTTTCATGTCACTTATAAGTAAATTCGAAAAATCAAACAAATCAGAATCACACAATCAAAGAATCTTTAATTTTTGTGCGTTACTATGTTACCAAAATAAGGTCTCATTATTTCACTGAGTGAAATAATGGCGTTCATTACCTTACTCAAATCAGTGAAATAAAAAAGTGTATTACCTAACAGAAGTAGAAAAATTTAGTTATTTGTACAACATAACCGAAGAAAAAGATTATTTCCCTCACGAGCAAAGGCAGTATAACACTTATTAGAACACAATCATTCAATGACATTTAATAACAACGATAAAATGTTTACACTTTTCTGATGATAAACATGAGTTAGATATATTAGAAGCATTTGAAACTCATAAATTTTTTAAATCTGTACCTACCTTTAATAAATAAGTAAATTGCTTTTAAATTCACCACTATTGGACGTTTTGGAATGAGATATCAAGTCATCTGGACAGATATAGAAAACCAAAATCAAGTTATTGTTTTTATTTTTCCTATAGCAACATCAACTGTTTACTGTTAATCTTGTCTCTGACAATGACATGTGAACATGTCGAAACACGTATAAGGCGAAAACTAAAATAAAAAACTGGTTGAAGTTAAGAAATGTTTTATTTACAATAGATTAATTATTTATTCAAAAACGCAAAAGCCAACCGTTATAAACTTTAAACAGTTCAATAGACTATTATTTATATTCCTCGAGGCTTTCGCCATTTCTCGAACTGTCAATATTACAATTTACTTTCGGCTTAGATTGCGTCGTCTAGTGCTCTAATCACTCTGAAAATGCAAGTTGGACTGTCTTGCGAAACGTTAGCTTGTGTGGGTTCACAAACAGCTAGTAGGAATAAGCTGATTAAGTATTCTTGTCCTGACAAACAAGATACATTAAGATCAAATTCTTGTCCGCCCTAAGGTTTAAGAACATGACCCTGTTTAGGAAGGCAGACAGGGCCCACGAATAACTATTACTCAAACTTTTAGAGCAATGCTTGTAGAGGTAGACAAGCTACAGGTCTGTCCTTACCCTTATTATACTGCGTCTAAATCCAAATGACAACGGCGTGCAAGTCGAAAGTAAATTGTAATATTGACAGACTATTTCTTCTTTTTATTAGAGGTCAATAGCCTGTTTTAATACTCGCAACTAGTGCGAGTTCTGTGAGGCCTCTTCGCATGTATGCCAGGTAGGAGGCTATTTGAAGTAGTTAGATCTACTTAAAAAACATATTTTTGATCTCTGTAAATAAAGTATTTGTCTTCTTCTTCTTGTTATAGGGCTTGCCCTGTCTTTCCTAATTTAGCCTCTCCTCGTCAATTATCTTGGATGTCCAGCAGTCTTTCCATCTTTTTGGTGGTCTGCCACGCGGTCTCGTTGTTTGCGGTCTTTCCATCATCGCTACTTTTGTAACTCGGCTGTCCTCCATTTTCTGTACGTGATCCCTCCATCCCCTTCTCCTATTTCGCACCCACCTAACCACGTCCTGAATTTCGCACTTGTTTCTTATTTCCTGGCTCCTTATTCTATCCCTCAATGTCAACCCATTTATAGATCTCAGGGTTCTCATTTTGGTAGATCTTAGAAGTTGTTTTGTTTTACCAGTGTCTGCTCTGATTTCTCCAGCGTATGTCATGATGGGTCTCACAGCTGTTGAAAAAAATTTTTTTAACAGGTTAACTGGGTTCTCAATTTTTGACCAGTTCTTAAATAAACCGGTTTTTCAACCATTACAAACGTGTCTTATAAATCAGCCTAAAAAACCGGTCTGATAAAACTGATCTGATTTTCAGGCTGATTTTTAGAAAATTCGTAACCGATGATTTCCATAGAGAAAAATAGGTAATTAGTTAAACGTAACCAGTTGACAGCATTAGTGTTTATAAGCATTTCTAGTCTAAATTTGAGAACGTAATAATTTAGCTAGCACCTTATGTGCATAGGTGATCCCTAGTGCCGCGTCTTAAAATGCCCTGGGTTTGGAGCAGGCGGCTTGAACCTGGTGTAGATGACTAGATATTAATTATGATCACTTATTAGGGCGATACTATTTAAAATGTAAACAGTATGGGAAAGTACCAACCACCTGTTTCGCCCATTTTTTCCTTGCCTTTGCAAATTCACATTTTACAAAAAGGAAAAATCAATACAATATTTGTAAAATTATTAATTAGTATAAATGGATGAAAAAACCAGGAAAACACATAAAAATCGAGTTGTTTGGTATCAAAATTAATCCTCAAGTAATGTCTTTCTGCAACAAATCTGATTAAAAACAACAAATAAGTAAAAAAAAAAGTATTGGGAATTTTCTCGGGTGTATTCAAGAAAACAAGTTTTAATGTAAAGTGAAACACATTGTAGATGTCTCCTCCAAGTGTTTCATTGCATGTTTATTACATAAATACCATAAATTCGCTTTGCTTACTGAAATTAGATCAATAAAAAAAATGTTTTAATAATAACACAAAACATTAAAATAAAACACCAGTTTAGTACAAAATAACCTTTAATATTATCTAAATGAATATTATTTATACAATGCAAACAGACCTAAAGTATAATCAATAAATATGTAATATATACATCTGTAAGAATGGAACTACACACTACAATAATAGAGCCAGGCCTACATACTTTACACAGTTAGCAAACATACCTACTACCGTTTGCATTTATAAACGACCCCCCACCACATCCGGGTGGAGGCGGCTCGTCGTTTCGTTTATGTCGATTTTCGTAAGCTTTAATGGGTCGGCGTCGTTTCTCCGTATCTAATTCAGAACTATCTCTTAACAGTACAGATTCAAGTGTGGATGAAAGAGCCGATCTAGGTACAGGATCAGGATCTAAACAATCCTGTTTACTATAAAATAAAATATAGGGAGTCTCTGGGGGTCTTACACTACATAATTCTTCGGCAGTAGTCCGCGTAACAAGACAATCATTAAATTTATACCAGTCTTGTTCATCACGTGCGTACGTGTAATAATGCCCAGAATCCAGACTCGATCCAACGTGAACTACAGCAGCATAAAGTTCGTAATTTGCATTGTCGAGATGCACAGATGCATCCAACTTAACACGCTGCAATAATTTAGTACGTTGTTGTGACGCGGGATCGTAACGGAAGTGTTTTAATGTTAATACTAATCTAGAGGGTGGTTCGACTACCCTAGTGACTCTCTCGCCATCTGTTAAGCCGTGGCATGTATCACAATGGTACTGGTTGTCCTCGCAGAGCTTCTCAGGTTGTAGGTAATAATCGAGCAAGGTTTGGACAGATTGGTTGCCACAATTGTTGGGAAAAGCCAGTTGAAGTTCTCGGAAGCAATCGGCACGTTCACTTTGGGTATCACAAGTTCCACATCTTGATATGGTAACTGCACGACCACCAAATGAACGCTGGATTACTGTGGCTATTTGAAGTGGGTTTTCTGATGAAGTATTCGCTGAAAACAAAAAAATAGATTAATATGAGGCATTAATTTAATGAATGAAAAAATAACAGTCTTAATTGTATTTGTGAGTTTAAAGGTTTAAAAATTATTTACTATAAAACATTAGTTGTTTAGAATTCGCAGAAAGCTTCCCCATTGTTGATTTATTGCAATTTTCTGTACTGATAATATTGAAGTTTTTATTTAGGAGAAATTAAAACGTTACCAGGAAACCTTCCCGAAATTTTCATTTAAACAAACTTTCCCAGAGACGAATGTTTCCTTCCTGGAAACTGTTCATTTGGAAAGTTTCTTTTTGGAAACTTTCCCTGATGCCCACTAAATTTTGAATACTTTATAATGTGTTAATAGCCGGTGTAACTCAGTTACTATAACGTCACAATATTTCCATGTAACGCTGCAGCACGGGTGCCCCCATAGGTACCGTTGAGTTTCGATAGGTATTGAATACAATTTTAGGTAGCAATTAAATATTTTCAAAGTTCACAACAAAGATCATTGATTTTAGGGACAAGAATTGCTTGAAATAAAAGAACGGTACAAAAAAACAATTTCTTCAGCCATAAATTGGAGGAGAGGGGGAAGATTAGCTCTCCTAAATATTGCTGCATGTAAAAATTAAGTTCAGAATTCTACTATTGTTGATAAGCAATAAATTTTAAACGGTAATAATTATCATTCCTTACATCTTAAATAAACAGGCACATTAATTTGTAAATTTCATAAAATTCATACAAGGTGTACACTGGGCCATCAACTAAATTGTAGTAGACCATTCCCACCTCTATAAGTATATCAAGTTTAAAAATAATCCTGCTGTAAGTTTTTGGGCAATAATTTTTCGAAAATTACAAAAATTGTATGAAAATGTTTTCTCTTGTTTTCATAGTTTCATAAACTGGTTTATACAGGGTGTTTGACTGAGCAGGCCCCAGCTAATATTTCAGTTGTTTTTCTAAATGAAAATAACCTTTAAAAACAAGGCTGTGTAAAATTTTCTCCCGGATCCGATAAACCAGAAAAACAAATGAAGATCAAACAACAAAGTTACAGACATAATTCTTTTAACATAACACCCTGCATATAATCAATGTAAGATCGTAGCAAATGTACTTGCTGTAATGATAAATAATTTATATATCAATCATTGAAAAGAGAAGTCTCCGTCAGACAGAAGAAAAAATAAATACGCTACAAGTTGCATTTGTCCATTGCTTACTCACATTGATAATTATATGATAAAAAAGAATTAAATATTTTACATAATAGTTCAAGTTAAGCCTACCAAATTCTTTTAAAAATAAAAATTAATTTCAAAAACGGTTAATAGAGAAGTGACACGTAATGACTCACACTGTATATTTCAAGCTTGAGAATTTAAAATAAAAAATTATTCAATACAACCAAGCGTAAAATAAGTTAAAAATAAAACCCACCAGTTATAGGACCATCACCACGTCCAGAAGCACAAACGGACCTTTCCTGTTCGTGCAAGACATCCAAAAGATAACCAAGAAATTCTGAGCTATCATGTTGATGTCCTGGTTGAAAACCAGGAGGCCTAGCCAGGTTCAAGATGTCACTTGGTGAGAGCGACGTCCTGTGTGAATGTTGCAGTAAAGCAAAAAGCACTTGTAATTTAGCAAACAATGGCATCATCTCTCCGTTTGTTAACAAAATATCATTACGAAACAATTTTGTCATAAACAAAGCCTGCAAGACGCTATTCATGTAGCAGGTGTTTCCTAAATTATTTAATCCTACTTTCTTGGACAAATCTTGCGTGGTTATTGCAAGAGTAGATCCATTCACCCACGGCTTACAATTTAATCTTTGCTTAAAATTTAATGTGGGGCTAAAACGTTCGATGGTACGCATCAAATCTTCATACTGTGCATCACAACCCGGAAAATGATTTATTAAAGCTACGAATAAATTAACAATTTCACCCAAATAAAAAAGACTAGATTCGGAATTTTCCTTATGTAAAGACACCACAACTCTACGAGTATGAGGTATGACCTTGTGGAAGGCTTCCGGGCTGTGTTGCATGCTTTTCAACATATGTAACACCACGGGGCCGACAGTTTTACGTGGCTCGTGCAAAATAAGCAACATAAAAAGACGTTTTACATATTTTAAAGTGGCTTCCACCAATATTTCACAATGCTGTTCAGCTTCTAAACCTTGCATGAAACTTAAAACTAAAGGCCCCAAATTAGGTGTTAATGTCCATCGTGACAACCAATTGCATAAAACCATTAAAGCTTCCTCTAAACTTTGATCGGAGTAACCGAAATGCAAAATCCATTTTACCGCGTTTGGAATGGCCTCCACATCGATTAGTTGAAGAACAATGGACATGGCAGGCTGGCGTTGTTTGGTATTATCAGAAATTCCACTGTATAGTGCTTTTAATGTAGTAAAAATAACATCTTCGCTCGTACATGCTTGCACTAATATTTCTTGGATTTTTTTAATGTCCGCCATGAATTTGACATAATCTTCAGTTTTTGTAGGCATTTGTACTGTTCCCAAGCTAAACACGATGCTTTCGCATAGTTTTGTAAGCTCCATCCCATGTAATTTCTGTTCCGTGCTGATACTTTGCAAAGCTCGTAGGATGATGGTAAGTCGAGCTTCAGTCTGGGGCTCCACACACTCCACCACTTTATGTTTAACAGCCATCTTGAATGATGTTTCTGGTACAAGATATATATAAAACTTATTAGGTACAAGTTTAACAATTTTGTAGAACATAGGTGCAGGAGAACTTCGTATATAATGTTTTAAAAATTTTATCGGTCCGACAGTCATCTGTATAAACTGTAACAATGTGATTGTTGTTGAATTTCATGTTAGGTATGCTGATTTGCATTTTAGCTGTTCTAAAAATAATGGGAACCTGGTCACCTATGCAAATGATGTACACACATTGCAAAAATAGACTTATACTTAACCAAATAAATACAGATGACATGTCATCATTCTACAAGCTTATACATGAAGTTTATTAAATGAATTCATACCTTCGCAATAAATAACTGTTGTCAGGTACACAAATTAGGTAAGAAACATTAATTAACCTAGGGGAGGCAGGTGTACTACTCCGTCACTATTTCGATTGGATTTGGTAGCGGCTGTGGCTTCACAAGGCACAAAACGATTTCATTGTGGATTTAACTATTTAATTCAAATACTATTATGATTGTTAATTGCTAATTAACCAAAAATACTGCAACAAAGGATGACAAAATTGTATCCCACCTAACCATTCCCAAAAATTGTTGTTGGGTGACCTTGAACGTGCGCATGCGCCAAAAGGCTCATTCAATACAGCTATGTACGCATCTTGGGCTCATTCATTAATTGGTAACGTACAATTTACCGTAGCATAAGCGTAAATTTAAGAAGAGAATAAAATGAAATAAGAATTTGAACTAGAGTGCCTTGACGATATTGACAATAAATCTGTCAATGTCAACCAGTGCACCCTAATTTAAACAATACTTTTGTACTCTTTTAGTTAAATTAAATAATTTTTATTTTAATCCTCAGATTAAAGACGGTTTTGCGATATTGTGTAGATAAAAAAAAGTTTTTTGTTTGTAAAAAAGATTTAATACAAATTTAGTGTATGTACATTGCTTATACATTTAGAGGGTGTTTAAATATCATCATTAGGGACTTCCAAATTCCAATGCCTTATGTGTAGCGAGGAACAGTTGCAAAGCAACAACCCGTTTTCGTGCCTGTACACAGGAACCACGAAAACGTTGGTGCTGCAATAACAATAAAAATTAATAATTAATATTTTTATTAACAAAAATGTTGAGTTAATAAAACGGACTGAATTAATTCAACTATTTAAACTTGGCATCGATCAAAACAGATGCTTTACCCATCAGAAGTCCAATTTCACCTCTTTCAGTTAATATACTTATGGAAAATCAATATGAGAAAGTTATATTTTGGTTTCGTTATGTTGATGACATTTTAGCATGTTTTGATAGTTCATTTGAATTAATAAATAAATTATTAATTTCTATTAACAGCTTGCATCTAAATATAAAATGTACACTAAAAACTAAACAAAATAGGTCCATTTATTTTTCAAATTTAAACATAAAAAATAATTCAACTAATAAACTTGAATAATCTGTTTATAGAAAACCTACACAAACAGACATTACAATACCACACGATTCTTGTCAACGTAAAACACATGAATTAGCAGCATACAGGTCCCTGATTCATAAGGTTCTAACTGTCCTCTTAGGTAAAATTAGTTGTAACGGAAAAATTTCGATTATTAAACAAATTGCATACAATATTGGTTATAATACTTAACTTACTAATACACTCATTAAAGAAAAAAATTATAAATTAACTATCAAAACATTTATCTTTATACTTTATCCGATACAATTAAATGCGTTTTGATTCCATAGTTTGGCGACAAATCGGAAAAAAATGCAAAAATTATAAACAAAACAAAAAATGTAAAGTAATTTTTAAAACTAATAAAAACATTTTAATCACTTTGTTAAATGCAAAAGAAAAACAGATGATTTGCGAAAATCAGGCACCCATTTATAAAGTAAAGTCGGAGGCATTACACTCCATTTCGGAGTTTGGTTTGCAATGCGGTGAGTCAGGTCCACCGATCATCGCTTCCGACACCCAGCCGTTTTGCGCTCTTTATATCAAGAAATTTGGTTCCCAATTTTTTTAAAGCGATTGGGTGGGCCGCCCGCCAGGTACCAATCTCGGATTTGAATTCGAAACCTTCCGCGTAGCAGCCAAGTACCCTAACCACTGGGCCACTCTGGCTCCCGCTCTCATTTTTCACATTCAAATGTAAATTTTCGACTTTTCCTGAAAAAAATATTGTGCCGGAGGCGCTACAAAAGATTTAAGACTTGAACTTCTCCTATAAAGCGTTATGTCCAAACGTTTTGCGCGTCGAATGGCATGGCGCGCGGCGAGCAATTTAGCAAACGTAGAAAAAGTTTGGCGCCTTCTAGCGACCGAACAGAAAAGTTAACGACAAAAATCGTAGACTGTTGGAAAGGTCGACCTGAAGACTGCTGATTCCCCCACTCAAATTTGAACATTGATCAAAGTCTATTTTATTACCCCCTCGCTTCCCCGTTTCTTCCGCGTTTTTATTATGATCCCGTGTGGGTGCAGTGTAAACAAAGTTTCGAATTTTTTTAACGATCTTACAGCCCTACTCCAGACTTCTAATACGGCTGGAAGTACCACAAACTATAAAAAAATAATAAAAGCTGAATATGATCGAGTTTGAAATGGGTATTCTCTACGTTCTTTCTGTACGGAATTGTGAGCATGTGTTTCTGGCCGCTTTTAATCTTGAATTCTCTAGGTATATTTTTTATCGGTATCTGGTGCTGTGTTCGTCCGGTTGCCTCTGCGGGGTGTTCTGCGCTTGGTTCGTCCGGCTGCCTTCTCCAGGTCCCACAGACTTATATTTTCATAATTGACAAAAGCTTTAATTTTGATCGTCTTTTAAGTCTTAAAAAATAATTTTCGATTATGACGTTTTACCCACTTAGGTATATTGTAGTATCGAACGAACCAACGTAAAGTTTTATCTATAATTTGATACATATTCGCCATGCTTGATATTTTGAACTTTTAGTTTAGTCACTTTTTAGGTATTTTAAGAAAACGATTGAGTGGAAATCCTGTGTTGGCATTCCTTTCCCGTATACATCCAACAAGGCAATAACAAAATAAATAATTATTGTAATTTAACGGTTAATTCTGCAAACGCCAAACTAAAATGTGTAAATACAGTTCTTCATTCAATTACAGAGCTTTTATGATTTTATTTAGTTAATTACGTACTTGCGGATAAAATGTTTGTGTCGAGATCAAGTGGATACTACTGTTTACTCTGTAAATTCAATACTTGTCGCGCTTGAAGTAATTAAATTTTCCATAATTGCATCTTTGAATTTTCTGACTGACGTAATAATGAAATTTCAATGTTTATATGCACAAAATGCATTTTTTACGAAAGTTGTAAATTAATATATTCTAAGAACATGACTCGTTGCTTAGATATAAATATATTTTTATAGTAGTGAAGAATAACGAGTCAAAAGTGCAAATAGGGAGAGAGTGAAATAAGAAAATCGAAAAGCAATCTCGGTCTAGAGTCACGAAATTTATAGGTTTTCCGTTTACATCGCAATAAATCAGCGTTGAAACTAAAAAGTTGTCTGGTGCATTGAACAACGAATCCAGTTTTGGAATTCTACGTGCAATTTATATTATGGAAAAACCGATATCAGCTATAATCAATTTTAAGATAGTGGGTACGATTTGTCCCAACTCTCTTTTTCTTATTAAATTTCAACAAAGATTTGTTGAAGCCGTACGCTGATCTTTAAAGAAAAAAATGTGCGAAGCAGCATTGCTTGCACTTATATCATATCTTTTACAGTAATGATACATCAACGTTTTACGCGCCAACAGTGACTATAATAAGATAACACCACTGTTACCACTCTGGCAAGAGCGTACGGCGCATCGGGAACATCATAGCCGCAGACAGGCTTAGTTTTTCTGTTATTTGTAAGGAAAAAAAAATAAATTTTGTTAATTATTTAAAAAAAGATTCTTTGAAATTAAAGAAAATCGAAGACCAACGAGAAAATTCGTGAGCCAAAAATTGGGTGGGAAGGACAGAGGCTTTGCAGCTGCAACCGACATACAATAGGCAGACGAAAGGAGTCCGCCAGTTCTTCTGTTGCTGCAATCGAAATACCAGGGAGCAGAAGAGAGCTCGTGAGCAGCCTGCGATTGAGCAAGGTAAAGGAAACGCGTCTTGCTGCTGCAGATGAGACACCACTAGACATAAACCCGCAATTGCTTTTGAGCTGCCGAAATACCTCGGGGCGCTAGGGTAAGGTAAAGAGAATGTATCCTACCGTTGCAGCAAAACTACCCCAAAACACAAGCCAGCAGGGGGGGGGGGGGCTGTCAGTGATTTCTGACGAATAGTTCAAAACCATTTTTCTCTGAAAACTACTTCTGCTTTTATAGGGCAAAACGTGAGTATTACTTTTCTAGCACGTGGACTCTAAATAAAATTGAACTTACAAACCATTAAAATTTGTTATCTGGTAACGCCAATTCGACGTCGGTTTACATCCAAAGAAATAAGCAATAAGCCGCCGAATTTTGAATAGTGTAAAACAAAAACATAATGTTTGAGAACGTGTTGGTGCGCAATTGCAAATAATAGTCGATCGAAACAGCATTAAACAACTATTACGATTTTCCACTTTTTTTGCCTCTTTCGAATTTTTTCCAACTGATTTTGCCTTTTTACTGCTTTTCTGCTAGTTTTTTGTGTCTGTTTCCCTACCTTTTTTGAGGTTTTATTTTGTTTTAACAATGCTAGAGTTCTACTTATAAGCAATTTAGATTAAACAAATTTTTTTTAGGGTCTACCGTTTATTAAATAAATATGCATAAATTATTAATTTTCAAAAATTCATAGACGGCGTCACAGAGAAATTAGATGACTGGAACGCGAACCAAACTGTAGCTCATCTCTAGTTTTGCTAGTCTAAAAAATTTAAAAAAATAGCGTAGCCAGTTTTTGGACAATATTTTGTTGAAAATGACAAAATTTGAAAATTACAATATCAACCTTTGCCCCGATCAGATGACTCATTTTTGAGTAAATAGGCGCTAAACCCAAACTTTTCAAAAATCGATAGAAGGCGCCACAGAGAAATTAGGGAGGTTTACGAAATCCGACCATCTCTTCGGCAACTACGATTCACCACACTCATACATACCAACCCACTCACAGACAGACATGTTTTAAAAACCACTTTTTTGGTTTCCTGGAAGAATTTTTATGCCGATCTGACAACTCATTTTTGAGTAATAAAGCGTTAAATACAAACTTTTTCAAAAATCGCAGCGGTAGCGAGTAGGTTCGAAAAAAAACCGTTGTATTTGCAGGTTTTCTATCAGATTCTGCTTGTAAGTTCAATTTTCAGAAAACCACTGCTTGTAAAACATGTCTAACTTTCATTTCCTCTTTAGAATATTTAAAGCTTATTTTGTCAATGAATTTTTGATATACCCGTATTATGTTCTAATGAAGTTTATCAAAATCAGCGTATTCATTCGTTCGGGAGATATGAGACGCACAAATATAGTCACATCCACACACACCAACACAGCAATGCACCCATCCACAGACATTTTAGAAAAAAATTAATACTTTCCTATACTGAAACTGAAACACAATTATGAAAGAAATTTCTGATCAAAGCGATTTTTTTGTAAATCATTCCACAAAGGGTGCAATTTTGTACTTTATACAGGGTGTTAATGAATTGTAAGGACAAACTTCTAGAGCTTGCAAAACACAACAAAGCAAATAACTTTTGTTAATAAATGTGTGGTCAAAAGTGTTTCCTTTCAGGGATAGAGCTTCTCAAAGATTCTTCAAGAAGCGCCTAAATGTAGGCAACTCAATTTACTACCTACTATTTGTTTCCATAACGACGGAAATTAATACAGTATAAATAAAGTCCTCTTTCCCACTTTTCAAATTTAAATTAAATTTAAAATAAATTAATTAACAAAATGTTTCAAAACTAAGCAATAGAAAAAACCAAAATTACAAAGCAATAATCAACTATTTAAAAAATTTGCAATAACTAATTCAAAAATTAACAAAATTATAGTAAACGTTCAAAATGTCGCTCCGCAGCTTCTACTCACGAAGCACATCTACGAAGTAAATTCCTGAGCACCGCTCCAAATATACCAGGAGTATGTTGAACTTCTTCACGTGCAGCAAGAACACGCGCCGTAAGTTCTTCTACAGTTTCAACTGGGGTAGCATACACTAACGTTTTAACATGACCCCACAAAAAGAAATCAAGTGGGGTCAAATCAGGAGAAAAAACGAATTATAAAAGGCACAGAAAGAAACGAATGCAAGAAAAGTAAGAAAATATCACAAAAATATCGAATTGTGTCAAAATTGACGTTATTTGAATGCATGTATGTCTAGATCGTTTTTTTTTAAATTCCGTGTGACCTGTGCAAAATAATTGAAAATGCAATTTGGGTTGCCTATTTTCAGGTACTTCTTAAAGAATCTCTATCTAAAGGAAACACTTTTGACCACACATTTATTAACAAAAGTTGTTTGCTTTGTTGTGTTTTGCAAGCCCTAGAAGTTTCTCCCTACAATTCATTAACTCCCTGTATTTGTTTTACCATTTACTGTGCAATGTGTAAAAAAAACTACAGGAAAATTTGTTTTGACATAAATTTTGATTTTTTCTTATGAAATTAAAACAAGTTTTAAGTACGTTGTACATTTTTCCTATGTGCCTATTTATCTTAAAAGGGCATATATTTTTAGTCGTATATATTATGTGAATTTCCAATATTGTGCATCAGTAGTCCCTCGAGAGAAATTTAAAAGTATAATTTCAAATTTATTTCGAATTGATGAGATATTCTTAGTCTTTCTTCTAGATTTTTTTTTCAGTCTATTCGCTAAGATATCTGTTCGTTTAATGTTTACCTTAGTATTAAAACGGGAGAAAACAGACTCCAAACGAACAATTTAAATATTTGAAAACCCCTTTTGCGAAATTTTGCTGGTAATTAATTTTACGAAATTTGCCATGTTATCTGCAAAATAACAGCAACGCAAGGAAAATTTACGTTCCCTTTCTGCCGATAAAATGAATTTTATGGGTACACAATGAACTTGGAGTATTTCACTTTAAGCGACAGGGGTTGTTTACCATCGAAATAATTATGAGCCCGTTTTAAACTCATTACAATGGGATTAATACGATGAGATCGTTTAGTACCTTCTCAACCCTTCTAATTCCGAATCCTATTATAGAATTCTTCTCCAACCCATCAAAAGCAAATTTGTAACTTGATTTCGAACTATGAAATATTGTTAACTAAGATTAACATAGAACATTTCTTTCTATACAAAATATAAAAAATAAGCTTTAATAATAAACTATATCTCATTTAAATTAAATTTTATTTTGTGGTTTACTTTATGTATTTTATTTTTCAGGGTGTAATCCTAATCATATACCACTCCTGTAGATTGCTTGGCTAGGTAAATAACTCAAGTAAAAATCCAATAAATCTAGTTTTATTAAGTTGGATATTGGAAAGGGTTTTTCTGAGGTGAACAAATTTAAATATTGAACACCCGTTCCATTCGAATCACACTTATATTTAATTTCCTTTCAATATTGGAATAGTTTTTTGTAATCTAAAATTTAGAATTTAAAAGGATCGGTCTATTTCGAGTTATTATGTCTAAATAAATACGAAATTTCTTTTTGATTCGCACGCTGTAACATTTCAGTAGTTCATTGTAAAAGTCTTTAACCGATAACATTAAAGTTTAATTTTCTTTAGTAATAAAATTTGGCTTTTGTATAATTTGTGTGGTATCTAATGGTTTTAACTCCGCCATGGCCGGTCCCAAGCCCGGATGAGAAAGGAGGAGGGTTGCCCTGTAGTGTTAAAACTATTGGAAACAATTATTAATATTTCTTAAATTTTCAGGATGTAGAAGCTACCAGAATTAACGAAATGTCGATAAACTACATTTATCTATCTTCTAGTAGATAAACGCGGTGAGTGTCTAATGTTTGGAGTACAAAAATGGATTTTTTGAAGCTGTATCTAAGTGCTATAATAGTATATACATTCGGCCAGTTAATTGTTCCATGCAAATAAGAAGCAAATATTTCTTTTTAAGTTAACGCACTTTGTTTGTCTAACTGCAGATGATTTTATTGCAAATATGATATTTTTTGTTAAGCGCGTGTGAAACTTTATAATAAAATATCAGAACCTGTGGCATACGTCACACGCCTTTCTTTACAAACAGTTGCTGACTGCAACTTATTTATTGCTAACATGATATTTCTTTGTTAAGCGCGTCTGAAAATTTACAATAAAATAAGAGAACCCGTGAAATACGCCCCACGTTTTTTACAAGCAGTTACTAACTGCAGCTGATTTTATTGCTAATATTATACTTCTTTGCTGAACGCGTCTTAAACTTTACAATAAAATAGCAAAATCAATAGACTACGCCTCACGTGTTTTCTTAAGAATTGCTAATTGCAGCTGATTTTACTGCAAATACAATATTTCTTTGTTAAGCACATCTGAAACTTTACAGTAAAACAGCAGTCCCTGTGGACTACACTACACGCCTTTCTTTACAAACAGTTACTAGCTGCAACAGATTTTCTTGCTAATATGATATTTTTTTGTTAAGCACGTCTAAACTTTACAATATAATAGCAAATACCGTGGACTACGCTGCACGTTTTTTTAAATAATTGCTAATTGCAGCTGATTTTAGTGAAAAGGCGATATTTCTTGTCATCCCAAAACGCATATATTTGCAGCATACAGGTCTATGATACACAGCACTTTAACGGTGCTTTTAGATGAAATTGATTACCGAGATCAATTCACCAAGTTCTATTGCTATAACAACACTAACTGTTTACTTTTTAATACAACCTTTAATAATGGCATGTAAATATGTCAAAATGTGTATAAGGTAAAAAAAATAAATAAATATTGTTGAAGTAATGAAGTATTTTATTCATACTAAGTATAAAAGTTTCTTTCTTTTAAATACTGATCTTACGGATCTGAGGAATTATGCAAGACTATCAGTTTTGTGTTTCTGATTGAATTTTTATGTTATGTAAAGATATTTGTACGTGACACAGTTAAATAAAAATTATTCTTATTATTACTACTACTACTATTATTATTATGGATATAAATAGATTTCATTATTTTTATATCGTGTCAAACATTTTTTTTACATTCAAAGAATATACAATATTTTTGCAACAAATAAATTTGTACTTAAAGGTCACACTTATCTTGCTTCCGATTTTGTACCAGTGCATACAACAGAAATGCAAATTTTAGAAGTACTTCTTTTATGTGCAGAATCCATTTATGCAGTTGACAGCGCGCGAATTCTCGAAGTGTTTCGTATTTCATGTTCCCGTTTGCAGCGACTATCCATTACGTGACAACTTTTAAAAAAGTTGCTTGTTGGCAGTTTATTTGTTGCAAAAAACATTATTAAAAAAATTCAAGATTTTAAATTGATCCCTATTTTAAAATTATTTCGAGAAAGCTGTAATGGGTCAAGTTTTCAGGATAAGGCTTCCTGGGTAAATCCCTTTTGCTAAAGCCGCTAAGTGCACTTTAGCATTGTACTTAAGAATTTCTCTGAAAGTGTTGGTCAAATGGCTGGGGTAGGCGACTGATCGTCGGGCCCGATTCTTTGTTCGAGTCACGTAGGGAGCCGCCAGAACGGCGAAGTGACCTAACGGTACCCCCAGGACGCCGTGGACGCGTGAGAAAGCGTCGTGGTGAGTGAGGGTGGTTGAGAGAGATGCTGGCCAGCGGTCGAAGGGTGAAGACCAGCCGGACCGCGACGTTTTGTGATCTTTGTGTTGAAAGTGCAAAATTAAGATTAAAAAAGCGCCATTGTTAGCAACAGTGATTTTTGTGCGTTAATGTCGCGCCGCGAAATCAACACCCAAGAAAAAATTGAATGAAATCAGCCGGTGACGCCAAGTGTGTGTGTGAAAAGCTGTAGTCCACGATCCACCCAGCCCAGCGCAGCAGCGACTACACTCATTATCGCCATTCTCAGCGACCCACCACCGATAAGTTCCACGAACCACGCCGCGACTTTGCCCTGCACCACCGCCTAAAGCTAAGTAGAGTGTAAGTTAGAATTAAGATTGTATATTTGTTTTATTACTTTGTATTTAGCATAATTAGCTAGGTAGGGCCGATAGGGTTAATAGTATTTACTAAATTTAAATGGTTACAAATAAAATGCTTGTTAAAGTGCATTTAGTGAGCTTTATTTCGTAAAAGTTAATAGAGAGCTAAAAGTTTACGTGCTGGGAAAGTGACCCAGTACCCGTCACCTGAATCGCCCTGAAGTTGAGACTGAGCTAGCTGAGGTGAACTACAAACCCAAAATTCAACATAAAGGTAATTTAAAAAATACAGTAGCCTTACAATTTGGCGAGCCAACAGTGGGGCACGAAGGGATTTTGAGTATCAATTATCAAAATCATTTAATTGTTGCACCGTTCAGGGGCTATTAAGTAGGGAGCTATTTATGATATTGAGATCAGGTTTGCGTAAGGGAGTAGTAAAAATGTCGGGCCCAGAAAATCAAGAAGGTAACGATTTAGCGGAAAATTCACCACAAGAAAAAAACATGGACGCGTTGTTTAAATTATTAGGCGACATCAAGGCAGAAATTAACGCCACCAACACGACCATCAGCAATACAAACGCGGCAACGAGAGCGGACATTAGAGCGGAAATGAGTGAAAATAACGCGACTATAAAAAAGGAATTGAAAGAAGAGATTAACGCCACTAAAACGGTATTAATTGAGCAGGTCAATGCGCATACAGAAGTAATAATAACGAATTTAGAGAAAAATATGGAAAAAAGGTTAGATGATAGGATAATACCTATCGAATCAAGGTTAAATGTGGCAGAAATAGGTTTAGAGAGAGAAATTAAAAAATCGGCGGATTGGTTTCAAACAGTAGGACAGAGGTTTAAAGATGAACACTTGGTTACAGAAAAAAAATTCGAAGAAGTTAATAATAAATTAGACATAGAAATTGAAAAAATTGGGGAATCGGTATCATGGTTGAGTGAAAAATTGAGGACTGTACACGCAACCAGGGAAATTGTGGCGGCCGAGTAAATGGGGGAATGCATTTGGCTATTGAGAAACCAAAATTTGATGGGGGGCGACGCTCCCAGAGTCCCGTTAAATTTTTAAAAAATTTAGAGTCTTATTTTGAAATGATGCGGGTATACGGCGAAAAAGACAAATTGACGATTACGTTGCAATGTTTAGAAGGGGACGGCCGCATATGGGCGGAATTGTATTGTGGAAATTGGGTAAAATTTTCAGATTTTAAGAAAAAATTCCTGGGACACTACTGGTCTCAGGAAATTCAAGAAAAAATTCGGGCATCAATTTACGAACCGCGCATGTACAACCCAAAGTTCGGAGACTATGTAAGCCACGTTTATTATTGGATAAGTAGGGTACAACACCTCGACGCGAAAATACCAGAAAAAATATTCGTGGACGCTATAAGGAAACATTTTCCTTACGAAATTGAAACAACTTTATCAGCGCAAACTGAATCTGTTGATAAACTGTTAGGTTTGTTGGTAAATTTACAAGACCGACATTCGCGGGGCAGGAGAGAACAACAACCCCGCGAGAGCGATAGCGCAAATAGGGGAGGTTCTGGGCGAAATACACAGCCCAACAATTACAACAATAATCGAGTTAATGCGGCGTATGAGGTAAACAATAGACAGGGCCGGCCTCAATTTAATATTAATAACCGATACCTGCAACCAGCAGATCGCGGGCGCGGGGCACCAGGTAACCGAGAGAACGGGGCCTACGCGTTAGATTTAGGGGAAATAAATCAACCTCTGAATCAGGCAAATCAAAACAACCAGGGAAACTGAAGACCTCGGAACGGGCTGCTCTAACCGTTCCAAAGAGAGGTTGCGTGGAGCAACAGCAACACCTAGTTTTTGTGAAGGAGTTTTTCATGCAAATTACACAAGGTGTAAAAGCGAGTGGCGTAGCAGGAGTAACGCGAAACAGTGTGGGGGAAGGGCTACAAAATGAAATACAGCCACAAACAAACAGTTGTTTGCCCTGGATTGAGGCTAAAATTGAGGGTATTCCGCAGGAAATATTAGTAGACACCGGGAGCGCGGTAAGTGTAATTTCCGAAGATGTGTTTAACGTTATTGAAACAAATAACCCAAAATTACCAATTTTACCGGCTACCGGACTCACAATTCAAGGGGTTACCGGTAGAATCAGCAAAGTTAAAAAACAAGCGTTGCTGCATTTAGAACTGGGGGAATCCGAACACCAGGTTAACTTTTTGGTTATTAACGGGCTGAACATACCGGTTATTTTGGGGATGGACTGGATGGAAAGTCGAAAGGCGGAGATCATGATTGCACGGCGGCAGTTACGTTTTACTGAGGATGGCTGCGATTTTTGGGTAACGTTTGGAGGGGGACGCTATGAACGCGAAACCAAATCAGTAAAATTGCAGGTGAAGGAGGACGAGGTTATATTACGGGATGTGTTAACAAATTTAGTCAAAGCGAAAGGGTCTGATGTAGTGGGGAATCCAGCAACGCATTACAGATGTAACGAGTGCCCGGCGGTTTTACCTTTTGCAAACGCATTTGAGCGCCATGTAAAGGCACACAACAAAGCACAGCCGCCAAATTCAGTAGGGAACCCGAAAATTGAACAACAAATAATTGAGGCAGTTAAGGTGCGGCATAGACGAGCGTTTTCGGATAAGCCAGGGATATGTAAGGTTTACCAATGCAAACTGGTAGTATCCGATGAAACGCCCTTTGTCCAAAAGGCATACCCGATACCGTACTCGAAACGCGCAGCGGTCGAAAATGAAGTTAAGCGTATGAGGGAATGGGGTATAATCGAGCGATCAAACTCACCGTTTTCGAATCCTATAGTAGTAGTAACCAAGAAGGACGGCGCTGTGCGTATATGTCTAGACGCCAGGAGGCTAAATCGAATTTTAGTACCGGACAGAGAATCGCCACCGGTCATAGAGGAGATATTACAGAAATTTAATGGGGTTAAGTATCTAACGTCATTAGATTTGACATGCGGGTATTGGCAAATACCGTTACACGAGGAGTCGAGGAAATATACCGCGTTTTTAGTTAACGGGCGCAGTTACCAGTTTAGGGTACTACCTTTTGGACTCAACATTAGTGTGGCTATCTTTATTAAGTGTCTAGATCGCGTTTTGGGGCAAGAAGCGCTTAATTTTGCGACAGTATACGTGGATGATATTCTAATAGCGTCTACCACTATAGAGGAACACGCCAAACAGTTGGGCATTATTTTAAAACAACTAGAACAAGCCGGTATGACGGTTAAGCTTAATAAGTCGGAATTTTTAAAAGAAAAGTTAAAATTCTTGGGCCACATAATCAGTCCTAAAGGGATAAGTGTTGACCCGGAAAAGATAGAGGCGATTATGAATTTTCCAGCGCCGCGCAACCAAAAGGAGCTGCAATCGTTTCTAGGGTTCTGCAACTTTTACAGGCGTTTTGTCAATAAACATTCCGAGGTCGTGAGTGATCTGGCACCTTTGTTACAAAATAAGAGTAAATGGCATTGGGGTGAAACAGAGACGAACGCGTTTCAACGAATTAAGGACAATTTTAGTCAAGCCGTCATGCTGGCACACCCCGATTTTAAAAAACCGTTTTACGTGTCAACGGATGCGTCAAATCGAGCGGTAGGAGCGCACCTTTATCAAGTCAACGAAGATGGGAGCGTGGAAACCTTAGCGTTCGCAAGCCGCTCGCTGCTGAACGCTGAGCGATTTTATATGGTTACGGAACTTGAACTACTAGGAATTGTGTTTGCATGCAAGAAATTCCGGACCTACATTTTAGGGTACCCAACTGTAATACGCACAGATCACAAAGCGTTAAAATTCTTATTTAGTTGTAAAGCTCTAAGCGCGCGTTTAATGCGTTGGTGTATGACCTTGCAAGAATACCAACTAAAAATTGAATTCTGTAGGGGAAGAAACAATATGATAGCCGATTTTTTAACAAGGTATGGGCATGGCACCGGAACACGCAACCAACCAATCACAATTGCGGCAAACAAGACGAGCGAAGAAGATAAAATAGCCGAAATGTTAGATAATTTAGAAGATAAGCAAAAAGGGGACAAACATTTAGCATGGCTTTGTAGGGAAATAGAAACAAACGCAAATGGGAAAAGGGAAGAAATTGAAAAAAATTACATAATAAATGACGGGGTTTTATTTAAAAAAAGCAGGAGGGGTGAAGAGTGGTGGTTAGTATGCATTCCAGAAGATATGGGACGTGAGCTAATAGGCGAATACCATAAATTATATGGCCATTTTGGGGTAAAGAAATGTACGGCGTTGTTGAGTGAAACCTGTTACTTGCCGAACCTAGAAAGGAAGGTGCGTAAAATATTAGCCGCATGTGACCTGTGCCAAAAGGCCAAGGTTACAAATAAACCACAAAAAGGCCTTATGAAAAATGTAAAAGCGACACGACCGTTAGAGTTAGTATCGGTGGATTTATACGGACCTTTGCCACGGAGTCGTGGAGGGGTGACAGGTATTTTTGTAATTCGCGACGTTTTTACCAAATATACAAAATTATACCCCATAAAGAGAGCATTAGCTCATGTATTGTTGCAAAAGATTGTTAACGATTTTATTCCTAAGGTGGGAAAACCAGAGTCAATATTGTCAGACCACGGATCACAGTTTACTAGCGACGTTTGGGTCAACGGCTTAACAAATATAAAAGTTTCGGTTAAATACTCTTCGGTTTACCACCCACAAAGCAACCCTGTCGAGAGGGTTATGAGAGAATTAGGTCGGCTCTTCCGATCCTACTGTAGTCAGAAACATACAGGGTGGATGAATCAGTTGGGACGTATTGAACATTGGTTGAACTGTGTTCATAACGAATCTACTGGGTTTACTCCCTTAGAATTGATGAAAGGGGAAAGGGCTATGCAAACTATTGAAAAACTAATCAGTTTTCCCGAACGAACTGATTTACGTGTTGAGATTAAACTAGTACTAGCAAGGGAGAATTTTCTAACTAAAGCGGAAAAACGTAAAATGCGGCATGATAGGACGATCAAGCCTGTGAAATATCAAGCAGGTGATTTAGTTCTCGTACGCACTCATTACCAGTCGTCAGCATTAGACAGGACTATTAAAAAATTTTTCTTGTTATATGAGGGCCCATACGAAGTGGTAGAGGAAAAGTCGGAAAACGCATACGTGTTAAACTATCCAGGCACCAACGACTATAGGAGCACTCAAAATGTTATCAATTTGAAGAATTATGTACAGGAATAGGAAATAGATTAGTAGTATAGGTGTTAAGTTAGTTACAGTTTAAGGGTTTTGGTCTAGGTTAAGAAAGCTGCAACAGTACGAATAAATTAAGTTGCGAATACAGCAACGTCGGGCTATTTTGAATCTAATGCAAAATTTTGAAAAGACGGGGTTTCTTTTTGACCAACAGTTTGCTCAGTACCAGATGAAGGGGTGCTGCTGGTGTACTAATTCTGTTCCCGAATTTTCTAATTCAAAATCCGCCAAAGAATTAGGGGGAATACTGTAATGGGTCAAGTTTTCAGGATAAGGCTTCCTGGGTAAATCCCTTTTGCTAAAGCCGCTAAGTGCACTTTAGCATTGTACTTAAGAATTTCTCTGAAAGTGTTGGTCAAATGGCTGGGGTAGGCGACTGATCGTCGGGCCCGATTCTTTGTTCGAGTCACGTAGGGAGCCGCCAGAACGGCGAAGTGACCTAACGGTACCCCCAGGACGCCGTGGACGCGTGAGAAAGCGTCGTGGTGAGTGAGGGTGGTTGAGAGAGATGCTGGCCAGCGGTCGAAGGGTGAAGACCAGCCGGACCGCGACGTTTTGTGATCTTTGTGTTGAAAGTGCAAAATTAAGATTAAAAAAGCGCCATTGTTAGCAACAGTGATTTTTGTGCGTTAATGTCGCGCCGCGAAATCAACACCCAAGAAAAAATTGAATGAAATCAGCCGGTGACGCCAAGTGTGTGTGTGAAAAGCTGTAGTCCACGATCCACCCAGCCCAGCGCAGCAGCGACTACACTCATTATCGCCATTCTCAGCGACCCACCACCGATAAGTTCCACGAACCACGCCGCGACTTTGCCCTGCACCACCGCCTAAAGCTAAGTAGAGTGTAAGTTAGAATTAAGATTGTATATTTGTTTTATTACTTTGTATTTAGCATAATTAGCTAGGTAGGGCCGATAGGGTTAATAGTATTTACTAAATTTAAATGGTTACAAATAAAATGCTTGTTAAAGTGCATTTAGTGAGCTTTATTTCGTAAAAGTTAATAGAGAGCTAAAAGTTTACGTGCTGGGAAAGTGACCCAGTACCCGTCACCTGAATCGCCCTGAAGTTGAGACTGAGCTAGCTGAGGTGAACTACAAACCCAAAATTCAACATAAAGGTAATTTAAAAAATACAGTAGCCTTACAAAGCGAAAACTCAATTTTTAAATAAAAAAAGGGAGAGTATTCAATGAAAACAATTTTATTATCATATGAAATTGGATACATGTTAGATATTATATATCTTGGATTGCTCGGCGTGCACCAGTGGATGGCCTTCTTGTTCACCAGATTTAATTCTTTTGGACTTTTGCTTTGGGGTTGCACCAAATCCTTTGCAACATTTTTATGTGTGACAATCACACTTAAATTTAAAAAAAATTAACAATAAGGAGATTAAGCTAAATATAAGAAATATATAATTACGAAAATTGGATCAGCTTCATGTATGATTGACTAGCGTATTCAAAAATATAACTGCACATACACAAAATTAAATTCAACGAAAAGAGCAAACTTCCGAGTTTTAATTATCAATTATCTCCAAAAAACAAGTCTCGGGAAAGTCTGACTTCAGACGATTTTCTAGTTACGACAAAAGTTTTGATCGTTTCCTGTAAGCTATTTTCTTATAATCCCAGCCGCAGTTTATTTCTGGATGTCTTTTGCTTTTAATACGACAGTTTTATATTGGATTACCTATATTGACTAACTTGGAAAAATTCTTGTGGGAAAACATTATTAGAAACTGCCATAAAAATTAAAAGAAAATTTAAGATTTCTAACTACGGAAAATGTGTATGTTTAATTAATAAGAAAAATACTAACAGAAAAACATTGTTTTTTTGCTAATTTTGATTTAACAAGGGAACACAATTTTTTTCCAGACATCAATCAATGTTCGTTATTATTTTCTCGCCACATTTTCGTGGTTAAACATGCTGTTAACAGCTATATTTGAGAAAACATTAAACTTTTATGTGTTGATGCTTAAACACACGCCGACTTTACGAGTTATTATATAATTTTGAGTAGATATCTATTAAAAGAGAAAATTAGCTTTTCCATTTTATGTTTTCTATTCCGTTTTAATGTTGTTATAAATATCAATTTTGTATCGTTTCAACGGCAGCCGTTCACGGAAATTGATTCTAAAGCAAAACAACAGAAAGAGAAAACGTCAGAAAAAATTATTTTTGTTCGCTATCTCGCATTAGCAGGAAATGAATTTTGGATATAATTTCCTCGATCTTTTTGTGCGTTTAAAATTGAACGAATTTAAAAACATTTCAATTAACTGAAACCCAACTGTCACAACAAGATGCCCTTACTCTTACCTCTACTATGCGCTCAAGGTAACCCAGCTGCCGGTAGTCATCGGTTGTATACGCTAGGGCAACGCAGCTGCTAAAACTCTTTCTCTTTGCTTCTAGTATGCGATCGAGACAACTCAGCGCCGGTAGGCACTTGTATGCGCTCGGCGCAACCCTGCTGCCGGTAGTTACTTGTATTATGCGCTCGGGGCAATCTAACTGTCACAACAAGATGCCCTTACTCTTACCTCTACTGTGCGCTCATAGTAACTCAGCTGCCGGTAGTCGCCGGTTGTATGCGCTCGGGCAACGCAGCTGATAAAACAAAGTTCTAGTTTCCTTGTCTCTTACTACGCGATCGAGACTACTCAGCGGTCGGTAGGCACTTGTATGCAATCGGCGCAACCCATCTGCTGGTAGTTACTTGTTGTATGCGCTCGCTTGGGGCAACCCAGCTATCACAACATGATGCCCTTACTCTTTACCTTTAATATGCGCTCAGGGTAACCCAGCTGCTGGTAGTTGTCGGTGGTATGCGCTCGGAGCAACGTAGCTGCCAAAACAAAGTTCCCTTCTCTTTGCCTCTAGTATGCGATCGAGACAACTCAGCGCCGGTAGGCACTTGTATGCGCTCGGCGCAACCCTGCTGCTGGTAGTTACTTGTTGTATGCGTTCGGGGCAACCTAGCTGTCACAACATGATGTCATTACTCTTACCTCTAATATGCACTCATGGTAACCCAGCTGCTGCTAGTTGTCGGTGGTATGCGCTCGGAGCAACGTAGCTGCCAAAACAAAGTTCCCTTTTCTGTGCCTCTAGTATGCGATCGAGACAACTCAGCGCCGGTAGGCACTTGTATGCGCTCGGCGCAACCTTGCTGCTGGTAGTTACTTGTTGTATGCGCTTGGGGCAACCTAGCTGTCACAACAAGATGCTCTTACTCTTACATCTACTATGCGCTGCCGGTAGTCGCCGGTTGCCTGCGCTCGGGGCAACGCAGCTGCCAAAATAAAAAGTTCTTTCCTCATTGTCTCTACTATGCGATCGAGACTACTCAACGGCCGGTAGGAACTTGTATGCGCTCGGCGCAACCCTGCTGCCGGTAGTTACTTGTATTATGCGCTCGGGGCAATCTAACTGTCACAACAAGATGCCCTTACTCTTACCTCTACTGTGCGCTCATAGTAACTCAGCTGCCGGTAGTCGCCGGTTGTATGCGCTCGGGCAACGCAGCTGATAAAACAAAGTTCTCGTTTCCTTGTCTCTTACTACGCGATCGAGACTACTCAGCGGTCGGTAGGCACTTATATGCAATCGGCGCAACCCATCTGCTGGTAGTTACTTGTTGTATGCGCTCGCTTGGGGCAACCCAGCTATCACAACATGATGCCCTTACTCTTTACCTTTAATATGCGCTCAGGGTAACCCAGCTGCTGGTAGTTGTCGGTGGTATGCGCTCGGAGCAACGTAGCTGCCAAAACAAAGTTCCCTTCTCTTTGCCTCTAGTATGCGATCGAGACAACTCAGCGCCGGTAGGCACTTGTATGCGCTCGGCGCAACCCTGCTGCTGGTAGTTACTTGTTGTATGCGTTCGGGGCAACCTAGCTGTCACAACATGATGTCATTACTCTTACCTCTACTATGCGCTCATGGTAACCCAGCTGCTGCTAGTTGTCGGTGGTATGCGCTCGGAGCAACGTAGCAGCCAAAACAAAGTTCTCTTCTCTTTGCCTCTAGTATGCGATCGAGACAACTCAGCGCCGGTAGGCACTTGTATGCGCTCGGCGCAACCCTGCTGCTGGTAGTTACTTGTTGTATGCGCTTGGGGCAACCTAGCTGTCACAACAAGATGCTCTTACTCTTACATCTACTATGCGCTGCCGGTAGTCGCCGGTTGCCTGCGCTCGGGGCAACGCAGCTGCCAAAATAAAAAGTTCTTTCCTCCTTGTCTCTACTATGCGATCGAGACTACTCAACGGCCGGTAGGAACTTGTATGAGCTCGTCGCATCTCTGCTGCCGGTAGTTACCCGTCGTATGCGCTCGGGGCAATTCAACGGTCACAACAAGATCCCCTTACTTTTACTTGTACTATGCGCTCTGGGTAACTCAGCTGCCGGTAGTCGCCGGTTGTATGCGCTGGTGCTAAAGCAAAGTTTATTTTTCCTTGTCTCTACTACGCGATCGAGAGTACTCAGCGGTCGGTAGGAACTTGTATGGAATCGGCGCAACCCATCTACCGGTAGTTACTTGCTGTATGCGCTCGGGGTAACTCAGCTGTCGCAACAAAGTTATTTGTTGCGTCGATGGCGTGCTACTTTGCTGCTTACGTGCAATTGCAAACTTGCCACGTCTCTAAATAAATTTAATTTGTTAATAATTTGTCCTTGACAGTGTTGTGAAATTAAAAGTTAGCGAAAGCAATTTTAGCGACATTATGTCAAAATTCATCAGCAAAACACTGTGCAGTGTACACCGTAAAGCTATTCACCATTTTCGTGAGCATAATTGCGAAAATATTATTCAATCAGTCGTATTTTTTACTCTTTTTTAAAATTGTCTTGAAATGTTCTGTTAATAAAAAGTTAAAAAAAATTACCATTTTTCTTTTATTAATTTAGAAATGTCACCAACCGTAATTAATTAATTGAATTAGTAAATGGCTGCGTAGATGGAGAAAACCCAGGGTTTTGTATCAAAAAAAGCGGCGAAAGGTTTCATTCAATACCCTGCAAGATATATCGCTCTTCATTTATATCGCTCGCGAAAAATGTCTTACAGTGGGCTCGAAATTGGGAATGAATGAAGTTATGTAGTGGCATCTGGACTCCTGAAATAAATTTTTGCTAAAGTATTGGACTTATTTATTAGGATACGGACAAGGGATTTTATACTGTGCTTTCTGATATGTTCTTACGTGCATATTTCAAATTTCAAATACTTAACATAATAATAGAGGGATGTAGATGGTTAAAGTTTGGGTTCATTTGTTTGATGTTAGTAGGGGCAACTATAATTTAGTTATTAAATGACACTAGAAACGACTGGAAATGAAAATAAAATCAACACATCGATTTTTCTAACAGTTTTCGATTATATTTTAAAATTTTAAAAATATCTTCTTCTTTGCTCCAATTTACAAAATTTTGAAAGACAAAATGTGATTGTTTCTATAAATATTCAGGGGTAAAGTAGGGTTTTCTTTTATTACCTTTTTTGTTCCTACTGAAGATTGATTTAAATAAATTTTCTACCCAAAATAATCATATTTTAGGAGGTGGTTACTAGATGACATCTGTCCAAAATTTTCGCGTACAATTATTAACAATTAACATCAACTGTCAGAGGTAGGACAGGATATCTCATCGAATTCTATTCCGTAATATAATTTCGTGTAGCGTCCATTTTAATTATTTTGGGTATTGAGAACAAACGATGATTGATGAATTTATGAATATGAAATTCGATGTGGTACAGATTTAGAGCTTATTTCAAGGCATGAGTGTTTTTCCACCCGTTTTCCCCTCTGCTGTTGTGCGGTGCATTTACATTTGTATATCGCAGTTTCGTGGTAGTGGCAGAAATACACGCAAATGAATTTGCATACATTTGCATGCCACCGCTCTCATTTAATTTTAAAAAAATCGCAAAACGGTGGGTTGCTGGAACATCAAGAGCTTTTACCTAATGGCTTTGAAACTGAAATCTAATTAACAGTTTGGTGTTGGTGCACCACATCCCATTAGCGCAAACAAAAAGGTTTCTGTTTCGAAAAAAGCTTCTCTGGCGTTGCGGAACAATACATTTTAACAAATAAATTTGATCATTTGAAGTACACCTGTTGTTTGCACCTTCCGATTAGTACTCATTACGAAGAAAATTTAATTATGATTCAGTGCAAACTCATTTGAATGTCGGAGTTTAATTAATTTTAAAATTGCTTTGGTGATAAACGTAACCTCCATATCGCCAACTGCCTTTACTCAGCCACATAATTGAGAAAATGTAATAGAACTTAATTATTTTCCACTTACAACAACAAATTTTCGAGGGATCTCATTAAGGAACAGTAATTTATACATTAAATGGGAATTGTTCTACAAGGGCTTCTGCAATAACAACGCTTGTGGGCGAATTTGATAATATCCGTTTAAAATAATTTCATGGCAATTACAGCGTTATCTTAACATAACTTTAAACCTTTGAGTGTTCAGCAAACGTCGTTTTCTTTTGCTTTCCTAATTTGATTTTTTAGTCTTAAAATCAACAAGTCATCGGCCTGAGCCTTAAAAATACAATGAAGATATCTAAAAATTTCTAAAGAAATTCAGAACGAACTTTAACAGACTAAACGAGGAAGCATGTCAACAAAAAATACGAGAAAAGATAGGTCTTGGTTTTAACAGATTGCCCAATCGATTGGGCCGTGGTAGTAGCTGTGGCTGGAAAATTATGGCCGCAAGAGGAACTTAAATTAAAGGTCACTTCCCAAGACAAAAGGGAGCAAAATAAATTGCAGAAGAAAACACAAATGTGAATTACAATTCCTTGTAAGTACACGCCTACCTTTTACTGTAATAAATTTGATACGCCTCAACAAACAATTATTTATTGTTATGGTTGTGGTGTAGGGGTAAAAGTGAATTGGTGTAGCGTTTGCAATATGTTTCGGCTGCTTTCCTTGGAAATTTATGTTCAATTCGTACACTTTATGTTAATGTTTTCCCAAATTGGGCGCCGGTATAGGTTTCTAATATTTCCAAGTAGTGAAATTCATTTAGGAATAATTTGGCTTGTGGTACCTAGTTACGCTTAAAGGATAAACTTTGTAAATTTATTGTAATTCTGGCACAGATGATGACAACGTAGCCGTAAAATTATATTTTTCCTATGAAGTAAGTAAGGAGAATACAGAATTAAATATTTCAACGCGCAACAAGTTACCAGTACGACATGTGACATGTGAGCCCTAGTCCACTGGTTGGAGAGATCAGTACCCGAAACACGGCACACCTGCCGAGACGTACCATGACGTCCCTGCACCGGCTTACCACTGACACCACCATAGTTCTACCTTTCCGTCTAGCCATCTTGCCCCCCGTGGTAACCGTCAAAGTCACTGCTTGAAATTTTCCCGAACAACAAAAGCTACTCCTTTTTAGATTAGGGTACTTGCAGTCCTAGTACTGATCGGCAAAGTACCGTTTATATGGGGCGGTAGCAGTTACGATGACAGCAATCTTAACGGCATTGGCAACGAAAGCACTTTGATTAAGTCCGAAGCTAAGAGGTCATAAAGCCATCCTCGATTATTAACGTGTTTGAACCTAGTCTGAGCCGTAATGCCTCGCGTTTCTTTTGGGCCCGGATTGAGCTTCACTCAATCAGCGCGCTTGGTAAGCTAACGACAGTTCGGCGAGAGCAAGCTATCAGTCATGACATCAGACTGCGAGCCTTAAGTCTCCACGGGTAAAATAGATTACCTAAACCTCCACTAATTCTGCATATTACTGCCCGAGCTGAAACCCCGCTTACCCGTCGAGACGCATCAAGTTGACTATAAATTGCACAGGTTTACCACCACCAAATCTCACGCCGTGATCAAGACAGGAGCTTCTATTTCTCTACCGGATACGATTTGGTCCCTTTGATACCAGTCAACAACATTACTGATTTGACATTTTGGAACAGCCAAAGCAGCCAGTTGGGCAACTCACAGTAGCTAGTAATATCCAACTGCGCAGCACCCAGATAGCTCGGTAGCTAGTTTGATTATAGTGACCAGTAGCTTAACAGCGTCGGGTGTGCAAAGTCACAAACCCCCTGAGTCGACCCTTTGATAGTGGGCGTAAGCAGTAGGGCTACCCATACGTAGTTACTGAGACACCGACGTATTTACAGCCACTGCCAGGGAGCGGGAATTTTGTTTTAGAAGAAGCGCTGCATCCTAAGCTCCAGGTCCTGATGTCGACACATACGACACTCCCGAACCTTACCTACCTCTGCTAATTCGTGGTCATCTTGCCCAGCAAAATTTGTAACCTGCTGGGTCTCATTGGCATAGTAACTGCAACGCAGTCAAATTAATACTTGTAAATTTGAAGCGAGCGGCTGTAGCTCAGTGGTAATCGCGAAGGCGACCAATGTAGCGGATCCGGGTTTGACTCCCGGGCCGGTTGTTCTCTCTCGCAAGGCAACAAGAAACCAGCGAGGTGGATCTTTCCCCAGGAAAACCTCTATGGAGAAGTTTCTGTGGTTTAAAGTACTTGCGCACAGATTTATTTTTTTTCCATATCAAACTTTAACCCATAATTTATAATTAATTTGAAATGTAATTTTAGTTTAGAATTTGACAGGCGTTGTGTGTTCAGGAGCGAATCATGTTGTAAGGTACCTATAGTGCACTAACAGTGTGACATCTAACAGCAGCTCTCAGTTCTATGTAACACAAAAAACGTCAATTTTGACAAACCAACGCAGACTATGATTATTCGATGCTTTAATCGAAAGTTTATCCTTTACCTACATCAATATTTACAATTTCAAGGCAGTATTCGTAATTTTATTTTAGGTAAAGCCATTTTGCTTGAATGTTGGATGAATTATTTGATCCTAAATCTTCCAAATCCTCCAAATCTTTTTTAAAGATATGAACTTTTGACTAACCATGTTTGAATTTTATGAAAAAGCAAAGAATACTAGAACATCTTGAAATACGGTTTTCAGTTCCTCTTTGTTTTTGTAGTATTTCTAAAGTAGCCCAAAAAACGTAGTATAAAAGAACGGCATTTTACATTTAAAATTTTATTTAAGATTCTACAAATCCGAAGCCAAAATATACTGTAAACACTTGCCAAACAAGTTTATATTGTGGATTTTACCGGAACTGAAAGAAATATTTTGAAGATCATACTAAAGTAGTAGACAGGGTAGTAGACTCAAGAGCTTGTGAAGCCAAAGCTTCCTCACTTTCTGCGCAAGAGCGACGACGTTTACGAGGACATGTACGCCTCTTCTTCTTTAGACAACAAGACCTCTTCCTGCGCTTCTTTCCGCAGCTCCTTCTCCTGCGCTTTCTGCCACAACTACTTCTCCTCCTCTTCCGCGAACAACGGCTTTTACGTTTATGTTTTGGTACTCTACATGCCTGCTTCTCAAACTTTTTTCTTTGGCAAGCAGACATCCTGCACCAACAGCGAGCTCCTTCAACTGCTATTTTTTCAGCCGACCAATCACAGTGTCGTGTTCGAAATACTCGTAAGAAGTTCAAGAATGGATTTCGCGTCATCTTACCAGGACAGCATGTTGGTTTGCAAGACGAACGGCGCTTTTTCTTGCAGCTACGGCGCCTCTTTTTACAAGAACGTCTGCGTTTTGGTTTACAAGATCGATTGCGTTTCTTGCATCTACTGCGACTACTGCAACGGCACATTTTAAACCGTTATTAAATTTTTCACACGTTAATTTAGAAGAAAATCTAAAAAATCTTTCAGTCACGAAGTAATTTTACTGATTATTTTGAAAAACATTCGAAATTGTAAATATTTAATTTTACTATGGCGACCTATTGATTTTGTTTTAGATTCAACAACGATATCTTTAAGGTAATGGGCAAATAAAATACAATTTTCTCACGACCTTCTGGATTGAGGGCTAAATGTCTACTACTAAAAGCAAGTCAAGTTGGAAAAGAAAAACAGTTTGGTGGTCACTAGGTGTCTGACTAATATGTTATCTTCTAAAACCATTACTAGTGGTTTATACGAGTTTTACCAGTCCATGAAAGAAGTATTTGCTGCCATTTGTGTTGTCTGTTTGCATCTACCACCTAACAAAAACATTGTAAGTAGACCAAAACAAGAAGCGAACAGCTTGTTAGTGCACATCTATTGGATACGAGCTCTGTCTGCTCAACAAACATCAGTCATCCCCATTCCCAAATGGGAATGATTGCTTACACTAAGTATTACCCAATTTTCTGCTTTGTGGTTTGGTCCATATATTAAACAGTTTCGCCTTCTGTTTGCTCAGCCCTTGTTTTTTTAGTTGTGCCTTCGTTTGAGTTTATAAAGCAGGTTACCTTTGGTATCACCTCTTCACCCATTCTTCTTAGGTGCTCTATATCAGTGTTTCTCAAATTGGGGCACGAATACCCTCAGGAAAAAGTAGATGAAAATCCAAATCTACGTATCCGGATAATTTTGGAAACATTGGGAAAAGGCCATATCAGTATGCGCCCGGAAACGCTTGCTTACGTAGTTTGAATTTTTGCTCCATTTAGGTATTTTAACTTTTGCCTAATAAATTTTCTTCTTTATACTAAATACACAAAACAGGTACTCTTTTAGAATGTCATCAAATCGAATCGTTTTCGAGATAATACAATCTTTGTGAAAAATCGATTATCCATTAAGGTCTGAATATTGGCTTAAAATACAAACTTTAAGTGGAATGCAATAAGAAAAGT
The DNA here is from genome assembly GCA_958336395.1 of Ctenicera cuprea. Lineage (NCBI taxonomy): Eukaryota > Metazoa > Arthropoda > Insecta > Coleoptera > Elateridae > Ctenicera > Ctenicera cuprea. The sequence continues at coordinate 5,410,223 of OY284492.1, read as the reverse complement.
TCCTACAAACATAGTCTAGAAGAACTTTCTGACAAAGTTGCAGCGTTTCCTCTGCGTGAGCCTGCAAATGAAGACACAGTCCCAATAGAGATTTAAGTCCTTAAGAAAGCGTTTCTAGATCAAATGTTTATCAAACCTTTGCTCTGTTTTGATTTGCAGAATTAATTTTTAATGTCTAATTAAACTATTCCTCGAAAATCTTTGGATTTGACGACTTTCTGCAGAAGTACCTTTTTTGTGTATTTTGGTATGAAAATGGTCTGTCTGTGCAAAATATTTATCTCCGCGCACGAAATATAGACGCAGGAGAGAGATCGCCAACGCTCTAAATAGGGTATGGCAGTATAGCGAAATTTGGAGCAGATGTTTGGAACCCATCCTGAGAGCTAGTGAACTTACTCATCTAGTCGTCTGTGGTCCCAATTAAGAAGATTTTTAAAAGTCAGACGCATTAAGTTGAAATGACCAAAGCAACCGTTTTAGCGCAAACGCAAGCGTTGTTGTTCACGTCTCTCATTAAGGTGAGGAACCCTGGCTGTGTTGCTGGTGGCAAATTTTCAATTTGAATTTGTGTTTGTGTTGTGGAATTTTGTAGCACGAATTTGATCAATGTAACTGCAGTATATGTGCTTATCAGTCGTTTCGATAACGAGGGGTTTTGAAGCTATTGAAGAATGAAAAAGGCAGGGCTCCGAAAAACAGCGGTTGCTTGGGGCGCATATAATAGTTACACGGGGGGTCCATCAGGCGTTTGGGCTCCAAATAGGTCGCCCTAGTTGGCGAGATGAGTCTCAGATACTACTTCTGAGGTTCTTGATGTACTGCCAAGAGGTCAAGGTCTGCATTGGGATGGGGAGTGCTACGTCTTAGTGGTGTGGTCTTTGTCTCTTCGGGTGAATAAAACGGCGTCTAATGAAGCGGAGCTCTCGAGGCTTTTGAACTCGTAGAAGACGACTTGATAGTTGGACCTCAATTAATTGGTTAATTTATTTGCTTCGTATGACATAGTTAGAATTAAAAAAAAACAGTCTTACCAGCAACGCAAGTTCAAAGGAGATACCAAATTGCATCCACATTTAGAGAGGCTGAGAGCACGTATTTAATACCTAACAATCAGTTCTGGAAGATTCTACTAATATCTATTTTTTTCTTGTAATATTACAATTGTTGACTCTATACGATCTACTATAATACATGATGAACACTACAGAATTATTTGATGGCAGTATTTTATTTATCTCATTAAACATTATTTATCGTTAATTTTTCTTTTTATTTTGACTTACTTTTTTAACACTCTTCTTGCAACACATTTTTGTTATTAATTTTAAAAGTACAAATAATGGAACAAAAATTGCTATAATAACAACAGTTACTACATCCAGCAACAAATACTGATACCAATTCAAATTTAACGCAGCAGATCTCAAATGCGGAGCTCCTTGGTGTCGAATTACGTACTCGACCCAAAATATGGCTTTATCCAACGGCTTCAAAGGTTGATCATGCATAATTTCCGATCTTCTTTTAGCATTTTCTGAATATCTGGGAATTCATATTAAAATCAAAATAAATTGGGTGATAATCAGAGTGCTATTCTGTAAGCTTACTTGAAACTGCTTAATATTTCGTTTAACGCTTGACTGAATTTTTCCCCTGTGAATTCTTTATAGGGAATTGTTAGACCATATCCGGCGTTTTCGGCAGTTGCTGCGTTTTTTCCTTGATCCGCAAAAACTGGTATCGAAATAATAGGAACGCCATGGTAAATTGCTTCGATGGTGCTTAATAGTCCTCCATGAGTAATGAATACTTTAATATTAGGATGAGCTGTGAAATTAAAAATATTAAATAAGAAAATAAAATAAATAAGAATTCTTTTCCTACCTAGGATATCTTGCTGAGGCAACCATTTACTAAGTTTCACGTTTGGAGGTTGCCCTGGAAGGGATTCGTCTTCCCATTTCCACAAAACTTTCTGCTTTAGTTTAGAAAATGCATTAAGAATTCCTTCAAGCTTTTCTTTCGGCAAATCTTTGCTTTTTAAATTGGAGCCCATACTGAAGAAAATAACACCTTCTTTGGCATTGTCTAAATATTCTTTCAAATCCTTCGGAAGTTCTTTTGGAGGGTTAACATGAAAACCACCAATTTCAACCATATTAGGAACATAAGGCAAAGCGGCATTTATGCTAACATGTGAATTGACTAGGATTAAGGATGTATTGTAATACAACTCCTTCAAATGGGGAGCACTGGGAAAATACTTTTGCATTAGCTCATTCTGCCTTGGGAACCCATAGAAATGATTAAACAATCTAATTCCAACATAAAATAGAGAATTGCAAAATCGGTCAAGAAAGTTATTGTCTGCGGAATCCGAGTACATATCAGGAACGTAGGCTGGAGAATCGGGATTTCCAACTTGAGCGTGTGTCCAATGTGGAACAACCATGGGAGTTAATACAACACATGGGGCATTGTAATGATGGCAAAATCCTTTAAATGCTTCATTCATGAATTGGTATATTATCACCAAATCGAATTTTTCGTTCGATTTTAAGAGCTTCTGGACGTTGGCGTGGCTGAGGGTTCTTTCAACCATTCCATATCCCATTGAATCCATCCATAAAACTTTGCTTATGACGCCAATGTTGGTTTGATCGAATAAATTAGATTTGATTGCTAAAAACAGATAATTTGCACGTGATACAAATTGATACCTAACTATAAGTAAACAATGATACTCCGATAATAATCTATGATTGATGTACCTGACCTGTCGCCTAACACAGGTGGATTTACAAATAATAATAAGTATTTGTGAAACAAAGCGGCAGTGATTGTTGACTTAGGCTTACTCAAAACATTCATTATTGCTATAACTAATTCTCCAAATTATAAAAATTGCATAATATTTCACAATGCATGTGAAGTATTGATCCACCTTTAGATCTATATATATATAATAACTGGGGGCTGCATATATACGTTACTTTTATGCACGTATGCAGTTATTGATCATGTGACTTACTTAGGTTTCCTTATAAGGGTATGCATTTCTCATACGAAGTCAGTTGACAGTACCATCTCTACTAAGAGCTATCGCTCCTATACCTCTCACATGGGGGCCTTTACCCAAACTACAATTATTTATGTAAGTAGTATATCTTAGTTTTAAGTAATAATGTATAACTTACAGTAATAGTTATTTAAGTATCAAGGACTTAATAACATCCGAGGTAGGCGAATACGAGCTGAGGCGAAGCCGAAGCTTGTCGCCTGTCGAGGATGTTATTAGTCGATACATTCCGTGTTACTTATTAAATTTTTCACGCTACCGGCAATGTAAGTAGGCCTACAGGTAGAAATTTAATGATATTTTTAAAAGTTCGTTTTGGCAGCTGTCATCGGAATTATTTTTTAAAAGCCCCATTATTCTAAGTTGTCTGTGCTTGTTACCATATCAACGAACAGTTAAAATCAACATTATTTTCCTAGGGATGTAAGTGACACTATTAAGTTCCGTCGTCAAGGGTAACTAGTACACGAATGTTATCAGCCATTTACGATCCCTGTAGCTATGGATGTAAGGCCTACTTACATTGCCGGTAGCGTGAAAAATATATTATTGTTGTTTTGGAGAATTGTATTAATCTCTAGACATAGTCACGATTTGCGAACAATAGTTTATTTAAGATAAACCATAACGTGACAATATTATTTCCTAAAGAGCTTTTTTTAAGCCCAATAAGATTACGAGTATGATTTATTTAAGGTTCCTCGTAAGCAAGAAAAGGACTACTTCTACTGTCCTCAGTTAAAAAAAAATAAAATCAGCTCATAGTTTTACCCCTTTCCTTTTACCCCGAATCTGTACCTTTCTGTCCCCTAATTATTAAAATTTAGAAAACAAATGTTAGGAATCGTTCGATTTTAACAAATTTTACCTTCAAAATCATAAAAATGTCGATAAACATCATATCCAAATCACACTGTCGTTTACTGGTAGTGCTTGCACCATAAGCTTATTTGCATTTACATATCTACATGAGAAAGGTAAACCACACCACAGGAGAACTGCAAAAGATGAGGAGGGGGTAGGAAACGATGACAGATATATTCTGATGATGTAGATCTTAAGGTAAACTGTGGGTGCCGATATCAGTCAACTCTTAAGCTGATCAATCTCGTTCCGGGAATCATATTTGTTTATGATTGTATTGATTTTTACACCTAATTTTTATTCCACGAATAACATTCGTATTTATGAGAAAAAAAGGTTATCAACTGAAACTTTGCTTTACTTTGATTTCAATTAAAAATTTTAATCCGTTATTTAAAAGCTGTAGAATAAAATTCCATTTTAATTATTTTTATCTATAAACTTTAATATTTACAGTGAGCCTGGATTATAGTACAGGGTTGTCCAAAATTTATGAATTTGTACACTAAATGTAAAATTGTATTTTGAAAGAACACTCTAGATTTTCATAAGGCATTTATTGGCAACAAAACTAAAGTTAGAACGTGCGAATTACATTTTTTAAATAAATTAAATAATATTCTGGATGGTTCTATTTTAAGAATTTAATAAAGTTACTTCTAACAAATGATGTCTCGTTAACGTAAACAACAATTGCTATACATTGTATTTAAACTGAGGCAATTTTTTTATCAACCGTTAATTAGTTGTTTGGGAGTTTCGGCTTTATCGCAGTGTATCCTTCTCTCCAGTAAACCTCATAAAAAAATTCAAGCGCAGCAAAGTCTGGAGACTGCGGTGGCCAATTTAAATTGCCATATTATCGCAAAATAAGTTTGTTCGGAAACAAATTCCGAAATAGGTCTATTGTTGGTTAAGCTGTATGTGTGGTATGTTGCTCCATCCTGTTGAAATGAATTATTTTGTAGTGCTCTTTTTTTTATAGATTGGATGAAGAAAATTTTTATTATCGTGTGTATCACTTCGTTTAGCTACATCACTAGCTACATCACATGCGAATTAAGCAAACTGGGTGAAAACTCCATACGTAAATCTGTAGGTCAACTGGTTTCGCTTTTTTGGATGCTGACGTTCTTGAGAACGTCTACATTTACCGCTATTTTTAAAGCATTTTTCTGGAGCTATAATATTATCTTCAACACTTAGCAGAGTTTTTATGTCGTTTTTACGGAGTTGTTCTTCTCCAGGCTTTCTTTTCGTTTTTTCCGGGTTTGTTTCGTTTTTTTCACGGATTTTATTTTCAAGAGTCAGCGAAGGAAATATTCGAAGCAGCGAGCGAGTATAAAATTACCACAAAAAATTAGGGGCGTAGCTCACGTGTTTTGCTATTAGCTAAATTTGAAGAATAAACAAAACATGTTAGTGGTACTTTACCTTACTGTACACGTTTGAAAATAATAACAAATAATAATAAATCGCTGAACAACATTGTCTGAGAAAAATTAAATAAAGAAAAAAATTTAGAAAAGCAAAGCCCCAGCGGGGATTTGAACTTGCCGATGGCCTGTGCAATAGGATGTCGTACTAGCGCTCCCCAACATTGTGCTACGATGGCTGACGGCAACTGCTAAAATATGGAACGTAAACATAGTAAGCGGCGATAACTACGACCAAATCGCACAGAGGCAAATTAAACGTGGTGCTAAGGTTTAAATATATATTGTGCTTTAGATTTTGAACCGAACATCGTTATTAATATATATTATTTGAAGAGGTTTTAAATATGTAAAGAATGAAAAATGTATGCTTTAACGAGAGGAGCGCAGTTAGAATCACGTAACTGCCGGAAAACGCGTTGGTAATAACAAAAAGTAATACATTTTCTTTTAATTTTTAAAACGGATTAAACCTCATTTTCATCTTAATAAACTACTTCAAACAGTCTATTGAACTGTTTAAAGTTTATGAAACATTGGCGTTAACGTTTTTGAATAAATCATTAATCAGTTTTGATTTTTTTTTTAAATTCATAGAGGGCGTCAGAGGAAAATATGGGGATAGTTAAAAAATAAATTTGTAGTTTATTACAAGCTCTATCGGCTCACAAAGTTTAGAAAAATGGTGTGGACAGACTTTGAGAAATAATTTTAAAAATATTTTCAAAATTTGGATAACGTTCTATTTTTACAGCTTTTATGTTATTATTTTTACACCACATGATTATACTTTTAAAGGGATATTAAATAATGTGACAATTTTTATCAAATTGATATTTTCTTTGAGAGTAATCGGGCATTAACATGTCAGGTCAATATTTTCAAAAATTCGTAGCGGCCTTTGTTTTAAAAACACAGCATTCATAAAAACAATGTTTGATTTGCCTTTAGATGCATTAAAACGCTATGTCTTACAAAGTACAAAAAAATGTTTCCAAAAAAATCGATACCAAAAAACATGTCCAATTTTCGTTGTTGGTTTTGGTTCTAGTAACAAACCTTACAAAACCTTACCTTTTTTTAGTGTTCCTTGAATTCCAAAACGTCTATTTTCGTTAAAATTCGAGATTCGAAAATTTGCAGGAATTCACACCGTTCTATATTTCTAGTAGAAAGTATGAGAAAGTAAAAAAGCAAAAAATAAAGCAAAAATTAAATACATTTTAAAACAAATGCAGCAGTAAATTAATTGATATAAATTATGTGGCCTTATCCATGAATTGGAAAAGCAAATATTTTGAAAAATATCTTCCTCGATCGGGATTCGAACCCGAAACCTCTAGCCTAATGCTCCACCAACTGAGTTATCGAGTACGGTAGGAACAGCGGTAGAATGCCGCGGTTTCTAATCACGAACGCTTGGATATTTACTACAATTTTTTGACCCCTTCTTGTTTGGGCGGACCGAGCTCATTTACCGTCCAGCACATGCTCGGAGCACTGTCGTACTATCAAGCACTGTCAAGTTTGATTTTACTTATTACAATCATGTTTTTTCAATAAAAGTGACCACAGACAGACAAATAATGCCGTTGCTAGAGGTCGCGGTGGCTAAGTAGATGAATATCTGCTTAACAACCTACAGGTTACGGGTTCGAATCTAGGGTTTGTCATGAATGTTTGTGCTTTATAAAAAACGTCATTGCTAGCAAAAATTTGCTTCTAACATTAATAAACATAAGCCGATATATGAAGTAAGCTCGTATATGCGAGGAAGTAAAAAGGTTGTTGAACTTTTAAGAAATCTCACTTTTTCTAAAAGCTCATTTTAAGTTTGGATATGATTTTACAGTGATTTGGTAATTTTGTAACCCATATAGATTTAAGTTTGACAGCAAAACAAAATTTAAACTTAAGTTTTTAATTAACTTGGTTAAAGTTAAAAAGATTGTGATTTAAATAATTATTTGGTAGAATACCTTCCATTTTTTCAGTTTCTCCAGTGAGTATAACTTGTTTAAAATTTTTGACAGGTGTTTTTTCAGTAAATGGAGTAATCACAGTAACTTCATGTCCTCTGGCCGCCAAACCTTTAAAAAGTTTGTCTCCTAATTGATAGTGGCTGTAGGCCGAAATTTGAACCACCCCTAAAATTCGAGCACTGTCCACTACAAATAGTGGCACAATTAAAAATAAAAATGCAATTGAAATCTGCATTGTAAACGTATACACTCATCAACAGACGCGTAAGTAAGCTGTCTAAGCTAAGTTCGTGACTTAAGAGCTTCTTACAAAATGTGACCTTTAAACCGGTGACATTTCTATTATTATCAACACAGAGTTGACTTGGTGATAATAACCGATTTATATTAGCGATTTATCTGTTTATTCTATCTTAGAATTTAAAAGATTAATGTCTAAAGTACAGTGTGCGGAAAAAGTAATGTACTCGGTAAGTTAACATCACTCTCCTGTCTACGTCGATGTTTACGTTGGACGATAATATCGTTCGAGCCCTAAAACCAAAATGCTATTACTCACTTTTACATATACTAGCGGAACCCGTGGGCCATGCCTGACGCATTTTAAAAATTATAAATAACCTACTGAACTTGCTGCTGTAGCGGACCGTGGCTCGTAGTCCGAATTTTATAAAGATTGCTATAATTCTATATAAATTGATTTTGACAAATTTGTTAAAAAAAAATTAGGAAGGGAGGGGGAAACTTAACCCCCTAAATATTGCTGCACCTAAAACTTAAGTTCTCAATCTTATTCTACTATTAATTATGAGCACTTTAGCCGTAACAGAAATTTTTAATCGTCTTCTGCTTACTAAAGAGAGGGGTATGAATTTACGTTTTTCAAAAATTCATAGTAGGCGTTACAGAGAAAGTAGTGGATTGCGACACGAAACAAATTGTAGCTCATCTCTAGCTTTATAGGCGCACAAAGTTTACAAAAATCGTGTGCGCAGTTTTTAAACAATAGTTTCGTGTCTAAACTTTGAAAATATTTCACTTTACTGTTTTCATTTATAAAACAAAATTCTTTTGTATGGCAACATTGTGTTTCTCTGCGGCTGTTTTAATACCATAGTTAATTTCGATCCGTTTACCTGTTTTTGGGTAATAGGCTTTAAAGCGGAAAATTCACAAACACCGTAACCATTTTAAAGCTCAGTGCTCAGAAAAAACATTAGATTTATCTCAACGGTTTCGTTCATATTCTGTTCTTACATTTATGAAATTCCGTTTGTTGAAAAAAAAACATGTCTAACTTACATTTGTTTTATATCGATATAATAGCTCCTGAGATTTCACGTTACACACAGGTGCACATACATACCGTCATTTCGTAAAATCTACTGTTTTGTGTTCCTGCAGGGCCAAAACATTATATTCGAACATTTTCATACTGGAAGTATGGGAAAGTACAAATGCGTTTGGATTCAGCTAGTTCTTTTTATATAAGAGCTATAGTAATGTACGCGCAGCAGTTTTTTATGCAAACGTGAATGTTATGGCTACGTTAGTTTTCAATATAAGTCAATGGAGTGTGGAATATGTAATGTATATTTGTTTATTTTGTAAAATGTCTTTGTTGTGGCGGTTCCCCTGCAGCTTTTTAATAATAAAAGCGGCAAAATATAGCAGACTCATGCATCAGTAGCAATATATTTTTGTATGTTGTTGAAAGAGATTATATAAAATATGTGTGAGTGAGATGCCATGTCGGCGGGATAAATACACATTTCCGAACCGCTGGAATCATAAATAACTAAAGTATACCAACAATAATGACAGCAAACGTAAAATGTAACTGCAAACTATCAATAAACTGAGCCCACATACAAACGGCCGCATTTGTTTCATAGTGATCTTTCTTTCCGAGATTTAAGATTTAGTCGTTTTGTTATGGTGAGACAGTTACGGATTTAATATACATGGGACAATTATTATATTTGAGGCTGTACATCAAAAAATATTTACAATTCATTATTATTTTGCAACCCGTAGCTCTCATTTTTATCAAATTAAAAAAAACTCGGTTGATTTACGGAAATGGATAGCATCAGCAACTTGTGGCCCTCGGCCACCTTTTGGTACAGCTGCATGCTAGCGTTCTTTTAATTATGACTCAAGCTGAATAATCTAAAGCTTAGGATGGGAACCCTTTTAGTGGTAGAATTTCAGATCTATCTCTACTTCATTAATACTTCAGCGTATTAATGTGTAAAGCACCTTAACTTTACCTTTGGTAATGCCTTGCCATTTAACTGATCCTCTAAGCAATTAGAAAATCGAATCTGGGTGTCTTCTGGAATCGGCAAGAAATATATTCGGAGGGTTAATTAAGTAATGGATGTTTACGGTTGGCAACGATGAAAATCTCACTAAATCTCGCTAACGGCGCAGATATCGACTTTCACGTATAAGATAAGTAAAACAACGTAAAGGAAGAAAACTTTCGCGTCCCTCCCTAACTTTCCTCTCGCGACATATAAACACAACTTCTCTCAATTTCGCGTAAGATTTAAAAGCTTCAAAGGCGTAGACGTTAAGTATAATTCGGAAAACATAAATTTCATTTTCATTCCAGCTTTGTAAGCTTTAATGGTGATTTTATTGTTGTGCTCCAAAATCGGATTATTTGCAGCAACTCCATACAATAAAATCTTTTGCTTTATGAAACTCTACCACTTTATGAGTAAGCAAACGTTCTGATATTCATTTTATATTGGAGAAACAAAATAGGAACCGTCTTGCAAATATAATAAACTGATTTTTCATAAAGGCGAGGATTTCGTTGAAATGAAATATTCCAAAGGCTGAATGAGGTTGATATTTTTATAAAAAGACGGGCTTAAAATCATTCTTTTACGAAAAATGAAGAGATTATAGCTTTACCTGTAATAAAAATTTGAACGAACTCGCATTATTATTTTTAGAGAGATTTTAATGAACTCTTCGCCGAATACACAGAGGAATGCGAATTTTATGTATAACGGAGTTGGAATTTCTGAATTTTCTCTCTCTGTTAACTTAATTTAAATGTAATGGTTGTTTTATGTCTTTTTTTTATTATAATTTATTTAATAACTCAAAAACCTAGAGAATAAATTTAGAGAATTTAGTTTCAAAACGTTAACAATTTTATAAAATTCATTTTATTTTGTTAACTTAACTTCGATAAAAGAAAACATTTTTTAAACTAATTTAATTCAATGTTTTTTATGTATATTTTCATTTTTATTATTTTAATGTATAATTAAAAAACTTATGATAATAAATTCACAGATGTTGGTTAAAAAACAATTTTTTTAAAATTCTTTTTATTTTTGGCATAAATTAAATACGACAAAAGAAAACATTTTTTGAACTAATTTAATTTAATGTTTTTTATGTGTACTTTTATTGTAATTACTTTAATGTCTAACTTAAAAACTTATGAGAATAAATTTTGAGATTCTGGACTAACAATATATTATTTAAAGGGGAATTACACTAGTAACGCCCTCTATGATGTGCGGCGAGGAAAAGTTGCAAAGCATAAAACCGGCAAAGTTGCGATCGGAACCTGCTAAGCAGGTATCTGCGATCGCACCGGTCTCTAAGCACAAAACACAGAAACGCTCGTGTGGCAAGAAATAAGAAAGAAGAGATTTGGTTTCAATTATGGCTAGAATAGACCACTACATGTTTCGTTCTTATTTGAACTCATCAGGTGGACATAATTCTAACCATAACTGAAACCAAAAGCGAACAAGCAGATATATGCCAGAAAGAATAACATTAAAGGGGAATTACACTAGTAACGCCCTCTACGATGTGCGGCGAGGAAAAGTTGCAAAGCAACAAACCGGCAAAGTTGCGATCGGAACCTGCTAAGCAGGTATCTGCGATCGTACCGGCCTCTAAGCACAAAACACAGAAACGCCCGTGTGGCAAGAAATAAGAAAGAAGAGATTTGGTTTCAATTATGGCTAGAATAGACCACTACATGTTTCGTTCTTATTTGAACTCATCAGGTGGACATAATTCTAACCATAACTGAAACCAAAAGCACATCATAGAGGGCGTTACTAGTGTAATTCCCCTTTAATGTTATACTTTCTGACTTTCTGGCATATATCTGCTTGTTTGTTTTTGGTTTCAATTATGGTTAGAATTATGTCCACCCGATGAGTTCAAATAAGAACGAAACATGTAGTGGTCTATTCTAGCCATAATTGAAACCAAATCTCTTCTTTCTTAATATATTATTTGTTTTTAATTTATTTTGCTTTTGTCATAATTTAAATCCGATCAAAAACTCCATTTTTAAAATTTTTAATTCATTTGTGTCTGTTTGCGGACAATAATTTAAATTTGGTTTTTTATAATTCAGTTAATAACTTAAAAACTATAACTAAAACTAATACACATTTTTTTAAATTTATTTTATTTTTCTTATTATTTATTATATTATTTAAATTTATTGTTTTTCTTTAATAATTTATTTATTAACTTAAAAACTTATAATAATTATATACATAAAATTATTAGTAATAAAGTTTTAAATTTGTTTTATTTTTGTCATAAATTAAATCCGATCCGAAAAAAACATTTTAAAAATTTTAATTTTTTTCGTGGCTGATTGCGGGTACTAATTTAAATTTGATTTGTTTTATGGCTATCTTTATTATAATTATTTTAATACTTAATTAAAAAATTAAAAAAAAAATAAAATTATAGATTTTGGTCTAAAATTATTAGTAATAAAAATTTCAATTTATTTTATTGTTGTCATAAATTATATCCAATCAAAACAAAAAATTAAAATTTATTTTGCTTTTGTCATAAATTAAATTCGATCAAAAATAGTATATTACAATACAAGTGTATAAGCAAGCCTTTAAAGCACGCGCGACGGGTTTAAAAGCACGAGGCAAAGCCGAGTGCCTTTTAACGGTGCAGTACTTTAAAGGCTCTTATACACGTGTATTATACGCTATTTTTTATTATACCTGCACTACAATCTGAAAGTTATAACAAAAAAAGGAAATTGAAATCCCTTTTTCGAAGTAATCTGTGTCATCAATCGTTGATATACAAACGGTTAGCAATTGTTGTTGTTTCGTTGCTATGTATATTTATTATAAATTTGTTGATTTGTGAAGTTTGTTTCGACTTTGTGTTCGTGAAAACTAACGAAAACTAACAATGCGAGCTGATTAAAGCTTCTGGTTTACAAATTTCAAACAACACCAATTGTACGTTTCATATTCATTTAAGTAAATAAATATTAGCTCTGATTACCTGTGTATTTATCATTGTTTAAAATTTGTAGGTGAATTTGTTGTTACCTAGGCAACTTTAAAGCACTAGTGTTTCGTGTCTGTTTGCGGGCACTTATTTAAATTTAATGTTTTTTATGGCTATTTTTATTATACATATTTTAATAGCTAACTTAAAAACTTACAGAATAAAACCATAGATTTGGGTCTAAAATTATTAGTAATAAAAACTTAAATTTATTTTATTTTTGTCGTAAATTAAACCGATCGAAGAAACATTTTTAAATTCGCAAACTCATTCGTGTCTGTTTGGGACATTAAATGGTTTTTTATGTCTTCTTCCATTAAAATTTATTTAATTACTTAAACAATTAGAAAATAAAATCGTTGATTTTGGTCTAAAAATATTAATAATAAAAATTTAAATTTATTTTATTCTTGTCAGTTTTAAAATTTTAAACGCAGCATGTATGTTTGCGAATGATATTCATGTATTTTGTCCATTCCCTAGGGAAGTTTTTCAATAATCGGTAGTCAGACGAATCGAAGGGTTACAGAGTTTCAAAGCTTACTAGATGATTGATTCGTCCCCTGTACAGATGTCCCTCTTTCAACAGCATCTAAATTTAAAAAAAAATAAAATCCGAGCTGACATTTGGCTTTTTGCCATTTCATTTAGTATTTCTACGTTTCGATTTGTGAGTTTTCTGTACCATCTCAATATTTCACAATTGAGCTTTAAGCACAAAATAATTTTTTAGAAGTGACACAAACCCAGTAAACAGGTCGTCAATTCCAGGGTTCAACTTTTGGTGTTGGGGAGGTATCCGAATGTAAAACGAGGTCAGATGGAGGCAAATTAATTTCCCATCGCGAATAATCAATGAGCGAATGAGCAAGAGCGTGATAAATAGAAGAGAGCGTTTGAAAAGTTTATAAGTACAGTCGTGAAACTTGAGAATCTCCTCTTTATCTGCGGTAGTTTTAAATGCAGCTTTTAAAGTTGAGCTGCAATTTGGTAGGTAACAAAACTAAAGCGGGTGTAAAGTTTCAGTCGTACTATAAAGACGTATAAAAGTTCAATGAATACGAGGAATATTGCTTGTACTTTATGTACTCTGAAATTGCTGCATTTCTTGTTATTGTTCTGGAATAGTTTTGAATTGAAGTTATCTAAAGATAACAACCTCGGGGAAAGATGCTATTGCTACTGGAAACTAAATATTACGTATGTTTATGTTTACGAACTGTAATGGAGGAATATAGTATTTATTTAACGTCAGTGTGCTGGAGGTATCGTATTTGAAGACCTCTGCATATATCTCACGCATGTGAAATGCATATTTTAGGTAAATTAATAGAGCATTTGTAAACGTTTAATTTAGTAATTATAGTAAAATTAAACTGGATGTGTACGTAGGTTTTAAAATTAACGCGGTTTAGAGCTTCACAGTGGTAAGTCTGAATAAAGGGGACCTACACGGGTAAACGAATTTACTGTTGTAAGTAGTACTTTTACTTCTAATGGCTCTCAGTTTTGCTATAATTGTTTAAATTTTAGTTTTTTGTTAAGAGACTTTAATGATAAAGATTTAGTTTGTGAAAGAGCAGATTTCAACCTAATCGATTAAATTCAAATTCCATTATGAATGATTCCTAAGTTAAGACATTTATGTACGCATCGTTTAATTTCAATTTTAATTTATTAATCTGAAGCTTTTAAACTTCTCTTTTACTTTTGTGACAGTGAAGAAAATTAGTTGAACCTAAAATAATTATTTTCTTTTGTGCTATTCACAAAATTTTGAGAAATGTTTGAGAATTTCTGCTAAATTAAACAAGTACATTTCAAAAGTGATAATGTACGTAAACCTTATTAAAATTTGAATTATGCTCACGGTATTACCAATCAGTCTTTTTTGTTTGCTTGAATTTTTACCTTCCTCTTTTTTTACTAGTATGCGCTTTTAGAACTTTGGAAGACCGATAACTCTAATGCTGTCTGTATGTCTGTACGCACTTTACATCCAAGGCGCCTTTATGGGGCGCCAAGTGTAAAGTGAAAATTAGCTGTGCGTTTCACGGTATTTAATTGTCCCAATATTTACTAAATATAGACACATTTAGCTAAATGCTTTTTATTTTAATAAATTATTGTAAATTTATATAAATTTTTAAACATTTGTTCTAAATATTCTAACATTTAATGCAGCATTCGAGATTTAAACAAATTTTAAACATTTATCTTAAACGTCTAGTAAATATTTATGTATTTAGATCATTCTGCACATATTTGTTTTAAAGCTTTTAATATTTAATAAATCTTCACAGATTTAAATAAATCATTACTGATTTAAATAAATCCTTGCAGATTTAAAGAAGTATTTACAGATTTAAATAAATGTTTCAACTTTATTTATCAATTCCAGCTTTACTTCGTTAAAGTCCATATTTAATGAGTATCTGTATATAAAATACTTAATCACTTTAACAATTTCTATTTATTTAAACCTTATACGTATTTCAGCATGTTAACATGCCATTGTCAAAGGTTATATGAAGGTAAACAGTTAGCGTTGTTATAGCAATAGAACTTTTTTACTTATCAAGATAAGTAAAAAAGTTCTATTGCTATAACAACGCTAACTGTTTACCTTCATATAACCTTTGACAATGGCATGTTAACATGCTGAAATACGTATAAGGTTTAAATAAATAGAAATTGTTAAAGTGATTAAGTATTTTATATACAGATACTCATTAAATGTTTCAACATTTAATTCTAAGCTGTCACATTTAATGTTAACCTGTCATATTTATTTGACCTTGGTAAGCCCAGCCGACTTACGGTAATAATACCGTTTACATCGGCAGAAAGGCACAGAATACATTAATTTCTGCCTCATGCCGACCAATTACGAAGAAGGGGCAAAGTTTACAGATTGTGTCAAATTCAAAAAATTTAAATAACAAATTTCAAAAATACGCCTACTGGTTAGAAAACCCAAGATGCACTTACGTGTGGCAACAAGCGCCTACAGCCAGCGTTTTTACTTTTGCTTTAGCTTCGCGCGCATTATCAGTGAGTGAATGCAACTTTGTTCTCGTATTTTTTCTTAAAACATATAACTGCCCAGTAAAGACCAAAAACATTGTTTAAAAAAAAAGCAGTATATAGAATTAAAAAGAGCCAACCATTTAATTAAAAAAAACAACGGCTGTGGCCGGAATCGAACGCAGACTCCCTGCCTTGCTAGGCGGCGGTTAGCGCCTTTACACTATGGAGACTCGTTGCTAAAGCAGCCTTGAAATCGGAATCGGTAAATAAGCTAGTAAACTGTATGGCGTCATGCACGTGTCTGTTAAAGCAAAGAAAGGTAGGAAATTCCGCCCGTTCTTCGTGATTGGTTGGCATACGGCAGAAAGCAATGTATACTGTAAGGCACAAGGCTGGATGTGGTGAGAGCGTTCGTTGATTTAACCAAACACACTGAAAATTACATTCTCAAGCAAATGTTGAGTCTTCTATGTCGACTGGGTCTACCAAGGTGAAATAAATATGACAGGTTAACATTATTAAATGTAGCAACATAAAATTAAACGTTGAAACATTTATTTAATTTACAAAGATTTATTTAAATCTGTAAAGATTTAATTAAATGCATAAAGATTTATTTAAATGTGTATAGATTTATTTGAATCGGTAAAGAGTTATTTAAAACGGTAAAGATTTGTTTAAATCTGTGTAAATTTATTAAATATTAAAAGATTTAAAACAAATATGTACAGGTTTATCTAAATACATAGAGATTTACTAAATATTTAAAAATTTAAAATAAATTGTTGATTACCGCCGTACAAAAAAACTTTTTCCTACTGTTTTTTTCAGAGGTTCAAGGTTATATTCTTCTTCTTATATTCAAATTTTGCTCAGAGCTATTTGTTGTGTTAAATAATATAATTAAAGATGTTATTTAACATTTTTGTTTCTTACAGTAATGTAATTTCAAATTCATAAATAAGCAAAGATAAGTAGCTCCGTAATGTATAACGAACGACTTTCTCATTAACGCAAATACTTTAAGGGTTTCTGAAATTTACCTTTTGAGTTGTAAATGTTATTAAGGAATCCGATTAGAAAATGGTTTCTAAATACGCCTTTGCTATTAAGCTAAGGGAGTTAGGTAAACATCAAACGTTCATTAATCTGACGTTATATTCATTAGTATGAGTAATTAATTGAAATTTTTATAAAAGTTGTATTAGAGGCACAGTTTCAATAAACGTCACCGGCTGCGTTTGTAGATGTAAGTAAAGGTGTGAAAGAAAGGTAGAAATTTACCCACCCTACTTGGTATTCAGCCTAAGAAAACGACAGAAAATTGAGTTGGGGGGGAAAGTCCTACAAGAGTAGAAAATTGACAGATATGCGAATTTTCACACAAAAACCGTGCAGTTGGAGAATTACCTGAAGCAGGTGTCGGTTTTTTAAAAATTCACGTAAAATTTAAAGTAATTCTTATCGTTAAATTTTAAATCAAGGTGGAAAATTAAATATAGAAATCTTGGCAGGACTCAAATGAACTTAACAAATCAAGATGGCTATTCCCCAACGATCATTACTGAAAGCACTCAGTTCCTGCGCCTATCAATCAGGCTAAAATATGATCCCGCGTGAGACGCCTACACGCTTTCAATCATCGGATCTACACTCAATAATTTTACAAACTCAAGCGTTCAGCTTCAGGATTTAATTTAATGAGTTATCCTTATCAAGGTACAGAAATTAGGTTGCGTTTCTGCCACCCATTTTTTAACGGGAAGTAAAAGAATTTTCGATTCGATTTAAATATTTTAATTTATTTTAAATTCGCCATTTAACAGCTCGGAAAAACATTTAACAAAGTCTTTTCCAAGTTGCTGAATATTCATGGGGGGAGTTATGGCAATTTAAATTTGTTGACATTGTTTCGAACTTATAATTGCATTTTGTGCACGCGAATAAGAAACATAAACAAAAATTATTCATAAGTGTTAAAGGAATTATAATTGCTAAAAAAAATATTGCGACTTTTGAAGTTATTTTTGTAATTGCCGCGAGACGCATTGCAGACGAATTTTTTCAGGAATTTAAGCACCTTTCCTGGTTAATTTCGCTCCACTTTTAAACAGGAAAATATGAAGCTTGTAAATTTGCTTTTTGCTAAATAAACTGCAAAAATATTTTGGTTTTATGTTATGTGTTTGTGCATAAGGCGAAAAATATTTAATATAATACATGATGTACATTTCAACGCCAAAATTACTTACATTTTCTTAGTCTTATTGAAGCTAGGAGAATTTTAATAAGGAAATATTCGACACGGAGCTTTCTCGGCGTTTACGCTGTGTACGGATGCTGTACAGAGCTTGTTTTTAAAAAACTTTAGCGGATGTTGCGCAATTAAGGAATTTCAACGAATTAAAAATTAGATTTATTAAACGTTCCACATTTTTCGTCTTAGGTTTCTTCAAATACAACAAAATTAAAAACATTTCAGCGTTTCTGAATAAATGGAGCTGAAATGTTGACATTGCAACGCTCTGTAATACACAGCGCTTTAAAACAATACTTACCTTACAATTATAATTGAACTACAAAAGTACCTAAACTTTATTTATTCCTTAAAACTGTTTTACAGAGCTTAGAGAACAGCAGATAGCTTCCATAGTAATTTATAAATAAAAATTGAGGAAATTGTTAAAAAATAGAAAAAGGTGAAAAATAATAGAAAATTAAAAAATGATAAAAAGAGCAACGAATAGTCAGAGAAGGACAAGGCAGAACAAACAGTAAACGAAAAGAAGGTTAAATTGAATAGAAGTGAAACAGAAAAAATAATAAATAGCGGAGACAAATGTAAAGAAGAAAAGGATAAACATGCAAGAGATGTCCATGGAGCTATTATACTTTCCAAATTTAAACCCGATCTATGAACTCGCTTTGAAGTAATAACGCGTTACAGCCAAAATTTAAAAAAAGGAAAAACATAGCGCCGTCTATTTGAAACTAGACTGCTCGGAGAACAAGAAATATATTTGCCTTAGCACCTTCTGTAATATTCTATTTGTCAATTTTTGTAAGTCCGTTTTTCTTATTTATACCAAAAAACCATATCTTCCGAATCGTTAAAAACTGTTCGTTCATAATAATATCCATAAATCAAAGAATGAATTTACTGCAAACTTGGACGTTGAGAAATCACTGTTCGTTCGTATTAATATTCAGAAATCGAAGGATGAATTTACCGCGGAATACAGCTTTGAGAAATCACTGCTCGTCTAGAGGAGCTCACAATGCCAGATGTATGTTAGAATGCAGACAAAATTCTATAAAGTTAAAAGATACCCTTATCACTTTCTTGCAGAAAGTATCCTATACGTAATTAAATAAATTCTACTTGCCCTGGTCGCTGTTATTATTTTATCCCCCTAAGGTCTACGAACTTGTAACGAGAGCATATTAATCATACTTTATTTTTGATTCTGTTTATTTAGTTTAGTTTGAAAAACCAAGCACACAACATCCGTCTGTATCTACGCTACCGATACCGCAGAGAAACTCACGCACACCAAAACCACATTTTATTTGCATTTAATAAATAATTTTAAGTTGTTTTAATGCTCTGCATACAGTTACATTAACTAGCATATTTTGTTGAGTAACATTTTCATTATCACCTCTTTGCTAACCTCCAATTTAATATTTGAAATCTGGTATGAACTTGAAGTCAGCTGCTAGCTCGTTATCAGATAAGATTGCCGTTTAAATTTAAAATTTCAGCACAACAAAATACATACGATTGCTTCCTATATTGGAAGTATGGGAAAGTAAAAACGGAAAAATGCAGTACTGGAAAGGCAACACTGAAACTCAAAACAGAAAAAGTGAGAAAGAAAGACAACGTCAAGAACGAAAAAGCGAATCAGTAGAAAACCTCAACACAAAGACGAAGAGGCGAAAAGAGAGTAACCGTGACAAAATAGAAGAAATAAAAAAATAAAAAAAAAGAGGCAAAGTAAATACAAAAATGCATAGAATATAAATATGTAGACTAAAACACGTACAATAGAGACGTAAACAGCAAAGGGGATAATAATAATTGATGATAAGTGTAGTAACATGCAACAAGTTAATAAAGAGAAAGAAAAATACATAAGAAATAATAAAAAAATAAGAATCTTGGATATAATATTATTAATTTATTATAAAGTTGGATTACAGGGAAAACGAGAGGAAGAAACTAAAAAAGGCAGAGAAAAAAATCAAGACCTAGAAGGAAAAACGTCGGAAAATGAAACGGAGAGAACACCGTAGAAAAAATAATTAGAAATGTGAAAAGAAGGATAAATGTAACAAAACTAAAATAGAAAAATAAAAAGGTAACAAAAGAATAAAGAACAGAAGAAAAATTAAAGTTGTAGAAGAGAAAAAGATAAGACAGAGTGAAAATAGAGAAGCAAAATTTAAGATAAATAAGGAGATTGTAAGACTTGAAGGAGCAAGAGACATAGCAAAAGAGAATAACAATTGACGGAACAACATGCTTACAGGAAAGAGAGGAATAAAAATTATAAAAAGGTAAAATAAGCGTCGCTGATAAAATGAAGGTAAAAAATCAGAATAGTGAAGAAAATAGTAAAAGAAATAGACAATCAAATCAATAGAAAGAAAGCGGGAAAGACAACGTAAAGATAAACCTGGCAGGTAAAAATAAAAAGCAATAATAACCGAACACAAAGAAATAGAAGAATAATACAACCCGAGAAAAATATAAAAAGCTGTTGGACAACCGCCGCGATACCTTCCTCGTATACGCCCGCTGCTACCATTTGCTATTCTCTAATTCAA
This sequence comes from Ctenicera cuprea, assembly GCA_958336395.1. NCBI lineage: Eukaryota > Metazoa > Arthropoda > Insecta > Coleoptera > Elateridae > Ctenicera > Ctenicera cuprea. The sequence continues at coordinate 5,389,671 of OY284492.1, read as the reverse complement.
ACTATTACATTACTTTCAAAGTAAAATTTTCTAAGTAAAAAAAAATGATATTTACAATGATTGAAAGATTAGAAAATGTTTAAAATGTAGAATTTTTAAAATTTTGAAAATATTTGAATTTTCATGAATATTAAAAATTGTAAAAATTTTAATTACTTTCAAAATATAAATTACGAAAACTGCTAATATATACTATTATCAGTCGAAACGTCTACTCCTTGGCCCTAAAAGCTGATGACGATGATGACTAATATATACTATTATCAGTCCAAACGTCCTTGGCCCTAAAGGTTACACTTAATGTTTCTAAATAAATTAACAAAAATATGAAAAATTGTAAAACTTTTGATAATTTTGAAAATAAAAATCTGAAAATTTTGAGAATTTTGAAATATGGAAATTGAGCAAAGTTCAAAAATATCGAAAATTTTGGAAATACTGAAAATTGATAATTTCAGAATTTTTTTAAATATAAAAAATGTGAAAACTTTTTAGTATTTTTAAATTGGAAAATAAATTACATCAAAATATTCAAAAATCTGACAATTTTGTAAACTTCGAAAATGTATGTAATTTTCAATATTTTGAAAATTTTAAATTTTTTAAGGTTTTGTAAAATTATTAACATTTGCGAATAAGTTTTAAAATTTTAGAAATTTCAACAGGAAATGGTTTTAAAAATAGTGAATATTAAAAAAATCAAAATTTTATATTAAATAGTATTTTCGAATTACAAACCAATATTTTCCAATTTGGACTTTTTTGACGATTATTCATTTAAACTGTTTTTTAAAAAGTCTTTCTTCGTGTGAAAGTTGTTCTCATTATCAGTCAAAATCCTCAAATTGAGTTTGGAATAGGAACGTTTTAAATATTAAAAAAAAAATTTAATGGTATGGGAGACTGTTGGGCGGTTCCAATATTGCGCTTGCGTAAAACAGCTGTTCGATTTTTGTAGAACAAGAATCTAAGATTCTTTTTGAGCGAGTTCATATTGAAGTAGAGCAGTTTATCGCTACCTCGCCTTTTTTGGCGGACAAATCCCGTTTAGTTGCGGAGTTATACTACTCATTCAAAGTAAATGCAGCAAAGCAAAAGATAAGATGGAGAGGGAAATTCAAACAAAAACCCAGGTAAGAAAATAAAGAGGACGGGAGATACATAATAATGAGGGGAAGTATAAGAACAACTGACAAAATTAATTTACACGAAAAAAAGGGAAAGGGAGCGGTAGAAAACCACAGAAGGAAATCAAGACAACCGGTGAGAGAAGACAAACGGTTGGAAAAGTAAAAAGAGTGAAAATGCAAGATGAAGAACAAGAACTAGAAAACCGATGAAAGCAAAAAAGACAGACAACATTAAAGAGGAAAACAAAACGTTAAGAAAATAATATAGTAGAATGAAGAGAAAATGATATTTTAAGAGCAGGAATGCAAAAAGGAGAAAAAAGGTTTTAAAAATAACAAATATCAAGCAAAGGTTCAGGATAAATATGAGCAAAAGATAAATGATAAAAAGGTAGAAGGAATCAAATATTTCATACTAAATTTAGTGCTTGCATGGCTTTATAAAAAAAATTTATATGACCTGGTACAGCCCTTTTCTATTTCAGATAAGGCATAAATCAAAACGTTTGCCAAAATCAATTTAACGGGTTGTAAAAATGTTATCACATTTTTACGTCGACGACAATTTCGTATCCATTGAATGTATGGAGGAACATCAAAAGCTCTATAATATTGAACATTACGTCCTTTGGCAACCGTTACATCCCGAGAGAGATGTGAAGTTATGGTATTGGCTTTAGACCAGCAAAGCACGCGACTCGAAGAAAAAAGCACGAAAGCATACACATCAACGCTAACAACTTTTTAAGCTTTATGAAATTGTTTTCGAGGATCTAGCTGCTTTGAAATGTGCAGTCCGTTCAGGAAAGCAATTCTTTGAAACTTTTTTGTTTAGAAATGGGAATAGAACAAACCTCAAAACATGTTACAGCGTTAAACGAACTGTAATTGAAATATCTGAAACCCAAAGTGTTCATGTTTGACGAAACAGGTTTAATTTGCAAATTATACGATGAATGTTGACACAACGTTGTAATTAAATGAGAAAACAGAATGGTACACATTACTTAGGAAAAGTACAAAGGCAATTAATGTATGTTCTGTATACCAATAATATGCAATAGCTTTATTGACCAGTTTAATCAAAAACCGCAAACTGTTAAAATTTGTAATTTTACTTGCTAGAATTTTACTGTTTTTAAAAATATTCATGCAGGCGATCGATAGCAACGATTAATTAATAAATTCCGGATAAAACTTTTTTTAGTTAACACTGAAAATTATTAATTGTTGTTTAAAATTAATGAGACGTTTTCCCAATGGAAATACGACATGGGCACACTTTATCGCCTCAACTTTGTCTTGCTGACAACTTAATTAGGGAGATATAAAAAATTATAATTTTAACCCGGAAAGACAATGGAAACCACCGGAATCTGAAGATAATTTAAGTCCAACGTTAGGTTGTTTTACATTTTTATGTAAAATATTAAAACGGAATTAGTAGAGATAAAATATATCACGCTGAAAATGCTGAAAAATTTCTGTAAAAACAGAGAGAACTAAAAACAAGTTTTTGTTACTCTTTTTTTTGTTTTAAGAACAAGGCCTGTAGAAAATGTTTAAAGAATTTACTAAACCAGTGGGAGCGGAGATTGATATAACAACTGAAAACAGATGAAATAAAAAGTATTAGGAAATAAAAAGGATTAGGAAAAAAAATGCAAAACGAGAGGTAAAAATATTAATCTACCACCTGCAACAAGCTAGGGAGAAGGGACGCAGGGCTTATGTATACGGTATGTAGGATAGAAGAGCTAAAAGCATGACACGATCTACAAATTTTGTCTTTGGCCGTCTTTTAAAACACATTCAACCATAACCAACATAAAATTAGGTGACACTAAAAGTGACAGCAAATATGAAGGACTGTCTGCTTTTTACATTACTAAGCAACAGACGATTTCCGTTTACTGGTACAGCCGGTATAACTATAACGAGTTGTTCGCTAAGCAACAATGATTTACCTTTTTTGAAAACATTAAGATTGCCTTGTCTGAAATGTTTGTTTTAATTAACATGCACAGCTAAACAAGAGACGATTTTCGTGTACTGCCGCAGTCAACAAACATTTGCAAGTGCAGTGACCGCTGTTAAACGACGACGGCTAATGTTTGTTATTTTGCCATGCGACGACGGCAAACAGGGGTATAAAATGCTGCATTTTCCACAGACACCTTTGTTTGTTTTCCGAATCAAATAGAGCGTAACCTCCAAATACTGTTTAAAAACTAAACTTCTATAGACATAACATCTAAGCTTCCGGGTTGGAGCCGCGTCATCAGTGCATGAACTGCCGACGTTTCGTCCTCAGTTGCACGGGACATCTTCAGGGCTGTGGTCACTTTGGGATCTGGAACACAACTGAATCGGTTGTGTCCAGATCCCAAAGCAACCACAGCCCTGAAGATGTCCCGTGCAACCGAGGACGAAACGTCGGCAGTTCATGCACCGATGACGCGGCTCCAACCCGGAAGCCTAGATGTTATTAACAACGGCCGCCATATTTATTCCCGAGATACATATTCATTTCATATTGAAATATTTATTCAAACTCTTGATAAAATTAAAAAAACTGCTTACCTACCAGGTTTTCGTAAACTTGCCCGGTCCTGTACTAGACAAAGCGAAATTGGTCTGATAAAATTAATAAAATTTGACGTTTTATAAAATTTTGACGAGGGTCCTCAGAGAGTCGCATAATTTTTAATAAAACAAGAATATTATAGTTAATGTAAACAGCCCACAACGTCTCACATGTAGTGTTAAACTTTGTTAGTTAATGATTTACTTATCATTATTGCCGTTATTATTATTTTAATTTCCCGAGGTTCACGAACATGAAACAAACATATTAAACATTTTTTGGTTTTGGTTTTGTTCTTTTACTTAAGCTTGAAAACCGATCTGTTTGTGTCCGAAGCTACCGATACCGCAAAAAAATTCAAACCATATTTGTATTGAATTTTACGTTCAAAATCTGGCCTGATTTCAAATATAACTGTTTACCCGTGGGCGAGACAAATGTACAGTTTAAAAATTGTTGAGTAGAATTACGCCAATTTCCGTTCATTCATATTTTATGTTGAAATTTAAGTATTTATAACCTGCCGAGTTTTGCCTACAAAAATACGTTGCAAGACACATTCTTGTAAATTTGGGCTGTAAACGCACTGTATGTGCATAGATTTCCGTGGGACATATGAAACCATAATCAAAAAGAGTTATTTAGGGAATTACGTTACAATTGGGAGTACCAAAAAAGCTAATTAAATTAGTAAAAATGTGTGTGAAACGAAGTAAGTAAGATAAATATAAATTCGGCAATATTAGTGAAAATCCTGCTGTCTTCTTAAACTTCTGTTTTATGCAAGGCGGAAATTCTACAAAACATGCTTTATACATGAATCGTTAAATAAATTTATGCATTGCCTTGAGGGAATAAAACATTTGGAGTTCATGAAAGAAGATAAACGATCTGTAATTTGTCTACATAGGTCAAACCATTCAAGCTGACCCCAGAAAAGCTTGTTATGAAGGGAAATGGATAGCTGTCATTTTATTATGTTGCCTACAACAATATTTTCATGTTTCGCTCTATAATTTATGGTACGTAAAAAAATCTTTAGGAAGAAGCCAAAAATGTAGTTCATTGTTGGTATAAAAAAATACATTTTAACGCTGTAACTGTTTATGTTTAGTTTAGTACACCTAAAACTAGTTATTGCTAACAGCGTAATTTCCTTTACCCTGAACATGACTAGAATTTACTACATTTACATGTAAACACGCAATTTCAAAGTAAATACTGAAATTGCAAAATTTCCGGCGATAATTTCATTTGGGTGTTTTATTTGACGCCTGGCCTACTTTGATCGGCAAATAAGTTGTGTGTGTATTTGCCTGAAATCCACCGCATAATGCATGAGCTGTTCAGAAAAAGCTGACGTATTTTCGTAATTTTTTCAGGGTATATTAAGCGAGTTTTCGTCAATCGATATGAATAAGTTATTCGCTGTAGGCCTTGTTCGTAAGCTTCTTGGATTTTTCATGCGTCGTTTAATTGCTTAGGGACGAGAATTTTCCGAAGGAAATTTTTTTAAACATCAAGATGTGAATGTTAAAAGATGTTTATCTTTTAACATGTAAAAATATTTATAGTTTTTTTTTGAAATTAAGTTAGTTTTTTGAAGAATGAAAACGCAGATTAGGCGTTAAAAAATAATTAAGGTAGTTTATCGGAAAATTGTTTTATTAAATTGGGTCAGCTTATAAAATTTGAATTTGTGGGAACTCTCTGGCCACATTCGTGAATATTTGATTATTAAAATTGCAACTTTTCTTTTTTTTATCATCATCATCATCATCATCATCATCTGACATGGAGCTGACTCGAGGGTCGATCCTGGATTACGGCAGGCCCACCCCATGCCAGTAGGTGGGTAGGAATTTATGTGATAGGTGGGATCGGGGGGGGTGTTGAACCGCGTTAGCATGTCTGCAATGCATACCGCAAGACACCGCTGCTGCAACACCGGGTAGTTAGTAAGCTACGCATCAATGGGGGTTTTGAGTACGTAACCAAGACCGTTATGCGATTATGCATTTTAACTTAATAAACTTTGGTATCAAAGTTTCACATTGTTCTTATTTCACACATATCTATTGTTCTAAATACAAATTGAAAATATCTTAATTTCCTAATAACTAATAAACTACTTAATAATACGTATCGTCCGGGTGGTATTGCTACACTTTGTTCGTCTATTCTTTGATCTAGCATGATCATATTTAGCGTTCCATTCCTACTTCTCGTGGATTTCTTTTCTTCTTTGGCTGTGATGCTGTCGTAATGATTTCTGGAACCTGATGTCCTGTACGCTATTCTCATTGCCCTGGGTGGTTGAATGTTGTCTACCGGAGTGTGTGTGTGTGTGTGGAGGGTGGGCCTGCTTCGTAGTGTATTTCTATTGACGCCTTTAGTATTTCTGCTGCTGCTGCTATTGATTCGGCTCCTCCCCAAAATCCATCTTTCCCTAGGTCTTCTAAGTAAGCTTCTGTTTGTAGTGCTGGGCCGTAGGTATGTGCTAGATGGTCGTAGCACGGAGCCAAGTTTCTTACATTTTTCTCCAGTTGCATTTGGAAATTTTGTGGGTTTTCTCTGATGTATGACACGATTTTTTCCTTAAGATGAAAGCTTCTTTTTTGAGCTGTTCTCGCGTTGCCGTAACATTCGTGTTTTGGTCTGCTATTGAGGTGAATAAACAATTTCCATCTCCTGGGATTTTCCGCACTGTCAATTTGTGTCTGTCCGTATATACTGTTTCCTGTTCCATGGTAGGTACTGTGCTGCTTCTGATGATTTCCGTTGGTTTGCTGGTGTGTACACTTCCGTATATATTTACGCCGCTAGATTATATATACATATAACATATACCTATATACATACATACACATTACACATTACACTATGCTAGTATCAATAATTAATTAACTCAATAATCAAATAAAAAAAAAACTACGTTAAATTGCCTGCTGCCGTTTAACAAAGTATTTAAAGTTTTTATTTAAAGTTGTTGGAGAATTATTTTAGTGTTTTTGTTCCTGTGTTAACCCTCGGTTTGAAATTCAATAGGTCCGGCTTATACAAAAGAATTTTAGTCTTTTAGTTAAAATAGCTTGTTTAAATTGTAAGCGATCCTTTCTCCCCGGCTACATAAAAAGGGCCCTTTCTTAAAAGTATACTACCTGCTCTACGACCCTTGCGTTTGGCAACCCTATTCCCGGAATTTGTTTGTGTGCGTGGCTGCTGGGTTTAGACAAGAATCGGCTCTATTGCAAAACTAATGAAATAAGATAAAAAAAAGCTCCTACTTTTTACAATTATTTTTGTTGCTTAATATCTATGCCCCCCTGATCTACCACTATCTTGGAGGTATTCTTTATGTTTTCTACACGGTATTTATTTTTACTTGCCTAGTCTATCTTATTGAGTATGTACTTATCTTTTGAGTGGTTGCTGGTTAACCGGTTTCCTTTCACCTGTTGTTAGATGAGCAGGTAATCCAGGTGTTCCACCTCTCCTTTCCGGTAACTCTTGCCTCTTTGTTGGATTGTTTTTGAGCACTGGCGCACTAAACACTCAAATGCACCTGCTTTGCTCTGGCCAAACAAAGGACCTCCGTGACGCGCTATGTTTTTACCTGTTTTACCTGTTACGTTGAGCCACAGGTATCAATTCACGAACCCTGCTTTTGATGTTCACTCTAGGATCGAATTGCACCAAAAAATTTCCGTTTTAAACGGCGAAAATTCTCGTTTTTACTTTTAAAAGCTAGAGCTGCGTTGTTATACGTCTGCTCTCGACCAATGTTCAAACTGAATTCCAAAATTGCAACTTTTCTTTTTTTAGCAAGAAATATTCAATTTTCATAGCATAACCGTTCAAGCATTTCTGTACGAAATTTTCTTAACAAAAGTTGAAAATTCAACAAGAAATTGCAATTTCTGATCTTTCTTGAAGTTCATTTTTAAAAAGTACGCAATTTTGTACAAAAATCGCCAAGTAGTCGCTTTTTCTCATAAAAATTAATTAGTATAAGACTGAAAACAATTACTTTTTGTGAAAAGTCCATTGTTTGCTACTGCTATTGGGAAGCTTTTCTTTTATTATCACCGTCTGCCTCCACACATTCTTTTGCTCCTGTGGGAACATCATCCCGGATTTCAGCCGAAATGTTTGGAAGTTATTGAGGGTAATCACACAATAGATATCTTGAGACTTTTGTATATAAAAATTTAATAGGCATTCTTAAAAACTATCAGCTGTGCTTTTATTATCTGATAGATGTTTGTTGCTTTGAGCTTATTACGTTATTGTGAGGCAGGAAAAAAATGCGAAGAATATAATTGTGTTAAAAAGAACTGGGCAAAAACAAAGTTTTCTTTAATCTTCTTAAAATTTATCCTGAATTTTACAACTAAAAAAAATAATTGATATGGTCCGTTATTAGCTAAATAACTTGATATAACTTTGTTAGGGAGTTAAATAAATCTGCAGAGATTCTGCATAGTTTCAATTTATTCTGACATTTTCTAAATGAGTGTAGAGAAGATTTAGCAAAGTTTCAGAGTTAAATTCCTGCGGAGAAGCCAAACATCTCACTTCCTGACATTAATGAAATGTTATCTAAGTATTGTTTGTTCTGCAACTATGCGCTTATTTAACTTGGTTTAAAATTACAAATTGTGTAATTTCAACTTTAAAATGAATGAATATTTACAAAAACAAATAAATTAAAATCTGTAGCAGTTTTTTATTTACGGCACGCCACAAATAAAATGAGTTTTACTATCCAACTTCATTTATTTGTAAAGATTTATTATACTGTCAGCTTCTCTAAATCCTGTCTCTACCGCTCCATGCACAGTGGCGTAGTGTATGGGATTGGTGACCTCGCCTGCAAATTATAGTGTTGGCTTACCGTTACTTGCTGTTAGAGGTTTTGATAGAGCAATTTCTCCAGAAATTGCCCTCTTTCTTACCAACATATGAGGTTATATTGTGTTGGTTCAACAATTCTGCATTCCACAAATTTCAAACTGGTAATTTCAGAAAAATGTTTGAGCATTGTCAGTATTAAACTGCGGACGCACAGGTTATTAGAGCAACGGCTTTGTTGTTAGTCTGTAAATAAAGCTGTCGGGCAACCGCAACGAGTCTTCTTTGTATAAGCCAACTGCTTTCATTCCTAATCTCTGATTTACACTTTTACATTACTTTTGTAATTTTTCAACTTTTTCAAAATATTCAAAAATTACGTAAGTTTGAAAAAAAAAGAAATTTAAGAAATTTGAAAGTTTTGAAACCTGAAAAGTTTATAATTACTAAGAAGAAATTGAATAAAAATAAATAATTTAATTTTTAATTCCTGAACTGTCCCAAACGGCGCTTCATAATAGCGGACCGCGGATTGAATTTTTTTAAACTGGAGCTCTCAATATTTGGCTCAATGAAGTGTCGCATTTGTAAATATGATCGTCCACTCTTGTACCTGCCAGACATATTTACAACAGTTCTAACCAAATATGTTAAAGTTGTTTTGCATACTATAAGGACCCGCTTAGTTTTAGTATTAGCATTGACTATACTCTTATAGACCCGCAACGTTTACGAATTATTACAATTCTTGAAATAGTAGTAGACGTGAGCGATAGGTCGCGCTGTTTATACAGAGAGATCTAGAAAGCAGTCAACCAAACAAGTTATAAACAACACTCTTAAATAATAATATGCTGGTCGATTGGGATTGCTATAAAGGGTCTGTCCGGTGGGCGTATGCCAGGTCGACCGCCAAAACAGGTAGCTGATGTTCTAAATATATTCAAAACAAGGGAAACTGTAGTTACGCGTAAACTTAAAATACTGAAAGTTGATAATTCGGACGTCGGACAAAAATGGCTATAACATCTCTATTTGGGAACTTAACAAAAATATGCAAAGAATAAAAAATATATTTTTTAACTAAAGCTACTTTATAGGCATGAAAATTACAATAACTACATCTATGTAAAAACTGGCAAATATTTATATGATAAACATTTTATAAAGTTGTATCTTGATATACGGGTTTCTTTAAATTCTGTTATCTTATTATTTATAAATTCACTCTTTTTACTTTCCTATACTTTCAGTATAGGGAAGTATTGATTTCATGCAAAATTTCAAAGTTGAGAATTTAACGGAAATAGTCGGGGGGTGGGGGGGTCCATGGACCCCAAAAAGGTAATTTTTGAAAAAATGTCTGTGGGTGGGTGGGTGTGTTACGCTCCATATCTCCGGAACGGCTGGACCGATTTTGAAGTGCTTTGGAATGAGCGGGTATATCAAAAATTCACCGACAAAATAACCTTTTAGAAAAAAACCGAAACCGGAAGCGGAAGTTAGACATTTTTTTTGGTAGCATTTTTTTCAGAAACTGAATTTTGGAAATTTTAATAGTGAAGATTAAAGAAGGCCTTAGGACAAATCAAACGATTTTTTACCGAACTCTCTAGCTTTAAAATGGCGGTAACCGTAACCGAAATTTTTAGTAGCAGTAAACCATAACCGAAAACGTAACCGAAATTTAAAAAATTTTAACCGTAACCGAAAAGCGAAACGTTATTTTATTTCGATTTACGTCCCTGGTGTTATTGCAAGAAACATTAATTAATCATTTTTTAAATTTCTAATTTTATCACAAACACCCGCATTTCCTACTCTTACATCTCTCGATGTCCACACAGTTTCTTTATATATGCACACTAATATTAAAAAGTTTATTAAAAAATCAAAATGAATAATGCAGTCGTTTTCAGTGTCAAAGAAATTTGGATATTCACTGATAATTGCAGTTTTGGCGACGTTACATAGTTTGCTCCTAATATTATCCTCGCTTTTATGATTTTTATAAAATTCTACAAAATTACAGACTATTAATTTTGTAATTTTAACTGCGGTCTTAGTAGGTACGCAAAGATTTTCAGTTCTCGCGTTATTTCGGCACGAGTACGCCCTTTGGTATAGTAATTCTCTTTCTGTATGCACATTATTAATGTCCGAAGCGATCAAAAGCGACATACATTTTTTGCACTTATACATTTTCATTAATTTTTGAATTGCATAGCCTGCGGTGTAGGTAATAGCACAAAGTTGTAAGTGACGCACGTCATCATTGTTTACGTTTACAGTAAAAGGACATTCCGGTTCATCGCCTTTCTTATCGCTTTTTTGATGCATTACTGAATTTGAAAAGAGCGACTTGTCACTATCTGATTCACAATTTGCCTGGTCAGATATAATTATATTTACATTCATATTAATTATGTGTCGCAAATTTGTCCGAAATGTACGTACCGTAGGATTTTTATTGTACCCACCCCTTCTTCTTATTATGGAAAACATATTTTCAAGGATGTCTTGATTTAATCTTGACGTAAGCAAAAACGGGATACCTTCCTTTTTTAGATCTGCGTAAAGGCTTAAAATAGCCGTAATTGAGAGCAAAAGACCCTCAAAACAAGGGGGATTTTTCCGTGTCTCAACTGTTTCCCATTGACGAATCCAACTAAGAGCGACTGTCAAGTTATCCTCGATATGTTTATTTTTTTCGCTTAACGCACACATTTCTATTTTTGTCAAACAGTGATTTACTGTTTAAATTGTCAAATACATCGTTTAATGTTTCACAAAATTTTGCCGTATTTAATATGGTTTTCGATTTTATTTGCCTACCTGTGTGTGCCACTCTCAATGCAGCGGCGATGCCACATTATTTAAGTGATAAAATCCAAAATGAATTAATTTGTCTAATAGGTGAAAAAGTGAAACAAAATATAATCGAAACATTAAAATTATGTAAATATTATTCAATTATATTAGATTGTACACCTGATGTTAGTCACGAAGAACAAATAACTGCAGTTGTCGTTTTCATTAATGATATTTCAAAGAATATAGAAATTAGAGAGCATTTTTTAGGGTTCTGCCCAGTTACAGATACAACTGGTGAAGGACTAACAGTCTTTTTATTGAATTATTTAAAAGAATTAAATGTTGATATTAACGATATGCGAGGGCAGGGATATGACAACGGTGTCAATATGAAAGGCAAACATAATGGGTTGCAAAAAATAATTCTTAATATAAATCCTAGAGCCTTTTTTGTCCCTTGTGCAGCTCATAGTCTTAATTTAGTTGTAATGATGCTGCGAAAAGTTCGCTTGAAGTAACAAATTTCTTTGGTATTATTGAAGAAATATATGTTTTTTTTTCAGCCTCCACCTATCGTTGGCATATTCTCATGAAAGAACTTCCTACCATAACTGTAAAACCTTTATCTGATACACGGTGGGAGAGTAGAATCGATGCCATTAAAACCCTTAGAATTCATTTAGAAAAAATTTATGATGCTCTCTTTTCCCTTTATAATGATACATCAAGAGACAAAGACACAAAAAACCTTGCAAAATCACTAATTATTAAAATAAAATCATATAAATTTGTGTGTTCTCTAGTAATTTGGTACAATATTTTATCAAAAATAAACATTGTAAGCAAAATCATGCAAAAATCTAATATTATTTAACCAGAAGCTGTAAAAATTTTTTCATTGAAATACGATCTGAAAGTAGTTTTACATCTATGCTTAATGAGGTAAAAAAATTGCTGAAGATATAGACTGCGAAATTGTTTTTCCAGCTATAGGCTTGGTTAGACCGAGAAAAAAAAGTTTTTTTTTGATTATGAACATAGAGATTAACCAGTCGAATCACCAGAGTTGAATTTCAAAGTTAATTTTTATATTCTTGATACAGTAGTATCAAAATTAAATGACAGATTTGAACAGACCTTTTTTGACAAAAATTAGAAGTCCTTAACAAGTTGATATTCTGTATCATCGGTTTTTAAATCAACAATTGCATCTCCAAATTTTACATATGATTCCCCTGCAATTCTTCTTGCGGTTTCCAATTTTTTTTGTATCCAATGCATATTAGTTGCATTGAGAAATGTTTTATAGAAGTAACGAAGGGTGATTAGCAACCTGTGATTTACGGCTTTTTCTATGATGATTCATTTCTTATTTCTTACATTTTTAATAGATTTCTTTTGGTTTTATTCTCTTAACACGATCTACATGTTTTAGCCCTTTAATTACGTGTTAAAATTATATTTGTTGCTGTAATTCCTAATAGACAAGTTAAATTTGAAGGTTTTCTCCAACAAATATGGCTGTTTCCTGTGTCTTATCGAGATCATTTTGATCAGAATTTAATTTAGAAACTAAGGTAGCGTATATTCACTGCTTTGTTGAAGCTTCTGGAATCTAGGTATTCGCATCTATTCCATCGAGTGGAAGATTGATGTCGTTGGATAATAATTATTCAGATTATGTACAGCTGCGTGAAACACGTTGTTAGGTGATGCGGTTCATTAATGAACAGATTATTACGAACTACAATGTAAGGTCAAACAGATATTAAATTTAGTGTCTGTTATAGTTAATAATATGGTTCAAATTGAAATTACAATTCTGTTTTCAATAACACAAACTAGCATTGTAATCAGAGCAATAATTTTCCATATTCAAAAATCATTATTTAAAAGATGAATTTATTTTAAGTATTTGTAATATTAATATAATAACTTTCTCTTTCAGCATTATAATTTATACGGCTGTTACGATTTTATGTCTAATAATAAATTAAATAATAATTAAATAATTATTCGCTTCCTTTACGTTTATTGCAGGCACTATACATTCTTATCCAAAATCGATAGAAATTTAGTATACATCTTCATTTTATTACAACGATATCATTTTATTATATTTCGTGGTGACCAAAAGCAGTTAAGTTGTGTGGGCGTTACTTTAGTTTTTGGAGCTAATAAAGTAGTTACATATTTAACTGAGTTTATTCAATAGTGAACTATAGCAATCTACCCATAACCTCACCTCACCATAAATTTTAGTCTTTTTAAAAATTTTGGCTTTATTTTTTATTGAAGCAACACCCCTAAACCATCTTAAATTGTAGCCCCAACCCTTAAAAACAAAAAATTTCTAAAAATGAAGAAAATCACCTCTCTTATTAAAGCAACACATCTTAACCACACTACAGTATACCCCCAACCTGTAAAAACTAGAACAAATTTTAAAATAGAAATTATCTCTTTTATTAATGCACTACGTCTAAGTTCTCCCCTAATAATTGACAATTTATAAAAATGACAAAGCTCTCGCTTTTTATTAATGCAATATGAGCACCCCAACCTTAAAAAACCTTCATTAAAACAAATCCTCCAATTCACTTTCTCTCACGTGCAGCGTCAACCCCTCAAAGTTAAAAAATTATAACAATGACGAGAATTACTTTCTTGATTAAAGCAGCATCTATAAAAGACCCTCAAAAATTGTGATTTTGTTAAAACTACGAAAATCATTCTGTTTATTAAGGCGACTTTTTTAAATCACTTTCACTGTGCACTGCTACCTCTAATAATTATAATAATATAATAAATAGGGAAGAAGGCAGCGGACTTATTATAGGAGGAATCTCTCGTGGCTGTTGCCCGACATTTTTGCCTATTCAAACTGTTGCATTTTTCCTGCATTTGTTATCGAAATCTTGCATATCTTTATTTTTTTATAACGTTTTCTTTTTTGACTTACTTTTAGGTGTTTACAGGTCTGAGGTTAGAGTTACAAATAATTGTTTCAAGCGAACTGGAGATGGTTAAAAAGGGGTTTAGACGCGTGATTCATAATTAATTTTCAGAAACCAAAAAATTTCCTTGCAACATTTTCCGATAAATAAAAATAAAACATTTTATGTAGGCCCGAAGAATAATTCACCTGAAGTGGCATTAAATAACCGGAAATAGGTTAACGTAATTATTAAAATAGGTTAACGTCTCAACTGTTTCCCATTGACGAATCCAACTAAGAGCGACTGTCAAGTTATCCTCGATATGTTTATTTTTTTCGCTTAACGCACACATTTCTATTTTTGTCAAACAGTGATTTACTGTTTAAATTGTCAAATACATCGTTTAATGTTTCACAAAATTTTGCCGTATTTAATATGGTTTTCGATTTTATTTGCCTACCTGTGTGTGCCACTCTCAATGCAGCGGCGATGCCACATTATTTAAGTGATAAAATCCAAAATGAATTAATTTGTCTAATAGGTGAAAAAGTGAAACAAAATATAATCGAAACATTAAAATTATGTAAATATTATTCAATTATATTAGATTGTACACCTGATGTTAGTCACGAAGAACAAATAACTGCAGTTGTCGTTTTCATTAATGATATTTCAAAGAATATAGAAATTAGAGAGCATTTTTTAGGGTTCTGCCCAGTTACAGATACAACTGGTGAAGGACTAACAGTCTTTTTATTGAATTATTTAAAAGAATTAAATGTTGATATTAACGATATGCGAGGGCAGGGATATGACAACGGTGTCAATATGAAAGGCAAACATAATGGGTTGCAAAAAATAATTCTTAATATAAATCCTAGAGCCTTTTTTGTCCCTTGTGCAGCTCATAGTCTTAATTTAGTTGTAATGATGCTGCGAAAAGTTCGCTTGAAGTAACAAATTTCTTTGGTATTATTGAAGAAATATATGTTTTTTTTTCAGCCTCCACCTATCGTTGGCATATTCTCATGAAAGAACTTCCTACCATAACTGTAAAACCTTTATCTGATACACGGTGGGAGAGTAGAATCGATGCCATTAAAACCCTTAGAATTCATTTAGAAAAAATTTATGATGCTCTCTTTTCCCTTTATAATGATACATCAAGAGACAAAGACACAAAAAACCTTGCAAAATCACTAATTATTAAAATAAAATCATATAAATTTGTGTGTTCTCTAGTAATTTGGTACAATATTTTATCAAAAATAAACATTGTAAGCAAAATCATGCAAAAATCTAATATTATTTAACCAGAAGCTGTAAAAATTTTTTCATTGAAATACGATCTGAAAGTAGTTTTACATCTATGCTTAATGAGGTAAAAAAATTGCTGAAGATATAGACTGCGAAATTGTTTTTCCAGCTATAGGCTTGGTTAGACCGAGAAAAAAAAGTTTTTTTTTGATTATGAACATAGAGATTAACCAGTCGAATCACCAGAGTTGAATTTCAAAGTTAATTTTTATATTCTTGATACAGTAGTATCAAAATTAAATGACAGATTTGAACAGTTAAAAGAGTGCAACGACTATTTTGGCTTTTTGAATAATTTAGGCTCTTTATATAAATAAAGAAGAATTAATATAATGTTGTATGGATTTACACATTAAATTAACCGATTCATCTACAAAACAAATGGATGTTAATGGAATTGATTTGTGCAATGAAATTGAAATATTGTCCATTTATAATAAACCCAATACGACTTCGGCCAAGGAGGTTTTAGAATACCTTGTGGCTAATGATTTAATTATCACTTTCCCGAATTTATCTGTAGCCCTACGAATTGTTTTAACCATGCCTGTCACTGTTGCTCATGGTGAGAGATCGTTTTCAAAATTAAAAATAATAAAAAAATTATTTGAGATCTACTATGAGCCAGAATAGACTTACAAATTTGGCTGTAATAAGCATCAAGGAAGAGATCTGCGAGGCGTTAGATATAACGAATTTAATTAGAGAGTTTGCAATTAAAAAAGCAAGAAAAGTCGCTTTTGATATTTAAATTTAGAATTTATGTAATTTAGTTCATGTTTATAAATTCTAAGTTAATTATAATAAATAATATAAGGTATACTTTGTTATAACTATTAAAGCATTAAGTTTGTATTAAATATTTTTTTTAAGTTTATACAAATAATAGAGTTTATAGGAACCTTAATGATTTTTTATTTTTAAACACGTTAACAGTTATCAAGGAAATGCAGAATTTTACAATTAACACTATTTATGTCTAAGGAGCTATATAGGGGCGGCAAATTATATCTTGCACCCGGGCGGCAGATACCCTTGGCTCGGCCCTGAGTGTTAACACGTGTTTCTATTGTCGGTCGAGTTTAAAAGTCCCAACCCAAAAAATGCTAAATGACGTACGTTTCCAACAGTAGCAGGTATGCGACGTAGAACTTAGTATAAACTAGACGCATGGCGCACAGCGCCCCTTAGTGTAGTCGTCTTCAACTTACGCGTAAACGAATTACATTGGTTGCGTATCTATAAAGGTATATAATCAAAGGTATTAGTGAGAACCAGACAAACAGACATTATTTCGTAGGAAAAATTAATATTTTGTTCTCGTTTTAAGTGTTAAAATTCGTTGGATTAATTGTTATTTTGTTGCTTATTAGTTTGTTTATTTATTCTGCCCGCATGAGTAGATAATTATGTGTAGAATAATTACTTCTACATATTTGTTTTGTAATTACAAAAAAAAGTGAAAAATTTTTCAACTATTGAAATTCTTAAAGATTTTAATAAATTCATAATTATTAAAATTTGGTAGTAGGTTTTTTGTTCCAAAGTTATTGGTGTGGCAACTTGGCACTTAGCATAAAGTTGTTTTTCTATAGAACAGATAAACGATCGAGAGAGGTGGCCAACTCTCTATGCTGAGGTTTTTTCCGCGATTTTTCTGAACCAAAAAGGTGAATATTGGGACACTCCCTTCCGTAAAAAAAACTTTTTTATTCAAATTCTTTGTTTTCACCTATCCTTACTATTCTTTGTCGACCTCAATTTCTTTTTCACCTATCCTTACCATTCTTTTTCGACCAAAGGGGGGCTTAGGACTCCAGACTACAGCGCGGACTCCGAAAGACCCCTATAGCGGCCCGCCCCTTCAAAAGGAATGAACCGATACCTATTTTCCTTTTCCAACAGAAAACCCATTTGTTTTGTTGAAATTTTGCATAGTTTTCACTTTGACTTCTTAAGCGTGCAGACCTTTTTTGACAAAAATTAGAAGTCCTTAACAAGTTGATATTCTGTATCATCGGTTTTTAAATCAACAATTGCATCTCCAAATTTTACATATGATTCCCCTGCAATTCTTCTTGCGGTTTCCAATTTTTTTTGTATCCAATGCATATTAGTTGCATTGAGAAATGTTTTATAGAAGTAACGAAGGGTGATTAGCAACCTGTGATTTACGGCTTTTTCTATGATGATTCATTTCTTATTTCTTACATTTTTAATAGATTTCTTTTGGTTTTATTCTCTTAACACGATCTACATGTTTTAGCCCTTTAATTACGTGTTAAAATTATATTTGTTGCTGTAATTCCTAATAGACAAGTTAAATTTGAAGGTTTTCTCCAACAAATATGGCTGTTTCCTGTGTCTTATCGAGATCATTTTGATCAGAATTTAATTTAGAAACTAAGGTAGCGTATATTCACTGCTTTGTTGAAGCTTCTGGAATCTAGGTATTCGCATCTATTCCATCGAGTGGAAGATTGATGTCGTTGGATAATAATTATTCAGATTATGTACAGCTGCGTGAAACACGTTGTTAGGTGATGCGGTTCATTAATGAACAGATTATTACGAACTACAATGTAAGGTCAAACAGATATTAAATTTAGTGTCTGTTATAGTTAATAATATGGTTCAAATTGAAATTACAATTCTGTTTTCAATAACACAAACTAGCATTGTAATCAGAGCAATAATTTTCCATATTCAAAAATCATTATTTAAAAGATGAATTTATTTTAAGTATTTGTAATATTAATATAATAACTTTCTCTTTCAGCATTATAATTTATACGGCTGTTACGATTTTATGTCTAATAATAAATTAAATAATAATTAAATAATTATTCGCTTCCTTTACGTTTATTGCAGGCACTATACATTCTTATCCAAAATCGATAGAAATTTAGTATACATCTTCATTTTATTACAACGATATCATTTTATTATATTTCGTGGTGACCAAAAGCAGTTAAGTTGTGTGGGCGTTACTTTAGTTTTTGGAGCTAATAAAGTAGTTACATATTTAACTGAGTTTATTCAATAGTGAACTATAGCAATCTACCCATAACCTCACCTCACCATAAATTTTAGTCTTTTTAAAAATTTTGGCTTTATTTTTTATTGAAGCAACACCCCTAAACCATCTTAAATTGTAGCCCCAACCCTTAAAAACAAAAAATTTCTAAAAATGAAGAAAATCACCTCTCTTATTAAAGCAACACATCTTAACCACACTACAGTATACCCCCAACCTGTAAAAACTAGAACAAATTTTAAAATAGAAATTATCTCTTTTATTAATGCACTACGTCTAAGTTCTCCCCTAATAATTGACAATTTATAAAAATGACAAAGCTCTCGCTTTTTATTAATGCAATATGAGCACCCCAACCTTAAAAAACCTTCATTAAAACAAATCCTCCAATTCACTTTCTCTCACGTGCAGCGTCAACCCCTCAAAGTTAAAAAATTATAACAATGACGAGAATTACTTTCTTGATTAAAGCAGCATCTATAAAAGACCCTCAAAAATTGTGATTTTGTTAAAACTACGAAAATCATTCTGTTTATTAAGGCGACTTTTTTAAATCACTTTCACTGTGCACTGCTACCTCTAATAATTATAATAATATAATAAATAGGGAAGAAGGCAGCGGACTTATTATAGGAGGAATCTCTCGTGGCTGTTGCCCGACATTTTTGCCTATTCAAACTGTTGCATTTTTCCTGCATTTGTTATCGAAATCTTGCATATCTTTATTTTTTTATAACGTTTTCTTTTTTGACTTACTTTTAGGTGTTTACAGGTCTGAGGTTAGAGTTACAAATAATTGTTTCAAGCGAACTGGAGATGGTTAAAAAGGGGTTTAGACGCGTGATTCATAATTAATTTTCAGAAACCAAAAAATTTCCTTGCAACATTTTCCGATAAATAAAAATAAAACATTTTATGTAGGCCCGAAGAATAATTCACCTGAAGTGGCATTAAATAACCGGAAATAGGTTAACGTAATTATTAAAATAGGTTAACGTAATTATTATAACAAAAATTAATAGAAAAAGTAGATTTAGATTTAAAAATTAAATCGAGTGATTTATTTTTGAAGTTGGGTCAGAAATTTGAAGAAAATTTCTACTTTCTGGACACATTGTAGTAAATATTTTACAATCAAAGTACAAAGTTGCAACTTTTGTGCTTTTTTATCGACATGTATTTATTTTTTATGAGAGAACACAGAAAGAAGTTGCGTCGGATAGGAAATAATTTATATCACTCGAATTGTAGCACTGCAGTTTTATAGTTTATTTTTAAAAAGCGTGTCAGCGTGTACTAAAATCGTTAAACAATCGCTTTTCTAATTGCACTAAAATTGAATACAATTACTTTTTTTAAAAGAGTTTATTGATTACTACTACTTTTTGGGAAACTTTTCTTTTATTATCTGTTATCACTGTCTCCTTCCACACATTTTTTGCTTCTGCGAGAATACAATCCTAAATTTAAGCCGAAATGTTTAGAAATTATTGTGGATAAAAGTTTAATACATATTATTGTGAATTATCAGGTGTGTATACAGGGTGCTAATGAATTGTATGGACAAACTTCTGGGGCTTGCAAAACACAACAAAGCAAACAACTTTTGTTAATAAATGTGTGGTCAAAAGTGTTTCCTTTAGAAAATAGAGCCTCTTAAAGATTCTTTAAGAAGTACCTGAAAATAGGCAACCCAAATTGCATTTGCAATTATTTTGAAAAAAAAACGATCTAGACATACATGCATTCAAAGAACGTCAATTTTGACACAATTCGATATTTTTTGACTTTTCTTGCATTCGTTTCTTGCTGTGCCTTTTATAATTCGTTTTTTTCGTTCTGTGATTTTTTTGATAATTAATTTTTTCGTTATTTTCGTTCTGTGTTTCGTATTTTTGTGTTATGACGAATTATACTTTTGCCGAACAGCATGACATGATGTTCATGTATGGAGCTGCTTGGGATAACGCACGCGAAGCTGTTCGCCTGTACCAAGAACATTTTCCAAATAGGAATCATCCATCGCACAAGGCCTTTAGTATAGTTTCATGTCGGCTGCGGAAGGAAGGTACCTTCGTTGTCAACAGACACAACTGTGGAGCTACCAGAACAAGGCGAACGGTGGATTTTGAGGAAGAAGTTTTAGAGAGAGTGGCTATTGTAATTGTAAAGTTTTGTTGTTGAACCAATTTATAAAAATAATTGGAAACCAGAATAATTTAATATAACCGTATTAGAGGCTTAAATAAATCTGCACAGGCTCTACCTAGTTTCAATTCATTCTGACATATTCTAAATGAATGTAGGAAAGATATAGCAACGCTACAACATTTCTCTTCCTGGCATTGATGAAATGGTATCTAAGAGTATTGTTTGTTCTGCAGCTAGGTGCCTATTTAACGTAGTTACAAATAAATATTAAGAAAAACAAATAGCGTAAAATCTGTTTTCCTTTATTTTTGCATCACTCAACACATAAAAAAATTTTATTATTTCAACTTCATTTATTTGTAAAGATTTATTATTCTGTCCGCTTCTCTAAATCCTGTTTCTACAGCTCCATGTACAGTGGCGTAGTGTATGGGATTAGTGGCTTCGCCAGCGAACAATAGGGTTTGTTTACCATTACTAGATGCAAGAGGTTTTGATAGAGCAATTTCTCCAGAAACTTCTCTTTTACGCGATTCGATAGTTTGGTAAGAGTAAGTACCTCGAAAGTGTGGATTTGAGTACCAATTAAAACTAAAATTATACGCAACAAGTTTTGAAACTAACAAAATTGATGTTTTATACATACCGTAATACAGAATCAGGTTTTGTTATATTTTTAAACTCGTGACCCAGAAATTTATTCAACGCAAACATAAATCCGTCGACGATTTTTTCATCGGAAAATGATTCAATTTTTGGTATAGATTCTCCACCAAACCAGGCTTCCACTACGTTAGGATTTCTTTCAACATTGTTAAATCCGACTAAATCTAACAACCAAGATTGATCACTCTGTAACTGTAAAAATATGTAGAGAACACAGCAGGCGAAAGAATTAGAAATGTAAAAAAGAGAAGAAAAAATGAAAAGAATAAAAAACGAGAGTTAGCTAACTAGTTAATAGAAACCTCAAAAGCATTGTTTCTTTGCTTATAAAAATCTTGGTAGGTTGTCATTAAAACCTCAAGAAGATCTTTATATCCACGTGATGTTAAGTTCCAACCGTAAATGTCAGCTGTTTTATCGAAATCATGGCAGATAAATAAACTATGAGAAAGGACAGAATTTTTTTAATGCTTAGTAAAACTTAAGGCAATTTTGGTTATTTGAAACGTTCAATAATGATATTGTTGTACCTAATAAGTCAATAATGTTTTTGTTTCTAGATTTTTCTATAAAAGTTGTAAAGTTTTTCTAACATTTTGATGTGCGGCAGTTAGTTGTTTTCAAAGTTTATGTAGAATTTACCAACTTTTTACTGGAATGTTACTTTTGAAAAACATTATTAGAAAGAAACACTAACTTTCTAAAATATGTGAGAAAAAAGCTATTTCTGTTTCTTTAAAATTATAAATTCGTGTTATTAATTTTGCCTTTTTTTTTAACTAAATCGACACCATTTTTACACTTTTTTACGGTATTACATTTTTTCAATTACAGTTTTAATATCTTTACCTCAGACACGTTACTCAGTTCTTCTGAAAACACCTTCCTATCATTTTCACTCCAAAGTAAGGGGATATAATTGGCATTATCAGTTGGCCACCATCTCTGGGAAAAATGGAAAAACACCTTAGCAATTGCTGCTATTCCCAGCTCTTTAATAGCATTAATTTTCTCTTGTGGTAATTGGGGATGAAACAATGTACTGTAACGATCTTTCAAAACCCCCAACGATGGAGTAAAAATAACATGATCAGCTTCGTATATGGAGTTATCTGAACATTCAACGGAGACCCCATCTTCTGCATTATCATCCCATACAATTTTTGTTACTTCCTTATTGAGAATTATTGTATCGTCATTAAATAAGTTTTGTGTGTCTGGATAGGTTTTCATTAAAACATCCAGAATAGTTTTGTATCCGCGTCCTTTCCAATTTAAATTTTGATGACCTTCACATTCTTCGTAGTCGGATTTGGCTGATGTATCAAACCATGAGAAAGTCCCCTCTAGCAAAACGGCTTGTTTATTTGGTACAATGAGAAATTCGGACGCAAATTTTAGCTTTTCCGAATCATTCCCATAACGTTCGATTATGCTTTTGTTGTAACTGGAAAGGAAAGAAAATTAAAAGTTAAATTTTCTACTAGTTTTTTCCATCGAAGTCGCTAGTGTGACTATCTCATATAAAGCTCGTGTGATAAGACAACAATACTTGTTACTTAAAATTTATTTTAGCCCTGAATACTTGTTTCGGTCGCAACCACGATAACTTACTTGGCTATTACGTAATCACCAAGAGAAATTTCTTCATTAACTTTTACTTCTTCATAAATGTCATTAAATAATTCGTATAATTCTTCTGCGAAATTTTGATCAATGTGCTCACGTGTTGAATGGTAAACGGTTTCGACAAAATTACTGGCTTGTAATAAATCAAGGTCCTTGACCAGTTGATACACAACATTGTTTTTTTCTCCATGACACCACTCAGCTCCTAAATCAACAATTCCATCTCCAAATTTCACGCTGTGAATTCTGCCACCAATTCGTCCTTCTGCTTCCAAAATTTTAATGTTAGTAACGTTGTTTTCCAAGAGTTTGGAAGCTGCGGCAATTCCAGCAGGTCCAGCACCGACAATAATAATACTAGGAGAAATATTACAATTAGTAGCGATGATGAATTGAAGAAAAACAATAAAAAAAATGTGAAACTTTGTCATGGTTAACTTAGGTATATTACAGTCTAAATCTTAATCTCGACTGCATTACGTTTCTAAATGTGATAAACAGAAATGATTTAGAAAAATGTTACGAAGGTCACAGATAAATTTGTTGTTTGTTTTTGTTTATAAGCTATAATTTAAAATAAATAATCTCAATAGAATCAGCAGTAATAACATGTTTTAATGTTCATACACTGCTGCGGCGTACGACCTTATCTCTAATGATTCCTGTACTGAAGTTTCGTAATTTTGTCTAATTATGTTATGAACAATCTTTACACAATTATAGAAAAAAATAACAACCAGCGGCATATGGCCGTTTCCCTGAAGACTTACATGCCCGTTTTTTATTCGAACTTTTTTTTACTGATGTTTTCGACATTTTACATACCTTTATCGTTATCATAAGTTTAAATTTTAATATATAAATTTACAAAGTGAAATTGATATAAAAGAATTTAAAGCCTTAACCCAAAATTAATTGCGTGAAATTAAAAAACGTCCTTAAAATATATAATGAGATATCAGATTTCATAAAACAGTTTTTAAAACCAGCTCTTATATTCCTAGAACAACCTCCAAGTGTATACCAACTACTAAAAATGAAGAAAATTATTACTTCTTGTGAAACAACACTGCAAGCCACCCGCAAAATTCACCTCCAACTCCTAAAAATTTTAATAGTGATGAGTATCAACCTTTTAAATTGCTTGATACATCCTCCAGTGCAACTTCAAACCCTATTTTTAAAATGGTTTAAAATTATTTTATATCCTAATAAACTACTTTAAATAGTTTTTTGGACTGTATAAAGTTTATAACGTTAAATTTAAGAAATTCGTAAAAAATAAAATTTGCCATTCACTGCAAGCTCCATCGGCTGACAAATGTAAAAAAATGGCGTGAACAGTTTATGAGGAATGATAGATTCTAAGTTTAAAAATTTTGGAAACCTGGATATTTTACAATTATTTCTTATTTCCAAAAATATTTTCAATTATTATACTTATTCAAAGCTATTAAGTAATATATTATAATAATTTATGTCGATTAGATATTTTTTGTTTTTGAGCAATCGGGCATTAAATTTGATTTACCTACAACTATGTGTTTTTAAAATTTCAAACAAGTGTTTAACAAAACATCAAATAACCTTTAAAATAAATGTACACAATTTTTTTTTAATTGACGTCGTTCATTAGTGTTTTCAATTTAAAGATTTACATAAGAAGCTCTTTTAACAGTAGAAATCAATGTATGTTCTTAATTTCTATTAATGGTGATTGTGTATGGTAGGTTCGATTAGGTAAGGTCGGTCTCATCTGACATGATAAAATAATTGTAGGTAATAAAACATCATTTTTAGATATCTGCCCTCTTAAAATCTCAGTTGCAATGCAACTTGTAAGCCGGATTTGAGTTTTATGATTTTCTTCGCGCACAGCATAGTTTGCACTATCTGACTAAATACATTTCTCTCCAGAGTCGTTTTGCACTGATTAATCCCGGATCCTGCCGTAAGTAAAATTCTAGCGCGATGAAAGAGATTCGTAAGTCCAACATGTGTGTTCTCAAGGAGTCTGATGTGGGAATGACAGCTATCGACAGAGTATGTCCCAATCATACACACACACACACGCACACGCACCGCAGACATTAATTTTTGTTTGTCTTTATCGAAAACTATAGCGGCCCGCTGTACAAACGTATATGCGCCTTATACAATGAACGCATAGATATGTGGCTCTCATCATTAAAAGTTGAGACAGGGAGAAAGGGATCTGGATTTAATATAGATAGCTGCAAAAGTAGATAGTGGAAACGTGGGCTATGCCCCCTATTTGTTACGTTGGGCTTCTTTGCTGTTTTACTAAAGTTTGTAGCATTTTTACCTCTTTCATTAAAGAGAAGCGTGATATCGATACACAAACCGGTCAGAGTATGCGTGGAACACGCAATTACCCGCAGTTCGTTAATGAACGGATCAGTTTCATGAAGGAGTACGTCAAGGCAGACCTATGTTAAGTATCGCAGAAATTCTGCAAAATGATAGGGTTCTAATTAAGCCTGTGCTGTCAGCTGAAGTGTAAACTGATTGTCAATAATAAAAGCAGCGAATGTTAAACATTGCAAACAAGAAAATACTCCAATTCCCAATTTGTCCCAAACCTACCTCAACCGGATAATCTGCAAATTTCTGTAAAAACTTCAATCTATCATTTTCACTCCATAACAAGGTGATAGGTTTAAAATGATCAGCAGGCAACCATTGCTAAGAAAAATAGAGGAACACCTTAACAACTGCTACTATTCCCAGCTCTTTAATAGCATCTATTTTCTCTCGAGGTAATGGAAAATGAAATAAAGTACTGTAACGATCTTTCAAAGCCCTTAACGATGCTATTAAAAATAATGTACTCAGCTTTATGTACAAAGTTATACATTCAGTTAAAACTCCGTTTTAAATATGTACATCTCGGACAATTTTTGTCTCTTTCTTAAAAATTATTTTGTCTTTGGCACGTAATTGCTTTCATTAAAACATTCAGAAGAGTTTAGTATTTAAGTTTTTTCCAGTTCAAGCCGCAATTGGGGTAGATGATTTTTCCAACTTCGACTTGAAAAATAAACTAAATCATGGAGAAGTACCTTCTGAGAGTTAAATGTCTTTGTTGGGAATGTTAAGAAATTTAGTAATAGTTTGACAGTAACAAGGAAATATCGTGATCGTTACTAGATTTCTCTATTAAAGTTGTTGCTGCAACAACTTAGTATAAAGTTAGTTTGATTTAGAACAGATAAATTCAAAGAACGTATTCCTTTGCTAAGTAATCACCCAGAAATGCATCTACTGCGTCATAATTAAAGCTTGTCAGTTCTCATTTTTTTTTATAATAATCTTACTCGTTAAACTAGTTACTGTTTTTCTGAAAACCGGGTTTTGGCGGCTTTTGTAATTTGTAGATTATGATCTTTTTCGATTATAATTATGGTTTATCTGTTATAACCGGTTATTGGTTATGACCGGTTATCGTTTATGACCGGTTATCGATTATGACCGGTTATTAGTTATAACCGGTTATTGGTTTTATCACACCAATTGGAGCGGTACACGCTAACTGCGGTTACACAAAAAAAACTTAAACAGTTTGAGAAATCGAAGGACTTCCAATACTATTATTTTTTTGAATGTGAAAAAACCTATTTTAAAAAAATGTTTGGTTTTGGTGTAAGAAACAATAAATAGAAATGTATTTTAGTATTTTTTTTGCTAACGTTTTCTAGTGAAGCATTTACAGAGCTCATACTTTTAAAACAAAATTTGCGACATTTTGATCAAAATGAACAGAAACACCTAATCATATATCATAATAAGACTGGCGCTACATGCGGTTATCAATTATGATTGTGGGTCATACTCATAATCAATCCCAAATCACGACGCTATCGGTTACCGATTAGAAACGATAATTGCTCAGGAGCGACAGTTCACATGATTTGTAATTGGACGATATTTGGTCATGACCTGCAATCGTATCACGAACAGTGAACGATAATGACTGGTCATAAATTGTGATTGGTAATGGGACATGTCGGATAACCATTCACATTGGTGAAAACAGCAGACACAATAACTACCCACAATCAATAATTATTATTGGTTACTAATTATCAATACGATTTATGATAGAACGATATAACCGGTTACGGAATCAAAACCGGAGACCAATAATCGGGCATATCATAAGCTACTCGGCAATTTATTATGACCAATAATCGGTTTGACCAAACCTAGTTGCGTTGATAAAAACCACTGTTTTCAAGAACCTTTATAATTATAATTAAATGCAAATAATTATGGCATCATTTATCATTGGTCACTAATTGGAATCGATCATCGATCATTGACCAATTATTATTATCGATCATAACCGATAATTGTTCATGACCGCCGACCGGCAATCCCATCATGGCCGGTTATCGATAATTCGTCATAAGTTATGACCGGTAATGGGTGATGAACTATGACCCATACCTATTCGTGTTGATGAAAACGGCGGCGTTTAAAAACGGCTCATAATCTTGATTAATTATAAATAACGATGTCTTATTTATCAATGGTTACCAATTGAAATTAATAATCGATCGTTGACCGACTATCTATCGGTTATGAACGATAGTCGATATAATTTATGATTGGTGAAATACCGCTTGGTTTAATAAGGGGTCATATTCGTAATCACAATTTAGTATTGTTAGCGATTAGAATCGATATACGGTCATGGCTGATTATTGGTCTTGCCCGATAATGGATATGATTTACTATCAGACGATATTTGGTCATGACCGATTATCAAATTATGACCTGTAACCGATAGTCGATCAGAAGTTATGACCGCGAATTGGTCATAAATTATGACCGGTAATCGGTCATTATAATCAATTATGAATTGGAACATTATTATTTATCAGTGCCTACCGATTAGAATTAATAATCGGCCATGATTGATTATTTATTGATCATGATATTCCATATGATTTATTATTGGACGTTATACGGTTTAGACCGGCAATCGTACCACGACCGGTAAGCGGTTACGAGTTATGATCGACAAGAGGTTATAAATTGTGATCAGTGATCGGTAATGATCGATGAGAATTACCACTGGTGAGAACCGTGGTTATGACAATAATCGTTCATAACTGGTTAATTGGATGACCGATAATCGTTTATAACCATAGTTATTAAAGTTTTAAAACATCAGTTCGGTAATTCTGTTGCGAAATTTTGTCAATGTGTCCACGTGATAAGTGATAGATGTTCCTAACAAGTTGATACACTATCTCCATGACACCATTCGGTCTCTAAATCAACAATTTTATTTCCACCGTGAAGTTCTTCTTAATTCTACCTTCGGTTTTTGCAATTTTAATGTATCGAATAAGTCTCTCGCGAATGAGGGTCCTTGGCCTACCATTAGGTGTTGACACGGTAAAGTAAGCAGCAAACAAAATTGTTATTTAGGAGCTCTAGAGCTCAGCAAATTGCCACACCAAGCTCCTCCTAGAGCCATGTTGCACAGACACTATATAATCTCAGCAAATTACGTAGAAAGGTGCTGCTAATAAAGCCTGACAGCACCCAACTCTTTCTAGAGCCTCGCAGCACCCTGATATGCCTAACAAAACTTGGAAGTCTTTAGCCCAATCTTTACGCCTAAATTGTAGACCGTTTAAGACTGGCAATAGATTTTTCTAAGGTTGTGAGTTAAGATACAGCATAGCAAGCTCCTCTTGAAGCCCTGTAGAAATCCGTTGCTTATATAGATGAAGAACGATGTGTAACTTGTCATTTAGGCCCGTTTCCTTGACGATTCGCATATTTAGCTGTTTGATCTTTCTCACTTCTTGTGTTTTTAAGTTTTCTTCTGACATGGCCCACACGTTTTAGCATATCAGTTTTGTGTTAAAATTATATTTATAACTGTGTTTTTTTAGTAGAAAAATTGAATTTGAAGGTTTTTTTGACTATATTATCAAGATTATTCTGGTAAAAATCGGGTCGTTCAAACGCCTTTCAAAATTAGTTAGAAGTTTTTTTATTGTAGAGAGACATCAAACAATGAATTAACTACAGAAAATCGCAAATACTTACAAAGAGCAATATACAAAATGTTAGTTGAATCACCCAGAAAGTTTGTGAGACTTACACCCCAGATAGGTCACCCTGTCCGGCGGGATGGGCCTGAGGAACTACTTTGCCACCAGCTCCTCATAATCCTGGGGTTTCGTATGTAGTTCCAAAAGGTGGCAGTCGGCGTTGGATTGAGTCCTGCTAGAGCCTAGTGCTGTTGACTTGTCTTACAATGTCTTGAGAGAGACCGAGTAATTGACCACGGCTTTGTTGCAAAGAGAGAAAGAGAGGGAGCGGTATCCGGCCTCTACATGATGCCTAATTTATAGTTGTGCAGGGCCACTCCCCCCTAGACGCTGATTGGCTGTGACTGGAAGCAGTGGGATAGAGCTTGTTATTAAACTTTATAGCGTGCGGATCTGAAGTTACTATGGGTACTAAACTTGTGAACTATGTCAGTTTAGTGAACTGAAGTTAGGTTTACATACTCTCCTACTTTTGTATTAATTATTTGTTAAACAACATCAAATATTTCCACAAAAACGCGGTTAAAGCATCTGTTGAAAGCACCTTCGACAGTTTGATAGTCGTTGTTGACAATCACAATGTAAAACATCTCGCTTACTGAAAAAAATTTAGAAACGTAGCAGAGATTATAAAACCACCAAAGCAGGATAGAATTTACTTAAGGTTAGTTAAAGTTGAGTATCATGATTTAAAACTCTCAATATTATTGTAGAATAAATATGTTTTCGTTTAATTACTGTTCAAATTTGAAGTGTTACTGAACCCACGCTGGGTGGCTAGGGGAGTAAACTCCATCGCTAATAAATGTTTCCTTTATGTTAGCAACTAAGGTAGTTTATAATTAGTGGTCTGTTGTAGTTTCTAGGTATTCGCATCTATTCTATCAAGTAAAAGATTGGCGTCAATGGATAATAATTATACAGAATATGTACAACTGCGCGAAACACGTTGTTACTTGATGCGGTTTGCTAATTATCACAAAGGTCAAACGTGTGAGATATCATAGAACATGATACGATACAAATAGAACTTGTGATTCTATTTTCAGTCACAAAAAGTAAAAGAGTTTAAAACTTTGGCAATAATTATTACCACAGACATATTTTCCATCAAAATGCCGTTGGAACAGATTTATTACAGTAAAACGACGGCTAAAACAACCCTGCAGTATTATAGTTTGGGTTCCTACAGTTTACTATTAAAGAAACACGTACCGGGTGTTAATGAAATATAGCGCACCTCATTTTTTCTATATTTATTAAGATAAATGAAATTTTGATATGTTTTTTAAGGCATGAAAACTCATTATATGGGCTAAAAATGCTATTACTTTCATTTCCGAAAAAAAACGGAAATGTGATCAGCTTTTCTATTTTTAATAGAACGTTCTGTATATTTTTGCATATTCGGAATTAGGAGGAAATTCTTTTCAACGTATTTTTTAAATCAATTTACGCACTGTAATTGATTGTTAATTTTCGTTTCTCTTTACTGACTAAACTGTTTCTAAGTTTTTTTCATTTGTTTCAAAAGGACTACTAGATTCACGATGATTTTACATAATCTTTTGCTAGAAAATAACTCTAAAATGTTTAATAAAGGCATTCCAAAGAAAAACACAAGTTTTGGGGATCATTAAAATCCTTGAAATTTTTTTTATTTGAGAAGCATGTGCGCCACCACCTTTGCATTTAAAAAAACGAAATTATTTAAAATATACTTTTTGGTAAATTTTCAAAAGTAGTGTTTCAACTGATATGTTTTCCAGATTTAAAATTTTATTTTTTACTTTTAACAGTAAACAAAAATTACAAAACTATTTTGTGGATGTCCAACCATTACTTAATTGGCATAGACAGACTCGGAACTTTCATGCTAATTGCAAATATGCAAAAACACACAGGGTATTCTAACAAAAATTATTTTACTTCATCGTATACTACCCACATAGGGCTCTCAAACGAGTGGTGGCTGATCCCGATCAGACAACTACTTTTTGAGTGAACGGGCGTTAAAGTCGAAATTTTCAAAAAGCTGTAGCGGCCGCCGTTTTGAAGCTAGAAAGTTCGGTAAAAAAGTTTTCGATTTGCCTTAAGTTCTTCTTTTAAGTCATCTTATGCTCAAATTTCTAAATTTCAGTTTTGGAAAAACACGTTACTATAAAAACATGTCTAACTTCCGTCTCCGGTTTCGAATTTTTTTGAAAAGCTTAACTAGAACTGCAATTTTTGATATACTTCTTTATTTAAAATGTCTTAAAATCGGCCCAGTACTTTCACCTGTAGAGGCGTCACACACACTCACACCCAGCCACCCACCTATTCACCCACAGACAGACATGATATGACAAAAACAGCTGTTTTGTGTTCTTTGAGTCCCAAAACGTGTATTTACGTTAAAATCTAGATTTCGAAATCTTTCATAATCAATATTTCCCTATACCAAAGATATGGGACAGTAAAAAAACTAGCAAAGCTCGTGTTCTACGCCACACGCTTGTTGTGTTAATCTTTTTTAAAAATTATGAAAAATAAGCTGTGTCCAGATATAAATTTACTGTATAGATTAGCAACCTACTACCGCCGGCCTTTCCACTAACGATTCGCCTGCTCTTTCGCTTGCGTAAACTTCGCAGTTTTTTCTTACAGTTAATAATAGTCTTTACGCAACTATAGAAATATTAATAACATGCGGCTTATGGCAGTTTCTCAGAAGATTTATATGTCAGTTTGCGTCTCCTCAAACTTTTTAATTTATTTCTGCTTATGTTATTGACATTTAACACATATTTATTTCTACAATCTCGTTATTTTAAAGTTTGTTTTTATTTAAGTATTTACAGTTATAAGGTTGTTTTAAGCGAACTAAAGATCGATAAAAATTTCATAATTACTTTCATTCAATCAAAAAACTTTCTGTTAACATTTTTTGATAAATAGAAAATAAAATATTTAATTTAGGTTTAGAGAATAAATTTATAAATATCATGAAAGAGACGTAAATAAGCGAGATATAAGCTGTATATTAAAATTTGTACATCAACTTCTCTTTCGTAAAGGACTTCTTGTACTTTCCCCGGACATCCTTTGGACTTTCACGAACTCCTTTTCGGCTTTCCCAACATTTCTTGGACTGCCCAAACTTCTTTTAGTTTTTCCAAAAGCTACCTTTGGATTATACCTTGCAATCCTGAAATGTATTTGTAATGTGCATCTTGGAATGCAAAATAAAATAATTTTTCGGTAATTTTCCATTTTTATATTTACAAATTTGTAGGTTATAGAACTATCTGGTAGCATAAATAAAAGATGTTTGCAAACAGTAGTTAACCGTCGTTAAAATCTCAAAATTGATTTTCTAATTTGGACTTGTTCAGGTAAGAGACCAAAAGCAAATCTCTCCTTTTTTATGAAAAGTTGTTTCTATTGAGATTAAACATGTGCATACCGAATTACCGATGTTGAAGTCGAAATACGTAAATTTTGTCAATAAGAATTATCAGCTGTATTTTTATTATCTGACAGATAAATAGCGTTATTGCTATACAGAAAATAATCGAGATAAGTAACTTTTGCATTAAAAAAAACTAAACGAAAAATTTGTTTCCAATAATCGCAATGGAATTTCAAAAATTTTGCTGTTGAAAAAATTTATAAAAATAATTGGAAACTTTGTTAGAGTTTTAAATAAACTTGCAGAGATTCTACATAGTTTCAATTTAGACATTTTCTTAATGGATGTGGGCAAGATATAGCAAAGTTTCCGAGCTAAATTCCTGCGGAGAAGCCAAACATCTCACTTCCTGGCATTGATAAAATAGTGTCTAAGGGTATTATTTGTTTTGCATTTAGGACCTAGGGGTGTATTTATAAAAGAGTTTATTAAAGGTAAAAATTGTGTAGATAAGTTGAAACCTAAATAAAATTAATACGAACAAAAAAAATAAACTCTGCTCTAATTTTTTATTTATAATTCGCTCAACACATACACATGAGTGTTACATTTCCAACTTCATTTATTTGTGAAGATTGATGATTCGATTTGCTTCTCTAAATCCTGTTTCTACAGCTCCATGCACAGTCGAGTAGTGTATGGGATTGGTGGCTTCGCCAGCAAACAATAGGGTTTGTTTACCATTACTAGATGTAAGAGGTTTTGCTAGAGCAATTTCTCCAGAAAATTCTCTTTTACGCGATTCGACAGTTTGGTAAGAGTAAGTACCTCGAAAGTGTGGGTTTGAGTACCAATTAAAACTAAAATTGTATACAACAAGTTTCAAACTAACTAAATCGATAAGTTTAATGTACATACCGTAATACAGAATCAGGCTTTGGTATATTTTGAAGCTCGTGACCCAGAAATTTATTCAACATAAACATAATTCCGTCGACGATTTTTTCATCGGAAAATGATTCAATTTGTGGTATAGATTCTCCAGCAAACCATACTTCTAATACGTTGGGATTGTTTTCAATAGGATAAAATCCGAATAAATCCAACAACCAAGATTGATCTGAAGTCTGAAAATTAATAAATGGTTAAAGTTTATTAACGGCTCAACATCCAAGGTTATATTGCGTGTGTTCAACAGTGTTGAACTCTATAAATCCAAGATTGCTAGTACTTAAATGGGAACCCACGGTTTTAAGGTAAGTCTAATAAAATGTCTGATCACGCTGTAATAGAGATTATCAGTAGCTATGGTTAACGTATACAGGGTGTATCAAAAATAGCTACAAATATTCAAAACAATAATAGATTAACTTAAGTGGTATCTAGTGGTACCGTTCACTTTAAAAAAATCATGTCAATTTTCTTATAATATAAAGCTAAATAAAAAAATTTGTTTTAGAACTGCCGAGTTTGGTAGAAAATGCATTTAAGCTCTACAAGGTTATTGGCTGCATGGCGGAGAACTGCGCATGCCGGTCACACGGTATTCCGAGCTGAGCACTATCCGCTCTGGTCCCCACTCGGCTGGATGACCAAAATAAAGGTTTATCTGCAACCAACCGTGGTTAGGAGGGCACGTTAAGCCGTCGATCGCGGTTGTCATACTAACATCATTAGTGGAACTTCTTTCCCTTTCGACGGGTAAGGTCAGTCACTTGCCCGACATACGTGCGAAGAGGGCTCACAGAACCCGCACTAGTTGCAGGTATTAAAGCAGGCCGTTGGCTTACAATAATAATAAGAAGAAGAAAGTTATTATATAAATTGTAATTTAAATCCTGTGCGGCAATCACTTAAAAAACTTATTTTTCAGACAGAACCGAATTTGTATTTTTAGCGCTCGTAGACAATTTATGTTTCTGCGTTCCTCTTACCACTAAACAATACAAAATATTTTAAAAATTATTAACAGTGACTAGGAAAAAAAAATAACTAGAAGGAATATATTAAAAGTAATATTCTTTATTTTATTTTTCTATTTAGTGTACCGAGCGCGTATGTCAAAAATCAAATAAAACAGTCTACGCAATTCTAATCGCTTCCCGTCGGGGATCCACTTTGTGAGCTTTACTTCGTTGAAGTTCATTTTAATTTATTGTTCACATTACGCATTATTTATATATTACTTATTTCATCGCACGTATATCGTTATTGTTCGGTTAAAGCACAGATTTATGTATAGTTAGTAGTCACAACTTTCCATACCAGGAGTGACGCTGAGGTTCATTCGCAGAAGGCAGTTAATAGTAGTTTAGTGTGATGTTAGGTTGTATATTCCAACTCAAAGTGCACACGTTCTGTGTGCAATTCGTGCCAGAGCAGGACTAAGTCATCCGGCCACCCAGAAAAAATAACTAAATTCCAACCCTCCCTTCATTCATTCCACAGAAAATGTAAGGAAAATATACAAGAATGTTGTTTTATTTGTTCCTTTTCGTTGATAGCAAGAATACCAAAACTTGATTATGATGGGGCTTTAATACTTAACCATCTCTAAGCGTTTCCGTTCATAGTTCTTCAAACAAAAAATTCAAAAACTGTAAGTAAACGAAAATAGTTCGGCTAAACTTTTGTTATATTTACGAGCCGACAAAACCAGTTATATCAGTGCACTTACTGGCTTGGCTATTATTAAATAATTTATTTAAAGCATTATTTTTAATTAATTTTTAAATAAATTGCCATCAAATGATGTAAAGGAATGTTATCTTTTTATTTAGAATTACTGAAATTAATAAAACTTGTCTAGGGACATAAAATACAGTTTCTCCACTTTTGCCATGTTAAACGGCCATGTTCCTCTTGATTTGGAATTTACTGTAGGTTTACTCAAAGCTGTATATTTCTATTCTTGTGACTGCCGTTTCCTAGTTTATTTGCTAACTTTGCTTAATTTACAGCTTTTATCGTGAGGAAGCAAATTGTTCGTTAGAGCCTTGTTCCTAAATACTATAGGAATCGATTGGGGCAAACAATTTTCTAGAAAATTTCCAATAATTATTATTATCTCTTACCTTAAGAGCTCTTTTAAAAAAATGTTTTTTTTTGTTTAAATATACGGTAATCTACTGTGGGTTTTTATTTGTATATATTTTTGATACAGTGCGTATTAAAACATGCAGAGTTCTTCATCTCTTCGTCTCATTTTATTTTCTCATCTCTTGGAGCTGTGATATCGATAGATACATTATTCCGCATGTGCGTAAACACATTATTACCTGCACTTAATTAATGAACATAATAACAGATCAGTTTCAAGAACTACTACGTTAAGGCAGACCTGTATCAAATTTCTTAGGCATTATGAAAGGTCATGCGAATCTAATTCAACTAAACCCTGTGCTGTTAGAAAAGGGGGAATCTGATTTTCTATAATAATAAGAAGATAAAATTACATTTAACTTAATAAACGAGTAAAATTTACTTATGCACCTCAATCAGATATCACGTAATATTATCGAAAAATTGTACCAAAATAACCCTAACATTGTCTTCTTAACTTATGGAAAAAATATCTCACAGAAATACTCATAAAACATGATAACCTTGCAAAAAAGTTCACTGAACGAGCCTCCAGGCGATTGTAGCAACTCCATGAACAAAGTTAAATCACTTTTAACACGTGTCAAACACAATTTTTCCTACGACCGTTGCTGCGAATCCATAAACACTAATAAATAAGAAGTTTAAATTAGTTTTGATCGTTAATTAGTTATTTATTTAATAATAACTAGCAATACCCGTGGGTGATGCCTCATGCCTTTTTAATATTAAATTAACTACCGAAGTTGCTAGTGTAGCAGACGGGTGGATCATAGTCCTTGTTTTATGAATGTTATAAAGATTGGTTTAATGCTATATAAATCGATTTTGACAAATTTGTTCAAAAGAAATGAGGGAGGGAGGAGGTATGTTAACCCCCTAAATATACTAACTGACTTACTTTCACCATACATTCAATCATAATCAAACAATAACTAGTTGACACTAAAAATGACAGTAATTATGGACTTTTTACATTGCTAAGCAACAGACTATTTCCGTTTCCTGCTAAAGCCGTTCTAAACATCACATTAGGATCACGTCTAAAAAACGTTTGTTTCAACTAACATGCAAAACTAAACAAGAGGCGATTTCTGTTTCCTGCTGCGATTGACAAACCTATAGATGTTTGTTATTCTGCTTAGCGACGTCGGTTAATGTTTGTTATTTTAACATGCCCACAACGATCAAAAGGGAGTATAAAAAAACTGCAATTTCAACGGAGAGCTTGTAACCCGTAGCGTTAGGGGGTCATAACGGTTGTAAAAATAACTGAATCGCAGTTTTGCAGCTGGCAAAAGAAGTAGTACACAGCTCAGAGGAAACATGCTGGGGTGGTAAAGTAGCCCCGCAACTACGGTACTCTGAAGAGTGTTGTTGATGAAGTCTTTCGCAACTAGGAGCCCTGGAGGTAGTGATGAGATGGCGAGTTTTTCGGCAGCTAGAAGACTTGAAGGTGAAAAGTTCTTTCGCATCTAGAAGATCTCGGATGAAAAAAGGGGTCTTTATTTATAGGAGCAGAAAATTAACGACCAATCAAAGGGGTTAGTTTTCCCGCAAAAATTTTAACGGTTTTCAACGTTCAAGATCGTTGAGCGAATTTGGACGTAATTGACAAATTTGAACATTATTAGAATAATAAATTAATCAAAAAAGGTGGCGTAACTTTGGTGAACATACATGTAGGCGTGGCCATTTGGAATGATGACAAGTAATATTTTAAATTTAATTAATTTTGAATATGTGAAATGGTAACAAGCTCAGTCTGTTTTCAAGGTTAAAATAAAGCTAACCTCTAAATGCTACCACAAAAATTAAAGCTTAACGCGTTCTGTTGTCACATCGATAAAACGGTCAGATAAACTTCCACCGTCAGCATTTGTCAGGTTGATAAAACTGTCCGACCAGTCAAACATTTGTCTCCACCAGTTGCCAAAAACAGCGAAATAAACATATGTAAGAAGACCTTTGTTGTGACGGTTCCCTTGCAGTTTTTTAATAATAAACGTGGCAAAAAATAGCATCCTCAGTAATAAAATTTATTTGTTTGTTATTGACGGATGTTATATAAAATGTGTGTGTGAGATGCCATGTCGGCGGAATAAATACACATTTCTGACCCGCTAAAATCATAAATAACCAAATTATACTAACAGAAGTGACAGCAAACGTTAACTATAACTAAAAACAATCAATTACCTGATTCAAGATGCAAACCGGCCGCATTTGTGTAAAAGTGATAAATCTTTCCGAGATGTAAGATTTAGTCGTTTTGTTATGGTGAGACAGTTACGGATTTAATATATAGATCGATACAAAAATCATAAGTCTTATTTTATTTTGTGAGTGCGAAGTTTAGGTTACTGTTTCAACACTAGTGTTAAAAGTAATTACTTTTAACACGCTTCTCCATAATATACTATTTTTAATTCAATACACTACTTTTAATAGCGGTCGTAGGATAAATATTTTATGAAGCGTTTTAAGCAAAGGATTCAATTTACCTTATTATCCGAAAATTCCTGTAAAAACTCCAACCTATCTTTTTCACTCCAAAACAAGACGATAGATTTAAAATTCTCAGTAGGCCACCATCGGTGAGGAAAATGGAGAAACACCTTAACAACCGCTGCTATTCCAAGCTCTTTAATAGCATTTATTTTCTCTTGAGGTAATGCAGGATGAAATAAAGTAGCATAACGTTCTTTTAACACTCCTAACGATGGTGTGAAGATGATGTGGTCAGCTTCATACACAGAGTTATCTAAACATTCAATTGAGACCCTATTTTTAATACGTCCATCCCATACAATTTTCGTTACTTCCTTATTAAAAAATATTTTATCCTTAATAGGTAATTGTTTTTCAGGATCTGGGTAGGTCTTCATTAAAACGTCCAGAAAAGTTTTATACCCACGTCCTTTCCAATTCAAACCTTGAACTTTAGGAGATTTCTCAAAATCAGAGTCGGCAGATAAATCAAACCATGAGAAAGCTCCTTCTGAAATTAAGAGTTCTTTTCTGGGGATGCCTAAAAATTCCGAGGCAAATTTGAGTTTTGCTGAATCATTTCCATAACGTTCAGTAATGATTTTGTTGTACCTAGAAACAGTTAAATACTTTTTGTGACTAGATTTCTTTATTGAGGTCATTGGTGTGACCATTACGAATAAAGCTCATATAATGTTTGTTTGGTTTTTAGATTTTTTTTTGCATCAGATGGGTTTTTGGTTCACAACCACATGTTGTTAATTTATTAGTTTTCATGCACAATTTTAGGCAGTTCAAAATACTTACTTATCTGCTAGGTAATCACCCAGAGAAATGCGTTCAGAATCATTTTTTGGTCCATTGAAAATTTCCTGAAATAATTTCTGTAATTCTTCTGCGAAATTTTGATCAATATGTTCACGTGACGAGTGATAAATTTTTTTTGAAAAATCAGTGGGTTCTAGTAAACCAAGGTTCGCAACAAGTTCATACACTGTATCTCCATGACACCATTGGGCTCCTACATCAACAATTGCATCTCCAAATGGGACGCTGTGAATTCTTCCTCCAATTCTTCCTTCGGCTTCTAAAATTTTGATGTTGGTAATATTATTTTCCAACAGTTTCGAAGCTGCGGCAATTCCTGCAGCTCCAGCACCCACAATTATAACACTGGGCGAAATATCACAATTAGCACTTAAAATTAACTGGAGAAAAATAAACCAAACGGTAGTAATCGTAACCATGGTTGACTTGTCTCGCTTACAGTAACAATCTTTCTATGGAGTTTGACTTGTTTGTAAATGATAGTCTCTTTATAAAAATGTTTTAGAAAAATATCGTATGTAAAGGTCAAAGATAAAATATTTATGTAGGTAACTGTTCAGACATCTGAACAATAACAACGTAATGCAGAGCGATTAGCAGGATATGACCCACGGCCTTCGATGATTAGCATGTAAACGTTGTGGGGTCCGTAAAGTTGGCAGGTTAATGACAACACGACAGCAACGCTCCAATTGTTAGTGTTTCATTAGCGCCCTACCAAGAAAATGAGCAAACAATCACATTTCCGAGCAATACAAAAAACAACATTACCTGCCAGTATCACGCTTAGCAGGCACACTTTAAGCATTAACGAAAAAACAATTACTAATCGTTAGTGCTTTTTAGTGCTCTAATTTAAAAACCAGCCAACGAACACATGTTCAGACTAATTAAAAAAACAACGTTACATGTCACCTTCATGCCCAGTAGGCAAACTTTAATCAGTAAAGACAAAAATGTTGTCAATTGTTAGTGCTTCGATAGCGTTCTTTAATGCTCTAATTAATCAACCAGCAAACAAACACATTATGTTTGAGTAATTAGTGCTCTAATATAAAAACCAGCAAACAAACGCGTGTTAGACTAATTAAATTAAAAAACAAAGTTACCTGTCATTTTCACACCCAGCAGGCAAATTTTAAGCACTAACAAAAAAATATTGCTTATTGTCAGTGCTTCGTTAGAGCTTTTTAGTGCTCTAATTAAAAACCAGCAAACAAACACAATATGTTGAAGTATTTAAAAAACAAAGTTACCTGCTATCTTCACGCAAGCAGGCGTATTTGTATCACTAACAAAATATCATCACTAATCGTTAGTGCTTCGTTACTGCTTTTTAGTGCTTTAATATAAAAACCAGCCAACAAACGCGTGTTAGACTAATTAAATTTAAAAACAAAGTTAGCTGTCATTTTCACGCCCAGCAGGCAAACTTTAAGCACTGACAAAAAAATGTTGCCAATTGTCAGTGGTTCGTTAGAGCTTTTTAGTGCTCTAATTAAACAACCAGCAAGCAAACACAATATGTTGGAGTATGTAAAAAACAAAATTACCTGCTATCTTCACGCCAGCAGGCGTTCTTGTATCACTAATAAAAAAACATTACTAATCGTTAGTGCTTCGTTACTGTTGTTTAGTGCTCTAATATAAAAACCAGAAAACAAACGCGTGTTAGACTAATTAAATTAAAAACAAAGTTACCTGTCATTTTCACGCCCACCAGGCAAACTTTAAGCACTGACAAAAAAATGTTGCCAATTGTCAGTGCTTCGTTAAAGCTCTTTAGTGCTCTAATTAAACAATCAGCAAACAAACACAATATGTTTGTGTAATTAAAAGACAAAGTTACCTGCCATCTTTATGCCCAGCAGGCGTATTTTTACCACTAACGAAAAAAATGTTGACACTCGTTAGTGCTATTTAGTGCCCTACTTAAAATATTAGCAAACAAACACATGCCCGTGTATTTAATAAAAATGTGTGCCAAGCACGCAAGTTCAAAGTGAAAATTCTTTTTATGCAATTTGGATAATTTTATGAAACACACTTTTCAATTTTTATTTTATTTTTACATTTTAGTAATTTTTGGAAAGATTTATAATTACTAAAAACTCCCAGAATTTCCAAAATTTTTTACTTACTTACAAATATGAAAATTTTGTAAATTTCGATAAAGTGTAAAGATTAATTTTAATTCTTCTGCAAAATTTTATATGATTTTGCAAATTTTTACATTTCCAATTTTCAAAACTTCTAGAATTACCTCAAAATTTTCCAATAAAAAAATATTTTCAGTTCTGAAAATTTTTAATAATTTTCAAAATATTTTAGGTTCTCAAATTTTAAAAATTAAAAAATGTTTGGTAAACGTAATTTCCAAAAAAATTTTAAATTTAAAAATTTCCAAAATTAAAACAAAATAACAATTTTCGTAATTTTGCTGATATGACTGTTATTATTTATTGTACACTATAATTTACAACCAAAAACTAACTTTTATCTCTGACCTTCGCAACGTGTTTCTAAATAATGTCTATTTTTAATTAATCATATTTAAAAACGAATAACAGTTGAGATTAAGATTTAGACTGTAATTCACCTAAGTTAACCATGATCAAGTATCGAATTTTTTCTATTCTTTTCCTTCAGTTCGTCATCGGTACTAATTGTGATATCTCACCTAGTGTTATTATTGTGGGTGCTGGTCCTGCAGGGATTGCCGCAGCTTCCAAACTGTTAGAAAACAACGTTACCAACATTAAAATTTTGGAAGCAGAAGGAAGAATTGGAGGCAGAATTCACAGCGTGCAATTTGGAGATGGAGTTGTTGATTTGGGAGCTGAGTGGTGTCATGGAGAAAAAAACAATGTTGTGTATCAACTGGTCAAGGACCTTAATTTGTTAGAAGCCACTAATTTTGGCGAGACTTTTCACCATTCATCACGTGAACATATTGATCAAAATTTCGCGAAAGAATTATACGAATTATTTAATGACATTCATAGAGAAATGAAAGTTAATGAAGGGATTTCTCTTGGTGATTACTTAACAGCCAAGTAAGTTACATAAGAATAGCTACAATCTCCAGTTAGTAACTCTTGATTGTGATAGAAATGGTATTCAAACCAAAAATAAATATTTATTAGCAAATATTCCAGGGCCGGCACTAGGTTATTCAGCGCTTGAGGCTAAATAACATATAATAATAAAATAAATTTTGTTTTTTCAACCAAAACAGTTTAGTTTAATTGAAATTGAAATTCCATAAAAATATTATTTTAGTGGAGTCGGAAAAATAATACAGGGTGTGTATAAATTGGTGAAAGAGCTACACGTGGTGATGGTCATAAAATTCTGAGTCGAAAATCTTAATACCAAAATATTGTACCGTGCTTCCTGGGTATGCACGGGATCTTCAAAGTTTGAAAATGAAGTCTTTTAATAAGTGTTTTAATTCATTATCTGTTGACAGAAAGAGCTGTAAATTAGAAGAAATAAGAATTGTAATAAATATTTTTTCATAGATGTTGTTTTTCAGCCCTAAAGCGTGTTTTAAACATTTCTTCGTTAACTTATTATTGTAAAAAATACATATGGCAGCATTGTAAAACATTCACGGAGTATTGCGATGTAACGGACATCCTTAGTTACCGTGCATTATAACAAAACACCTGTGGTGTGTGGATCCAATGTTGTCAAATGTACGTTCCTTTAAAATGGTTCCTGAGGACAGAAGCAGCATTGTCCAACATTTTGGTATTAAGATTTTCGACTCAGAATTTTATGACCAACATCGCCACGTGTTTCACCAATTTATACACACCCTGTATACTGCATCGTGAAGCAATTCGAAACTCATAAAACCAGCATGAGATAGATACTGTATTGTATAGGGAAATTCACATGCATGGTTACTTAAAAGCTGTCATAAATAAAAACCCTGTCATCGCCAATTATTCAATAAAGGACGGGCAGTATTTAATAAACAACCCTCTTGAAGTTTATTGCTTGTTTTTATCTACAAAAAGCTTTTACGTATAAATTCCGCTCTTTTATGCAGGTGTTCAAAATGCAATAAAAATTGTCAACACCAAATATTTAACCATAAGAAAAGAGGGCTGCAGCTGCAAATTATTTCTTGCGTGCAACCATTGTGCAACCTTCCTTTTAGTGCATTTCTAAGAATCACGGTTACCTCTTCAGGGACATACCAGTAATTACACAATACTTTGTTAGTTTTTTTTTATTTATTAGCTTACACTTCGAGTTCGACCCAATTGTTTCGATGTTAATGGTAATTGCATCAATTGCATGGCCTCTATAAAATTTGCTACGTAGGTATTGATGGCTGTTTGCCACTGAAAGTGTAATTATGAAATTATATAAATAATTACTATCGTATTAATGCTTCTAAAGATGCAATCAAATTACGCAACCAAATACCTACTTTTGATGGTTAAGGCGCTAAATCGATTGGGTTTATTAAACAAAATTCTTGTCCGTAATTAATTTATTTTTGGAATTATCAGGCGGATGTATTTACGGAAACATACTGTATAATTAAGCTTTTTTATTATTAAATACACTGGAGAATATTCGCATAAATAGATGTTTTTATGTAACTAAATCTTTCATTAAATTGCTTTGCCAATCTCCAAAATCTTGAGACATGTTATTATGATTTGCTACAGATCGACGAGGCTGTGAGTATAAATAACCATTTACTCAGTGCCTTACAATTTTAAGTATTCTCTCACTTTTTGACGTTATACAATGAGCAATTATGCCTAGTTAATTATGCTAGGAAATAACTACTAGAATCAACGTTAATGTTCCAAATTATTAGTTCAACAACAAATACGTAACTCTGAAATCATCTACTAGAAGGTAACTGTCAAATACTTACCTTAATGAAGCTTCTGTGAAATTTATTTTCCTTTCGCTAGAAGTAAGCGTTTCTTTACGGTTTTACTTGCTAATAACGGGCGAATGGACTTTCCCATACTTCAACAATCTTTAATCTTTCATATTTTGAAAACTATTTTAATCAGCGATGTATTAATAAAATACTTTATAGCGTCAATAATATTTATTTATTATAACCTTATACGTATTTCAGCATATAGAAATACGTATAAGGTTTAAATATTGTTGAAGTATTCATCTTCTTTTTCGTTCAGCATTGTAAAATAATATTCGTTCACTAACAATGGATTTTAGTTCAATGATCCTTAGTTACCGTGCATTATAACAAAACACCTGTGGTGTGTGGATCCAATGTTGTCAAATGTACGTTCCTTTAAAATGGTTCCTGAGGACAGAGGAAGCATTGTCCAACATTTTGGTATTAAGATTTTCGGCTCAGAATTTTACCAACATCGCCGCCTGTAGTTCTTTCACCAATTTATACACACCCTGTATTTGTGAACATAAAGTTTCTATTCGTTCACACGGGATGGCGGGGTCGCGTTAGAATTTTACTCACGTGGAGTCAAAAAATTACATATAATGTAATAAATAGGTAATTTCCATATACTTCAGAAATCGCAAAAATACTTGAAACACTCTATCAACGTCTCTTTAATTGCATGTTAAAGTTTTACGTTATCTTATAATTATATTTTTGTTTGCAAAATTACCATGCCCTCAAGGGATGTGGGACAAATAGGTTTAACCTCAAGGCAAATAAGTATTTTATTTTGTTTGACTTTAAATTGGCTAATGAATTGCTTTTAGTAGTTAAAATTCGGTTTTTATACATCGAGTCGTGCGGAAATGTCAGCTATTTCAATTTCACATTAACTCTATGTGAGTAAAATGATAACGCGACTGCGCCACCTCGTGTAAACCTATA
Source organism: Ctenicera cuprea (assembly GCA_958336395.1). Lineage (NCBI taxonomy): Eukaryota > Metazoa > Arthropoda > Insecta > Coleoptera > Elateridae > Ctenicera > Ctenicera cuprea. Next base: position 5,344,784 of record OY284492.1, on the reverse strand, counting down.
ATAGCTTTAGGTTTTCAAAAATTATTTTTTACTAAAGTGATATTTCTAGACTTAAAAAAATTAGTTTTGTAAACTAAAAAGATATATTTTTTCTACACCTATTTAATTATATGACAATTATTAGCATTTTTTTCGTGAAAAATCGTACCTATAATTCACTGTAGTGAATTATGGATTCATAATTCACTGTATTCAACCAATCACAAATGCAAATTCAAATATCACTGTTTCGCTGATTCTATGATATTTTAGATCGCCCGCGATCAACTCTTTCTGCGGCTGACAATCGACTCGCGTGATAGCCAAGTGTATCGCCATATTGCTTGTTTACGTTTTACAATCTCTGCAAATTAATAATTCAACCATTAAAACGAGTCTAATTTATTTGTTTAATAGGTGTAGAAAAAGCATAGTATCACATTCGCGATTATGGCCATTATTCACTCGGATGATTTGCGCCACTCGCCTACGGCTCGTGGGCTCAAACATCATCTTCGTGAATAATGGCTGTTATAATCGCTCATATAATAATGTACTATTTATGTCAACAAATACTTTTTTTTACTAATTTGCATAATTAATTTTACACATTAAAAATTATATTTTTAAAGTTTTTTTACACTATTAAAAATAAAGTTTTTGCGCGTCAGAAATAAAAAATTGAGAAAAAAATAAAAAAAAATCCTACAAAAGAAATATTATTTATAGAGACAAACATAAAATATTTATTACAAACGTTTTTTTGAGTTAAAAATAATAATTTTTAATCATTTAACTGTCTAAATGGCTTTCGCTATTGTTTGAAAGCCATAGGCGGCGTCGGTTCCGAACTCGTATAAGATATTTAAAAGAAAAACCAAAATGTGATCACTTTTAGTACACAAAGAAAATAATATTAACAATTGTTGTAAATTTTGTTGTAGTGTTGTGTATTAAATATCTTTAATTAAGCGTTAAAAAAATAATAAATAAGCTATTTTCTGCACCGTCTTGATATTTTCCCATGAGGCAAGTGCCTCTGTCGCCTCGCCCTAGTTCCGGCTTTGCAAATTTTTCTCCCTTATGATACAAATACTGAGCTTCATATGAGATAGTCACACCAACGACCTTAATAGATAAATCTAGTAAAATATCTCTTGTTTTTGTTTCATTTCCAGTTACAACAAAAGCATAACCGAACGTTATGGAAATGATACAGAAAAGCTGAAATTTGCCTCAGAATTTCTCATTGTACCAAATAAAGAAATCCTGTTGTTAGAAGGAGTTTTCTCATGGTTTGATACATCAGCCAAATCCGACTACGAAGAATGTGAAGGTCATCAAAATTTAAATTGGAAGGGACGCGGCTACAAAACTCTTCTGAATGTTTTAATGAAAACCTTATCAGATTCAGAAAAACCATTATTTAATGACGACACAATAATTCTCAATAAGGAAGTAACAAAAATCGTATGGGATGACAATGCAGAAGATGGCCCCTCCGTTGAATGTTCAGATAACTCCATATACAGAGCTGATCATGTTATTTTTACTCCGTCGTTGGGGGTCTTGAAAGATCGTTACAGTACATTGTTCCATCCCCAATTACCACAAGAGAAAATTAACGCTGTTAAAGAGCTGGGAATAGCAGCAATTGCTAAGGTGTTTTTCCATTTTTCCCAGAGATGGTGGCCAACCGATAATTCGAAATATATCTCCTTACTATGGAGTGGAAAAGATAGGATGGAACTTTTACAAAAAAGTGATGACGTTCCTGAAGTGAGTATTTATTTAACAAAAATAATACATAGTAATACAGCGGTAGTGAAATGGTAAATTTTATTTTATTTAACTTACAATAAAAAAAAACTAGCTGGAAGAAATACCTTGAAAAAAATCGCATTGCATTAGTTCTTGAGGTTTCTTTGTAGAGCTTTGTACTTTTTTTTATAAACTAATGTTTCTGTTTAGTCATCTGTAAGGCTGTAACTCTAACGCTAAAGGTCAAGGGTTCGATTCTCCGCCGAAGCCATGCAGCAATAAAAACCTATGCCGCAACCCGCCACTCACATTCCCCAATCCGGTGTAGGCAGCCGTGGGGTCTAAACGCCTGAAACCTTCTCTGGAATTTAGTTGTTCGGATTCGACGTTAAGCTGTAGGTCCCCCGTACTCTACCTTAGCGCTAAGGAGAGTACGTGGCAGAGAAGAGTGCCGGTGCCCAGCAGTGGGACGTAAAGGCTGATTACGAAGGCTGTAACTCTGTAATGAAGCGCTTTGCGAGCTCACTAATTTTTTTTATCCTCGTCGCTGTTATTACACCACGGAATTGATATGTTTTCTTCGTTTCGTGAAATTTGTCGCTTCGACTGCCGAGGTTATTAGCGCGTTGTGATAGTGTTGGCTAGTGCTTCTCCCAGGATGTTTGATATGTGAAACGTATTTCTCTCGTTTGTATATTTTGAACATTTGGTGATGTTTCAGCAGTAGGTTATTTTGGACAGTTCTGGATCCACCCCCCACTCCTGGCCTTGAGTTCAAGGTCAAGGACACCCCCACTCCTACCCCCACCCCTGGCCTTGAGTTCAAGGTCAATGTCAAAAAAATTTTTCGGCCTGCGGCCGGCTTGTCCTGCGGACGGCTGATATTTGCGCCCCGTCTGGACTGGAGCATCCCCCCACTCCTGACCTTGAGTTCATGTTCAAGGTCACGGTCCAAAAAAATTTTTTCGCCTGCGGCGGGCTTGTCCTGCGGACGGCTTGTCCTGCGGACAACAACGCTTATAGTTGGAGTCCTATCTGAAGAAGTGCTCGCAGCATAACCTCACTAGCCCCTTCTAATCTCAAGACCATTCTCCTCCTTTACCCAACGGCCACGCCGTCCACCAGCTTAGTCGCTCCAAAAGAAAACACCAAATAGATTTCAAATATATTTATTAATTAAATATACATATTGTAATTAATTCACCAATATATAAAGAAAAGCTGTACTCTTGTACACAAAATTAAAAGAATAAATTTTATAGTTTTTACATTACATAATATTTGCACATATACAATATATAATTTTAATTTAAATCAAGCGGATCTTCTTGCAGTTGTTGACACCATGAAAGTCTGTAGTTTTAAAATCTCCAGTAACCTCCAGATATAAACTAGTCAAGTGATCCGTCGGAACACAAATGTTATATATGTTGTGTTCGTACCACTCACGCAAATTTGTATGATAATTTACTTCGGTAACGGGAATAATAACCTTTTCTACACTATTCCGAATAAATGTTGCATTACCACTAATTTTTATATAATGCTGATGTGAGAAATATTGCATCTCATCGATATTACTAATAACTAGCGGCTTGAGTTTCTCACTGACATACTTGAAACATTTGCCTTGGCTTGCTGTTTCATCTAATACGTACTCAAGAGTCAACGTTTCACGCACCATGTTGATACGAGTATGTCAAACTTGCGAATGGGGAAATAAATATGTGTGATGTGTATTTTAACTGCACGCGAGCTCTACAAAGAATGGAAAAATTGTAGTAGTAGCTTCTTTGCCGATAGACGATCATAAATGTCTTCGGATTCTACACCATTTCCAGCAACATCGACACCATCAAACTTAACTAGCCTTTCCAAACCATCGAAAGCCTTCTTCGTCTCTTCAAGTAGCCCCTTTGTAGTTTTCAAGGATTTTATAAGATTCGCAAATGAGCAATGCTTTGACCATCGAAGGTGTTCAGACAGGGGGTCGTCAGCGGGTTCCCATAAATATATTTTAATTCCACAACAGAAGCATTGCGTATCGTCAACACCAGTGGGGATGTGGTAGAAACCGGCAGCAGCAAGCGATTCTGGGGTTAGCTCACCAGGCCAATTGTCGAATGTTTTTAGTCGTTTAACATAAGACTGGTAATTCGGGTTAGACCACATCTTCACAGACTTGACACTTTGCAACTGAAGTTTGGATTTGCAAACAAGGTTATATAATCCCAGGTACAAGAGTGGGGGATGGGTGGAGTCAACTCAAGGCTAAATAGGTTCAAGGTTGTGAGGATTTAAACATTTAAAATAAAGAATTAAAATTAAAAAGTATAAATATTTATTGCCAATAATAATTAATATACAACAGTTCCCCGTTCCTATATCGTGAGGTAAAGCTCAGCACCTGCCGAACCACGTTGTTTCTGTACCACTCCTCCAAGGGTTTCGTCAAGGGTGCCTCCAACGTTTTTAGTCTTGCAAACTCGGCAAGCAGTTCCCCTTGCAGATCTAGATCGTACTCGATCGTGGCAACCGCATACACTTTCTTACCCTCGAAGGAGCTTCCCCCCTCTTCCACAAACTGCTGGAACCGTTGGTAGTGACTGGTCCTTGGGGGTTGGAAGAAGACATCTTCGTCGGAAAAGTTGTAAAGTGACATGATTTTCAGACTTAGACTCAGACGATAACTGATGCTGTAAAGCTTCTACACGAAATATAAAGTAAAATACGCAACCTTCGTGAAATATGGCCGTGAAAGTCAAGGTTATGGGTGCCCCTTTCCACCACCACCACTACAAAGTGCGACCTTGACTGATTGCAATATAAAGAGCATGCTTGTTTCGATATTTAGTTGAGTTTGTTTAGTTCGCGAAAGAAGATCGAGTTCGTAAAAGTGATGGATAATTTATTACAAAGTATCGAAAAGGTGAAAAACCAAGTGCGAATGAAATCGGGGGAGATTGTTAGTTGTGTAAATGCTAAACAAACTGCACCGTATCCAATATTGATACATTGCAGAAGTTATCCTCTAAATAAATCGCGAAGCAAGTTTGTAGCGGTTGGTCTGTCAAGTTATACATCGCATTGGCCTGTAGTGCAACTGTATGGTTGTAAAAATGACTGGATAAGTTTCAATGAAGAAGAATGGAAAGTGTTCCTGGCGAATCAAGGGGTGATAACAAACTATTTCTTTTCAAGAGATTTTGAAGTTCAACCAGTGAGCATAAGTCCTTCAAAAACCATTTCCTTCCAAACTGTTGCAAAAACAAAAGTGATAATCATACAGGACCAGGGTGCATCTGAAATTTATTTGGGATTGGAGTCTCTTGTGGAATTATGGGAACTCCTAGCATTAATTGATTGTCGATTGGGTCTGTTAAAAAGTTTGGAGTTTGAAAAGTTTTACACAAGCGTTATCAAAGGGGTTGCCTGTATGTCTGGCGACATAAAAAGCAACATTCATAGCGTATTGATGAATTTAAATATAAAGTCTGAAAATGTTGTGTGTATGTTGGAGATGTTAAAATTTGGTGAACAAATAATTACATGTGACGTTGAATTTGAAAACTTTGCAAATAAGATTAATTAACAAAAGGTGTCAGAATGTGGATGGTATACTCTGCAGCATCGCGTCCTGTGGCTACAGATTTACACACAGCAGTTATACTTCTTCAGAGTTTGCTTCAAGACTTGGCATTCGATGCTGGACACGAAAGCGTGTATGGGTTTGAACGATTCGGAACTATCAGCGAGCTTGAGGAGTTAGAAAAAAAATATCAGAAGGGGGTCAAGTTATGTCGGAAATTTTTGGAGAACCGAATATGTGGAAAGCTCCTTCTGGAAAGTCTAATCGATATTGATTTAGAGGAGTTTACTGCTGAAGTTGAAATATTTGTGGGTAAAGATTAAAACCTGATATATAACGATCAGTTGAAGAGCAGGCAATCATTACGTGAAAGTTCTATAAGGTGTTGAGATGCCGATCGATAAATTTGGAAGACACTTGCATAGTCATCATGACCCTCAAATTTTTCTTGCAGAAATGGGTGAGGCGGAATTAAGAAGCGAATCTAATTTATTATTACTGGCTCTTAGGACCGATGAGAACGCCAATTTTGTTTTTCTTGGAGATGAAGCTAAAGGCGACAGACGCGTGTATAAGTGTCCAATAAGGGGAACCATTACAAATGTAAGAATCTCGGTGAAGGAAGTTAAACTTTATATTAACGACAAAGAAATTAAGTACACTGATTTGGTTGGAGTAGACCTGAAGGTAGACGATGAGATTACAGCTATATATAATATAAAGAATAGCTACCAAGCGTTGATGTTGACGTTAACTTTGCAAAGCCCCCTTATAGTGCATGCATAAATGCCATAAAATGGTTCGCCAAGTGAAGTTTGATATGTCAAAAAATAAAATCCACAATATGATAGTATGGAGTTTCGCATATCGGCAAAGTAGAATTAAGTTTTGGGAATTTGTAGCTGTAGATCGATGTAGATTTCAAAGAAGAATTGAAGATACACATAAAACGCTTGTGAAAGTTTTAAGTTTGAACCATAGAAATAAGATATACTTAGAACGCTTTGCATAATTTTATAAAGAAATTAAAATGTATTACTATTAATAATGTTGATAGCTTGTAGTATGTTAGAAATGTTTTTGCATTACAATGTATTATTAACGAATATATCTATCGTTTTAACGAAACCTGTATTTTATTAAATAAAACTAGTAAGTACATAAAAAATTTATTTGAAAATTATTGCATTACATAGTGTTCGTATAAAATATAAACATTAGACAATGCACAATAACATAGTGGTTTCATATGATGCATGCAAGATGGTTTTGATACACTCAGTGCTGGTTGTTCTTCAATTTCAATTATATGTTTATCGATGAAACTTCTTAAAAATGTAGCTTTTTCATGTCCCTTTACGTAGACTACGTCAGCATCTTGAACAAGTCGCATCAAAATTTTTGGAAATAAGAAAACAGGCGTGAATCCTTCATCCCAATTAATACAGTGATGATTTTTCATCAACCAGTTAGCTTTTTGTTGTAAATTTTGGGGTAACGCAGAAAAATGAAACGGAGCTCTAAAAATGTAATGTGAAATGGTGTTTCCATCGTATGCAGCTAATTCTTTTGGTGAAAAATTTTTTTCGGAAATCATGAAACCTTGGAGATCTATTATAACAAACATGTTGTTGCTCCTAAGGCACTGATTAAACTAACCATTTGGTTTTAATCTTACAGCTGTTTAACTGCTTTTGTTAGCGCGTTGTATGTAAACACGCGATCGTGCAAAACCAGGCAATACGCTATTGTATCGGCCGCCATGTTGACTGCCGTTTCAAATTCGAGTCTAAACACAACAGCATTAGCTTGTAAGTAATCCTTTTGATTCGAACAATCCACAACAATCAGAGGAGCAATTTTTTTAAATTCTTCTAGGGATAATAGAGGTTCGTTATGTTTGTTATAGTATGTTGATTGAAAGTGTGAATACATTTCGTATAGAGTTGCATAATGATTATTTGCGAAATCGATATTCAAATTATCGTATGGATATCTATCGGTGTTTAAGTAAACTCGAAGATTTGTAATACTACAATTATCAAATTCGTTCATTTTTTTGTCGATTTTTCCAGAACGATCTGTCTGGAAACCCAGTATAACTTGTCGCGGAGTCTGTAATTTTGTACTGGTGGCAATCGCATGAGAATGTTGCGTAACTTGATTTAGTCCTGAGATTATATGAAGTTGCCAACTTCTAAACGGTACTTGAGTGTCGATATTTTTATCTATGTATTTTGTTAGAGCTAATTCTTGAGCAAGGCCTGCTGTAATATGGGGAACTTTCCAATAAAGTTTTTCAATTGTAACTTTGACATCTTCATCTATATTTGGACTATATATCGCATCGTTATCTGTATTACTTCGAATTAACACCAATTCTTGCCTGATATTTAGTACCACTTTTCCGTAATCCTCCGCAAAGCCCAACAGCATGCTGAGGGGTATGCAAACGTTAAAATTACCAGATGCATCAACTATTTTGCTTGTTGCGTTGGGAAGCCATCCAGCGTTTTGAAGCTTTTTAATATCGTTAGAACTGTAGGAAACATAACCTTTCATAGTAGATGTTATACCAGGTTTCGTTACCGAATCAACTACAACGCCATTCATTTCATAGCGAATTTCGCTAAATAGGTGGGCAACTCCATTGTTAACAAATGTTGCGTTTGTAGCTCCTCCAGCTGTTTTTAACAATTTTCCTTGTATATACAAGTAACTTAAACCGGGTAGTGTTGACATATCTTCTTGAATCGGAATCCGGATTTCGTCATTATTTTCAAAGCGATTCGTATAGGGTTGATGGGTATGTATTTGATTGCTAACAATTGAATTGTCAACAAGAACTTTTTCACTAATGTTTAAAATACTCATTGTAACACTTGAAAACCTAACGATTTAAGAAATGCTTTATTCTTCTTTGTCAACTGATCGGCTGACGACCTCTTACTGACTGCGGAACGTTTGGTATGTCTCATGTTATATCCTTTTGGAGCTGTAGATGATGTGTCTGAGCTAAAATTGCTGTAAGTGGTGTTGAATCTGAAACCCATTATAGCTTCTTCAAATGCAAACTGACCGTCACGGTTTCTGAACTGAAACTGACAGGAACATCCTCTTGGTCGAGTATTTTAATTGTTATGTTGGTAATTATTTTAGTGCTGATTGGAAGATAAATGACTGGATTTGGAGACGCAACTATTTTGTATCCAGACGGTACAGTAGGAAAAAATTGATGAATTATATGACCTGCTTCCCCATTCTTATAAGATCCCAACGATATATTGCAATGTATTAATATGGAATTTATTTTCATTATCTTAGTTATATTTTCAGACGAATGCCACACATTGGGTTTATATTTTTGATGTAGAAATCCTAGTAAATCTCCTATCGAGTTATCCGCAGTGAAGTCTATTTCGTGCGACGACTTAATCATCGTTTTCAGCGTGCTGTTACTACCTTTTATTAAAACGTATTCTCGGTTAGCTGGATTCAGGCTAGTTTGTATGTAGTCGTTGATGTCGTTAATTTCATAAGCTCCTTGGGGTATCACAATATCTTCTCGCCCAGTAAGTTTGAAGACGTTCTTCGGTGGTGATATATTGGGAATAGAATTGTACGACTCAAAACTAAGTAAACCCATTACATATTCGCTGTCTTCTTCCAAAAAAAGTGGTGGATTAAAATCTGCACTTAATACTGATGAGTTACCGGTAAGAGTAAAAATGGTGGACATTCTGAAGTACTTTATTCAAGAACTCAAAGCGCACTGCAGGTACATGTCAGTTTACGTAGCTATATAAAAACTGCAAACACAGATGACCACAATTGTAGGAATTTAGGTTCTGATATCTATCAAAGTTGTACGCGATGTTATTCTTGCTACCGTCGCTGCGAAAGTATTTTATTAATTCAAGAGGAGGTTTCAAATGCCCTATGCTGTCGAAGTATGTTACGTTTTCACTACGCTTCACGTAGGCAGTCCAATGGGTGCCAGGACCTATATTATCGTCGAGATTTACGATACCGCATTCGTTTTCATGAATTCTAGATGGCAAAGCATTGCGCATGAATACTCCTCTAAAATACGGAATTTTTAATATTTTAGCATACTTCGCTAAATCAACGTTTGTTAACGCTCGTCGCGGTAGCTTCACAGTTAGTTTTTTGGTTGGTAGGGTCTTAAATATAATCCAAATCCTCTTTTGTAGGGTCCCAAATGTAGACCTTTTCCAAGAGCAACCGACTCCATCGCTTTATTATGTCGCTCCTTTTCTTTAAGGTCCTTTGCAGCAGATTTAGCATCTCCCACTGCTTTGGCGATTGCTGCAGCTCCACCTCCTAAGGATCCTAGGGCGCTTAAAGCGGCAAATATTGGTATGAGTGGTAAAATACCACCAGTTTTAGGGATTTTGATTATTCTAGTTTTTGGCTGAGCAATTTTACTTTTTTTAATGGTTGCTAAAGCTAGCTTTGCAGCTTTCATTACATCGTATCCTTTATTACCTTTAATACGGTTTCGCGCACGCGTGACCGCACCGGTAAAGCTAATAACTCCACCAGAACGTATTTGCCTCACTTTTTTTGAACTTCTCTTTTTACGTAGAGCACCCATTCCTAGTTTGGTTTTTCCTTTCATAATACCTGTTATGGTTAGTGCTGCGGCTTTTTCTCCAAATTTAGCGTCTTTTGAACGAAAACGTTGCCACGCCTTTTCGGAAAGTATCTTGTCAGCTTCGTGTCGTTTCTGAAGATCTTGATGTTGAGAATATGCGATATCGTGCTCTTTGCACGCTTCGTCTAGCGGATTAATTCCCTGATCTCCCCTAGCAAGTCTTTTCTTTAAGCGAGTACCTGGACCACAATACTTATATCCAGGCACATGTAGTTCCACTGGCAAATTATTTATAAGCGTATTTAAAACACCACAACCTTTCCTTCTCACGGTTCGTCGACGAATACCTGGTTTGTGCGCGTAAACTCTCATATTAAACTATTGCGATCGATTGCAAAGTTTGAACTGCAAACATTTCTTTAAAACTTGTTCTTATATATAACTTGATCACTGGTTAGGTTTAGCTTAGTGTTTAGCGAGTGTACTGGAGAGAACGGTGTCGAAATGAAAAGGATTACAATTGAAAAACAAAATGTAACCCTACCGATCGTAAATCACGATGCTAAGTCATTGGTAAAACCATTTCAAAGGCATAGTGTTTTACTAGGGAAGAATTGTAAAAGAGGGCTTTTCGTGGGCAGCTCAGCCAGCGGTAAAACAAGCGTGATGGTTACTTTGATAGAACACCCTAACGGCCTACGATTTGAAAATGTTTATTTATATTGTAAGACGCTAGATCAGCCTAAGTATGCATATCTTAAGAACTTATTAACTCCGATAAAAGAAATTGGTTACGAGGAATACGAAGATGGGGCTGCAGTCCCACAACCTATGAACGCAAAACCCAATTCTGTAATTGTTTTTGACGATGTGGTCGGAGAAAATCAAAATATAATTGAAAATTACTATTGTTTCGGACGTCATAGAAATATCGACTGCTTTTACCTATGTCAAACGTATTCATCGATTCCCAAACAACTCATTAGAGACAATGCTAATCTGATAATAGTATTTCAACAAGATAAAACAAATCTCAAACACATTTACGACGACCACGTCATTGTGGACATGTCGTTCGATCAGTTAAAGGAATTGTGCTCTATTTGTTGGCAGGAGGACTACGGGTTTTTAGTTATAGATAAAGATAGTGCAATAAATTCCGGAAGATACCGGAAAGGCTTTGATTGCTATTTCCACATAAATAATTAAAACTTACTTCAAACTGTTAGTGGTTGGCGAACAACTGTAAACGCAAGATGGATAAACGTTTAGTTGCCGAACTGCTTAAAACGAGAAAAGCCGTAAAAAGGAAATATCAAAGTTTAAGGTCAGACATTGCTCAATCGCAGTTACAGTTGGCGGAACAATTAAAACCAATTTCCCAACCCCTTCAGGATCTAATATCAACTCTAAAAACTGAAAGAGTAGATACTCCTGATATAAAAAGTAAAGTTGAGCATGCGACCTCTCCACCCAAGCCTATTATTCCCCAACCAAATTTTCTAAAGTTAGAGGACATTGGAGAAATTTCACCAGAAACAGAATTACAGGATCATGTAGAATCAGAACAAACCGCAGAAGATGAAGTGCATGAAGAAAGCATCCGGGAAGCTAATAAAACCGTACAGCAAATGATGCAGTCTCAAGTTTTGGACCAGTTCTTAGAGCAGTATGACGGATTAGCTAGGCAATATATCGAAAACATGATACATGACACACAGGACGAATTTGATATGCACTACGGAGTACGATGGGATCTTGAGAGCAATAAATTTTCTATAGGCAATAAAGAATTAGACTTTGATGGGGAAGACATGGTCATAATGGATGGTGCAAATAGGGTGGTTTACAAAGGAACGCCTGGAATGTATGAGTTAATGTTTAAAAAGAAACCCATAGGTTACAGTAAAGCTGACGAAGACAATTATAAAGATATCGTTAATCGGTCTGCAGCCAACCGGCAAAATTACAATCCCAACGATCGAATAAGTGGTAATGCAGGACAAAAGTACAAAAACGTTGTTCGCCGTTTAGTTGAACCCAAGCGACGAGGTAAAGGACTCCTAAATTTAAAATCCGAACACGTTAGTAAACAGATTACAGATTTTAATAGCCTCGCAGTTGGCAGGTCATACCGGACATAATAACGAAATTCTTAGTATCATTGACGCTTTAAAAACAGAAAAAATTATTAAATAAACAAACCGATGGTTAAATAGAGACCCAAGCTTGACTTCTCATCACATAGTTACGAAATGCCGATCGATAAGTTTGGAAGACACTTACACGATTCTCGTTATAGAGCCTATCCCACTCATGTTTTGTTTAAAGTCAAAAATATATCGGAATTGTATTACGAAGTCCCTCTACACATCGTTGGATCGAAAACTGACAAAGCGGGATTCTTCAAACTCGGAAAGGGGCAAACAGAATACATATTTCCGTTAACGTCGGCTGTTGTTTTACAAACAAATAAATCTATAGAAAACGTGGAAGTGTATCTCAACAATGTTCATGTAACTAATCTGATCGGTCAAACATTGAAACGTGGAGATGCTTTCCGACTTAAGCTTCCCGATGGTGGAAAGGATGTTCTCATGTCGATGCAGTTAGTTCTTAAATGTTCACTGCAGCAGGAAAAGGTTCCAGTCTAACATGAACGTTAAACATGAAGTTGTCGAAGAATTGCACAAACCAGCTAGAAAAAATTTTAAGCGGCGACGCGTGATTGTCAAGGGAATAAACGATTTATTCCAAGCTGACTTGGTAGAAATGATACCCTACGCAAAACTTAACCAGGGATACCGATACATTTTAGTTGTGATCAACGCATTTTCCAAATACGTTTGGGCATACCCCGTCAAGCGAAAGACGGGTCAAGCAGTTACCGAAGCTATGAAGAAAGCGCTTAATGCTGCAACACAAAAGCCTAAAAATTTGCAAACAGATATGGGAAAAGAGTTTTATAATGCAGAATTTCAAAATTTGATGAAGAAATTCGGCATAAACCATTACAGTAGTTATTCAAATCTAAAAAGTAGCATAGTTGAGCGATGTAATAGAACTCTAAAAAATATGATGTGGAAGCAGTTCAGCTTTCAGGGAACCTACAAATGGTTAGATCTTTTACCAAAAATCGTAAAAGCGTATAATTCAAAGAAACACAGCACAACTGGGTTTAAGCCAAAAGATGTTAGTAACAAAAACGCACCTCAAATTTTACAATCTGTATACAGTCATACCAAAACGGTAGATCCTAAGAAACAAAAATTTCACTTGGGCGATCATGTTCGGGTGAGCAAATATAGAGCTGCATTTGCCAAAGGATATACCCCCAGCTGGAGCAACGAAATATTTAAAATTGCAAAAGTTCGTCTTACTAACCCAACAACCTACATATTGGAAGATGAAACTAAGCAACAAATAAAAGGAGGATTTTACGAGTACGAATTGCAGAAAACTAAACACCCAGATATATTCCTAGTGGAAAAAGTGGTTCGGAGAAAAGGAAATCAACTGTTCGTTAAATGGTTAGGTTTAGATAAGAGGCATAATTCATGGATATCTAAAACAGATCTTGTATAATTTTCTGAACTGTAATTATGATGAAATAAAATAATTTTTAATATGTATTTAGTTTAATTATGTTGCTATACAAACGTGTTTGTTCTTTAGATTGCCATTTACAAATAATTGATATTAAATAGACTTCAACGAAGTCACGTAAAATATAAACATTTTTCTCACATTTTTTAGTTGTTTTACTTTATTATAATATATATACACATATAAATAATGCTAATACAATCTACTTAAAAACTACAAAGCGCAAAGCAAATATGAGTAATAACGTACAAGAAAGTTTCTGTAAACGATTATGGTAGGACTCCTGCAGTAAACTAACAACCAGTACTGCTCACTCGCGACAACTGTAAATTAATTTAAATTGGTTCTGAAACGGCTGCCTCTAATAAATCCACCAAATCGTTAAGTCTGCCAACGCTAGGAATATCCTTGTGTCCCCATGCTAAAGTATTGGTAGAACCGGGAATAATGAAACGTTTGTCATCGTAAGAAGACAGCGCAACTTTATTAACCAGTTTGGTGTACATAGTGTGCAAACTAGAGCGAAAAACGGTCATCATACAAAACACTCTAGACTGCATGTTTGTAGCTACTGCGCTATACGTTTCCGTCGTAAGAGATTTTTCGATAGCGCATTTCTTCACACCCTTAGCCTTTCTATCTGTTTTATCGCGCGCATTTACACAGTATGATTTTGCACCCGTTCCGTAATAATTTAAAACAGGGGTACCAGCATATTCGTCTTTCATCTTGCCAACAACAGACATGGTTCGCGGCATTCCGTGTTCCCGAGTTTTATAATTAGAAGTATCGAATTTATCTAAATGCTCTTTCATGTCATCATAAAAATTTTCAGTGTAAATTAGCAATATAAAGGAGTCAGTATCGGAATATAGAAGAACAACGTTATTACCATACTTTTGTTTCAAAAAATTATAGAAAAAATCATACATGACAGTTTTCGATATATCCAGAACAGAGAAACCAACGTAACTCGGTTTGTTGTAGAAAACAGAAGTTCTGTTCATCTCAACGGCTATTAAATTTTCACAAAATATAGATAAATTTTTGAAATTTGGTTTTGCAATTAAATTTTCGGCCCCAACTCTTTTACCAATTTTTTCCCAATGGCTAAGCAATTTAATGTTCACCCTTTTGTCCACGTTTTCCATTGTTTTTCCAAAAACGCTGTTATTAATACCCTTGAAAAAGTTTTTTTCAAAGTCGTTTTTACTATCGTTTCGAAATTTGGTGTTCAAATCAATATAAGATCTTAACCACGGAGACTGGGTAAATTTCAGTATTCTATGAATTCGCGTCAAGATTAAACCGGCATCTAAACATTGTTTTAAATTTCTGTAATGAATAACATACTTGCTTTTATCAAATAAATTTGGAATTAATTTTGCATCTTTAAATTTTCCTTCAGGCGGAACTAGCAACTCGGGACAATATGGGAATTCATTGTGGTATTCGTGCAAATTTTGTGGGTAGTGCAAGTCAACTTCCAAAACGTAGCCCGTATCCGATTCGTCCGAAATGTTGGAAACGTCAAAGTTTTCAATTTCCTCCGCGGTTAGCCAAATAAAATCGCGCTGCGGCAAATACTGTCGCATGGCATAGCCATACAGATTAGTTGCATCTAAATACATGATAAAAGAAGTGGGTTTTTTCGAATCATAATTTTCAACAAATTTGTTGTTAGCAATAGCTTTCCTCCCCACACAAGTACTGACTCCTCCGCGTATTCCCTTTCGAAAAAAATGTAGCATATCCAAATCGGTTAGCAACTCTAATTCCACAGCAGTGTATTTCAACATAGCATCCCAACTTAGACCCGGAGCCGTGTAATAATGGGCCGGATCTAGTAGGTAATGCTGTAGGCAAAGAGTTCTAAAATTTTCAAATACGTCAGCCAAAAGTAGTACGTCCGATTTTAGATAGATGTCAGAGTAGTCGCCCAAAGTTTTGCATTTAAACGTTTTCCACACATCAACAGCGCGATTATAATTTTCGACCGAGATTTCCTGCTCGTTCAAAGTATCATAAAATTGTTCTATTGTCGGCAGATCGCGCTGTTGTAGTTTGGAAAACGAATCGACGTAGGAGTATGGAAACACACCTTTTTGCCTCATAAGATTAAATTTAACGCCGTTGCCAAATTCTTTCTGTATTTGAAAACACAGATCGGAATTTAAATTTTCAGCCAAACTTGACAAAGAACTGTTCATGAACCGAAAACTGTCTAAAAATCGCAAATGGATGTATATTTTCTCGTTCTTGCCAGCATTATTTTGAATTTCATCAACTAAAAAGTGCTTGCTAAAAGATATATATTTTTCCTTGTTTTGTGGAATAACATCAATTTGTTCGTTTTTTAAGGCAATTTGTTTGACAAAAAGGTGGGAATCATAATTTAAATTATGAAAAAATATGGGAATAAAATTTGGAAGAATAAAATTTAGATTGCAATTGGAATGGGCGGCTCCTCGGTAATTTCCTGTGAGATAACAGTGATCTCTTACTTTATCTTGCCCATCGTCATCAAACGGTAAACTACAGATGTGGCATGAAAGAGCATCATTAAAATTTTGAATTTCGTTTGCGGTCAAAACTTTCATGGGCACAACATGTTTTAAATGGTTGGAGTATAAATTTTGAACGTCCCTTTCTAAACGCTCCATGAACACATCAACGGTATTTTCACCACGATAAATTTCGAATTTGGATAAAGTGTCATCATAAGAACATTTAATAAAGTACGCGAAAGAGTAAGGTTGGTGTTCACACACGGTTACCGTGAATGGTTTTGTAGGATTGGGATGCGACGTAGCAAGTGGTTTTAAAATGGTTTCAAAATCAGCATAAATTACGAAGGGAACTTTTAATTGTTTTTGATAATTTTCAAATTTAAGAATATTTTGAGGCGCAACTTTTCCCAGTTTGTTCGTTATCAAGTCAGTAGTTGGCAATTTTGTGTAAACGTGATTACAGTCAAAACGAAGGTGCATGTGTAACTGTTGTTCAGTACGAAAGTAATGGAGACAGCCGTCACAGAAGTGTTTTGCGCCATCTCTAGCCGTTATTTGTTGCGAAACTAATCTAGACAAATCTTTTATCCAACAGTAATGACTATTACCCACCGTATCAGTAATAAGCAGTAAATTGATATGAATAAATTTTTTATTGTGGGTGTAATGCAGGGGTCCTACAATTTCGTATTTCGTAACATTATTTCGAAAAACTTCTTCAACACCGTACACGTTAATAGAAAGTTGTGGATTACATTTTTCAAATTTAGAAACATCGCTTAATCTCACCGGAAATTCGATGCCGTCGAAGCGCAATAACTGCCGACAATCTGGATAGGAGCTGGTTCGGTTGGAAGGTCCTGTCGGTTGACAAATGGCGGAAGTCACCGCCCAGCCGAAACAGCATTCATCCTCATTTTGCACATTTACAACCGCTTTCTTGTTCTGAATCTGTTTTGGGAGCGGGATGTAGGACGAGGCTCGAAGCGGATTGTACTTGTTAATATTTACATCCAAATACATTAGGTGCTTCAAACGCCACCCTGTAAAAAGATATGGTCAATAAATATCGATACAAAAGACAAGAAAAGCAAATATATGTACCCGAATCTCGCTCCTGAAATTCTGACACCTTCGCGTCCAGCATCCCCGTAAAACGATCACATAAGTCATTCAAGTCGGTCGCAACTGTTGCAATTTCATTAACCGTCTGAAACGTTTTTACATCTTCTATTTCTTGACTTTCCAAAACAAACAATCCAAATAGCTCCAAATTGATCTTAACGCTTTTAAATGTCGCCATTTTATTTTCTATTAAAGTTACAATTTTATGTTTAATCTCGTCCATAAATTCCGCAACTTTTATATAATTGTTAACGGGAGTTACTCTGTAGGTAACAATGCGCTGCTTGAAGGCGGTCTGACGGATCACCACTCCTTCTCCAAAGGCTGCTACACCAGATCGGCTGTTGTGGCGATTGCTCCTGAGATGTCCTACATACCCGGAGCGGGCAACGTTTTCGTCACACACATCACAGTAGCGCATAGGAGAAGGTCGAGAATCTGAAACAAAGAAAAACACATTACTCTAAACATCTGAAACGCGGCAGTTCGACTTACCATTAGGAGGATTTGTTTTAACTCTTTTGCTTGTGGAGGGTCCTTCACCATCGGTTGCCGCCGAAGCCTCCAAACCGTTGCCTGAAAACCGCAAAATCGAATATTCTTTTTACGTTATTAATCAGAAGCAAATCAACTTACCGCTCGTAGATGGGTGACCCAACTCCTGACGGCAACTCTCTCGTCGGTGGCGGTACAATGCATCCGATCTGGTGAAGAACTTGCTGCATTTGTCGCACCTGAACATGCTAGTTGGCTAGTAGTTAAAGACTAAACACACCTACCAACACCAGAAGGATATAAACAAATGTTAGCAGCAGAACTTTGTTATTTGTTCTTGGCAACCTAGACCGAGAGCATTTAAATAAAAAAATTACTAGACTCGGTGTAGACCTCCAACTGGAACGAACGCGGACGTTGAACTCTCCAGTCTGGAAAGGATTTTCGGGAAGGTTTCAACAATGTTACTATGGAATTGGATTGTTAAAAATACATATTAAGCAAAAGATAGAGTCCTAATTAGCGTCTGCTGCACCCGAAGCACCTTCGATAACCTCAACTTTCTGGCCAGCTCATTCAAGCACAACCGTTGTGTCTTATTAAGTTGGCGGATAGTATGATTGTAGTTATACCTCCTAAGGTTATCTTGGTGCTTTGAAATAATTCTCTGGAAACGGTTCAGCTTGCGCCCGCTAGCGTCAAGCATCTCGATGGTTTTGAGAATCTCCGTTTTCAGAAATTCGCTGGCGCGTAATTGGACTCCATCTGCACACCAATCTTCAAAACCATCGTTTTGACTTTCTCGCGTGGAACGTTGTGATGGTGTAGCTGAATCATCACTCGTTGGCGGAGAAACTGAAGTACCTGCGGGGGTTGGGTCAGCTGCACTATCAGAAAGATCCATGGATGTTTTCTCATGGGTTGCGGCGGTAATTTGTGGAGTGTCAGCAGCCAAACTGATGTCTGCAGCCAAACTCAACCCATGTTCTAAAACACTACCCTGAGAATCGCAGTAATCAAATGTTTCTTCAAAAGAGTTATCAATGTTCAAACTTTTTTTCAGATTTCGAGAACGATTTCGGGACAAAATGCTGTTTTGTGTAAATTGTTGGTAAAAGGTTTGTGTCGACATTGCTTTAATAACATGGGAATTGAAAGTTGAATAAGGACTTACATTTTGTGACAAAGGAGACATTTCAATAGTGCTCCAATCGAGCTTTTGAGCCAAAGGAGACATTTCTGTGGTATTTGAATGCACTTCGGAATCAGAACTAAAATTTAAATTTTTTTTATTATTTGAATTTAATTTTGAATCGACACCATTTAACATTTGGTCCAAAGGGGTCATGATAATATCCGAGTCGACTTGTGAATTAGCGGTATTTTGAGACAAGGGGGGCTTTTCATAAATAACATTTGAATCTAATTTTGAATCCTTGCTAATTAAATTTTGGATGCTAGCTATAGATATATCCCCCTGATCAAAACTTCCATCCAAAAAGTTATTAACTGCTTGCGAACAATCACGAGAAGAAATTTCAATAATTGTTGCAGGTTTCGCAATATTGCAGCTAATGACAGAATTATTCTTCTGGTGATTGTTCTCAAATAGTAAGAATTCGGCAATACTCTTTTTTAGTGCATCCACATTTTTACTTTCTCTACTAATTTTAGAATTTGAGGTGCTAGCTGCAGAAATGTTCTCATATAAACTATTTGAATTATCCGTCCCGACGCCGTTCAGCATCTGGTCAACGCATTCTGCCAAATTAAATTTCGGTTGCAAAATACATTCATTTATTTCAACATTATTTGCAGAAATCTGCTCGAAATGGTCAGAGATTTCAGCATGATTTTCATTCGCAACATTTTGCACTGAAGCATTAAAATTCAATTTAGGTCGCGGAACACTTTTGATTTTGTTTAACAAGTAATTCCTCAAAATGCTTTCACACACTACGTCCTGAGTCAATCGTTGTTCTCCTTGGCGGTTATTTTCAGGTCTTAGCTGCTTTGCATTTTGAACAATTACATTTTGCAAAATTTTGATTTTATTGGTCGATTCTATAGGTAATGCTTTACTAACCTCAGAGCTGGTGGAAGCGCTCGGTTGCGAACAGGCACAGAGTTTAGCTTTGGACTGCTGGAACTTCCTCAAAGAGAGTCGCGACCACATGGACCGCACACCTCGAGGAAAATCACTACACCCCAACACAACACCGCCACAAACACCACAAGAACCGCAGTTAGCACTAGCACCCATTTCGCTCGAGAGTTCGACGTAAAATGGCTTCCCAGACATTGTGGAATGTTTATTACCCAGACAGGTTAACCTTAGCCTTGATCCCAAGGCAAAATGGTGGGGATGCAACATAAAAATTAGGGAAATTTTATAAAATCAGTTCAAGGTCAAAGTAGTAGTCCATGCTAACTCCGCTTGGATAAAGTTAAAATTCACCTCAAGGTGAAACTTGAAATAAAACAATATATTTCAATTAAGTTATTTATGTATAAATTTATATATCATACATTCACGCTGGTGGTTGAGGAGTGTAGAAAGAAAACATAAAAAAAATAAAATTAGTAGAGCATTAAGGAAGCTTAGAAATACTTACAGATAAATAGGAAGAGCTTTTGCTGGGCCGCATCCAAGTAAACTTCGCCAACTAACGAACCCTCTTGCAAATCGAATAACTTTTCAAATGAATTATTTGGGAGGTTGCGACACGTCGACAATTGATATAACATATATTCGGGCCTGATGATTATTACAGCCATTGCTGCGCGCCACATTAATTTTTGTTCGTCTTCTAAAACACTTCAAATTGTAAAATAAGTTCACAGACGCAAAAATATCAAAATTACCAGAATAAATCAAAGTATGGTCATTGGTGGGGAAAGGAGTCATGATCGTTGGTGTCGGATGGAGATTCACTGTTCGATAGTGGGCTGAAAATGGTATAAGTACCATCTTCAAAGACTCAAGGATAGTATAACTTAAAAAATAAAAAATAACCTAACCTTGGAAAACTTAATCAATTCGAGGACCAAGGCTATCTTGTCTATACAGATTCCAAGGCCAAGGTTAACCTGTCTGGGTTCTACAATTTCTTAAGCTCTAAAAACAAATTATCCGTTGAGCAAGACTGCGCAGAAGCGGTTCAGTCTCATATGCTTAAGGCCTACTATCCGCCACCATGTGTTAGAAGAATCTCAGTTTTCTTCGAGCTCTCGCACGAGCAACATGTTATTCCTGTACGTTCCTGACGACGGAGTGTATCACGTAGATGAAACTGCCGAAAGTCGTTATTATAATTTTGATGAAGAGCCAACTATAAATCCTGAACTGGTATTTAAATTCCCTAAGATATCTCATCCATTAAACACTACACTAGCAAACTTTTTCCGAAATGACTCGGGATTCTTTCATTACGATGCCTCCACTCTGTACACCAAGAATCCGTATCAGATGATCTGCTTGGATAGATATCCTGCACTACATAATTTGGAACTTCGCGTTAATGTCTTCGAGAGGTCAAACGAGTTAAAAGCCGCAGCTAAAGAGGTGGGGGAAGTGGATAAGTGTAATTAAAAAGTGTAGTGCCATTTATGTAATATACTCATTCAGTCTTTGTTTGTGTGCGGGTCAACATGATACCTATAAAATTATTAGCAGCCTTAGCAGCTGTCTACGATGGTCATCTGTATGTGCTGCAACCATCGAATTGCGCTTCGGCATCTATTGCATACGATCGTGATGGTAATAACAGCGTGATTTGGAACAAAATGGATATTGATACCTGGGCTGACATTCCAGTCTTCAAATCGTCTGTCAAGAACTTAACGGAAAATGGTTTCGTAACATTCAAGATTAAATTTAATTTTCCTAAATACACGATAAGTACAAATTGGCAAACTATCGTGACGAACAATAAAAAGCCTAGCATACAAAAACTTGCTATTAATGGCAATCACTATTGTTGTATTTCTACAATAATTGTCGGAACTATTTTATTACTTAGTTTATCTATGTGTATTATATATTTCTTTATATATTGGTCAATTAATTACAATACCCTACCCTACCCTACCCTAGTGATCATTATGTATATTTAATTAATAAATATATTTGAAATCTATTTGGTGTTTTCTTTTGGAGCGACTAAGCTGGTGGACGGCGTGGCCGTCGGGTAAAGGAGGAGAATGGTCTTGAGATTAGAAGGGGCTAGTGAGGTTATGCTGCGAGCACTTCTTCAGATAGGACTCCAACTATAAGCGTTGTTGTCCGCAGGACAAGCTGTCCGCAGGACAAGCCCGCCGCAGGCGAAAAAATTTTTTTGGACCGTGACCTTGAACATGAACTCAAGGTCAGGAGTGGGGGGATGCTCCAGTCCAGACGGGGCGCAAATATCAGCCGTCCGCAGGACAAGCCGGCCGCAGGCCGAAAAATTTTTTTGACATTGACCTTGAACTCAAGGCCAGGGGTGGGGGTAGGAGTGGGGGTGTCCTTGACCTTGAACTCAAGGCCAGGAGTGGGGGGTGGATCCAGAACTGTCCAAAATAACCTACTTTCAGCGATTCTAGTGTTGCACACTTCGCATATATGAAGGTGAAAATGGGATAATCGAGTGTGGCCGTTTGGGGTACGTGTTTAGACTATTTTTTCTCTTCTAGTTAAGGGGTGATGCTGAAGCTCATGCCATGGAGACACTTGGTGTTTTATGGTGCGTAAATTATTGTTTTGTACGTGATTCCAAAGTTATTTGTTATTATTATTTTTACTGAATGTGGGTGTTCTAATGTGCTGAAGTTTTTCTGATGACCCGCTTGTTCTTTGGGCTGATACAGTTCTAATTTATATCCAGTCTGTTAGTTCTTGATTCTCATGAACAGCTTGTGTATTTTAGAAAGCAAACTAAATGGTCAGTAATTCTCCAGATCTTTAGAATGCTATTTTTTAAATAGTTATAATTTATCTTTACCTTAAGAAAAAAATATATGTTCTTAAGGAGCTGGGAATAGCAGCAATCATTAAGCTGTTTTTACATTTTTCTCAACAAAGGTTGCCTGATGGTAATTTTAAATATATATATCAGCTTGATTATGAGAAAAAATACAACGTTTAAGTTTTTTTCAGAAATTTTCAAGTTATTCTATTAGGGTAGGTTCAGAATAAATTTGAGTATTTTCTGACTTGCTACGTTGAACTTTTGCTCCCTACTATAAAACCTAATTTATCTCTTTGCTAAAAGCACAGGTTTAATTAAAACTCTTACGTTTTCGATAATTCCCGCGATATTTAATATAGATCTGTCTCAACCTATAAATGTATTCATTATGAAACTGCAGGTAATATCATGTTGGACGCATACTCCGAACAATTTACGAAACAGTTAACGAAAAAGGAAAAACAAATGTTGACTACAGTCACTGATAATTTTTTAAAGAATAACAGCAAAGCCGATGTAAGTACGTAGTACGAAGTGTGTCGCCGTTTTGGTACTCACAATAGTCACAATCTTTTCTGAAATTAGCCGTTTTAAATTTGAGAGTTTCGCGTTATAAACCGACCCAATATACAGGGTGTTAATGAATTGTAAGAACAAACTTCTAGGGCTTGCAAAACACAACAAAGCAAACAACTTTTGTTAATAAATGTGTGGTCAAAAGTGTTTCCTTTCAGGGATAGAGCTTTTCAAAGATTTATTAAGAATATAGGCAACTCAATTTACTTTAAAGGGGAATTACACTAGTAACGCCCTCTATTATGTGCGGCGAGGAAAAGTTGCAAACCAAATCTCTTCTTTCTTAACTCAATTTACTACCTACTATTTGTTTCCATAACGATGGAAATTAATACAGGATAAATAAAACCCTCTTTCCCACTTTTCAAATTCAAATTAAATTTAAAATAAATTAATTAACAAAACGTTTCAAAATTAGGCAATAGAAAAAACCAAAATTACAAATCAAAAATAAACTATTTGAAAAATTTACAATAACTAATTCAAAAATTAACAAAATTATAGTAAATGTTCAAAATGTCGCTCCCTAGCTTCTACACGCGAAGCAAATTACGAAGTAAATTCCTGCGCACCGCTCCAAAAATACCAGGAGTCTGTTGAACTTCTTCACATGCAGCAAGAATACGCAAAGTAAGTTCTTCTACAGTTTTAACTGGCGTAGAATACACTAACGTTTTAACATGACCCCACAAAAGGAAATCAAGTGGGGTCAAATCAGGAGAACGTGGAGGCCACGCTACATGCACTTCTCGACCTATCCATCTGTAGGGAAAAGTGTTATTTAAAAATTCCTTGACGTCCGCCGCAAAATGACCAGGTGCACCATCGTGCTGCAGCCACATTTGAGGTGGAACATCTTTCAAAAGTTCAGGCAGGACATGGCGCAGGAAATTTAAATAAATTGCTTCTGTTAAGCTTTGGGGTATCAGATATGGTCCAATGAGTCTATCGCCAACAATCCCGGCCCAAATGTTCACTGAAAATGTTTGCTGGTATCCTTTTTGAACCACAGCATGGGGATTTTCATCGTCCCAAATGTGACTGTTTCTACTGTTGAATATTCCTTCTTTCGTAAAAGATGCCTCGTCACTAAACAGAACGTTTACTTGGAATTTTGGACCCTCATTACACCGCCGCAGAAATTCCTGGCAAAGTTCTACCCTTCTGGGAAAACCTGCTTGAACCATGGCTTGTACCTTCTGTGGATGGTACGGATGTAGCTGCTGCTCATGTAGTACCTCCCATACTGAAACATTGTTCACTCCCATTTCATGAACGATGGCTCTTGAACTAGTAGAAGGATTTTCAGCCACTCTCTCCAAAACTTCTTTCTCAAAAGCCACCGTTCACCTTGTTCTGGTAGCTCCACAGTTGTGTCTGTTGACAACGAATGTACTTTCCTCTTGCAGCCGACGTGAAACTACACTAAAGGCCTTGTGCGATGGATGATTCCTATTCGGAAAATGTTCTTGGTACAGGCGAGCAGCTTCGCGTGCGTTACCCCAAGCAGGTCCATACACGAACATCATGTCATGCTGTTCGGCAAAAGTATAATTCGCCATAACACAAAAATACGAAAGACAGAACGAAAATAACGAAGAAAATAATTATCAAAAAATCACAGAACGAAAAAAAAAAGAATTATAAAAGGCATAGAAAGAAACGAATTCAAGAAAAGTCAAAAAATATCACAAAAACATCGAATTGCGTCAAAATTGACGTTATTTAAATGCATGTATGTCTAGATCGTTTTTTTTTCAAAATTCTGTGTGATCTGTGCAAAATAATTGAAAATGCAATGTGGGTTGCCTATTTTCAGGTACTTCTTAAAGAATCTTTAAAAGACTCTATTTTCTAAAGGAAACACTTTTCACCACACATTTATTAACAAATTTGCTTTGTTGTGTTTTGCAAGCCCTAAAAGTTAGTTCCTACAATTCGTTAACACCCTGTATAACTTACTGTTACAGAGTGATCAATCTTGGTTATTGGATTTAGTCGCATTTAACAACGATAAAAGAAATCCTAACGTACTAGAAGCCTGGTTTGGTGGAGAATCTGTGCCAAAAATTGAATCATTTCCCGATGAAAGAATCGTCGACGGAGTTATGTTTGTGTTAAATAAATTTCTAGGTGACGAGTTTAAAAATATAACAAAACCTGATTCTTTATTACGGTATGTATAAAAACTTGGCAATTTGGTTGGTTTCAAACTTGTTGTATACAATTTTAGTTTTAATTGGTACTCAAACCCACACTTTCGAGGTACTTACTCATACGCAACTGTCGAATCGCGTAAGAGAGAAGTTTCTGGAGAAATTGCTCTAGCAAAACCTCTAACATCGAGTCATGGTAAACAAACCCTATTGTTTGCTGGCGAAGCCACTAATCCTATACACTACGCTACTGTACATGGAGCTGTAGAAACAGGATTTAGAGAAGCAGAAAGGATAATAAATCTTTACAAATAAATGAAGTTGGAATAGTGGAACATAGTTTTATGTATTGATTGAAACGTAAATAAAAAATAGAACAGATTTTAACTTGTTTTAATACTACAATTATTCAATTTGTAACTATAAACTAATCCAAATACGTACCTAGTTCCAAAACATACAGTACTTTTAGATGCCATTTCATCAATGCCAGGAAGTGAGATGTTACACCGTTGCTATATTTTGCCTACATTAATTTAGAAAATTTCAGAACATATTCAAATTACGTAGAATCTGTGCAGATTTATTTTAACATCTAACAAAGTTATAATAAATTATTTAAATTTCCATTTATGATTGAATTTACAAAACTTTAATACGATTAGAGAAAATTTTCTTTAACAGTGCAATAATATTCATTTTATTTATCAATTCCAGCTTTACTTCGTTAAAGTCCATATTTAATGAGTATCTGTATATAAAATACTTAATCACTTTAACAATTTCTATTTATTTAAACCTTATACGTATTTCAGCATGTTAACATGCCATTGTCAAAGGTTATATGAAGGTAAACAGTTAGCGTTGTTATAGCAATAGAACTTTTTAACTTATCTTGGTAATGGTCTGCAGATGACTTGATTTCTTATTCCAAAATGTCTAGTAGAGGAGAATTTAACAGATCAATTTGCTCATTCATTAACGGTACAGTTTTTTAAATGTTTGTGAATTTCAAAAGCTTCTAGTATATCTAATTTACGTTTATCATCACAAAAGTGTAAACATTTTATGGTGTTATTAGATGTCATTGAATGATTTTGTTCTAATAAGTGTTTAGCGTAGTTGGATTTATGTGGGTGTTTGTATTTGTAACAACGTACGTGTTCTTTATACCTAATATCAAAATTTCTAATAGTCTGGCCTATATAAACCGAATTACAATGCGAGCAATTTAATTTGTAAATGCCGGATTTTAACAAATCGTCTGTTTTTTCAAAAACAGACGATTTGTTAAAATCCGGCATTTACAAATTAAATTGCTCGCATTGTAATTCGGTTTATATAGGCCAGACTATTAGAAATTTTGATATTAGGTATAAAGAACACGTACGTTGTTACAAATACAAACACCCACATAAATCCAACTACGCTAAACACTTATTAGAACAAAATCATTCAATGACATCTAATAACACCATAAAATGTTTACACTTTTGTGATGATAAACGTAAATTAGATATACTAGAAGCTTTTGAAATTCACAAACATTTAAAAACTGTACCGTTAATGAATGAGCAAATTGATCTGTTAAATTCTCCTCTACTAGACATTTTGGAATAAGAAATCAAGTCATCTGCAGACCATTACCAAGATAAGTTAAAAAGTTCTATTGCTATAACAACGCTAACTGTTTACCTTCATATAACCTTTGACAATGGCATGTTAACATGCTGAAATACGTATAAGGTTTAAATAAATAGAAATTGTTAAAGTGATTAAGTATTTTATATACAGATACTCATTTAATAATATTCATCTTTTTTCTGCTTTGGCTGAAATCTCGCATCCTATTCTCAGAGTTGTAAAGGAATACGAGGAGGCAGACGGTGATAATAAAAGAAAAGTTTCTCAAAAATGAAAGTGAATTACATATGTTTTTATAAAAGGTTATTGTGGTACACGCTGGAACACTTTAATTTCAAAATTTTCAGTTTTCGAAATATTCGGTTCTTTGTCTTTCTTTAATACGAAATGTAACTATTAAATTTTCAAAATTTTCTAAATCATATTTTTCAAAATTTAACTTTCCATTTATTTTCAGTGTCAAAATTTTTCAAATTACTTAATTTTATTTTCATAATTTTCGTTAATTTTGAAATTCACAAAATTTCCCAGTTTCTAAATTTAAAGATATTTATATTGTCGTAATTAAAAAAATTAGTGTTTTTTTTGGAAATGGATGAACTTTTAATATTTAAACCTCTCCTAATTTCCAAAGATTTAAAAGATATTTCTATTTTCAAAAAATTTTCGATATTTGCGAAATCATACGCAATTTTCAGCATCAAAATTTTCAACATTTAAATATGCATTTTCAAAATGTTCGAATTTAAAAATTTTAGATATTTTAATTTTCAAAAACTGAAAATTTTTGATCTTTCGAAATCTACAGTTTTCAAAAGTTGTCAACTTCAAACCACACAACTGCCAAAAGTTCATGTTTATCAAAATTTTCAACGTACAAAGATTCTTTTTTAAAATTTTCGATTACAAAAATTTTAGATATTTTAGTTTTCCAAAACTGAAAATTGTTGACACTCTTGGAATTTACAAAGTCTGACAACTTTGAAACATACAACAGCTAAATTTTAAGAATTTTCGAAACTTGAGAATTTTTAAAAATATAAATTTCTAATATTTCATAAGTTTTCAAAATATTCAAATTTGCCAAATATTCTGATGTTTTGCAATTTACAGCAATTTCAAAATTTTGTTGTTTTCGAAATTGAGGAAATTGGGCTGCAATATTTTTGGTATGTTTGCAATTTACGCAATTTTTTAATTTCCAAAATTTCCAAATTTGAAAATTTTTTAATTTCGAAATATTCAAAATTGAAATTTTTCTGTATTTGAAATTCATGAAATTTAACTACTTCTACATTTTCAAAACAATTAAAGGTTTTATCAAAATTGCAAGGAAGGTCTCGTGGCAGTTTTTTTTACCTTGTTTATTAATTACGTGATTTAAAAAGTTAAATTTTTCTATCAAGAGCTATGTTTTTGTAGGTATTTACAGATCTAAGGTTTCAATTTAAATATAAATTTCCCAAGTGAACGAGAGATTGGCAAAAAAGAATTCAACATCGTAATTGAAAATTAATTTCGTCAAATGGAAAAGTGCCCTTTGAACATTTTCCGATAAATACAAAATAAAACATTTTATTTAGGTCGAGAGAATAATTTACCTGAAGCGGCATCGAATGGACGGAAATAGGGTATCGTAAAACCCGCCAGCAAATTATGGACATCTATTAACCATTTCACGGTCTATAAGCATAAATATTCGTGCAAAAGCTCGAATTGCAGTGAACAAACGATTCGAGAAAACTTCAAAGCACCCTCGCAAAGCTGCCCTCAACAGCGACTACACAAGCTTCTACATAATGTATGTACCTTAGGCGACAGTAACCGAATTTTGATGAGTTATCCGTAAATTAAAACTTTGTTTATTTGAACACTGAGGAATTTTCCGGAAGAAAAAAACGGATTTATTTATTATTTCCAGATTACGATAAATAAAACTCCCACACGTTTCGATTTTCATTTAGCCAAACATTTTAATTAAAATATCTGCACGTGGCGTGCTGTTGCTAACGCCTACAAGACTTCAAACAAAATTCATTACACAAATGTCTTTACAGTTGGCGAACCAACAGTATTTGAAATACCAATAACAAAACTTTCTATAAACTCTGCATTTTATTGAAATTGCGTTTCGAATTGAATTAGACGTCTCTGTGGATATTTTAAAGACGAAAGGGTTTTTCCATCTGTTTAGATAACTAATGCCGTTTAGACCAAATTGCAAATTTAATGATTAAATCTAGGAAAAATAAACCTTAAGAAACCATAAATTAAAAATTAATAAAGGAGTAAAAATACCAAGCCAAAAAATATCGCAGATGAAATTCTTTTTGTTGATGACAAAAGTAAATTTCAGATCTCGTGGGCAGTTGTCAGGTAGACGTCGACCATACCAAAGCCGGGGTACAGACTGACCTCAAATGTAAATGGTCGCAGAAAAACTGGTTTTCACCAGTATCTTGATAATGGTTTTAGATACAAAAAAATACTTTAGACAAAAGTTTAAGTCCACTAAATTCTACATAAAAAAGGTTCTACAACATTTTTTCCTAAATGTAACCGTTTTCGAGAAAATGCGTTGTAAACGTTTTCATGACGGACAGTGCCGATAAGCTATTATACACTGTTTCCCAGACAAGTTAAACTATATGCAAAATGTATGGGTAATTATATTTTTCTACATTTGATTTCTTCGAGATATGTTGGCTAAGAATTTAAACTGCATTATTGATATTAGCTGGTATTAGTGCAGTTTAGTAAACAAAAATAATGTTCATTTAAAATTACACAAAAATAATATTCATTTAAAATTACACAAAAATCTAAATAAAAAATTAATAAATTCAAGTTTTTTTCTATCCCAGAGTAATAATAACGATGAGTGGCGTTAGCTCAGAGGTTGGGCGCTCAGTCTCTAACGCTGAAGGTCTAGGGTTCGATTCCCCGCCAAACCCATGCAGCAATAAAAACCTATGCCGCAACCCGCCACTCACGTTCCCCAATCCGGTGTAGGCAGCTGTGGGGTTTTAATGCCTGAAACCTTCTCTGGAATTTAGTCGTTCGGATTCGACGTTAAACTGTAGGTCCCCCGTACTCCACCTTAGCGCTAAGGAGTGTACGTGGCAGAGAAGAGTGCCGGTGCCCAGCAGTGGGACGTAAAGGCTGATTACGAACAACAACGTATTTTGTCTTTGTTGAGAAGCGGTTAAGGCCTTCTAAGCCGAAGGATCTTTGCCGCGAAACGTTAGTATACTTTTTTTTTGTAAGTGCTCAAATTGTATTCAATTGCCGTTGTGTATAATTTGTATAGCGTTAGTTGTAGAGAATCTTTCTCACTTGACATTAAGACTTAATCGTCAGCAAAAAGTATCTCCATAATTTATTTTCCCTGTTTAAGTTACTTGAGCCATTCTGGTGATTTTTGCATTCGCTTTATTATTGTGCTAATTACCTATTACTCTTCTCTCTTTTTTACTCTCCATCTCACTCTCACTCTCACACCCACTCTCATTCTCACTCTATTTATGAAGTCAGTTGCGGTGAGCGACACGAGGCAAATCTTTGTCCTTTTTCTTTCTCTTTGTTTCTTGAGTCTGTCAACGGTGACCGACACGAGGCAGTGTTTTTTTTTCGTCTTATTTAAGCTTCCATATATTCGTCGTAATCTCCTTTGTCCGCTGCACCTGTCTTACCCATTGAAATTTACATTCAGTATCGTTCGTTCCAGAACGTCTGATTGTTACTTAGTTAGTTGCTACCGTTTGATACTGTTAGCTACTGTATCTTAATTGCTACCGTATGCTACCGTTTGCTACTGTTGGCTACTGTATCTTAATTGATACCGTATACTACTGTTTGCTAGCGTTGGCTACTGTATCTTAATTGCTACCGTAAGCTACTGTTTGTTACCATTTGCTACTGTATTTTATTTGCTACCGTTCGCTACTGTTAGCTGCTGTTTAAAAATTGCTTCCGTATGTTACCCGCCGCCGTTTGCTTCTGCTTACTACCGTATTTGCTTTTGTAAATATTTTGCTTTGCTTGGCTTGTAATACCTTACGCCGTTGTTTAATAATTTTTTTGTATTTGAGCTGTATAATTAACCTGTTGGGCACCAATAGTTTTGGTAAGTAAGTGTAGTTAGACCCCTGATTACCGTCACCTTTACCGCAGTTGCTCACGTCTTTAACTAGGTACGAGAGAATCGTGCACCTCAATTGGGAAAAAGCCTCCCAACAAAAAAGTGAAGTCACACTAAGGAAGAGTTTTCCAACAAAAACTGAAATCATACTAGAAAAAAGCCTTCCTCACGCGATGATTTCCGACCGGAGAATAACTCTGTTATTAAATCTTGCGTCCAAAAATTTTAGCGAGGTTTTACGTATAGCCAACGTCAACGTACAACCCACCCGCAACACCAACCACGTAACGAAACAGCGTCACAAATTAATAAAATTTCGATTATAAAAACTGAATACGGTTCAAAAATCAAATTAAAAGAAGAATTAAAATAAAAGTTCGTCCCTCTCAGGACAGGAAGCAAAGACGTCTGCTTAGAAGATATCATCCGCAACCGCTTCTCTACAAACACATTTAAATACGCTGTTGTTACTCCGGGATTAAAAGAACACGTGATGACTTTA
Source organism: Ctenicera cuprea (assembly GCA_958336395.1). Lineage (NCBI taxonomy): Eukaryota > Metazoa > Arthropoda > Insecta > Coleoptera > Elateridae > Ctenicera > Ctenicera cuprea. The sequence continues at coordinate 5,313,133 of OY284492.1, read as the reverse complement.
TTTAATATTTAGTTTTGTTTAATTTTAAATGTAACGACAATTTTTTGTTGCTACTAAATGGCACTAATAACAACTAATAACAATAATTCAGCTTATATTCTTAGCTAAAGTATCCTGGGGACATAAACTTTGGAAAAATGTAATTTCCCATGCGTTTTGCATATAGTTCAACTGTTCTGGGATACGGTGTATAAAGGTTGTAGGGAAGAACCTTTAGCGGAAAAAAGCACATAAGCTAAATCTGGTAGAGTTTAGCCAGTTTAAAAAAAATCAACCATTGCTTGCACCAATAATAACAATTTTAACAGGGAGAACGCATCTATTACATCGATAAACTACAATGAATTCAAACTGGAGGCGCAATCCAGTAAAAAAATGGAAATACAACAGCAGTCTTTCCACAAAAAAAACATGACAGAAAAATCAAAATTATGTATATTAAGCCTACTGGGAATACTACTCAAAAAAAACCATTTATTACTGTACAGTTGTACATACCTCTAGGGGGTGTGTGAAATAAGTACATTACGACGTTCATCACAGTTTTCCTCGCATTTACGAAAACATTTTATAGAACTATTTTTATAGAGAATTTGGTGGTATTTAATTTTTGTTCGCAAGATTTTTTTGTAAGTGCAACTTACTGTTATTAAGTTATTCGCGAAAATCCGTTTTTGTGGCTTTCGACGCGAACTGACGGATTAACGGTGATCTTTTTGTGATTGTTCTTTATGTTGAATCTTTTTTGTAAGAATTATGAGGCCGTGCGTGAGCACGACTCCATGATTTCCATCCCACTCCCTTACCCGGGATCAGCGCACTTCAGCGCTATTCACCGGTCAAACATGCCCCACCCCTGAAAGACATGCAACCCAACATACACACCACACACACCATCCACGGACACGCCGGATTTAACTTATTCAGAAAAATTTCCGACGGGCAGAGCACTCGAACCTACTGCCGCTGAGAGTCTAGTTTCAAAGCCTAGGACTTTAACCACTAGACCACCCGCTGGCCCTTATGTTGAACTAATGATCTTAAAAATTTATTTTTTTAAATTATTTTTGCCAAAGAAAATTGTAATTTTTAAGGACTTCCAGTCAAAACTGAAAAATTACCGTTCAAAAATCTTTGTTAACATCATCAATTTGTATAATAAATCTGAAAACCGCCAAGTTCCCCATTTCCTTGACTTCATCATTGAAAATAGAATACCAGACTATAACGTGAATAGAATTCGTTTCATTTTTCGCGTTCGAAGAGAAATGATGTCTTGGGAGAGATAAGTAACCTTTTGTACTGTTTTGTCACTCCAATTTCAGATTCAGTCACTTTTTATACGTCTCCCTTTTTTGGCTTCATTTTTCCTCGTTATGACATTTCATTACAAACTACAAGCTTACACATAGATTGTCATACCGAGGGATGCGCACGAGCTTTAAGAAACTGGGTTTTGTTTCAAACGGCTTATAACAGGATGAACACATCACAGCGCGCTACGACTTTCCAAAGAGATTTGGTGCTGTAAACCTACATCAAAGGACAACCCTTACCTTGCGTTTGGGATGGGAAATACTTTCCCTGTACGCTGTCACAAGACTGTCTTCGTTGTCGTGGCTTGCAGGTAAATCTAGTTAGGAATTTTCCTCAAAAGAAATTCGAGCAATAAAAAATTATAGTAGGTATATTTTTTTACAGATATTTTTACATGCACGAATATTTGAATATAAATCACATGTATAAAGTAAGTGGTTCCCTATTCTTTTAAAAACTTATACAAAAATGGACGAAATTATTTAAGGGTGCTCATGTTTTACCATTTTTGCTTTAACATATTGTAATAAATTTATTGAAAATACAGGGTGAGTCAACAAGACTGCGATGAATTGTATCACGTTTACTTATTAAAATGCGGAAAAGTTGTTCAAATAACTGTTGTAACCGACCACATTTTAAAACTGTTTTTAAGTCTTTAATAAGATGACCCCCGTTTTGAGGCAGATTCCTTACCTAACAATAAGACAACTTTTGAAAATTATTTTTAGCAAAACTACGCTTCGGCACCCTATTTTGATAGCGAAAACTTATTCTAAAAAAGGTTAGCCACAATTTTCTAAAAAGAACCAAAAAGTCTTAATTTTTTTTAGAAAATTGGGTGTCCATTTTTACAATATTTCCCATTCTGGTATTGACTTCAGGTTGACGCGAGCAAGGGAATTCGAAATTTTAAACAGATGCAGTAAACAAATGTATATAAATACTCGCAAAAAAATATTTTGGCTGCGACGACTTCTGAATTTTTTCCGTTGACCAGAAGTTGAAATTTCTAAAAATTATTAATTTTTGACCACTTTCTTTTTTAATTATTTTTGGCAAAACTACGGCACTCCATTTTGACCACAGAATTTTATTCAGAGAAATATTAGCTACCATTAAAAAGCACAAAGGGGTCCAAATGTTTGCCAAAATTACATACAATTGTGTGTTTTTGACCGTTTCCGGTAATTTCAGCGTAAAAAATTAAAAAGTGGTTCAATTTTTACCAAAATTTCACTAAATGCTTACAAAAAGATATTAAACGACTCTAAATTAAAGAAATTTGTCTGCAAAACCATAAAAAAATTGAGCGTTAATTTTCGTTTTCTGGTTCGGGCGACTGACTTCCGGTTGACGCAAAAAATCACAAAGGAGAGCTAGTTTCCGGAAATATCAACGATTCTAAACTAGAGAATTTTGCCGACGAAAGCATCAAAAATATTGAGCGTTGATTTTCATCTTCCGGTTGGGACGGTTGACTTCCGGTTGACACAAAAAATCTCAAACTAGAGCTAGTTTCCGGAAATTTTAAACAGATGCAGCAAAACAACGCATTTAAACACTTGCAAAAAAGTATTTGGGCTGCGACGACTTCTGAATTTTTTACGTCGACCAGAATTTCAAATTTCGAAAAAATTATTAATTTTTGACCACTTTCCTTAATTATTGTTGGCGAAACTACGGTACGGCACTCCATTTTGACCACGGAATTTTATCGAAGAAGTATTAGCTACCATTAAAAAGCACAAAGGGGTTTAAATGTTCGCTAAAATTATTTACAATTGTGTGTTTTTGCCCGTTTCCGGTAATTTAAGTGTAAAAAATTAAAGAATGGTCAAATATTCACCAAACTTTCACTAAATGCTTACAAAAAGATACTAAATGACTCTAAATTTAAGAAATTCGTCGGCGAGGCTATAAAAAAATTAAACTATGATTTTCCTCTTCCGGTACGGGCGATTGACTTCCGTTCGACGCAAAAAATTGCAGAAAAGCCCCAATTCTGCCAAATTTTACACAAACGTAGCAAACTTATGCATATAAAAAATTGCAATAAATGGTTTGTCTGGGATGCTTTCTGAATATTTTTTGTCAAACCAAATTTGAAATTTAGAAAAAACTTCATTTCCTTTGACCATTTTAAAAATCATGTCAGCCACAACTATCGCCCTTTTAAATATGGAATTTCAATCTAAAATAAGGTAGCCACAATATTTCGAAAAAAAACGGAAGGGTCTTAATTTACGGTAAAACCGCGATTTTAACAACCTTAAAAATAATTTATAGAAAAATTTAAGCCTGGCATCCTATTTTGACCACGTAACCGTATTGTAAGAAGAGTTAGCTACAATTTAAAAAAAAATCAAAGGGGTCCTAATTTTCGTAAAAGTTCTTGTATTTTTTTCCATTTTCGTTAAATCCAGTTGAAAGTATTAAAGAGTGGACCGATCTTCATCAAAGTTTTACGAAATGTATATATACAACGTTATGTTAAACGTCTCTAAATTGCATAAATTTGAAGGCGAGCTCCGGAAAAAATTCAGCGTCGACTTTAAAATAATTGCTTGTTTCAGTGCGCGTGACGCGATCGACTTCCGGTCGACGCAAAAAATCGCAGAGGAGACACAGTTTTGCCAAATCGTAGACAGACGCAGCAAAAGGATGATTTTTTTATTTTGAGCGGAAGAAAAATTTAGAAAAATTTCAACGGCTTTGACCGCTTTAAAAATTAATTCTGGAAAAACTACGATTCGGCATCTCATTTTGATTATTGAACTTTATTCCAGGAAGGGTTAGCTAACATTTTAAAAAAAAAAACTAAGTAGTGTAAATTTGCACATTCTTACATTTTTGGTAGTGGTCCGATTTTCATCAAACTTTCACAAAATGTATAGAGCGTCATACGAAACAGGTCTGCATTGCAGAAATTATAAGGATAATTAAACGTCGATTTTAACATAATCGCTGCTTCCGGCACGAGCAACCGATTTCCGGAAGACGACAAGAATCGTAGAAGAGCTCGAAATTCGCCAAGTTTTACAGAGATGCAGCAAACGGATATAAAAACCGACAAAACGTTTTGAGCTGCGACACCTTCTAAATGTTTTACGTCGACAAAAATCAAAATTTAGAAAAAAATCATCGATTTTGACCACTTTAAAATTATAAAAAAAAATTACGGCATAGTATCCCATTTTAAAAGAAAAGTTAGCTATCATTTTTCGAAAATTTCTTCTATTGTATTTTCATTTTTGGTATTTCAATTTAAAAAATTAAAAAGTGGCTTAATCTTCACCAAATTCTTACAAAATGTATATATCGTCATGCTAAACAACTCTCACTTGCAGAAATTCGAAGACGAGCGCCTGAAAAAATTGAACGCCGATTTTAGATTAATGGATCTTTCCGGTACGCGCGCTTAATTTCCGGTCGACGCCAAAAATCGCAGAGAACTCATAGCTTTGTCAAATTTTAAGAAACCGAAGCAGAAGGATACGGAAATCAACTAGAGAAAGCATTTTTGACTGCGAGGCTTTCTGAATTGTTTACATCGGCCGGAAATCAAAATTTTAAAACTATTGTTTTTGCCACTTTATAAAAATTGTTTCTGGCATAACTACCGTCTGGTATCCCATTTTGGCTACAGAACCATATTCTACCCAGAATTAGCTAGAATTTTTCGGAAACAAAACATATCAAGAGATCCAAAAAAAACTGATCCTCAGCGGGCTGTGGAATGAAAAGTCAATTCTTTGCTAGAAGAGAATGTTTATAATGTCAGATAATAATTAAAACCTAACCTGAAATTGACATTATAAGCATTCCCTTAGTCTAGTAAAGACGTGACTTTTCATTCCACAGCCCGCTGAGGATCAGTTTTTTTGGATCTCTTGATAGAGGTTTAAATTTTCGCTAAAACTCCATACATTAAGTTGTCACTAATTCCAGCTTTAAATATTAGGGAGCGGTCCGATCTTCATCAAACTTTCACAAAATGTATACAATTTTATGCCAAACGGGCCCGACAAAATTGAAGGTCTGTTTTCGCAAATTAACTCCATACGGTACGCGCGATTAGCTTCCGGTCTATGTCAAAAATTGGAGAAGACTCCCAGCTTCGCCAAATTTTACACGGGCGTAGCGAAACCATACATATACAAACTGGCAAAAATAGTTTTTGCTTACGACGTTTTTTAAATTTCTGACAACGACGGAAATTAAAAATTTACCACAAATTCATCATTTTTGACCACTTTATCAAAAGTTTTCTGGCACAATTAAAGTCTGGCACGCCATTTCGACCAGGAAACCTTAATCTAGGCAGGTTAAGCACGTATCACAAATTATATCAGTTAGGTTTGCAAATTGTTAAAATATTTTAAAAAAAGTTGGCAACGCTGCAACACAATTTCAAAAACGAAACATTTTCAGAAATGCAGTTAAGATCTGAATAATAATACGACAAAATATAAAAAAAAACAAGTTTGGTATGGCACACTTATATTAACCCCCAGTATGACCGAAACTAATTTAAAATGTGGTCATTTTAGTCGTCTACAACTTTTATTCGAAAAATGTCTGTATTTTAAAAACTAAATTCGGTTTTTTCTAACACAAATAGATTTTTACAAAAAAAATTCTAACCAAAAATTATAAAACATGAAGAACCCATTTTAATTATTCAAACAAATGCACATTTCTTTGACTACATTAGAGAGAACATAACGAACATAGTTCCGGAACCAAAGTTTAATAATGTATTCAGGATGGAATGACGGAATACACATTTGCTTGTTATATTTTCATTCAAACAAAGTGAAGCAAGTTCTATTAGTATAATTACTGCCCTTTTCCTGTTCCTGTCCCTGTCTCTGTTCCTGTTCCGTTTATGAGGTTGTCACTTCCCTGATTTATATGAGAAAACAACGTTGAATTTAATTAATTCAACAAACTCTTAGACAGTCGTTGAAAAATTAATTTAAAAATAAAAAATAATTAGTAACCCTGAAGCATTTTTAAATCATTTTTGCGTCGCAAAAAAAGCAAATTTTTTTTTCCTAATCCAAACGAGAAATATGATATTCTGAGTTAATCTACCCAGATTGCTAAAAACCGCTCTATAGTTGACAATGAAAGCTTCCTGAAGTATCTTTTTCAGGTAAATGTGGCTTTTTTGATGTGCGTTAACGCAAATGCATTATTTATCAGTTTCTGTAAGGGAACTTGACAGATTCATTTTAAGGACTGCATTAGGAATCCTAATTTTAGTCGTGCTGCCATTAATTTTAAAATGGATTGTCGTTGTAAATTACAGCATGACGTTGACGTGGAAAGGAAATACCTTTTAGTGTGCCATATAAGTGTTGTAGTCAGAAAAGTACTTGGAAAACTTGTAAATTTTAATGCTTTGGATTAAAATTTTGCAGAAGTAAAAATGTCATAATTAAAGTGATAATTTGGAAAAAATCTTTTCTGTATTCAAACTGAATTTGAAAAGAAACTTGGGCAGTAACTGTATAAAACAGATCAAGCTTGTATTAATTATTAATTAAAGTATATATTTTAGACACAAAGTTCTTTTTGTAAGCTTCTACAGAATTACGCTGTAATGAGGAAGGGTAAAGTAAAACTTTTATTTTTGGCATGAACTTTTACAGCTAAAAGTAGTGATGGGCATAATCGAGTGATTTTCATAATCGATGGATTGCTATTCGAATGAGATTACTAATCGAATGATTAAGTCGCATAAAATCATTTGAATGCACTTATGCGGTAGAAAGTAATAAAAACGCTCTCCGCTTGCTTCTTGAATTATCTTATGAATGAATACTCGATGTCATCGTTTTTCCGCAAGGTGTTTGGCAAAAACAGGGTTTGAATAGTTGGAAATTTGAATGCTTAGACACAGAGCACCGCACGCTTCAGTAGTTTAACCACCGTACCTATCTATGTATTAAATGTCTGTCCTCTCGACAAAATTTGTCATCATAACACGATGACGGCTCTTTACATCTCCAGCCAGTTTATTGATTGTTTTCAGCGAATATTTATGTTGTTGTCACTACTATTGATATAATTTGATTATTTGTGGCTTACTGTCATTCTGGCGGATCAGGATTCTCGCACAGCACATTATTTTCATATAATTTCTTTTAATAACAAGCAATTAACATAATAAAAGCATTGCACCAGAACATTATAACAATTGTATTAGAAATAGCATTTGTTTATCGCGAGTAACGTAAAGGCAAATAATGTCTGTTTGTTTTTATTACTAAAACGAAGCGAGTCCGTACAGTATATCTAACAACTTAAATATATTTTGCTTAGAAAATTTGTAAATATATCTGACAGCTATAAGATTAAACGAATATGTTTACAAAACCGACACTTTAGTTACGCAGCCCGCTACCACGAAGCGCCGTTTAGGCCAGTTAGGGAATTAAAAATTAAATTACGGTCAAAAATGTTTTAAAAATTTTATTTTTACCAACAATTTATTTTTTCTAAATTTTGCCCATAGCAGCGTGCGCAAAAATTTTTTTGCATTGACATTAAAATTTTGATTTTAACGAAATATCACTGAAGCGTCACTAGACATTGAAAAACGATATTAAAAATGACAAACGACGTTAAAATAACACTTATGAAATTATAAACATCAAATTTGTATTTACAAGCAACCGCATAACATAGCAACATGATGGCTACGATGACGGCGGTAACTTTATAAATAATAAAAACAATCCCAAATATTAGCTTAATTCTAATAAATTGGCGAAAAAATTATATGTTCAACACGGCAAAAACGCAGATTTACTGCGTTGGCCAGCCGTGGCAGTAAATCTGCTATTCTTTTGACCTAGTTAAACAATTAACTTTTAGCGCACGCTTAAAATCAAATTTCAAATTTCTTTTGCAATAAAGTTTAAAAGATTTTACATAATTTTCTTTTAATAGAATACGGTTGTAAAAAAAATATTGTGTGCATATTCTACAAGAAATGCCTTTAGCGTTCTCGAGTTATTTTTTGACTGCGCTAACGTGTCGTCAAAAATTCTCATTCTCATGCGCTAAAATATCATTTAACGCACTAATTGCACAATTAACTATTTAATGTGTGAAATCTAAAAAAAATAATTTGGTGACTAAAAATAGAGGAAACATTTTTTTTATCTTACAAAAATTAGTTTTTTAAGTGCAAAGATATTATTTTAGCAAAGTCTGAAAAATATGTTCTGTGAACATAAAAGTTTCAATTTGTTCACATGAGGTGGCGCGATCGCATTGGAATTTTACTTGGACAAAATTGCCATACTCCAAAGAATGTGAGAGAAAAGTGGTCATAGACATTTTCTTTTAAATTAAACAAACAACTATAACCAATAAACGTGTAAACGTTTTCACGTTCACAAAATGCGTTTTTTAAACTTCACTAAAACAATATGTCTAGATTTTAAAAAAATTGATTTTATAAACCAAAAGATAATTTTTTCCTCGAAGTAAAATAATTTTTTGTTTCACATTGCAAAACATAATTTATCCTGCAATCGAATTAGCCGAAAAATACAGGGTGTTCTATTTAGATATATTGCTTTCGCTTAAACCGCAACTCGGCCATTTTGTTTTGTGTGCCTAAAATACTCATCATAAGCGGCGTAACATTTATTTATACATTTTATTTTCTATCGCCAACAATAACTAAGCAAATCAACTGGCCTTGAATTTACAATTAACCTGTATATTAAAAACAGTTTAAAAAATAATATAATTTGGCTTTTTAGTCTGGTTTTTCATCTTTGAAGTGTGATTTACACGAAAACGGTTAATGGTAGGAAAAAAACTCACAAGACTCTTTCTACCATAAATTAGTTGAGCATTTTGAAAATTGTATCAAAAACTAAAAAAAAACAGTGACGTATGTATCATTTTTTCTTCTCGAAATATCCACATACACACCTGTAGCTACGCCACTGGAGAAGGAAAGAACTGATTAATACGCTCCACTTATACCACATGAACATACATACGTAGTGCGTAATTTTTAAAATTTAATTCCTAATCATATCCAAATAAATGAAAAAACATCGATATTTTTTTCCAATCTTCAACACCCTGTATCTCGATAACGAAGCATTTGCGGACCCTTGTTAATCGAAACTTTTTCTCTTATTTGTGGGCGGAACACGCCCTTAAAAGGATGCCGTTTATTTTTGAAACACCCTGTATAGCCGTTTTTATTCATTCGTATTCTGCGAAATCTGTCGGTATTCGCATGATGACATCGAATGATTTTCTGTAACCACTCGAGATATTTGCACAATTCGATTATTTTCATTCAAAATATCCCATTACTAGAAGCAAAAAAAATCATGCTGTACTAGTTTTAGCTGCTAAGGTCATGGCGTTACCAATTCATAAAACGATAAGTTTACAATAGAAAATTACTAACAGAACAGGGTTGTTCGAAAAAGCGCACGTTTATCAAAATGTTAAAAAGTCTTACCACGTTCCACTCACTACATCTATAAAATTTAAATTTTATATTACAACAGAAATCTCCACTAATTTAAAAAATTTTATATAATCCCTACACTCTTTGTTTCTAATATCACATCCCTTAACGAATTAACATCGAGCACTTTATTTATTACAAACGTTTTCTTCTACACTCTTTTAATTTTATAAATTTTCCTAAATTTTATATACGTTGTTTTATTTTCGGGTCCCCACTGGGATCTATGAGAGGCGCAGTGTCGGTACCCTTCGTTGTTAACGTTGGAGATTTCATGTCGATGGTCCATGGTTCGAGCATCTGATCAGCATGTTCGAACTTGACGGATTTTCTCGGACCTAACCTTGTGGCATTGGGAGATGTTTCCTCCGTACCAAGCGAAGTGTGAGGTCCTGTTCCTGTAGGACTTTGGGTTGGCGTCGGTCGCGTTTCGTGATATGTCACTGGTTTGCGAGTGCTCGCAAAACTCGTTGCAGTTGCTTGAGTGCTGTAATGAATGCTGGGTATCTAAGGAAAAGGAAAGTTAAAAGAAGTAATCAGAACAAGTTTTATTAAAAAAAAACAAAAAAAAAACTAACATTTGAATATAGCATTCCCTGTGAAATTGTGCAACCATAGGGGGAAAAGCAGAAAACTGTGTATAAAATAAGTTTAATGAAGTCGGTAGATGGCAGAGTTTTGAAGTACATAAAAATGTAGATTTTACTGATTGCATAAAACCTTCTAAGGGTGCAAACTGAAAACGAGACAATTAGTTTTCTGATTTTCTAATACCTAATTTATTTTTCGAAATCGGTACAAAGTCATGCCTACGTAAAACTACATAGTAATAGAAGGAAAGTGGAACAACATTTACCATGGGTTCCTTACCCTCTGGTTCTGGTCATCGCAGGCCCTTCCTCTGCCAACTTTCAATTCTTGGTACTGGGATATCACACAAAGTAAGGCATATACCTAAACCAGGAAAAAACAAGAAATTTAAAACAAGGGAAATAACATTAACAAACACTTTAATAATATTAGTAGAAGTACTTTTACCACAAAGTTGTGTAATGGTTGCAGTTTTGGCAAAATTAAATTTACCCAAAACCACTATTATAATTGAATGAGTGAGCTGCAAATCTCGAGGTGGTGGCAGTCTGTTGTGGTTGATAGGCGATTTACAAAAAATTGAGAAAGCGTAAAAATGTAGTAATAACAGTTGTTTAGGGAAGTTTTCGACGTTTTTGACCGAAGAAATTGGCTTTTGAAGATCGTCTTTATTATAAAATTGTAGACAAAAAGAGTTTTACCAGATGGTACTTTTCGTGAAAAATTTAGATCTTTGGGACTATAAAATTCCATCACAGTTCGTTGAAAATCGCTAAATCGCAAACTATTTGTGGCAATCGAATTGCGGCGCTACATAACATTGGATTGCCATTCAGACTAAAGAATTCGTTAGAAAAAAACAATAGCTAAATTACTACTTAAATATTATCGTTCAAAGTTAATATTTTTCATATTTTATACTCCCCAGTGGCGTTCGGAAAGTGGTCAACATATATGATTTCGTTTCGGATACATTAGGGTCAAGGGCTTTTCAAATTTTTAACGTCAATAAATTAGTTTTCATAGCCTCAAAAAAATTACCATTAGGCATCGAAAATTCCACAATTTAAATTATAATAAAAGTACAACAAATTATTTGTAAACTATAAGTAAAATGTTTACAGATGGCAAAAATAATTTGTTGGCCGGAAAAAAAATTGGATTCAAAAAAACTTCTGGCGTCAATAAATAAGTTTTTGACGTAAACAAACAAATTTTTGACGACGGATAATGCTGCCATCTAACGGACTACTTGTGGTAGTAGTGTGGACTAGAACCATACTGCAATATTGACCGATGCTACCTGCTAAAAAAGGCTTAGGTACTTAAGATATGTAGTAAAGCATTTTGTTATTCTAAATAACAACCTTTTTGACAAGCGTAATGCATGAATTATAAAATTAAAACATTAAATGGTGCTTGGAAGGTTCCGAATAAATATTCTCAGGTATAAACCTTGTACAAACTTAACATAAAGCGCATATTAGTGACAACCGATTATCACGTCTAAAAATATATAATTATGTTTAAAAAACAACATTTATGTGGATTTATTATTTGATTCCAAATTTTGCAAACGATTTTTAGAAGAATATAATTTTATGACGTTGAGAAACCAATTTTGGTTAAAAATATGTTTTAACGTTAAAGAAATTCGGTTGACGTCAATAAAGCAGTTTACGAATTAAAAAAAACTTTTTGAGGTCAAACATTTATTTCCTAACGCTAAACAAATATGTTTTGATGTCAATGAAATTTGTTTAACGTTAATATAGCAGTTTACGAAATAGAGAACGACTTTTGGAGGTCAAACATTTATTTCATAACGCTAACAAATATGTTTTGACGTCAATGAATGTGTTTTCTACGTATAGCGCATTTTACTACGTCTAAAATAACAATTTTGACGTTAAAAAAATTATGTCCTAATGTCAAAAATTAAGGCGTTCTGTAGGGTTGGTAATAATCGCCCACCGAGTTTAAGAAATGTGTGCTTAATAATGTAGAGGTCGCTGGTTTCTTAGTCTAATTATGAAAACGAACCACGGAGTGAAATATACAAAAGGCAGCGTAACAATTAAATGTTAGAACCCCTTGTACCGGCCCAAAGTGAGTACCACCGACCTCAATACTCAGTTTCTCGGGTTCGTGGCTTCCTTGCATTCATAATTGACAATTTAAAACGCGGTTCCGAGTTCCGAAACATACGCAGACTTAAGAAAATACGAAAAAATCTGATGATGGTCAAGTTCGAAATTTGAGGTCAATCTGTGTTTAATTGCGAAATTTTTGGTGAAATTGTTTCCAGATTAAAGTTTCAGTAGCAGATATGGAAAAAAAATCAAAATTTCAAAAAAATTTAATAACTGACATTTTGGACACCTAATTCATTAAAGTTTTATAAGCAGCTGTGAAGATTGTAAGTGGGGATTTGCCCAGTAATCGTGACTTTTTCTCTAGTTAGTATTATTATAATAGTGGTTTTTGTTAATTCTGAAAATTAACTTAATCTACTTACATTTAAAGATCCTACGAAGAAGTCGAAGGTGAAAACTATCGCGCTTAAAGGATTAATTTTAAGCTGAAAAAAAACAACAAAAATGGTATTAATACTAGTTTGTTATAGGAGCGTTTATTATGTATTTAACCACCTGAAAAGTTCAACAAACTAGAATAATTTCCATAAATAAAAACTTCATTACCATTTAAATGTCATGCAAAATTTTAAATCAGATTTAACCCAGAATTTAGTATGGATCGGAGCCTATTTTTGCTTAAATTGCTTGTACTATTGGTTTATTTAAATTCTAAAGAATTCAGGAGCAATTATATGAAGCCTTTCATAAGTCTCTTTTGTAGTCATTCAAATTCCAAAAATATAATAATTCAAATCAGACTGCATGTGGAAGAGAATATTCATTTATGCTTTGCTTTGTAGATTTTCATTTGTTGCAACGTCACTGCAAATTATGTATGAGGATGCATATTCATTAAAACTGTGACATTATGTGACGTAAATACTATTTTTAGACAAAGTTGAGATTCAATAATAAAATGAAATATTGCAGAAAGGTCGGTTAAAATGGAATTTACAATAATGGACTTTTGCTGTATATATCAAAATTTCACGTTAATTTTTTTAATCTCAAAACTACACACAAATATTGGAAACGTATTATACACTTCGAAACAAGTAAACAGGTTAAAAGCATATTCACAGAAACACTTCGTTAGTGACTTATACCATTATATTTACGCCTTTTCACGTCATTATCAAAGGTAAGATTAAAAGGAAACAGTTGGTGTTGCTATAGGAACAATAAAACTTGATGACTATATTGTGGTTATCTATGTCTGCAGGCTACTCGATTTCTTATTCCAAAACTTTTAATAATGGTAAATTTAAGATATCAATCTGCAGGTACAGTTTTTGAAGGTTTGTGAATTTCAAATGCTTTCAGTATATTTAATTTACGTTTATCATCACAAAAGTGTAAACATTTTATAGTCTCAATAAATACGTCTTCATATCATGTTCTAATAAGTGTATAGTAAAATTGAAATAATGTGGGTGTTTATATTTGTAACGTTTGTATTTTGTACTTAATATAAAAATTTTGTGTTTAATTTTAGCAATATGGCTGAGATTCGACAATGTTCGCTATCACAATGCATTCCCATACTGGAAGTATGAGAGGGTACAAAAGCGTACGGAGTCAGCTAGTTCTTCTTCAATGGTAGCTAGTAGTGTAGACTTACCATGTTTTGATCAACACGTTTTTTATTGTTAATCGAGCTCCCAATATTTAGGTCAATAAATTGTGAAATGTGCGATAAATACAAGGAACTGAAAATATTTTCTGCTTACTTCTTTCGACTCGCCAGCATTAAAGTAAGCTATAAATAATTAAACTGTAGCAACAGTAGTGGCAACAAAATAAGCATTCGCCGAAAACAATGAAAAAACTGAACTAAGATGCAAGGAACTGCTGTAGTGTTATGGTGATAAATCATCGTGTTATGGTGAGACAATTAGGAATTTAATATATAGAAGAAAGATATCAATAAGTTGAGTATTATGCAGGTTAGTTAAGTGTGTAGGTTGCTTCGTAATTTTCCAGGTTCGTAATATCTGCTATGCCAAGAGCCTACAGCACGCTTGAATGGTATTAAACGCGTGTGTTGCCATTGCACCAATAGATTACAACATAATTCTATTATCGCATAGACACAGCTTTTATATAAACAACAAAAGTGCTGGAGTTTTATAACCATTACTGTATGCGATTTTGTTAATAATTAAAATTTCTGCATCTATTGCATCTAATTGTATCTAAAAATACCATTAAAGCGCTGTGTATCATAGACCCGAACGCTGCTAATTTATGTATTTTACGATGAAAAGAATCGTGTGGTAATGTCATGTCTGTTTGTGTAGGTTTTCTGTAAACCGAGTATTCAAATTTATTATATGTATATACAGCTATAATTTTTTCAGCACACAACTTGGTACCTTTACCTCTCATTGGGGAGGTTTAATGTTTTTTTTTAATTGGGACCATGGAGAACTGGGTTGGTGATTTCACGAGGTGAGGTGTTACTAGTACCTGAGCGGCAACGCGTCTTGTGTTTCCCGCTTCCTGCTCGTGGCTATAAATATGCTTGCGTCCCACTCACCCCGTCTGGGTGACCCTACGAGTTGTAAATTTGCTTAGGCGTTGTACTGTGTGGTTAGAGACCGATGATATAGGTAGGTGAAGATATGCTAGAAAAGCGTAGCGTGGCTGCTGGCTTTAGAGACTTGGCCTCAGGGTTTCCTTGCTCACGCCCACTATCAAAGTTTTGACCTAGGGGCCTCGTGCATCTGCATACAAACGCTGTTGAGGTACCGGTCCCTGACATTAGACCGGCTACCGACCTACCTGGGCAGTACGTAGTTGACCATTATTTAAACTCTCCGATACATTTTTAGTGTAAATACACTTCGTGTATGATGATTTTACAATCGGTTGGATTTCCAATCTTGGATTAGTTATGAACGACTGGGTCGGATTCTGATTTAGGTACATAAAATTGGACTTTTATCAGCTACCCCTCTGAGAGGCAGTAAACAATATTCTTGACGTTGACTTAAGCTAGACGCTCTTCTGTGCATCAACTGCATGTCTGCCATTTCTCCGAAAAAGTTCCCGGAAGTAGCTATTTTAAGTAAAAATAGAGAGCGAGCGTGGTGTAGTGATTAGAGAACTGGACTTGTTTATAATTTCCTCTGGTTCGATTTCAAGAGACAGACAATTCAGCTCATTCTGTCGCTTTTCCTCACTTAGCAACACGCAGAAAACTTTTGTACACGTGTTATTTAACATGCGCTAACACATGCACCAGAAAGAAAACAGCCAACGCCTAGTGACAAGTATAGAACCATAAGAAGTAACAAAATTTGTACTTATCGTACTAGAAAATTATTTATTGTTGATAGGTGACTAATAAACTAACTAAGTGAGGGTAATTAACTTGAAACTAATAAATCTGCATTAAAAAACTGATATAACTTTCAAGACATGTGATTACTTATTTCTGAGTGTACAGTACCGAAACATATACCTGTAGTTGTTTAGAGACTACTTAGCATATAACATTAAAATTTCTTAGGAGGCGTAACACGTAAATTACAGAGCATTAAAAGAACAATATCATTTGCTGCCCATTCTTATTTTTATCAATTTACTAAACGAAATCAAAATCATGCCCTCAGCTGTCAATAAAATAATTATAATATTTTGAGATTACTTACCGTGTGATCAATAAAAATATAAATACAATGCCCAATATCGACCAGGATGAAAACTGTTACTGTGGCAACCCAAGGAATTAATAGAGTTCTTTTATCCTGTAAAAAATAATAATTACATTATGCTAGAAGTTTAGATAAGGAGAAAATGTGTTTATTTTTGTTTTTTAAACACATGTAAAGTTTTAATCTAAGTTCTAAACATCCGCAATTTTTGCCAATGGCGTCTTGGCGTAATCGCTACTGCCACAACCGACGTTTCGTCCAGGCTAGCACATCTTCAGTTGAAGACGTCCTATGCAATTGTGGACGAAACGACTGCAGTACCAGTACCGATGTCGCAGCTCCAACTCAGTAGCCAAGATCTAACGTTTTATTTAAAATTGTTCGAGGTTTAAGGAAATAAAAGTAAGTACGGTCTCTATTTCTAGCATATTTCTATCAAAAAATGTCTTAACCTGCTTACCATATAAAGGCCATAAATGAGTAGCAAAGATGTCAAAATACCGCACGTCGAAATGGTCAGCATTAGCACGGTAAAAACCATAGAAGCTAAAAATAAATAAATTTTCACATTATCAGTAAAAATAATTTTTAAGAACAAACTTACTTACTTGGAGATGTCGTGTCAGGATCTAATATGCTATGCTGAGGCTCTAAGGTAAAGTTGCTTTCTAAATATATGATATCCTCGTGTAGGAACTTTGACGTCATTCCAGCCGCCAAAGAAAAATATAACTGCAACAAAACAAAAATAATAATGGTAAAAAGATACTGGAGGCTAACAAGGGTATTTATATGTTGGGGGTAAGTAAACATCATTAGATGTATCCAAACTAAAAATAACGATCCTTTTTTTTAGGTTTTTTCTTCAAAAATGCTTCTATTTATACGAGTAATACGAAAGATATTTTTCCAACTTTCAAGTCAAATCACAATTTCGTGGTTTTAAAACTTCTTCCATTAGATATTTGGTACAAATATTGATATTGAATTCGAATCCGCAATTATGATTTTTCTGTTGACAAGTGCCCAATACTAACAGCGTTCTTTTATTTGTATTTCTATGTTGATCTTTGCTGTAATTTGATTTGGACGTGTTTGTCTCCTCAAGACCTGCTTTCTTCATTTTAGCTCAAAAAAACCTGGCTTTAGATTTAATAAAATAAAAAAAATAGAATAACAAAAATTAAATACAAACAGTTTTGGTGCGGAAACGATCAATAAATTTAAAAAAATTGATGACGGCATTTATTCGTAGTAATAGATGACGTACATGAATTAATTGGAGGGGACGTTATCTCGGAATTATAATGGCACTAGATTTTCTCTATCAGCAAATTATTCCCACAATTGTGCAAAGCTTAGATAGGTATAGAGATAGGTGTATTAAATCGATATCCATTCCACTGGGGATATTATTATTCATAGCCTCCCAACTTAATTTACAGAGATGATCCGCAATGCACACAATGACATGTCTGCATAATGTAATAGAACGGCGTATCGCTCCGGCAAAATGTGTAGGAGAAATGCGATTACCTATATTGTGTGTTACCGTGTTAAATCCCCGGATCCGGTATCTTATATCCATGAGCAAACAGAGATTGTGAAGAATTACCAACGGGTTGCGTGTGCTTTAATGTTTCTATAACAACGGAAGGTATTGGGGAAAGCGTGGCAAAGCCCCAGTTGCACAAACATGTCATTGTGTAGCCTGTAAATGTGACAGGTGATACACAATAAAGAAGACATATTGTGAAAAATAACAAAACGTCGTGGGAGTTGGTTGCATAAGGTTAAAATGAACTTGAACAACCCTTTTCTCATGCTTCTGTTTGTTTCGTGTCAATGTCAACGCTGAAATAAATGTTAGGAGAAACGCAAAACTTATTATCGATAACTCACAAGGGCATTGCCATTAAGAGTTATAAAAAACTAAAATTTAGGTGTTATAAAATAGGCAAAAGTAGGAGAGAACAAGAGAAGCAAAAGTTAAAACACCAAAACTATAAAGAAAGAGTCAGCAATGGAAAAGAAAAAGAATTGGAGAAAAGTGGGTGTAGAAATCGTGGTGGAAGAGTAAAAAAGAAAAGCAAGAGGATGACTATATAAAATAGGAATAAGAAAGAGACAGAAAGGTAAATTTGATAAACGATTCCACAAAATTGTTTTGGTTAGTACCACCGCACAGTTCAGGGGAATGAGGAAAAACGGCATTTTTCCATCATATAGATGTTAATTTTGTCGCCCTAAACAACATACTGAAAGTTAGTTGCGAAAGAGTGTCTTCGTTCATGTGTTAATTAATTTGCGGTTACATCGTCTAGAATCTTTGCACAAAATAGTGTTAGTACATGCTGTACCAGCAGTTTTAGACGTACACTACAAAGTTTTTAAAATACTAAGAATTCCAACTTTTCCACTTCCAATCAGCGTCCAGGAGGGAGTGGTTTTACCCTGCTACAAATTAAACTTCGTGGAGAGAACAGAAACCGCTCTTTATCCTCCCCCTCTCTCTTTCTCTCTCTGCACCAAATCTGCGGTTACATCGTCTAGATTGAAAGCATCTTCGCAGAGGATGGCATTAATACATGCTGTATCTTGGCAATGAATTTTGTAGCAATTAAATGTCGTTTTTTAGTAGTTTGAAATGATTTAAAAATGTAGTGCTCGCGACGCAACAAAACATCGCCTGCGGCTTTAAACGTACAATACGGAGTTTTTATAATAATAAGAGCATTAACCCTTCTACTTCTGCACACGTCCAATCAGCGTCTAGGAGGGCGTGATCTTACCCTGCTACAAATTAAACTTCCTGTATGGAACAGAAACCGTTCTTCATCCTCCCCCTCTCTTTTTCTCTCTCTACACCATACCTGCCATTACATCGTCTAGATTAGAAGCATCGTTGCAGAAAATGACGTTAGCATATGTTGTTTCCTGCTAATGAATTTTGTAGCAAATAAATTCAACGTTTTTTGCAGTTTGAAATGATTCAAAAATTTAGTGCTCGCGACGCAACAAAACACTATCTGCAGCTTTAGACGTACAATACGAAGTGTTTATAGTAATGAGAGCACTAACCCCTACTTCTACTCACAGCCAATTAGCGTTCAGAAAAGCGTGGTCTTACCCTGATACAAATTAAACTTCGTGAATGCAACAGAACCCGCTTTTCATCACCTTTTCTCTATCTCGCTTTAAACCATAACCGCGACCAGTCTTACTGTTTTTTTACGATTTTTTTAAATTTCGCCCCAATTCAACTTGAGCTCTACAAAAACGCAAGGAACGTTGTTTATATTAAACACGTTGCTTTTTGCAACGACAGGGTACAAAAACAAACACGTTAACACGAAAGAATCAGTTTTATCTTGAAGATTAAAGAGAACGATTAGAAGAGAGATCGAGCAGTGGCTTTGGTGAAAAACCAACCTCTAGATCGTGCAGCAGGTTCCGTTAACCATCTCCTCCTAGAGTCGCACAAACTAACCCCAAGATCGCGTACTAGCGTTCCGTCGGGAATAAAACAATCACTCTTGTGTAGGCTCTTGCTAGAGTCCTATGCTCCACGAATAATCAGTAAGAAAATCGCCAAAAAGATGCCACTTTTTTCAAGATACTCGCGAACACACACGTGCGATTGACGGTGGCTTGGCAAGTTAATAAAGATCCCCAGAAAGAATAAAAAATGATATAAATTAGGCTGAGACTACCCTACACTCTTGGGTCAATATTTAAGTTTGCCAACAAAGAAGTAGAGAAGGGCGGTAAATAGGAAACGAGAAGAAGCGAGGTAGTAGAGTAAACTAAAGAAAAAGAATAAAAGAAGTAAAAAAAGAAAAAATTAAAGAGGGTGGAAAGAAAAGAAGAAGAAAATAGGAAAAAACGAAAGAAAAAATAAACAAAAAGAGAAAAGAAGAAAATTAGTAAAAAAATGATACAACACTGATATTATTGCAATTACATAATTTAATCTACAGAATACTTTAAGTGATCTGAATATTTGGATTTTATGGTTTCATGAAGAGAAGAAAAAGGAGAACAATAAACAGGGTGCAGGAGCACGAAAAAGTTGAAGAGGAAAGCGTAGAAGTGACAAAAGGGGTGAGGTAAGGTAGACAAATTTAGGAGCAAAAAAGAATTGAGAAGGTAGAAGGAAAAGTAGAGGAAACAGGAAATAAAAATATGAAAGGCGTGATAGAAGGGGTGAGGTTAAGCAGTGGGAGAGGGTAAAGACGACATAAAACGAAGATGAGCTGGAATGGTCAGAAGACAAGGGAGATAGGAATGGGTGGCAAAGAAAAACGTGGAATGGGTCTGCAGAAACAGAGAGAGTAGAGGAACAGAAAAATTGTAATAAAGAAATGAAAAGTGTGATAAATGCAGAGAACGAAAAGACTAGATTTTAGGAACAGTAGTTGATGAGAGGGAAAGATATACTGACAATAAAAGTGGTTAAGTGTCCAATTATCATAAAAAATAGAAACATTAAATTTATGTAAAGAAAGTAAAATTGTATTCATTTTATTTATTGCTTATTAATCATTATTGAACGTATCGGAATAAAAAATATGCAGAAGGAAAGTTAATTATTTTTTACTAAAATTAATCGAACAATTACGTTACAAATCAAACATGTGTGACTGATAACGTATCTACAATAAACAGATATACCTAGGTAAAACCTAGTTATTTTATATTGCTTGCTAATCCTAATCATAATCGTGTAACTATAACTGGAAAATAATGTTGATTAGCTTATGACCGTCTCTAGAATATGATTAAAATTTGTTTACAGTAAAGTATCCATATTTCAGTTGCAATATGTTTTTAATTATCAGTTAAATTTATATCTTCCGGCAATTATAAATTTTGTTACTACAACTAAAAACTTCATACGAGTATTACAGGATGTATCAAACATAGGAAGAAATATTCAAACCAATAATAGACTACCTTAAGTGGACACATCCATTTTGCAAAAATTATATATTATATATTCCTAAAGTTATAAAATCATTAGAACGCAGAAAGTTGTCGTTACAAGAATCAATTGACCATTTTCATTCTATTATTGGCAATTTGGCATTCGGCGCAAAATTTGGCATCAAGTTGCTGCAATATATTTGACAAGTATTGCATCGCAATCCTGGTTACTCACAACTATTAGAAATTGCAAATATACTAAAGTCGATAAATAATCCAGTCAGTTGTTCACCGGCCAACTTTTACAGTTTTGCTCCATTAACGAGTTGCGACGTTGAAAAGTTATTTTAACTCATTTTTTAGCTGGGAGTCTAGAAAAAGTGGTTGTTGTGTACTGCAATTCTTGAGTTTTTATTCAACGGTGGTTTTCCGTCCCTTATGAATGTTGATAGTCCAAACTTTTTTTCCGTACAAATTTTATGTTGTATTAATGAATTTGCACGTTCTATTTTCATTAATTCGTAGTAGCTATTTTACTTTTCAATTAAAAATATATTTCTGCAGTTTCATAAAATTGTTTCGTAAGGTACTTTACAGCTTATGAACTTTGTTTTAATTTATTTTACTATTACACAAGCATCAATTGCAGCTAACCAAATAAATAATCAAAACAGTCAAGCATATGGATATGTTACCATTCTAAGCTCGTAGATAATTTGTTTAAAATTATATATATGTGCCAACTATATATTTAAAGAAATTATGCCAGTAATTATTATTTATTGATTGGTGCATAATTTAAATACTAGACTAGGAATCTGGACACTATCTGGATAACTAATAAAATAGGAAACTTTTGTTCCTCTTTTCAGTTTTGGGTTTTCTACCGATAATCTTTGAACTTAGTTTTGTTATTTTCTTGCAGTACTCAAACAATTTTAAGGCAAATTTGCAGTAATAATTTTCTCTTTTTTTAAGAATCACATTTCCAAACAAAAGTTGTTCTAGTTTGTATATACTGTAATCTACCGGCGGTTTTTATATTTTTATCTATTGTTAGTATACCCTATACTAACACGATTAACCAATTAGTATTAAATTAAAAAAATCATTTTGTACCCGTGTAAAATCAATACAGTAAACAGAAAAAAAAATTAAACCGTGCTAGATTTCAAATTAAATGCAAACAGTGAAAGGCGAAAATTAAATCGCAGTAAAAGCTTCACGAAGTTCATAATAAAGTTATACAAAGGTGCAGGTAGAAGAAGAACCCAACTTTAGAACTCAACGGTAATTAATTAGTTTAAGTAATAATCTCTCTTACAATTTATCAGTAGACTAATAATTATGTTGTGTTCATTTCAGTTAAATTTAAAGCAATGCTAAAGTTTTATGAATTCAAAACTTAAAATTGATAACAAAAATTACTATAATTTTTGTTGTTTAGTTTCTATACTTAATAAAAAAATTGGTTAATAATAATTAAAACATAAAGAAA
This sequence comes from Ctenicera cuprea, assembly GCA_958336395.1. NCBI lineage: Eukaryota > Metazoa > Arthropoda > Insecta > Coleoptera > Elateridae > Ctenicera > Ctenicera cuprea. The sequence goes on along the minus strand of OY284492.1, from coordinate 5,290,486 downwards.
ATTCAATATGCGGCAAAAATACTTGCTTTTGTAACAAATTTTGAAAGTACAGGCGTAATATTTGCTTCTAGTTTTTTAAAACTGAGTAAGTACTCTGTTAGACACACATAATAGGGTTGCTTTTGCAATAAAGTTAATTACAGTTTCGCCTTTGTACTTTCATTTAATATATTATTTTGAGTTGGGTATACACAAATTAGATTAAAATTCAAGTTTTAATAAAATGTGCATGTAAAGGTTAATTAAATTATGAAATACATTTTTTGTAACAACTTTGTATATAGAAATTATAGAAACTAGCAGATCCCGTGAGCTATGCCTTATGCTATGTTTGTGTTTTAATAATAAATAAGCTAATTAATTAGGTAGTGTAGCGGACCGCCGATCGCAGTCCTAGTTTTATAAACTATATAGCTGGTGATGTAATTTTTTCTACACGGTAAATCTGTATTCCTTCAACCTGTCTCAACTCGAGAGGAATACGGCTGCATCTGAGATTATGCAATCCAAGCGGCGCGTGATGTGTTCTATTTTTTAAAATGTTACTTAAAACTGGGCGAATTAGTTCTCCTGGATTTTCCAATACTTTAGATGCTGTTGCTTATTATACATTTAAAAATATTTTAATATTAAATATTTAAATAATTTCCCAAAACGATCAATAAACTGAGTGGAGTTGCAACAGGCCGCTGTAGTTTTATGGTGAACAATTTTGTCGAGAACAAGATCCCGTCGTGTTGTTGTGGTGAGACAGTTAGGGATTTAATATGTAGATATCAATGTATTAAAGTCAAAACCTAATATCTACCTATCGTTTCAAATTTCATTTTTAATTTGCAATTCTTGTAGAGTTAAGGTTTTTATAATTATAATACTGTTCTGTCCAGTTTGAAGATTAAAAGTTATTTCCACATCTTCCGCATAACTACCAAGCTTAAAATGGTCTACACAATTATTGTCTTTTACTGCTCTTCAAATTTCTGCAAAGTTTTTAAGCTCGTTTATTTAATGCGTCCACTAAAATACAACGAATTATAATAAAGAAAGGTATTCTGGTTTTCGCGTTCTTATAAATATAATATTTGGGCTTGACATGATACCAACCTCGAATTTTCCGCTAAATATTAAAAAAAAAATCAAAAATTTGTTTCAAGTGTACAGTTATATAAACTGTGTGGGCCTTTATGATGCTTATAATTCCTTGAAAATAAAAATGTAGTCCGTAACGTCCTACAATGGAGCTATTTCTAGAATAACAACCCCGTTGTAGAGGACCCTTATTCTATCCAGCACTTATAGAATTCGCTCGTAACGTGAGACGAAGGTCAATTGTAATGAAACTCTCCACTCTAATGGTTTTAACAATAAGCTTGTTGGAAACGCCTCACTGGGGAGAAGGTTTAAATTTTATATACAATTGCCGATATTGCTGTGACAAGAATTCGTTCTGAATGGAAGAAACCCATACTCAAAAACAAGTATAAAATAATACTTGCGCCGATATTAAATAATATGGTTATTTTTCTATTGAGAGCTCTTAGTTTTTCATTGTTCCAATTTTCTGTGAAACACGTCATCCCTACCCTAAGAGAATGATTTCAAATTCCCAACGATGCCAACCGACTGTTCCAAACTGTGCGCTTTAAATAGAATTTCGATTAGAGGTAGCAATAGATACGATACTGCAAACAAGTGGTTTTAAACAATGGACCTATGGAATGGCCAGCATGGTCACCCAATTTGACACCTCTGATTTATTTTGGCTGCCAAAAAAGCTTGATATTGCAATATGTCAAGAAATTGTCACCTAACTGTATAATTATTAAAATTATCTTCGTTAAGAAACTAAGGTAGTCTGGTTAAAAGTTGCTAAATCCAACAGTTTCGGAAATAATTTAATATTTTTGTAAAACCGAATTGCCATGAAGATCTTAGAGTTTCCTTAAGATGCTAGTTCTATACATCAAAACAATGACAAGTTTCAATAAAAATGATAAATAGATAGACTCAAGGGTTCGACTAGGCACCATTCCTGTGATCAGGAGATCTTCAAGGTAAATTTCATGGTTTTTTCATGGTTTTTATTCTACTTAAATGTTTGTTTAAGTTCAATAGACTTAATGATTTCGAATAGGTTCAGTTCCGCCACCTGCCGAAAGTCCTCTTCCGACCTTCCCCGTATCTCTCACACTGCGTTCACATAATGTGGTGCTGTTTCTTCCTCTAAATTTACTGTGTTTGCAATATAGATCCGCCTCTATGCCCACCTTTTGCAGGTGTCTATGTCGGTAGGTTTCTATCTAAACCTGCTGGAATCCAGTCTTGTGTTTACAGGTGCCTTCCATGTATCTCCATTCCTCCTTTCTCGAAGTAAAGAGAATTTCCGTTTTTTAAGCTCTCAGCCAATAAGTGGCCTGACGAGCGTAATCTGACACAACCACAAAATAAACTTTGCGAAGGGAACGGAAGTCGCAGTTTATTTCTCTCTGTCTCTCTCTCTGGACCTAAAGCACGGTCTGTATTACACTCTCTGACAACATTCTAAAATTACGTAATAAGAAAAAATAGCCACATTTTATAGTGTCAAATCGAGTTTAAACTTCCGGTCAGCTCCAGATCGAGCTCTAGACTACGGAGCACTTGTCTGGTGGCCCAGGGTCAGACAGGCTACGGCAGCAACCAAACTGGGACACTTGCAACGTCTCGCTTGTCTCAGTTCTACAGGTGCTATACGCTCAACCCCCACGGCCGCCTTAGAGGTGATCTTATGCCTTCCTCCACTTGCTGTGAGAACTGCTTTAAGGCTGCGCCACAAGGGGCTGTGGCAAACAGCAGGCAAGGGAGGCAGACACACCCGCATCCTGGATGAGGCAATCGTCAAGATTCCTCTTCTGGATGCTATGGTGGACTACCTTCCTTTACAATATGCCTTTAATAGACACTTTAGTGTCTACGCGAATGCTGGACCAACCCAGCATATGGACATATCCATCTTCACCGATGGATCTAAAACAAAGCATGGAACGGGTGCGGAATTTTCTCCGATGACCTAAACCTGCGCCAGAGTATACCACTAGGCAAAATTGCCACTGTCTTCCAAGCGAAGGTAGTGGGAATAATGCATGGTGCAAATGCAATTCTTGAACGACAAATCAAGAACCAACGTATTGGTATCTACAGCGATAGCAGAGCCGCTTTACTAGCCCTAGGCAGTTGCAAAATCACCTCAGGAGTGGTACTGCGGTGTCGTGAAGCTCTCGACGATATCTCAAAAGATAATGCCGTCTCCCTTGTATGGGTGAAAGGACATGACGGAACCTACGGCAACGAAATGGCTGATGAGATTGCAAGACTGGCCTCCGGACAACCTCTCTGGAGGCCAGAACCCGTAATTCCCATATCCCTGAAGACATTAAGCTTTATGCTATACCAAGAAACCTTAAAAAGCTTCACACGAAGATGGGTTAACACTCAAAGCTGTCGTCAAGCAAGGGCTGCTATTACGGCACCCTCGCCAAAAACAGCCAAATACTGTGTGCAACTGTCCCGAAAGAACTTACGACTAGTTGTGGGTATCTTATCTGGACACTGCACCCTAAAGCAACACATGCACAGGATGGGACTGGCGGACAGCCCAAACTGTCGTGCATGCAACGAGGACGACGAGTCGGCAGAACATGTCCTATGTCACTGCCCAGCTCTCGCAACAACCAGAGGATCCATGCTGGGGGACTTCTGGCCTAACATGGCCGAAATCAGCAACACTCCAATTGCGGATGTCCTCAAGTACATCCAAAAGGTTGGATGGCTTGGGTGACGTCCAATGTGGAGAGCTGCTGGGGAGGTAGTACAATGGGCCCACCTATTGTGGCCTAAGTGCGCGTGAGGTAACTCACACTCCCAATTCCAAATCCAGAATCCAGCTCCAGATCGAGCTCTAGACTACGGTCGCCAAATCGACCTGTATCTTGTGGTCACTGAATCGAGCTCCAGTTTCCGTTTACTTCCAGATCAAGCTCTAGCCTCCGGTCACAGGAAGCATTTTTGTACCTTAATTCTAAAGTCGTACAAACTAACCCCTAGATCGAACACTAAATCTATTTAGCCTCCAGCTTAGAGACAAAACAGGAAGCCGCCTTCGGTAACACGGGCTCTACAGCAACCCACTGGGTCATGACGACACCGCCTGACGAAATTTGTCTGAAACGAGGCAGCTTGCAAGGTCTCCCACTAGGAAATGCAAGTCCTATGCTCGATCAGTACGTAGACTACAACTTAATGAAGATTAGCTTGTTCTTTGCATTATTCAAATAAGTCGTTTTGTCATTGTCTTTTCTAAATATTTATCTTTAGTTGAAAGGTAAAACCTGTACCATATACCCGACTTAAAATATTTGTTTTAACCCAGAGCCGGTCACAACCAGAAGTTCAGCATTAAAATCAAGCTCGTCAAAATACAAGAAATTCCGTTCATGGTTTTTAGAAATTATTATCAATAGGGCAGCTACATATTTTATTTCACCCACAAGATAAAGGTCTATACACTGTTGCGAGCATAATCTTCATACACACCTTAATTTTGTTATTTCTTTAATTAGATGTTACAACAAATTTATTAACTTGTATTAAAACAAAAGGTTTTTCAACGAACAGCCGGTTCTGACACATTCAAGATAGATAACCATATCCAGCAAAACTCAAAACAAAGCTCTGAAGACATCGAACTTTTCAGTATTCACATTTAAAAACTGTGTAATTTAATTTTGTTTACAGATTATTTACCAGTTCCTTGAATAAATGAACCTATTTAGATGGCTAACCTTACAAATTTTAAAAATGACAGCAGTTAGTTAATAACTGGTCCGTGTCTCTGTGGTTCAGCCTTGGTTGCAGAAACCTGTAAAGTGCAAGTTGCAAACGATAGCTTCAGTGGTGTACCGTTCAGGAGGGATACTATTCTTTTTTGATTTTGTAAAAACATATTGTACATATAGAAACTTTCTTTAATTATTTAACATAGTATAATGTAATAGGCAATGTAATATTGCATATAAATTTTAATTAACAGTCTTCTCCTGAGCAATCAGTTTATGATAAGTTTGACTATTGCATAACACATAACACATAACACTTATGATATCGCTCTACTGTTATACCGACGCTGCGTAGAGGGTTACTGGCTTAATTATTGCGGTGTAAATCTAGTGAGCAATTCTAGGAGAAAGTTCCCTTGCTGACCCACTACCATAATGCTGTAACACCATGATCGCCTTTTTCGTCAAAATAAGTATTCCAATTCAGTTTGCTGTCTAGTACCGTCTCAAGGTACTTAACCTACTGCCTAAGTTCTTAGTTCTTTTTTATACAAATTAGTTGTGGTAACCCTGCCATCTTCTTTTTATTATTGGAAAACAAGGTTCACTCCATGAGCGTTGGGTCGACATGACCCAATAGTCAACCCACCGGCATGCGGTTTTGAATGTCTGCGCTCAAGTTTAGTAAAACCTGTTGAACGTCAACAGCGTCTAGAAGTGCACGCTACGAATTTCTCGGAGTATTGAAAATTACGGTTTTTTATTTGCGCTCCCTGCCAATCAGCGCTTCGGAGGGCGTGGTCTGACACAACTACAAATTCAATTTCGCGGAGGAAATAAAATTCGCATAGATACTTTTTTCATTGTTTTCAGATTCTAAAACTATCTTGAAAGTGTGTGAATCACCATGTATAGAGAAAAGTTAAATAGTGGAAACTAGAAAAAATACAAAGCTATTTTCTTCATTGGTTTTGTGCTTGATTTCGCCTACAGATAAAATAGTCGTATACGTATAAATGTGAACTAAATTGTTTTTCATTTGTGTTTTCCTTAAGGCTTCAAGCATACAAACGATGTGAATTGATTACGATTTCGTATAACCATGTGGCTAAATTGAAATTTTTTATTTCTTTTCTTATTTCCAATTTTCCTTGTTTTATCCTTGAAAATTCTATCAATTGTTTGTGACAGCCAATAATTTGAAATGTTTTCATAAATTTGTTGTAATCAATAAAAAAATTAATAATAAAACCACCAAAGGGAAAATAATTTTTTTTGTCTGGCTGAAATATTATGTTGGAAAAAAAACGTTATAAAATATTTAATTCTGCTTTAAGCAACAATTTGGGTTTATACGTACACACGTATTAAATAAATCGAATTTTAAGTAGCAACATCTATGCACTGTTTGAAGTGAAAAGTATATTTTTTAAAATGAACACAGATTTTACGTTTAGAAAAATATAACTTTTTTTGTTTATAAATGTGATTCGTTTAATATTAATGCGTAAACAGAGAAATTCAATAAAATTGGAACTGAATTGAACAAGCAAAAATATAGTTTATTTTTATCAGTAAATCATGAAGCGGAATTGGAAAATTGAAAGCTGTCACACATGAAAAATTTATTTTTACATTGTGTTGTAGGCAATAAATTATCATAATTTAAACTTTTGATGAATAAAATAAAAGTTTGCTTGTGTTTTTCACGTTTATATTGCAATACCCTGAAATTGTGATGCGAGCAAATGAAATAAAAGCAGCATATTCGTAAAATGTCTACGATGTTGTAAATTGACACGAAAATCAACTTTCGTTCTAGCGGAAGCGCTTTTAATGCTGATCAAGTTTTCTAAAACTAGATTTTTACTTGGTGCCTGGCGTTAGATGCGAGACACATTAAATGTTCGATTTTATTTACAGGGTAAATAACGGTTAGCATTACTTGCTTACTCCTCAGGTTTGTTTAATTTTCATTAATACGAAATACCTTGAACGGACAGAATTGTAAACAAATCATAGATATAGCTGATTTAAATTAAATTACCAGGAAATTTCAGGCACTTGTAGTTAATTAATAAACATCTCGTTTTTCAGCCCAAAAATTTTGATAAATTAGTAAAATTTATTTGTAAAAAATGACTATCGATTTTCGCGCTTATATTTAAAGCAACGCTCTAACTATTAAATTCAAGGTGCAAATGTGAAAGGAATGAATATATTTCCACACAGTGATATTGGAATTCAGAACAGGCAATATGGAGTTATTTATTTGGGGCCTGGAAGATTACTCGTGGAGAGGAGTAAACATCTGTTCATCATACTACTGCCTTTTTATATATTAAAATATAAAAGAGAGGTTGGTTTTTGACAGAAAAGCCCCAGGTGCAAGAATTTTCAGACAAAGCAGGAGGCGAAAAGTTGGATTTTTTAAAGAATCTACTACATCTTCTGCTTAAGGTACAACTGTTTAAAAGTTTTTCCACTACTAGCATTAAACGATATTATTATTTACTTTGTTTTAGAGCCAAGAAGTTGAATATCTTTCCTAGTGGTTACTAATATTTCATTATTCTTCTTCTTCTTAATACGCCTTCTCCTGTCGAAGGTTGGCGATCCATCTGGCAATCATCGTTCTAGACACCGCTGCTCTGAAAATTTCTGTTGAAGTGCATCCAAACCATCTTCGTAAGTCTTTTAACCAGGAGTTTTGTCGTCTTCCAACTGATCTTCTGCCTTGTATTTTTTCTTCTATTATTAGTCTGAGTAACTCATACTTCTCCCCTCTCATTATATGTCCTATATATTTCGTTTTTCTTTCTTTAATAGTGATTAGGAGTTCAAGGGGTTTCCGCATTCGAGCAAGCACCTCTTCGTTTGTTATTCTTTGAGCCCAGGATATTTTTAGTATGCGCCTGTATAGGTACATCTCAAACGCCTCCAGTTTTTTCTCAGTTATTGGATCCAAAGTCCATCCTTCACACCCGTAGAGCAGAACAGAAAATATATAGCACCTGATCATGCGCACTCTGAGCTCTAGGCTGAGTTCGCGCCTTGTAAAGAACTGGTTCATATTTATAAATGCTTTCCTTGCTTGCTCAATTCGGGATTTAATTTCCTTTCTTGGGTCGCACTGGCTGTCAATATTTGTCCCCAGATATTTAAGCGTTTTCACTTGTTCTATAGTAGTGCCATTTATTGTTAGATTAGCATCTATGTTCCCTTTTGCGAAGACAGGCAACTTAGTTTTAGGTATATTCATATAAAGACCATGGTCTTCACTATATTGTACTATGCGGTCTATCAGTATTTGCAATTCGCCTATGTTATCTGTCATTATTACGGTGTCATCCGCATATCTAATGTTGTTTATTATAGTGCCATTTACCTTTATACCCTTCATAATGTCATCTAGAGCTTCTTTGAAAATAACTTCAGAGTAGATGTTAAATAATAGTGGTGATAAAACGCAACCTTGTCTAACTCCTTTCTTGATCACTGTAGTTTCTGATGTTTCGTTTTCAATTCTGACTTCTGCTGTTTGATGCCAGTAGAGTTGTGATATAATTTTAATCTCCTCTTCGTCGATACCAGTTTTGTTAAGGATTTCTATAAGTTTGTCGTGTTTTACACAATCGAAAGCTTTTCTATAGTCGATGAAACAAGCATATACATTTATGTTCATATCTCTGCACCTCTGCGTCAGCACGTTAAGAGAGAAGAGTGCTTCGCGAGTACCATAACCATTCCTGAACCCAAACTGTGTTCTATCTACTTGGGCGTCGCATTTTTTATAAATGCGTGTATGTATAATTCTTAGAAATATCTTGAGGATGTGTGACATAAAACTAATCGTTCGATATTCGTCGCAGGTTGACGCGTTTGCCTTCTTTGGTATAGTTACAAATGTTGATTTTAGCCAGTCGTAAGGTATAATACTTGTTCTAAGAATAGTATTAAATAACAAAGTTAGTATATCCAGCCCCTTGCCCTCCTTATCAGCTATTAATTTAATTACCTCAGCGTAAATGTTATCCGGGCCAGTTGCCTTTTTGTTCTTTTGTGCTTTGATCGCGTGAATTACCTCACTTTTATTAATTTCTGGTCCCTTTGCATTTAACTCGCTATATGTATTGAGCGGGTTCTCTGGTCTGTTGTCATCGAAAAGTTCTTCTATATACTGTTTCCATCTATTGAGTTTCTCTGTTATCCCTATGATTCTTTCATTATTATCGTCTTTCAGGATTGTTACAGGAGGTTTCCGACGTTGGTTTGTCATTTCTTTGACTTTTTTGTGTACACTGAATAGATCGTATTTTTCTTGAAGGTTTTCTATTTCTTTACATTTTTCGGAAAGCCATGCTTCCTTTGCTTCTCTACATTTTTTGCGAATGGTTCTATTCAGTTCTTTATATTTCATAGGTATTGTTTTGTTCCTTCTTCTTTCATTCATGAGTCCCAGTATTTCTAAGGTCATCCAATCTTTCTTCTTCTCACTTTCTCCATATCCGATTTCTTGTTCCTGTATTTCTGTGATAGCTGATTTAACATCTGTCCAGGTTTGTTCTACTTGTATCGGATTCGAAGTGACTACGTCTTTTAGCTTATTCTCCAACTTGTTTCCTATATCTTTTCTTATCTCATTATTTTTGAGTTTATCTAGATCAATAATCTTTCTGAGTTTTGGTCTTTTTATGTTTTTAAAACGTCTCATCTTGAAATCCATCACGACTGGATTGTGGTCACTATTAATATCCGCGCCCGGGTAAGTCTTTACTGATTTTATATATTTCTTAAATTGTGGTGCGATCATAATAAAATCGATTTGGTTCCGAACAATTTTTTCCGGCGTGTGTTGGGGCGAAGTCTACGTGTACAGTCTTCTTGGATGTAGTTTGAAGAGTGTGTTGGTTATTAGGAAGTTGTTCTCTACACAAAATTGAGCTAATCTGTCACCTCGTGCATTTCTTGTTCCCAGGCCAAAAGCTCCAATCAATTCTCCATCAGCACCTGATCCTATTTTGGCATTTAAATCACCAAGTATCACAGTTAATTCCCCTTTTTTCGTTAAGCGTAAGACTTCAGTTACATGGCTGTAAAATTCTTCCAGTTCTGTATCTGGTCTTTCACCTGTAGGTGCGTATATTTGAATGATGTTCATTATTCTATGTGTTGTTTCGAGCTTAATTAGCATGACGCGTTCATTTACGGGAATAAAATCTCTGACCGATTTTGCAATATCATTTGTAAGTATTATGGCTGTACCGTATCTATGTACATGGTCTGAACTTCCTGAATAGTATTCATTATTAACTACTGGTTAATAATGAAAACAATTGCTACAAATCTTTAAATTCACCATAAACTTTCATGTAAAAATCTTTTGATTTTACTGGTAATAACTGTACACCAACACTTTCTGCACCTTCCCTAATTTCAGGAGGAGTGCAGTTTTCACTCAAATCATCAAAATTGGACATTTTATAACCACTATTATAAAATGTATATTTTACATAAATGTCAATTGAAATTAACTATTCTCTTGTTTTCAAGCAAGGCTACTTTATTTTTGTGCATATTTGCATTTGTAATTTTATTTTTTATTAATGTAAAATCAATTAATTATAAAAGGAATAAGGGTGCTAGTAGTGGAAAAAATAATATATACCACGGTAGAGAAGACTTATCAGCCTCGCAACTTATTTCCCTCGATGCTTCGCATCTCGGGAATTAATTCTGCTCGGCTGAGAAAAATGTCTTCTCTACCTTGGTCTATAATATACTTATGTTTCTTGATTTAGCAAAATTTAATTTTTTGTTCATTGTGATTTTAACCAAAAGTTTTAACTTTAAAAAATTTAAGATAATCAACCTGGAAGGAAATGGTTAAATCGGATTCTTAACAAACAGCCAGAAATTTAAAAACAACTGTGAATAATTTTTAAAGCACGAGCCAGTATCTTAAAAAAAGATGTCGGGCAACTGCTACGAAACCTTGCTTATATAACCCGCTGCTTCTTTTCCTATTTGCCGATTGAAACTATTAGATAACATTTCAATTTTTCGGTATAATTTAGAAGTGAATTAACTTGTAACCTATCACGTACTGTACCAATTTATGATTTTGCTTTAGGAGCACTTCTTAAAATCTTTCCTTTTTTTAAATTAAATGTGACATTAAATTGTTTGCTAATTACCAGCTATTGTACACGAGATAGAAATCCATGATTAAATAACATAGTATTTATTGTAATAATTTGTTTCATTTAAAACAGCATTTTACGTTAAAGTAAAAAATATTTTCTTTACAACTGAATTTTCCAACTATAGCTTTAAAAACATGAACAACCGAGGTACTTTCTTAGCAACAGCTGAGTATAAAGCTAAGTTGAAAAAGAATTGCCGAGTAAAACATATACCATAAAAAAATGGTTTTTAAAACTGGGAGCTCCACCAAATGTCAGGCTTCGGTTTACTCAAAACATGCTCATGTTTAGTATGACATAATTATACGACACAAAGAAATACAGGGTAATTTTGAAAATACTGTAAATGTTAAGAATTTTCAAAATTTCGAAAATTTTGTAATTTGTAGATATTTTGAAAATATCTCGTATATTAGCCAGTAAATCAAAAGCAATAAAAACTTCAATGAAAGACAATGTAATTTACATTACCCGCCTCTAGCGAGGAAGATAAAAAGTATCTAAACTGGTTTTTGCTGGGTATTCTAGAGAATGTTTATTAAATGGTGCATTCGCCTTAAAGCATCTATTTAGAACACTAGTGTTGATTTGTTTCCTAAGCTTCAAAAACTTTAAATTTGCCACAGATTTATGTATAGGTTTACTATATAGAAATCTATGAAAACTGCAATTTCAGAAAAAACATCTGTATTGCTAGAACCCAAATAAAGATCCACGACTTGCTAATTAAATTTTTTTTCTGTGCTTTTAAAAATTTAGAAATTTTCAATTTTAGTGTACGTAATCATATATGGACAGAATCGCTAAAAATAGATTTTTTGAAAATGCTACGCTATGCGACTAATGAAACACTTGCTTAAATTCCAATACTGCAATTCCTACCTTTTCTACGCCCAAAACACCAAAATCGCTCAGTGATCCAAAATAAGCTACAACGCTAAATGACTTGTTATTAGTTTTTGTGGAATGTTAAAGAGTAGGAGAAGAAGGAAAGAGGGACAGTTCTGAATCTACCTACCACCACTGACTTTGACTTCAAGGCCACTTTTTCAAGATTACCTCCCACTGATCTTGACTTGAAGGCCACTTCTTCAAGGTTACCCTCACCATTGACCTTGGACTTCACGGCTACGCTTTACCAACTGCCTTGATTTTAAGACCACACCCACCACCGCCCTTGATTTCAAGGTCTTCCCCTAACAACGATCTTGATTTCAAGATCGTCCCTTCAAGATCGCTCTTGCAAGACCGCTTTCAAGGTTACATCAAAAATATAAGAAGTAAAAATAAAACAACTATGCCTCTTGTGTACAGTCGTGTATAAATTTTTCACATTTTGTAGTACAGTGTTTTTCCATACTGTTCAAAAACTATTTGTTCACAATTTTGTTCAAACTGTATTTTGATACAATTAAGAGTGGAGTAAAAATATTTTTTTTTAGAAAGATTCTAGCTCTTCTGTGACGCTTTTTTTTACATTTTTGAAATTTCCTTCAAAAAATTATTTTGGTATTACACTGAAATCAAGAGCGGTTGTGAACAAGGTCTTTAAATTAAGATATTTGGTAAAGGATAGCCTTGAAGTCAAAGTCAGTGGTGGACAGTAACCTTAAACGAGTGGCCTTGAAATCAAGGTCAGTGGTGGGAGGTAATCTTAAAGGAGTGGCTTTGAAGTCAACGTCAGTGGTGGGGAGTCAGCTCAGAAGAGTGTCTTTAACGTCAAGGTCAATGGTAAGGAGTAATCTTGAAAGAGTGGCCTTGAACTCAGGGGCACTAGTGGAAGGTAAGCTTGAAGGAGTGGCTTTGGAGTCAAGGTCAGTGAGGGGGGGAAGTTGATTTCAAACAGTTCATCTTTACCTACTCTACTAATTATGCTCTCTGACACATTTTCAATAGGATGACCGCGCTAACAAGAGTGCGAGTTATTACCGCTCCACCATGTACACACGGAAAAAAACTGATATTTCAAATATATAATGTAGATGGTTGCTGTTTGGACGTAACATATTATGTGTTATAGCTCGAAGCTTTTTTCTGATTTTTGTCAACTTTTATATTTTTCTTATTGCACCAGGAATGTAAAAATTTCCAGTTATGACAATTTCAGGATTTTTCAATGTTGTTCTGCTTTCATGATTTATTGATAAATGATAACCCATTTATTTGATATTTATGGCATGTTCCATTTAATGCCTATTTTATTGAATTCCTATGTTCACGCATTAATATTAAACGTATCACATTCATCAACAGAAATAAACGCTTATCTTTCAGACGTAAAATTCGTCTTATTTTCCCGGATTTATCGACGAACAGTTCCTTACCTGATACTGAAAATAGAAATAAATGCTTACAGTGGTTTATTTACGTTTTGTTCTTAAAAAGAGTAAACTTTGTATCTGAAAACAAATGTTTGTTACAATTTCATGAAAAAATTGATTTTTTGTTTGTTGCTTTTATTAATAACCTAAATTTATATAAAAAAATTAAAAGTGTTATTATTATTATTTATTGTTCGCTTATATCTGATGCTAAGGCTAGACATTAACGCCAGGAAATAAGCTCAGTTTATTACAAACACACAATAAAATTCTTTTATCGGTTTGAGCGTAACAAAAGTATTCAGATAAAAGGGATCTTCTACCAGAAGTACTAGCAGCTTTACTGTTTTCGGAATCGAACCAGGGTCATTCTAATAAGACTCACGCACCCAATTAACAAATTTCTTAAAACCTTGATTTTAGTGGTAAAAAATACTCCCCATGAGTTATTTTTACTTAACATTAGTAGCTTAATGATATCATTTTCAATTACCAAACCATATTGTCGAAATTCACTTTCCTTACACAATAATCTATTGTTAAAGCTAATCCCATTTAATAATACTTCCTCTGAAAATGTCCATTCCCATTGAAACTAATCCATGCGTAATAAGTTGTCGGACGCGCTTATCTCATAAGGGCTTATTGCGGTACATCAATTCCTAGCCACTCAAGTTGGAAACTTCATCATCCTCAGTTTCAATATAAACAGCATAGACAAGGGTTGGGAAAATAGTAGAGTTCGTTAATTGCCCAAAGGTCACCGTCACCTTACGCTACAACGTCTTAATACCTAATACTGTCCCTTGGGTCCCAACATTGGGCCATTTGTTACCCTTGACGTTTTATTTTTGCGCCTCAACAACACGTTCATTACGAACTTTGGATCTTATGCAGTTTCTTGCGAGCTTTTCCAGCACATGCTGCCGTCGTCCCAATATCCAGGATAGCAAAAAAGGGTCGTGTTGTTAGAGCAAGAAAATGTTTTTGCTGGTTTTGTATTTTTGTTTTGGTGAAGTGGAACATGGTTTAAGTATTAAGCTTTGAAATTACATTCTGAGCCTCTTGAGAAATGAAATATAAATTTGAGTTGGGCATAAAACATCAGAAGATGTGGCAGTAAAGTTTTTTCAATCTATGATATGTACAACGTAAAAACGTCACGGTAAGGTAACAATTTCACATCCAGACGGTGCTAGTTTGTGACTGAACCTGCCAGGAAATGAAATATTTGATGTAAAAAGCTCCACGAACAAGCGGAAATAACTCCTTGGATTATTAAAATAAAAAATTGTACAAAACTTGTTTATCCTGTTGTTTAAAATTATTTATTGTTTCTAAATGTGTTTTCACGTTTTTATTATTTTTTAATTCTGAAACAATAATTATTAACTACAGTATACGTAAAATTTTTTCGACCGTGCCGTCAGCTACGCTCGGCTTAATTCTAACTATTCAGGCGTAGTACATACAGCGAAGACAAAAAAGCCAGTTGGAACAAACAAAAAATAAATAAAGGCTCTTTTTGTTTAATAATAAAACATGAAATTATAATATTTATAAGTTCGAGCTTTATACTTCGTATAAGTTTATTTTACTTTATTGTAAATAAAACAATTCTTAACTGAAACAGGCTAAAATAAAAAAGCTGTTGAAGTTAAGAATTGTTTTATTTACAATAAATGAAATTATAAACTTTCAGAAATTTATAGAGGGAATTATAGGAGAGCTAAAACGTTTTTTCTTTTCGTCCTTAATTCTAGGAAGCTACAAAGTTTAAACAAAATTGTGCAATCCATTTTAGAAAATAATTCTGTGACTAGTTGATTTATATTCGAATCAAAAAAATTAAATTACGAAATTTCCAAAATGTACAGAGGGGGTCACAGGAGAGCTAGAATCATTCCCAAAAAAACCTTTTTGTTCCACTTTTAATTGCTCCAAATTACATAATTTAAACCAAATCGTGCAATCGGTTGTGAAAAAATAATTTTTGAACAGTTGAAATGTATTGGAAAAAACACTAAATCACGAAATGTGAAAAATTTATAGATGGCCGCCGAAAAAAACATCTAAGACTCCACTTTCAGTTATATCAACTCACAGAGGTTAAACATAATTGTACTTACTATCGGTTTTAAAATTATAATTTTTTGACCACTTTAAATATGTTGGAACGAAAATTAAATTACAAGAATGTGTGGAGGGCGTCACAGGATAGCTAGAGTCTTTCCGAAAAAATGATATTATACTCCACTCTTAGGTGTATCACATCACAGAATTTAAACAAAATCGTACAAGCAGTTTTAGACAATTTAAAATTATGAAAAAAAAACAGAATTTTAAGAATTTATAGAGGGCGCCACAGGAAAGCTAAAATGTATCGAAAAACATTTTATACTACTATTATTGGTTTCGAAAACGTATTCATATGCATTATAACACAAAATTTTAAAAATTTACAGAGAGCGTCACAAGAAAGCTAGAAGTTTTAAAAAAAAACAACTTAAATCGTACAATAGTTTCTAACAACATATTTTTTGTAACAAAACAGAAAAATCTTTAAATTACAAAATTTCTAAAATTTATAGCGGGAGTAGTAAAGCTAGAATTTTTTAAAAGTATATCACTTTATATCCCAGTCTCAGTTATATCAAATCACGAAATTTAAACAAAATCGTATAGACAGTTTATTTTATTGAAAAAAAAAATATTACATTACAGAGTTTCAAAACTTTATAAAGGATGTCACATAAAAGCCAGAATTTTTCCGAATTTTTTTTTTTAATTTCACTCCCAGTTCTATAAAATTACAGAGTTTAAACAAAATCGTATTACCGGTCTTAAAAACATAATTTCTTAGGTAGTATAAATAAATTGGAGAAAATCAATGAATCATAAAATTTCAAAAATTTATAGTGGATGTCACAGGAAAGCTAGAATTTTTCAGAAATATATTAACTTATACTTTCAGTTATATCAACTCACAGAGTTTGAACAAAATCGTAAAATCGTATAGACAGTTTAAATTATTAAAAAAAACATTACATTACAGCGTTTCAAGAATTTATAGAAAATCAATAAATCGCAAAATAACAAAAATTTATAGTGGGCGTCACAGGAAAACTAAATTTGTTTAGAAAAATATTAGCTTCTACTTTAAGTTCTATCAATTCATGGAGTTTAAGCACAATCGTATAGACAATTTTGATTATGTAAAAAAATATGACATACCAGAATTTCAAGAATTTATAGGGGACGTCACAGGAAAGCTAGACTCTTCCGAAAAAATCATTGTATACTCTACTCTTAGTTTTATCAATATACAGAGCTTAAACAAAATCGTTATATATTATTTATCACATTAAAAAGTTTTTCTAGACAGTTTAAATAAAACATTTAATAACGAAATTCAACAAATTATTGAGGCCGTCGCAGGAGAACTACAAGTTTTCAAAAAAAAAACATTAAATACTACACTCTTATTTTTTTAGGTTACTGAGAAAAACACAACCGCACAACAATTAGATTTCAGAAAGTAATTTTTGAAACATTCAATTATATTAGGAAAAACTTGATCTTACGAAAATTCAAAAAATTATAAAATGCATTGCAAAAAAACTAGAATTATTAGAATACTGAGTGTTATTTAATAATAAAGTTTAACTAAAATATTCCTTTAATATTATTATAAATAGTTTACCAAATTGAAAAAAAGACCTTAAATTAAGTACGAATTTTCAAAATTTTTAGAGGGCGTTACAAAAAAGCTAGAGTCTTTCCAAAAACATTAAATTGCAAATTTTCTAAAATTTATAATGGGAGTAGTAAAGCTAGAACTTTTCAGAAGAATATCAACTTAATCGTATAAACAGTTTAAATTTTTGAAGAAAAATTACATTACAGAGTTTCAAGAATTTATAGAAGGTGTCACATGAAAGCCAGAATTTTTCCGAATTTTTTTTTAAATTTCACTTTTAGTTTTATCAAATTACAGAGTTTAAACAAAATCGTACTACCTGTTTTAAAAACATTAAAAACAATCTTTAGGCAGTGTAAATAAATTGGAGAAAATCAATAAATCACATAATTTCAAAAATTTATAGTGGACGTCACAGGAAAGCTAGAATTTTTCAGAAATATATTAACTTATACTTTTAGTTATATCAACTCACAGACTTTAAACAAAATCGTATAGACAGTTTAAATTATTGAAAGTAAAACATTACATTACAGCGTTTCACGATTTTACAGAAAATCAATAAATCGCAAAATTACAGAAATTTATAATAGGCGTCACAGGAAAACTAAATTTGTTTAGAAAAATATTAGCTTATACTTTAAGTTTTATCAATTCACGAAGTTTAAGCACAATCGTATAGACAATGTAAATTATTGAAAAAAATATGACATACCAGAATTTCAAAAGTTTATAGGAAACGTCACAGGAAAGCTAGAATGTTCCGAAAAAATCATTGTATACTCTTAGTTTTATTAAGTTACAGAGCTTAAACAAAATGGTTATATATTATTTTTCAAAAAAAATAATTTTTAGACAGTGTAAATGAAACATTTAATAACGAAATTCAAGAATTTATCAAGGCCGTCGCAAGCTTTCCGAAAAAAACGTTAAATATTTTACTCCTATTTTTTTAGGTTACTGAGATAAACACAATCGCACAACAATTAGTTTTGAGAAATATATTAGGAAAAACATAATACGAAAATTTAAAAAATTATAAAATACATCGCAGGAAAACTAGAATTTTTCTGAAGGAAAAACATTTTACATTCGATACTTAGTGTTATTAAATCATAGAGTTTAAATAAAATAGTACTTTTAATATTTTTTTAAATAGTTTAATAAATTGAAAAAAAAACCTTAAGTTAAGTACGAAATTTTAAAATTTATACAGGGCGTTACAAAAAAGCTAGAGCCTTACCAAAAATTTTATTTTATAGTGTATATATTTCCTTTAATTACAAAATTTAAACTGAACAGTATCCTCACTTCTTGAAAAATAATTTTCTATTCAGCTCAAACTTTTGGCACAGCAACATAAAGTTTCATTTTAAAGAGGGCGCCACAGGGCTGCCACCATTTCCGCAAAACGGCAGTATACACTGTGTCTATAAAGTAACTCCCCCCCCCCCCCAACTAACTTTTGAACGACTTGATATTTTTCCACAAAATTTGGTGTGCTGTAATGGGAAATTAAATACTATCTTTCAGACCATTTTAAAATTTTGCATCATCCAAAATGGCGACTGGGCGCCATTTTGTTTTTTTTTAATGGAAAGGGGGTCGAGTGACACCTCATTGGAAAGGTCTTTTAGTTCTGCGTCTGATCCTGGAGTTTCATAGAAAAATATTTAGCCATAACAAAATGACAATGTTTGAAGATAAAGAAGTCTATTTAAAAAAAAGTAAGAATTAAAGTTTAAATTAATTAAATTAAGTGTTCGAAATGTTTACCATTCACTTTTTGGCACATAAAAAGTCGGTTATGAAATTACTGCCTTACATTGTCATAAGTTTCTAGAGTGATATTTCTGCAAACTTCTGTAATGCGTTGCTCCAGTTCTTCAGTTGTTTCTGGACGGGTTCTGTATTCCCATAAAAAAAATCTAAGAAATTTAAGTCTGGGAAGTGAGCCGGCTATTCTGCAGGCCCTCGCCTACCAATCCATCTTCCAAGAAAATATCCTTTGAGAAAGTCAGAAACAGGCCTATAATAATGAGGCGGCGCACCGTCTTGTTGGAACATAACGTTTTCAATATTATTTCCAGCCACCTGAGATATTTCTGGAAAAATTTTGTCCTGCAAATGAAAAAGTGGACTACTGGATAAAAAAATCAAAACAATTTTGAATTGAGTGAGTCCATTTGTTTAAAATCCGCTATTTTGTTATGGCTAAATACTTTTCTTTAAAACTCTAGGATCAGACGCAGAATTAAAAGACCTTTTAAATAAGGTGTCACTCGACCCCCCTTTCTTTTAAAAAAGAAATTTAAAAATGGCGCCCAGTCGCCATTTTGAATGATACAAAATTTAATTTTTGGCTAAAAAATAGTATCTAATTTCCCATTAAAGCACACCAAATATTGTGGTAAAATATCAAGTCGTTCAAAAGTTAGTTAGGGGGGTGGGGTTACTTTATAGACAGACGCTATACTATATCCCTAGTTCTATCAAATAACTTTGCCACTGATGATGATAGCTTTGCTGTCGAAATACGTGTCTGGTATTTAGTTACTTGTGTGGAAGGGTGCTGTATTTTTCAAGTCTACCAGATCAGATTGATGAAAACCAAATTGTATAACCAATTTTTGGAAAATAATTTTATTATAAAAATTGTGGAAAAAGCATCAAACTACAAACTTTCAAAATTTGCAGAGAGCATCAGAATAAAACTTAAAATTCAGTCTTAATAAATTAAATAATAAAGCTTAAATACAATCGTACTATCGATTGTAGAAAAATACTGTTTTGAAAAAACCACAAAAATAAAAAATATATAAAGAGGGTTAGAGGAGAGCTAAGACCTTTCCGAAGAAGCCCATTTTTACTTCTATCAAATCGCAAAAGTTAAACCAAATTATACCCTTAGTTTTGGAAAATCAATCTTTTGAACAGTTTATATGTATTGAAGAAACACAATAAATCTCAAAAATTCAAAAGTTTATAGAGGGCGACACAGCGCTGCCACAACGTTCCGAAACAAACCAGTACATACTCTATCCCTTGTTATATCAGATCAGAAAATGTAAACAAAATTGTTTAACCAATTTTGGAAAAATAATCATTTAAACAGTTTCAAGTTTTAGAAAAAAATTACTGTTGAATTACAGAATTTTAACAATTTCCGGAAGGCATCAGGCCGTGAGGATATTTTCAAAGCCATTTTAGATTTTGTTTCCGGTTCCATGAGATTTCAAAATTTAAACAAAATTGTATTAATGGTTTTTTGAAAAATAATTTTGTGAACATTTCAACAATTATTAAAAAGTGCTTTTATAAATGTTGTAGTTAACAAATAGGAAAACTCAATTTCACACTTACACACCAGTGATTTAATGGCGTTGAAATCAAAACGTAATTTTTTTTTAAGCAATTATAATTAAATGGATCAAAAAGGGTTTATCAAAAAAAAGTCTTGTTTCAACTTCTAGCGGAGATTGCAATCGACGTCTTGGTTTTTATCTCCAGTGCCAGCATCTTTGGTTTTACGCTTACCCTTTATCCTTTATCAATTGATTCACTAAAGCTGTAAGGGTAGGATTTCCTTCCTGTAAGTCCTTATCCCTGCTACTCGAACAAGGGAAGAGATTTCTTTGAAATGTAACCTTATAAAGTTTGTTAACCTATTATAGGTACCATGTCGTTTTAACGAGCTTTCTCCGAATAGAAAAACAAGTACACAGATTTTTTTCTTAAAAACTGTTAAACAATACTGATCTCATACAGGTAATTCTTAAGGGTATTACATTCTACAACTCTGCAGGAAGTTACCTAACTTGTTGGAAAATATTGACTGAATACAGGCAATAGCTCGGGGCTGTAATTTGAGTAAAGTTTGCGCTTGATAAAATGCAACGCAACTTTCACTTGAATTTTATAACATACAGTTTTTATAATTTTAGATTTATACAGAAAACTTATTATTTTAAATTATTTTTCTTACAATTTTTATTCGAAAATATAACAAGATTTTTATGAAGGTTCTTCTGCTGTATACGAACCCATTAGCGAAATTGTTTTCGCTTGGTTTTTGTATCTGGTTTTATTTTTCTCCTAGCAAAACCGAGGCTGAAAGATACGTTGTTTAATAAAAACAAGAGTTGCCAACACAAGATATTGGCAAAAAATAGCGTCCAAAATTAGTTACTTCAATGTTCATGAAAAATTATTCCATTGTACCCTAAAACTGTTAAAAAATTACTTGATTTTCGTGTTGAATATGATACTTTTAATTATTCTTGTGACTACAACTAGTAAAAATAGGGAAAAAATTAAAAACTTTCAGAAAAGCTGTCGGGCAACCACCACGGGACCTCTCTTGCTCGCATCTATGAAATTTTTGATAATTTTCTAAAATACTTTGAAACGTTTCACTATTTTATAGAATTTAGAACATTTGTAAAATTCTCGAATTATTTCAAAGATATTTTATATCATTTTCAACAATATTTTTATACATTTTTGAAACAGTTTTGACTAAAATTTCTTAAAATTTAATACATTTTTGAAATAACTAAAGTCTAAAATTTTGAAAAACTTTTGAAAAAATTCAAAATTTAAGAAATTAAAAATGTTTGTTTAATCTTTCATCTCTTATACCCGAAGGTGTCGAGGTCTTTCACTCCGGGTAGGCTCTTCGTTTGTGTAATAGGAGGTAGTGGGGCCTTTTGGCCTTTAGACCGCTACGCTCCTGAAGCTTATGCCACCCTTCATGCACATTCATTCAATGTCATTCACACACGTGTGTTTAATTGTATGCTTTATGTTGTTTATGACTTTCCCACTTTGGTACTTGTCCTGGTCAGTCAGTAATCAAGGCAAGCGCCGTTAATTGTAACCCAACGTTACCGAGCACGATACCGATCCACAGAATTACAGAAACAATTTTTGCTTCTTTCAGGATTCGAACCGAGAACTCACGCATTGTGAGCCTGATCATATATTAATAATTTTCAATATTTTAGAATCGTTTTTGAAAATTAAAAACGTTTTTAAAATTAATGAAAATTTTGATAATTTAATTAAATTTGGCCATTTTTGAAACTTTGAAAACTCTTAATTTAAAAAAAATTTCAATGTTTTGAAAGTTTTTGATATTTTAAATAATATTCTTAATTAAAAGAAAGTATGAAATTTAATGAAAAGTACGAATTACGGAAGTTAGATAATTTTTAAAATTTTAAAAACAAAACATTGAAATTTTTTTAATTTTGAAAATTTCGTCTATTTTTTAATCTGTAAAAACTTTTAAAATTTTGAAAATTTAGACAATTTCGAAATAATTTTAATAAATAATTAAGAAATTTATTGGAAACCTAAAAATTTATAAAATTTTGATTTTACAAAAGAAAATTTAGAAAACAAAAATAAATTTTTTTTTAACTTTTAAAATTTTGTTTATTTTTAAAACTTTCAAAACTGCGTTTGCGCAGAGCGGCTGTGCGGCATAGGTGATTACTCAATTAATCTGTTCAAGTAAACGACCAAAAGGAAACCGCTCAGTAGTGTTTTCTCAAAGGAAAGTTGTAACATTTAACATCCTCATACCAATTTTGATGCCGTCCTTTGTAAATTTTTGAAAAAAACAACAATCGGGGGAAGGGGGACAGGGAAATCGGGTTTGTGCAGATAGGTTTTTCGACATGAATCTGAGGTTCTGCTTCGAGGCATTTATTTTTCAAATCGAATCCCTCTTCCCATTTTTTGGGCGGACCGACCTCATTTTCTTGCTGTTTTATCTGACTGCAAGTACCAATCTTTCAGCTAAATTTGGGTTGTCTGCGTTAAGGTGTCTGGTAAAGTGTATACAGACACACAGGCAGACACACGCCTGACAGACACGCAGACGCCTCTGTAGTGTCTGCTTTATCGGTCGCCCAAGGTCCTAAAACCTGATTATTATTCAAAATGTTTAGGTTAAAAATGTTGGCCATAAAAGTACCTTTCTTTGCGGCACAACTCGGACATCGGCCAGTAAGCCCAAAGCGGAAAAAGCTTCGCCGAATGAACGAATTTGCTCCAAATCCTACATGACGTACACAATAACCTTCCTCTATACTTCGTATAGCGAGGAGGGTAATATGCCATAGTGCTCTAGAACCGTCACAAAATGGTGTTTGTGATTTTCTGTGTCTGAAGTAGTATTTTGGTAATCTTTGATAACTAAAACACTATTTCCGTTATCCGGTTATCAAAGTCGAATTTAGAAAACCCTTTTAAAGGTGAGATACTCTTAAGACTGAGAGCTTTCAGGCACATATCATCAATCAGGTCTTAGCTCAAGCATACGCAGTGTAATCTAAGGAGCGCGTTGCGTAATCCCATGCGTAAACAGCTGCATTAACCTGGACAATAAAACTTAATTTCTTGGAGAACGGAGCTCTCGGCTGTATCAGGCCTAAAAGTATTTTTTTTCTTTTACTTTGTTTAATTCTGCGGCTATAATAATTCCTCCCATTCATTTATCGCGAAGCTTTATGCCGAACTGAGTGGATTATTTTTACGACTCATAAAATCCTTATACATTTAATTTCGCCAGCTAAATTTATTACAATGTTTTTGACTCTGCTTTCTTTTGGGTGATTTTTTCATGCAGGAATCTACTACAGAAAAAGACCTTCTAAAATGGAAAATCGGCATCTACAACGAATTTGATATTTATGAGAATATTGGAGAGCCCTAAAACGTAAAAACGATTTCCCTGTAGCCTTGTGTGCTCTAACGAAAGTTCTTCAGGACAGGGGCTTATAGGAATTAGGTTTATCGATAAAAAGTCGCATATTTCTGATTTCAAAGAAGCGATTTAAAAGCAGTAAAAGTTTTTGCCCATACAAACTTTTTTAAGGCAATTTTTCCTGTAAGAATAAATTTACAAAAAAAAAATATTTTCAGAACAACGTAGTTTATACAAGTTAAAAAAATTAAACTCTCTTAAGATCTAATTTTTTTCTTCACAAAAACAACCAACAAGGACTGAATATACACGAAAGGATAAAATATTTAAGTCAGGAGTTGCTGTGCTTTTCAGAAATTCTGTGCAAACAGCGAAACCGCATTTACTCTACAAATTTTTTCTTCACCTTCGGGTTTGGTTTCTGTTCATTTTACATTCAGCAGCGGTGTTAAATCCATATATTTGAAATAGAACTTTTTTATATAATTTTGTGTTGCTTTTATTTTTATTTCTTTAGCAAACAAAAATATTGCGGTTAAAAAAAATAATTTATAATTTATTCTGTATTTAAAATCAAATTACGCTTCGATCTCTGGTAAAACGATAAAACTTATTTCAAGGTCGTAATAAGGGAAGGGGGACTTAAACACCTCCGCTTAATTATCTTTACAAGATGATTCATAACTTCTCAAACGCACTTGCGCTGGTAGATAAGTGACAGTCCGGTCTATCCACTAAACATTATACAGAGTGATTCATAACATGTGTGACGCACTTTCAGGAAAATAGTGCTAAAAGTTCCTATGAACATACGGAGTTACAGCCTCCTAAAGATGGACCAGTGTAATAATTTTTGTGTCTGTCGCAGATGTGCGGAAATTAAAGAAAAATATATGTGCAAATTACTCGTTTAGCTTATCTCTACTAGTGTTATTTGAATACATGCCTTAGAGGTGCTTCATATGGGGGGAGGGGGGGAGAGTACGTAATAGTTTCTTCTAATTATCGTAGATCTTCACAATTTTCTCCTCTCCAGAATTTTTGATCAGAAAATATTTTCACACAAAATACACAAAAAGGTATTCTTGTGTAATGTCTCTAAATCTAAGGATTTAAAATTCTAAAATATTTGGAGCAAAATATTACCTGACCCGTCCCTATTTGAGACACTCATTTAAACAAAAGTTTATAAAAATACTAGACTAAAGGAATATTAGTATAATGTCTGCAAAATATCTGTATAATGATGTTCCTGCATAACGTCAGCAGAGGGCTTGCGTAACCTTTGCGTAATGCCTGCACAATAATTGCGTAAATCCTGCAAAATTATAGCATAATGTCTACATGGTCTTCGAAAATTCTTCAATAATGCGTGCATAATGCCAGCTTACATGATACCTTCATAATCTAGCAAGTATTGTGTTTACATAAACCCTGCATAGTAAAACTTGCACAATTTCTGCATAGTTTCCTGCATAGCGCCTGCATACA
This sequence comes from Ctenicera cuprea, assembly GCA_958336395.1. Taxonomy (NCBI): domain Eukaryota; kingdom Metazoa; phylum Arthropoda; class Insecta; order Coleoptera; family Elateridae; genus Ctenicera; species Ctenicera cuprea. The sequence goes on along the minus strand of OY284492.1, from coordinate 5,265,239 downwards.
TAATTTCTGCATAATATCTACATAACTTCTACGTCAGATCTGCGCAATGCTTGCATAATGACTACATAATGCTTCCATAATGGATGAAGGCCTGCATACTTTCTGGATAATTTCTCGATAATGCGCTCTTAATGTTTGCATAATGCGTATATACTGCCTGTATAGTACCTCTATAATACCTGCATAACGACTGTACACTACCTTCATATTTATTACTATTAATGCCTGCATAATGCCTGCCTACATAATGCATTCATAATTTAGCCAGGATAGTGTTTGCATAAACTCTTTATAGCTACGTATAACACCTGCACAAATATTGCATAGTTTCTTGCATTATGCTTGCTTTTATAATACCTGCATATAATACCTGCATAATTCCTGCATAGTACCTGCATAATGATTAATGTATATTTAAAGCTGCCATAATGATTGGATCATAAATGCAGGCTTGCATACTCTCTGGATAATGCCTGCGTAATGTACCCTTAATGTTTGCACAATGCTTGCATACTTTCTGTATAGTTCCTTTATAATTCCTGCATAATAATTGCACAATGCTTGCATATTATATGCATTATTTTTACACAATGCCTACACAAGGTTTAATTTTGTTGAGTTACCATTTCAAAAGGATTATATAAACATAATGCTTGTGTCATACCTGCATAATGCTTCAAACGGCTTGCATAATGAGTCTGCATAATTTTTTGATAATGCCTCTGTAATGCTTTCTTAATGTTTGCATGATGCAGAAATAAGTGTTTTTATAATAAATACATAATGACTGCATACTGCCTACATAAATCCTGCATCATCACTGCATGATGCTTGTATAATGCCTGCATAATTCTTGCATAATATCTGAACAGTAAAGTCATTATACTTGCATAATTTCCATATATTGTCTGCATACATAATGCCTATATAATACTTCTATAATGCTTTTCTGCATAATGCTTGCATAATACTGGGATAATGTGTGCATATTAGCTGCATGCAAAATATCTGAGTATGACCTGCATATTACATGCATACATAATGCCTACATAATACTTGCATAAAATCAGCATACCTGCATACATAATGCTTGCATAACTTCAGCACAGCCCTTGCACAATACTTGCAATATCTTTTCATAACACCAGTCATATGCTTGCATAATGCCTGCATAAAATTTGCAGAACAGCTGCAAAATGCGTGCATAGTATCTGGACCAATTCTGCGTAATTGTACCATTATGCATCTGCAATGTTACTACTCCCGACGAAAAAGTCTGGTTATGGGCTTGACTCGTTCAAGCCACACACACAATTATTTCGGACACAGAAGACTAGGAAATTTTTATATTAAATATTCCTAAATCCTGCAAAGTATACTTTTCTTTAATATTTAATAAACTGAACTTTAGGAAGCTCTCTGTGGATATACACATCTCTGAGATATAAAATTGTATAATCTTCAATTTTCTGTCGCTCAAAGGAGCAAAACCACGAATTCTAGAGCATAAAAAAATTTAGACAGCTTAGTGTAGGTATGTTCTACTATTCCCTCAAGGAAAATGTATGTTTTGTCGTAAACTTACTTCACATGTTACATTTTACCCTAAAGAGCTGTGACGTTAAATTTGTTAGAAGTTGGCAGAGTAACGAACAGTCCCTAAAGGCCCTATTTTAGTTTGTTCAAGGTGTTGTTGAAGTTAAAATTCTATTACGACATTGTTTGCTACGCTAAATTAATTAAAGAAGTCTTAATGTAAAAGTACAAACCCGCATTATTAATTTAAATAGTTATGTCTATGACCATTCTGCAAATTTACTTAAAAAGTTTTTGAAATAGTATAAAATAGCGAAAACTACTCGATTCCATACGTCTAACAATTTTTTATAAATTTATTTATTGGACTGGCCATTACATTAAGTTCTAATAAATAATAATAAATGCCATTCAAAATTTAGCTTAGAAGTTTGCAATTTTTAGATGTCAGTTTTCAAAGTTGAGTCCTACATTTGAGTGCCTTAAATAATAGTTGGGCGAACTGATTTCTATAGCCATACTGAGATTTTATGACGTAACTGGGACATTCCGTTAATCAAGGGATAAAGTTTAAGTAGTTTGGCTTGTGCCTCATACAGAGATTCCAGCTAAATCTTTTATTAAGGTAAATCTTTAAATATTTAACCGATGGGTCATATGGGTCCCATTCTATGACGAAATTGTTAATTAGTTTACAGGGATAGTTACCACCTTGTATGTTCTATTAGATAAAAACCTAACAATAATTTTATGAGTAGCAACACATGGGTGAATCAGTTTGGAATAACTAAAAGAGTAGACCATTTATTCACATCAATAAAATGTCAAAACGAGTTAATGATCAAAATGCGATATTTGATTGATAATACGAAGAAGTTGATCTGGAGTTTCAGTAAGTTGTAGTCTACGTAGTGACCTAACCTGGGACTTGCATCTCCTGGGGTTGGTCCTTGCAGGTGCCTGCTTTCTTGGAGACAAACCTCCTGGGACTAAGGCGGTGTCGTTCGGACATGATGGTTGGCTATAGGGCTCGTGGTGCTGAGGTGCTGAGGCCCTTGGAGAGAAGCTCTCCCGGAACTGAGCTATTGCTCAATCTAGGATTAGTTCATACAACTCTGTTAAAGCTTATAGGGGTATGCGGGAGTAATACTGGTGACCTGAAGCTGAAACTCGATCAGAGGGCCGTAAACTAGATCTCGATCTGGGGGGTTACCGCAGGCTGGAGTTGGATCTGGTGGCCATACGCTGACAGTCGAGCCAGAGATCGATCGTTCTCAAGCGTTTATCTCTTGACCGGCCTAAGCGATTCGAAAGGTAAACTTTTTTCGGTGTTTTTGCGTTTGGTTGTATAGTTTTTCGTTGCCACGAGTGACGAGTTTTTTTCAATAGTATTTTGGCGTTTTCTTAACTCTCAGGGTGATTTAGCTATTTTTTGTTGTTACGCAAGTTTTAACAATGACGTGAGAGAGTGAAACAGACCGAGGTTGTGGTGCAGAGGAAGAGTGGGAGGGATAGGATGTGGTTTTCATTCCACACACAAAGTGTAATTCGTAGACTCAGGGCCGGCATTAAATTAATATTTACCACGGGCAAACTCTTGTTTTTGCGCACCTGTCTAATACTCATTATTAATAACTTTTTTTACAAATTCATATCGGTTATAACGTTTAAAGTATGCAATTAACATTTATATAAATATGTATTTAACAAATAAAATTTACACTAGTAATAACACATAAACATGACAACATTCTCTATAAAATAATAAATAAATGTAATCTTAACACAAATAAAATAACAATATTAATTTTTGCATATAGTAAATTTGAAAACTTAAGCACACAAAAAAGATCACAACCATACTATTATAAAAATACACGTCTGGTTTTTAGCTGCAAATTGTGATATTAAATTGTCGGTCATTTCTGCAGCATCTATAACTTTTTCTATCGTCAGTTAAAGCTAGTTTTAAGTCTTTGCAATATTTTATTAAATCTGGTTTCACAGTATTTGTTAATAAATTAATTTGATATAGAATTCCAAATATATCAATGTGTTTGTCAAAAAGTTTAAATTTTTTTTTAACCTCTGAATTGCAATATCTAGCAAAATACAATACACACTGACTTTAAATTTCTGCTTTTTGCTTAAAAAAAGGCTGAATCTCTGCTTTCGCAGTAAAAATTTTTTATTACTGCATTTGAAAGTTTTTTTTAAATTATATTTTTATTTTGCACTTTTTGCGCCTTCTAGTATTGCGGTGCAAGCAGGGGCATGCTGTGCTTGTACGTAACGCCGAAACTGTTTGTAGTTGTGTAAAGACACGCCCTCTGGGGTGCTTATTGGCTGAGAGCGCAAACAAAAGTGTTGGCGTTATTACTGCGTCATCGAAATTCGTAGTGTGCATTTCGTGTCGCTGCGCTGTTGACGTTTTCATCAAACTTTAAAATTTGTAGCGTAAATATTCAAAGTTGCAGGTTGGTGGGGGTTTATTTATTGCACCTGAATTTAGAGAAGCACTGAGTTGGACGCAATAGGAATTAAACCTCTAACGGCCGGTCAAGGTAGAATAATTTATTAATGTAGCTTTGGCTCCTTTTTCACTATAGAGCTAAATTGTGTATCTTCTTCAAATTAATTGAACTAAAAATTGTATTGTTCAGAAAAATTGTATTTTTGTTATTAAATTACGTCCAAAATCAGAAAAAGTTTTAGAAAATGCTTTATTATTCCAGTGTGAATGCCGGAAAAAATTAAGCCGAGAATTGTAAGCTGTTTATTTTTGCGTATCAAACTTAACCCAAGCTCCCCCTTAAGAAGTTTGCTAGTGCTAATCCTACAGAGACAAATTTAAGGCACGATGCACAAGCTTCGCATATTAATGTGATACTTTTTAGAAACCTCTTCAAATGTACATAATTTACAACTTTGCTGTAAATCTCCAACGTATTAAAATTGTTATTTATGGTATGTACAACCGAGAAACAAACATTGTTGGGTAGCTTAGCAGCTTTCATTTTCTTAATACGGCCCTGTGCATCTAATTTTAATACAGGTAAGAAAAAAAATGTAATTTTTACCTTAATTTTTGAGGTTTGAAGCCTAACAAGCCATTGGAAATTATTATTAAATTTGGTAGCAAATCAAATTGATTGCTGAAAGTTTTTTTCGGAAAGATTAGTCCTTAAAAATAGCTGAGTCGTATACGTAACTATCTTTCCCCTAGACAAATAATACAATAAAAAATGACAAAGTAGATAGAATGAAGATTCTGCGGTTCCATTTCAAAGTCGGATTTCCCTAAGCTTTGCTACTTGATTTTCAGCAGCTTCTCTCGGGGGTGTGGAAATATTCAGCGCACAATTTAAGCGTTTGCTTGTGAAACCCGAATGTGTCGTTACACCGCGTTTACTTTACATTCTAATTGCTTAGCTAATCGTTTTCAATGCGGGATTTATTTTTAATTTTCACTAAAAGCACTCAGCGCTGAATATATAGCATAAATAGCAGTAATGTAGAGAAAATCCATCTTAAACTCCATTTCTTGATTAAAAAGCTGTCTGAAAGCTGCCGGTGCTTACATTATCAACATTAATTATTTTTATATCAAACTTCCATTGAAATCTTAAATTGGCAAAAATCAACACTGATTTCAAGATTAGAATGTTTTGTTAAGGTTTCCACTCTAACGTGGTTTTCAGCTATTTTCTTTGGGAGCTTAGCGGTGAACAAACTAGCTTTGAAGCTGGAGTACAATAGCGTTAGACATGAGGGTTAAAAAGGTCGCCTGTGTTACGTTTCGAGCTTTCTAAACAAAGCCCGTTTATATTTCAAGTGCTCAATGCTAGCAGACGTTCAGGATATGAAGCTTTACTGTAGATAGTGACAGAAACTAATGTTCCGACTTGCGGTTTTTCCTCCGGTATTTTTTGAAGCTATTGTAGAGTTTTAGAGCAAAGTACAAGAAAAACTTGTCCTGAGGCGTTTGAGCTAGTCACAAAACTTTGCGACGGATTGTTTAAGCCACAGGGGGTTTAATTATCTTGCAAAACAGCCGCGAAAGCTTTATCGTTACCAGAAATGATTTTAATATTTTAATATTCATTGGAGAAATGCAAAAATCGAATGGCGTTGAAAGAAAGTTCGATATTTAATTTAAAATTCGAAATTAAATTCTGGGAATTTAGAAAAAAAATTGATATTTTAATTTAAAACCAACACATGGGTTTTGCTGCAGCTTTGTGGAAGCTTTCAGAATCAATTTTATTTGAAAAGTATTTTAAGCTGTATATTGAAATTGTCCGAGTCTGAAATGTAAAAAAGAATTTAATACCACCGAAACGGAACTACATTTATGTGACCTGGAATGGAGAAAGAGACTTAAAGTAGCAAAAAATTGTATTTTTTATCGATTTTTATAAAAAAAAAAACGGTGTCGGGAAGCCGGTACGAAACCTTCCTCGCATTTATTAAAATTTTTGTAAATTAAAACAATTGTAGCAAATTAAAAAAAAATTATTAAAATTTTACATGCAGTTTTATTCATATAATTCTAAAGAAATTTCTACTATTTAAAAATTTTGAACCAAAAATCGAGTTTAGTTGTACGTTGTACAAACAAAAATCAGTTCTGAAACTCTGGTTTAACCAGTTGTGCATCTAAACTACCGAAGTTGGGGGTTTAAACATGATTCGCGTGATTTGGCGATTATTCTAACCTAAATATTTTGGTATTGAAGCCGGTCACGGCCTATTTGTTTAGAATTTGCAAATACACAAAACACGTTAATATTTTTACACAGAAAACGTTCCTTTTGGAAAAACTACTCATAGTTTTTAATATCGGTTGTAGGTAAAAGGAAACCTCACCCGTAAGGTCTAGGTCTCCAATGTTGACAGACACGCCACTCCTTTCTGAACAACACTTGCACCTGCCAATCAATGGCTTCCAACCACCCAGAATATACACTAAGTCAATTTATAACTGGTAAGGTTTTTCAAGCACAGTGACTGGGACGCAACCATATTTATAATTATGGCTAGGGAGCGGGTGAGTAAACATTCCAGAGCAAATATACTGTCGCTCAGGTGTTAGAAACTCGTTCTTAGGGCTAACATACGTTTCACCTCATGAAATCTTTCAACCAGTGAGGAGGAAGGGAGAGAAAGCTACAAGCGACATTTTGTACGACTCCCACCGAGGTAGGGCACCACTATGTAATGGTGTTAGAACTATTTCATTGCAGGAATTCATTTTAATTTGATCAAATACAACCGGGACTTTTTTTGGGTTTTGTTTTTGGAATTATTCTGATTTTTAACTTTTTACGATACTTTTTAGTTCTCTTGACAATTTTTTCTACTTTAATTGTGCTAAGTGACGTATCCAACGAACTTACTTACACCCAGAATAGTTTCGTCTTAAAGTCTTAATTTTTCAACGATAATGTCGAGGAAACTGCACGTTTTTCTGTTGTTTATCTTTTAGAAAATGAAAGCTATGCAGAAGTTACAAAACAGAAGTAGGTCCAAAAATAGTAAGGATTTGGATACAAAACTACTTTAGAAATTCCAAGTAGTTGCGATTACATAATCATTTATGTTTCTCACGTAAAAAGTTTTGCAATACAGGAACAATGTTTCCTATGTACAATAGTGTCAATATTCTTGAACAACATCACATTTATCTTTCTGATCCCTACAGTGAGGAAGCAACGTACTATAATATATTAACATAATATTCACGCTACTGAAACTCTTGTACTGTATAGCCACTATTATTAATGATTTGCCATGATTACATTTAATATGAACATACGCCATTTTTATAATTTTGAAACTTAACAAACTCATGTAGATCTTGCCGAAATTGCAAATTTCAATAATTATATTAAATCAACTTTGTCATCCAACTCAGTAAATGAACGTTGTTAAGACGTAATCGAATTATCTGCTTCCCAAACGAGACTGCAAATTGAAATAGTTATACTGTTCGAATCTATTGAAGTTTAAACCTACAATTCACTCTCAGAATTTTCTTTGTGACGGGTTGAAAACTAAATAATTCAAACTGCTAGAAACCTAGTCCGAAGTTGGAAGTAATCAGTAAAGTTCTTGAACAAACAGGACTTTTTATACAAATTTGAATCATTGTCTCTAGATTTTCACGTGATTTGTATACAGAAAGTTTATTAATTTATTTTCTGCGGTTGAAATGCTCAAAAACAAACTTTAAAATTGATGTGTAGGTGTTTAGATGATACAGAATCCTTGTAAGTTTTCAACGTAGGTAACTCTTAAAGAAAGGGCATTTGTTAAGTGAAATGCGTATTTTTGAAATGTGATCCTTCAAAGTTCTAATATATTAAAAAAAATTAAAGCGCTTGCGAGCAGTCAATAGTCACGTGCAAGCGCTGCGCAGAAAAGATTCTCACGAACAACCAAGGATAAAGCTCAAGCGCTTGGGGAAGGAATATTTCCAAGACCAGCAAAGGATAAACGTCAAGTACTGGGCAAAAGGAATTTTTTTATATATAAACCCCAATCGCTAGCCAAGGATAATGTCAACAAGCACCTACGGATAATTCTTAAGCTCGGACAAGAAGAATGCCTTCGAATAGCTAAGGATAAACATCAAGGGCTAGGTTAGGAGAATATCCACCAGCGAATAAGGATACGTATTAAGCCCGGGGCAAGAACAGTGCCTAGTTACAATCAAAGAAAAACCTCAAGCGTTGGAGCAGGGCAATGCCAACGAACATGAAAAGATAAATTTATAGCTCTAATTGGGAGAAATCTCTAAACGAATCTAAGACCAAATCTTAAGCTTTGAGCAAAAGAATTGCCCACAAACAGCCAAGGATAGGTAACGTAAATGTTAACGAGCTTGCAAAGGTACATTTTATTTCTAGACGAAAAGAATGTCCACCAACATCAACGAATAAATCATAATGATATCCAACGATAAAGTTTTAGCCTTGAGCAAGAAAAATGTCCATGTGCATCTAAAAATAAATTTGTATTTCTGGGAACGAACAGCCAAGAAGCGTTAGGCGAGGTACATGTGCACAAGCATCCAAGAATCAATTTTTAACCTTGAACGAGGGAAATGTTTGGGAGCACACCAAGATAAATCATAAACCCTGGGCAAGGAAAATGCCTATGAGCATCCAAGAATAAATGTCCTGTACAAGAAAAATGCTCACAATCATAGAACGATAAACCTCAAGCGTTGAGCGAGGGTAATGTCTACGAACATCCGAAAAGAAATTTAAGAACCTAAATAAACAAAACCCCGCAAACAGCCTAAGATAAATGATACGCTGTGAGCAAGGCGAACGCTCAAGGTCATCCAAAGATAAACGTCAAGCGTTGAGCCAGAAAATTGTCTACGAGCATCCAAGGATAAATTTCTAGCCCTGGGAGAAAGGAATGTTCACGAGCATCCAAAAATAAATTTTAAACCTTCGGCAAAGGGAAGGCTGAGCCAAGGATAGCCCGCAACCGGTATGCGAAGTAAACATCCACGAGCATCCAAGGATGCATTTTTAGTCTTGTGCGAGAGAGTGTCTACGACCATCCAAGAATAACTTGTTTTCCCTGCGGGAGGGAAATGTCCACGAGCATCCAGGATAAATTTCTACTCCTTGACGAAGAGAATGTTCACGAACATCCAATAAGTTTTAAACCTCGAGCAAAGGGAATGCCCAGCCAAGAATAATCCGCAACCAGTAGGCGAGGTAAATATCCACGAGCATCTAAGGATATATTTTTAGTCTTGTGCGAGAAAATGTTCACGAACATCCAAGGATAACTCATTCTCCCTGCGTAAGGGAAGTATCCACGAGCATCCAAAGATAAATTTCTAGCCCTGGGCGAAGGAAATGTCCACGAGCCTCCAAAGATAAGTTTTAAGCCTTCGGCAAAGGAAATGCCCAGCCAAGGATAGCTCGCAACCGGTAGGCGAGGTAAATATCCACTAGTATCTAAGCATTTTTAGTCTTGTGCGAGGGAGTGTCTACGAGCATCCAAGAATAACTTGTTTTCCCTGCGGGAGGGAAATGTCCACGAGCATCCAAGAATAAATTTCCACTTCTTGGCAAAGGGAATGTCCACTAGCATCCAAATAAAAGTTTTAAACCTTGAGCAGAGGGAATGCCCAGCCAAGAATTATAATCCGCAACCAGTAGGCGAGGTAAATATCCACGAGCATCTAAGAATACATTTTTCACGAACATCCAAGGATAACTCATTCTCCCTGCGTAAGGGAAATGCCCACGAGCATCCAAGGATAACTTTCTACTCCTTGGCAAAAGGAATGTCCACTAGCATTCAAAGATAAATTTTAAGCGTTGGGCAAAAGAAATGCTCAGCCAAGGATAAACCGCAACCGCTAGGCGAGGTAAATAGCCACGAGCATTCAAGGATACATTTTTAGCGCTGTGCTAGGGAATGTCTCCATAAGCATCCAATGATAACCTATTCTCCTTGCGGAAAGGAAATGGCCACGAGCATCTATTGATAAATGTTAATGCTTAATCGGATGTCTAAAAAATATTTTATTTGGATATTGTATCCGGTTTGTGACGAAAAATCTGAAATCCGACTCGGAATACATTCTAGAATGGTTCAGATATTATAAACTCTAAATTAACGGTACATATGCCATTGTTGGATACCAAGAATTATTTTACTAGAATAATACGTAATCGAATTATTACGTCCAGTTTGAAATAAAAATTTGAAATCCAGATCGGAATATAAAATCCAAAATGGGAATTAACCGAAGAAAATAAATTTATAAAATTTTTACTTTTACTGCAATTTTCAAAACCGGATCTTGATCATCGTGACCTTAATATTACTTCTACAATAATATTGTTTTATTAAGTAATAAAGAAAACATTTTAGAATGGTATGACAAAGCTAACTAGCTTTAACCTAGATTAAATCAACAGTAGCCCACTAAATGCGACAAAACGCTTGTATTATTTCGTTTGTGCCATTATAATCATCGTTATCCGCCGTTGAAATAAACATTTCGCATTTTCGCGTTTGCGAGCACTTCATTTTACCGTTCACGACTTCCTAGTTTTATGAATCCCTGCAGTAAATTTCAGTAAATAACGTAGATCCGGTTTTATTGTTCTGCTGTATGTAATTAAAGGCAGCACTGCTATGTAATTTGATTTTTGATTAGTTCATTAACTCATGTACAAAATATATCAATTAACAAAGCGTTCTGTTGGATTAGCTTGTCAGATTCACATTTATTTTAGGAATAAAGTACGCCGAAGTCCACTCAACTGATGTAAACACGAAAAGCTTTTGAATGAAATTAATATAGTCAATCAATAAATTTTTAACGCTTTGAAGTTTTTCTGCTGACAGGAATTAGCTTTCAATATTTTTCTATAAATCGAAACTGCTGCGAGTTTTCTTGTTTACCTATTGATATCTCTTCCAAACGTTTCGTCAAAAACTTTCCAAGTAGAATTATGGACAAGAATTTGACATGAGATAAGGGACATTTCAACATAAAGTAATTCAAACTTTGTCATTTGTCAGTAAAAATAAGACGATTCAGTTCGTTTTAACAACAAGCCATTTTTTATACAAGTTTTCGTAAAAAAGGGGTTTTCCTGAGAATGCGTGGCTCGAAATTACACCGGATTTTCTCAAGTATTTATTCATCACAGGCCATTGAACATCTCAGCCTTAATAAATTTTGTGTCAGAGATATTTGTGGATGTCTTGATTGTTGCTTCGTTGCAATATTGTGAAATGTGAATGTAAGATTTAAATTTCAGGCAATTTGTGCGGAAATAGGGTAATAACGTTTAAAACGAAATATCTTTTGAATTGTGGAGGAATCATAGATCTAACTAGTTGAAGAGTAAAATTGTGTAAATTGTATTGAAGCCTACAATAACGAATAGTTATAATTAACTAAATTTTGTTATAGGTAAGCTGTTACCAGTAAAACAATTTGTAGTTTCTATTATTCGTGCAATGCTAGCTTCCACTGCACAAGAGGCTGTCTGTAATTAATTCAGAAAGTAAAATTGAAAATATTAATTATTTTGAATTTTTTGTTCAATTCTATTTCTTTTACGTTGTACAGTAATAACTGGTTATAATGAGCAGAAGTAAGCTCTATATCCGGATTAGAAAAAAAATCAGAAATATCATTTCGGATACAAAATCTAAAGTCCGGATCGACATAAAAATCTGAAAATCGTATCGCCATGTAAAATTTAAAATCCGGATCTAAACATTATATCCGAAATCCGAATGGACAGAAAATCAGGACAAAACCGGATAATAAATTTCTATCTTATAATTTCTAGTTTTAGGATAAAATGTAAATCTGTTTTTTAATAAATCCGCTATCCGGATTAATCCGAAGAATCCGATGCCCGGATTTATCTGAAAAATCCAATATCGCAGAAATTCGAAATCTGAATGTTGTACAAATAATTCAATACCTATGTACATTTTTTTGCAAAATTCTACATCCGGATTAGAATGAAAATCCGAAATCTCATTTCCGATACAAAACCCGAATTCCGGATTGAAATAAAAAATTCGAAATTCGGATTGACATAAAAATTCCACAATCAGCGATTGATATAAAAAATACGGCATTGGTATCGACATAATAATCGTAAATCCGTATCGTTATGTCAAATGCGAAATCCGGATCGACATAAAAAACAGATCGACATAAAAAATCGCCATGTAAAATTCTAAATTCGTGAACTTTACATCTAGATAACGGAGTTTTAGCTTATAGTTTCTACTATCAGGATAAAATATGCTATGGAAATCCGTTCCCCAATTAATTCTCCACACGGATTGATTCGAACAATCCGATGCGCGGATTTATCTAAAAAAATCCGATATAAAGATTTATTTAAGCAATTCGAAATCTGAATTTTTCCTAATAATTCAATACCTATACGGATGTTTTTTAAAAACCCGACATTTTGCATTAGAATAGAAAATACGAAATCCGGAACGCTATGTGAAAATCGAAATCTACATCTAAACATGCTAACCTTAGTGTCGATCGGTTATAACGAGCAAAATTGAACCTGACTACCACGCTCCACAACGAGAGAGCTGGCTTCAATTATTTATACAACAAAAATGGGTTATAACGAGAAGTAATAAGCGGAATATAAAATTCTTCCCTTCCCTTTTAGCGAAGACGGGCCCCCACTACTAGAAACTAGTTATTTACGAGTCCATTACATTAGGCGTATATTTGTATGTATTGATGTGATACATGTCATACAATGTTACTAAAACATAAGACATTCATTAAGATATTTATGAGTAAAAACAATAATTGGACAAACAGGCAGAGTGTGCGTTAGTTTGCTCATAAAATAATTCACCTATTTTCTCATAAAAATTTCAACCGGTTACAACGAACAAAAATAAATGTTATTATCGCGTCCCACTACGGAGAGCTAGCTTTATTTATTATTACAAGTAAAAACGGTTAAGACAAAAAGAGCTAAGCAAAATTTGAACTTATGAATATTTTAATACTCTTACGATTTTATTTGTTTTTTACAAAATTATTAGCTGTTGATAATTGTTGTAATTTTTTTAATTTTATTGCATTTGTTTGTTTTTATTTAACGTTTCGTTATTTGCTGATGCAATCTCAACCGGTTATAACGAGCATATTTTTACCACTTTTTAGTGCAAATGAGCATATTTCGATTAATAATACAACAAGAATTGGTTATAGCGATAAGAACTAAGCGAGGTATGAACTTGTGAATATTTAAATACTCTTTCAATTTTTGTAAGTTCTTGCAAAACATATTTAGTGATAATTATCATGGTTTACCAATATATTTTGATTTTTTGCGTTTATTTTTAATGTTACTTTTCGATCAGATAAAATGTAAATCGGTTACAACGAGCTTCACAGTGAAAGAGCCAGTTTCATTTATTAATACAACAAGAATCGGTTACAGCGAGATAAAAATATAAACGACATTTTACGATTTCTGTTAGTTTAGTTTTTTTGCATTTTCTTGTTTAAACAACAACCGGTTATAACAAGCACAATTTAAGGAATTGTGACTTTTAGATATATTAAGTTAGACTTCATATGATTTGAGTAATTCTATTAAAAAAAATGTTTTGGTTTCTTTTCCTGCAATTGCATCTGTTTGTTTTTGTTATAACGAGTAAACGAGTTTTTTCTCTGTCGCTATACTGGTCGCTATATTGATTAATACAATAATTGTTTGTAACGAAGAAAAACAAGCCAGATATGAATTTCGAGTATTTTCAGCGGTTTAATATTTCTGATTGTTACTTATTTTGTATGTTATTTTGTTTAAACAAGAACCGGTTATAACGAACAGAATTAAAGGAGATATTTTTCTATTCGGTTAATTTATTTAAAAAAATTAAAATTATTTGGCTTCTCTTCTGGTTAATTAAATCTGTTTTTTTTTTGTTTTTGTTATAACGAGTAAAATACATTTTTTTCGTCATACTCGTCAAAAAATCAGGTCACTAGAAATATTTAAATGTAACTTGTAAGATATTTTCGCACTTTAAGGAAATGGATGCGATTTTATTTCACAATACGAAAAAAAGTTCTTTATCGTTATAATAAATCTCTTCAATAAAATGTTACAACTTACACAACCGTAAAGCGAACCGGAAACAGAACAATCCTACACAATATTGTACTTATCTGAGCTTTTTTATTTCTGGTTGAGGTTTTCAATATTTTATAATCCATTCAGAATCCATTAAGTTTCATTTTGGCCAACATAAAATTAATTTGATTACTCATCTTCTAATTATTTTGGCGTATTTTACGATTCATTTACAGACTTCCGGCGGCGTGTCCTACAATTTCTATTACATTAAGGTTCGTTAATAAGACTTGGTTTGTTATACTGGGCACGTAATGTTCTTGGTAATTTCGCTCATTAAAGGTTAATGGAGTGCAAATTATTATTGTTTTCAATTAAGGGAAGGTATTAGAAATAGATAAGTGTTATTTTAGTAATGTTTAATTCTAATTTTGTGAACTGAAAAAATCTGTATTAGTTTTAAATTTTTAATCAAATAAAACCTTTCACATTTAGACATAACAACGCTGTGCTTTTAATTTATTTATCGTAAGTGTTAACTGTCAATCCTCGTTAGTTCATAATCCCTAGACACTAATAATTACAGTGGATGCTTTTGAAGAGCCTCCCTTTTGGGTTAAAAATAGATCCGTGCAGGTTGATGTTATATCTAGTGAAAATACGCAGTAGAGCTTCGACCTATAACGAAATAAAATTGTTTTGTTTGATACAAAACATGTTGGTGTTTTCGCTGCTTCACCATAAATTATGAGATTAAATTCAATAACAAGGTTGGACAGTTTTTCATGGAAAACACGCCTGTCTCTTCAACGTTTACTGGAATTTTATTAAATCAGTTTTAGTCCATGTCGAAAATTTCACCCACTTGTTTGTTGTTGGTAACTGAACGAATTTATGTATTAAATGGCTATAACGAAATCTTAATATTTACTCATTTTCTCAGCTTTTAGCCTTAAAAAATATACGCTTATTAAATTTTTCCGCAATTTTCTCTAACAGCTTGAAATTTCAAGCAAGGCTAGGTAACTTTATTTTTGTTTACTGGCGGAAAAATGGAAGCGTGAAATATGTTTCCTTGCTTAAACTCGGATATAACTAGATTTAAGCGAGAAAATTCGTATCGAGTTCCATTCGCCGTTTTAAATTGCAGCTTAGTAACGGCTTGAATGTATTATACATATCTGATCAACACTTAGAGTTTCAGATAATTAATTACCCACATGAATAAAAGACGTAAAACTTTCACTTCTCGCACAGAGATAAAAAGTGGAAACTTCCAAAATTAACTGTCAGCCGACATACCCTCTTTCAACAATTTGTTTTATTTACCACAACCGACGAAATTTCCTTGAATGATACAAACGACCTACTGGTAATTTAGGGCGAAGTTCTAAAAACCGAACGGTCGTTGTAGGCAGCAAAATACAGCTACTGTTGTAAGGCGTTCCAATACAATTCGTTCACTAAAAAGCTGAAATATGTTAGTGTAACTTTACGTAACAAGTTTGTACATGTCTTACTAGCAAAGCTTTTGTAATATTGCTCTTACAAGCTTATGCGATAGAAAATAGGCAAAGTAATTAGCCTGAACGTTTTAATTATTCAAAAGTTTGTACACCATAATATGTGCAGCAAACTTCAATTTAGATGGAACATGGCAGATTAACATGCAAAAACTGAAACAGCTGTATTTTATTTCCTAGATGAATTTTATTACTTGCGCTTACCCTAAATAGAAAAACAACGTGTTTTAACATCACCTGGTAGCAATTATTTGATAATTTAGTAGAAATAACGCTTTAAATAAAATATATAATAATAGCAAAGCTAGTACATTGATATTGTCACAATCTTGTTTATTAAAATAACTCCGAAGCACGCAATTTACATAATAGCTATTGAGATATTAGATTTATAAATAAACAATATATAAGTTTAGTAAATGCTTAGTTAAAGAATACAACTTTAACTTACATAAAAGGCTTCTGGAAAGGTAACCTATAATGTTTGTAAAAATGCTCCCGCCGTTCGACCAATGAGAGCGATAAGCGCTGCCGACTAAAACCGAGTACAAACGACTAAAAGCCACGTGAGAGGATACAGAAAACAGGGCAACTGTTTCTGTTTAGCCACTCATTTTTTTTAAATTCATTTGAGTCGGTTTTGCTGGGAGTTAGTCAGCCGCGCTTCGCACTCATTGGTTGAGGGGCGGGGCTTACGTCACGTGGATAAGAGAAGTGCTGTTGAAGGACACAGGTAGGGGCATTCCTACTATGATTGCGTTGCTAAAATTCTCCTCTGGCCCTAGGAATTATGGGAGTGATAGTCTTTCTCAACGATACTTCATTTAGAATACAAGTTAATAATTTTATCTGCTGTCTTTGTAGATTAATTTAGAGTAATCGCAATTTTTTTATTTCACATGATTATCTAATTTTATGCCTTCGACCATCTTTAATCTGCGTTCTACGATATCTAAATAGAAATATTTAATACAACTGCAGCTATGAGACGGTTGCATGTTAAGGGGGCTGCAATCAATGTTAGGCATTAAGTTTGTTGATATTTGAATTCAAATTTGATTTTGAAAACAGTCAATTTATAACCATTTTAAATAAAGTAGAGGTTAAAAGAAAAATTGTTTTCAAAATCACATTTTAATTTAATACGTAGCCTAAAATGCAGCGCCATCTGTTGCTGAACTTAGGTAGAACATAAAATCCCTTACAATACAGCAGGGCCTCTCACCATGCAATCTTCCCATGATGCAGGTTTAATTATATTATACGTTGCTATGCAACGGCAATGTTCGTTTCGTAAATCTTAAATTTGTCCCGTCTGTATCTGTTGGTTTGTATTGTGCAGCCATAACTAAGCGAGTGCGGCTTATATTCCGAAACACGCGCTTAAAGAAAGTAGAGTTAGATTTGGATGCCACTGCCTTGGTGAAAAAAAGTGTATAAGCAAGCATTTGTATGGAAAAGTGTGTAAAATTCTCAAAAACTGAGTAGAAACGACGCAACCCTGTAGTTTTTTCGAAAGCTCCAATCTGCTTTCGGATCGAAGTACCGAACTAGTCAAAATTAAACAACTTTACGAGTCACGCTAAAAGCAAAACATCGTCTACACTAGGTTTCAGCGAAGCTCTCTGCACTGCGAGCTTATCCTAGCGCGAAGCAGCGACGATGTCAGGTCTAGACGAAGACCTCAACACAGAGAAGCAGTCCTCTACAAGGACCGGTAACAGGTTATGTAAGCTTCCGGCCCGGTCTTTACGCGGCGGATCAAAATTTTTGAAACTAACCCGAGTTGTTTGTTCTTTTGCGTTTGAAATAATTTGTTTATGTTAAACGTGTTGTTTATTTATGTATTAATAATTGCTTGTTGTTATTTAATGTTATTATTTTAAATATAATTGTTTCTGTCATAAAACCCGCCTATTTACGATACAAACTTACTGTTTACTGATGTGTCTTAAATCCTAAAATCTTTTTCCTTCTGTTAAAGTAAAATTGAAAATTCAATCAACGAATAGTGGAAATATTACAAATCAAGTCGCTGAAGGGTCGATTTTAAGATTTACTTTTATCTTAACCTAGTTTAGTGTTGGGGTATGAAAAAATCCCTTATCAGCAGATGCACCCGGTGAAAAAAAATTGATTTATGTTTTTCTGATTTTTATTCAAACCACAAAAATGCGTTTTGTAATTGAGCTCATCCGAATGAACATGATCTCGGAGTTTAAATTTTGTTGCTTATTTTCATGAAGTGCATATTCCGGAGGAGAAATAGATATTTTACATTTATGCGAGGTTTTCCGTGTTTGGGAAAAGGTATAACGGACGATAATGCTAGTCATCTGGTTCAAAGATTGCCAATTTGGGAAAACAAGATGTTTCTGCATGGAACATTGCTATTTTTACAAAACGCTTTATGATACCGAACCGAATCCGTATTAGGTCGCGGAGTAGTGCGACTGAACTTTAAATGCCGGCATTTGATTCTTTTCGTATTGATCGCAAAGAATAAGCTGACATTTCAAAACTAACACCCAACCATTATTGGAGACACAAGTTTATTGCGGTTTGGTATATTTTTCTTTGTTCCTTTTACCCCGTTACATTTTTCAATAATTTCTTAAGCTGCGTGTTTTTCTTCAGTTTGTTGACATCAGAATATGGATCAGATTTCATCTCTTTAAAGTATCCTACGAAAAAACATAAATAACAACATCCATAACTCAAAAAACAACAACGAATTTATTTTCGTAAATTGAAACACGTTCCAAATTGAATTTTTCTCAGATTTCAATTCGAATTGAATTTAAAATAATTTCGGCTCTCGGGTTAAAATGGAAAAGTATCCAATTTTTCTTTCTGATTTAATCCCTCTTTTAATAAAATTTTATCTGTATACGCCAGTAAATTTTAGGAAAACTTTTGCGTAACTAAAACCGAAAGGAATTATTTACTGTCACCGCATAAAGCTTCTAAAGTAAAATAAAAATGAGGTTCGAACCAATACCTTTTAAATATTTGAATTTTCCATTTTCAAATGAGGGTTATTCGTCTCAAAATCTAAATCAATTTAAGCCAAGCTCGCGTTCAAATGGTTTTAAATTCTTATCAGCGAAAAATTATTTATAAAAGACGAAATATTCCAAATTTAGGTATTAATTCTGTTAAATTCAGGTAAAAAATTAGTTAAACCTTAAGTTTGAAACGAACCTTTTTTGGGCCGTAAAAATAATTTTTAGCCAAGTCAGTAACCTGCAAAATTTAACTCAAAACTGGTTTGCGAAACTCTTTCCTTCGAAAGTATTTCCAAAAGTGGGAATAGTTCCCTCTTCAAGTCATTTTTTCTTCTAAATTGAACTCACATTTAGAAATTGCGCTACTCTTCATTTAAACTTCTAAGACTTAACTAGTCTCCCTAATAGGTCGTATTGCATGCTTGAATATTAGAGCAATCAATGTTCAGTTTTAATAATTCAAGAGAACCCGTCAGTTTTTTTGAACTTTATTCAAATACAAATTTTAACTTCTCCGACAACTCGTGCTAAATTGGTTACAATCTTGAATACTAAAGCAATTAACGTTTGTTTGTAATAATTCAAAAGAACCCGCTAGTTTTTTTGAATTGTATTCACATAGAAATTTAAACTTTACTGACAATCCGTGCTGAATTTGTTGCAAACTTGAAAATTAGAGCAATTAACGTTTGTTTGTAATAATTTTAATAATCTTTTAAAAGTGTCGAATTTTGTTTAAATATAACTTTTTTTTAAGACTTGAATATTAGAGCAGTCAAAGTTCGTTTGTAATAATTTTAGACAACCTGTGCTGAATTTATTGTAAAATCGAATGTTGCAGCAATACCAGTTTTGCAATTATTTCAAAAAATCCTTTACATGTTTTGAATTTTATTTAAACAAAAATTTAAATAACCTCATCAACTCACGCTGTATTTATTGCACATTGAAATATTAATGCAATCAAATAATTTCAGAAAACACGTAAAACCTTTTGCATTTTAATCAAACAGAAATTCAAACTGCATTGACAACTCATGCTAAATGTACTGCAAATTCAAATATTAGAGCAATGAAAGTTTGTTTGCAATAATTTCAGAAAACCAGTGAAATTTTTTGAATTTTTTTTAAACGAAAATTTAAACTATAATTAAGCTATTTTTTTGTAAATTGAACATCGGAGCAATTCAAGTTCAATTCTAAGAATTTAAGGAAACCCGTAAATTTGTTTAAATTTTGTTTTTTAAATTATTTAAACTGCACCGACAGCCCGTGCCCAATATACTGAAAAATCGAATACTAGAGCAATCATAGTTCGTTTGTAATAATTTTCAAGAACTCATCAAATTTTTTGAACATTTTATTTCATCAAAAATTTAAACTGTACCTACAACCTTGGCCAAATCTGAGGTTGTCTTTAAATCATTGTTTTTTATACAGGTGAGTTTCAAGGTAACTAAAAAGCCTTATTAAAATCCACTAAATTGACGATTAAAGATCTAAATTCGTTAAATAAATTTTAACACAAATTCAGTGTCAAAAGTTTAATGTTTTATAAATTTTTGAAAGGTTTTTGTTACGCCTGCTCGTTAAACGGAAAAAGTTCCTTTTTTACGGAACACAGAAGTAAAAGGAATTATGACGAGAAATGAGCTTTTCCAAACCGTTGTATCAGTTTTAGTAAATCAAAAATATTAAATTGAATTCAATAACTCTTTGCCAAATATCTCAGCAGTAATATGGCACATATGAGTGTGTAGAGGCGATAAACCTTATCGCGCGCGGGCTAAAATGATCATTCCGTCTTTGTAATTTAAAATTCATTTATATTAATTTTAATTACCGTAATCACTTTAATTCTCCGAGAACTCATTTAGGAGTCCTAAACCACCGATACCGCAGGAAAATACATACACACAAAAATTACAATTTATTTGCGTTTTTCAATAGTTTTTAAGCACCATAATACACTGTACATAGTTAAAAAAACAGTATATTTTGTTTAAGTTAATA
Source organism: Ctenicera cuprea (assembly GCA_958336395.1). Lineage (NCBI taxonomy): Eukaryota > Metazoa > Arthropoda > Insecta > Coleoptera > Elateridae > Ctenicera > Ctenicera cuprea. The sequence continues at coordinate 5,244,524 of OY284492.1, read as the reverse complement.
GTGTTGTGAATTTTCATTATGAGATCTTGGCTTATTTCGAATTTCACATTCAAATTCTGGTGTGAACTTGAAGTCAGCTGTTAACCGTTGTCGGGGAATATTTGCAATTTAAATTACTGAGACGAAATACATCAATCTCTATACATTTTTTACCCTGAAATTTAAGTTTTTTAAAACAATAAAATTTCAGTGGTGCCTTTCCAGTTATACCTGTCCAGTTTTGTGTAGAAAAATACCTCGCAGGTTCCACTTTATATTTCATAAATGTTTCACTGCGATCGTTTATGGAAAAATGCTGTTCTACAATACATTGTAGTTAAGTGAAAAATTATCTTTCCGCTTTCGTTTAAAGCTATTCAAGCTCCATTTCGCGAAATCGTTTTACAGTAAAATGACTCGGGAAGTTCATTTGTAACGCTTTTCTCGCTACATAATTAATATAAAGACATACTGTCTGACCGTTTACAAGAATATTTTACCTTTGGTGCTATTTTTAGAAGTACTTACGTATTATGCAAGCACACAAAAAATTTATCCGAATATCCTAACTTCGTTCGATACAATTAAATATGCTTCGATCCCATATTTTGGTGAGAAATCAGAACAAATTGCTAAAATTATAAACAAAACAAATAAATATAAAGTAAGCTTTAAAACAACTAGGAACATCTTAAATACTTTGTTTAATGCAAAATCAAAAACAGACGATTTGTTAAAATCAGGCATTTACAAATTAAATTGTTCGCATTGTAATTCGGTTTATATAGGCCAGACTATTAGAAATTTTGATATTAGGTATAAAGAACACGTACGTTGTTACAAATACAAACACCCACATAAATCCAACTACGCTAAACACTTACTAGAACAAAATCATTCAATGACATCTTATAACACCATAAAATGTTTACACTTTTGTGATGATAAACGTAAATTAGATATACTAGAAGCTTTTGAAATTCACAAACATTTAAAAACTGTACCGTTAATGAATGAGCAAATTGATCTGTTAAATTCTCCTCTACTAGACATTTTGGAATAAGAAATCAAGTCATCTGCAGACGATTACCAAGATAAGTAAAAAAGTTCTATTGCTATAACAACGCTAACTGTTTACCTTCATATAACCTTTGACAATGGCATGTTAACATGCTGAAATACGTATAAGGTTTAAATAAATAGAAATTGTTAAAGTGATTAAGTATTTTATATACAGATACTCATTACACAAAGGAAAGATGACATCCATCAAAGTATGCATCGAAGTTCACAATTATGTTAAAGTACCTTTGTGCAGAGAACTACTAACTATATTCACCTGGCACAATTTAATTGTGACGTAGTGTCACAGACTTGAAAGCTGCAGCTTTTGCCAAATAGAGCCTTTGTTGTAAGCCCTTTGACGGAAACCCCCTATTAAATTTTAATCGAAAAAATCAACTAGGTAGTTACTGCATAGCATATTGGGAACCTTTTCAGCGCTAAAGCTCTGAAGTTTAATTTAGGGTTCTACTGCCCCAGTGCTCCAATAAACCTTAAATAGCGAAATCAAATCAATTTGGAGCAAAATAGGGCATCGCTTTTATAGGTGATGCAAGGATCAGATTTATACAGTCTTCGGCTAAACAATATGATTAAATTACCCCTGTGTATTTTATCCCCAAAGCAGATGTGGAGCATTGCATCAGTCCGGCAGATTGCTTGTGCAGGTTAAGCGCAGGTTGTAAAATCCAATAACCAGAGTTTTATTGCCTCAGAGACGGGCAAAATGTATTCTGAGAAATAAACCGATGGAATTTATGTAGCTTAAAGTTAAGCTGACATGGAGGGTTTTCAGAATAAAACTATATTGTCGCCCCAAATCATATAGGTATGTACAATATTAGAGATTTATTAAACTTTTCTCGAACGTTATTTCTATAGTCAGGTAGAGAGAAACATTTTTTAAATAAAACTGCTTTGCGACGAGAGTAACCACGCGAATGCAAGAACGAAAGTGATGGAAGGCAAGTGATAGAACGGAAGAGATGGAACGGAAGTGATAAAACGGAAGAGATGGAACGGAAGTATTGGAACGGAAGTCATGGAACGGAAGTGATGGAACGGAAGTGATAAAACGGAAGAGATAGAACGGAAGTGATGGAACGGAAGTGGTAGAACGAAAGTGATGGAATGGAAGTGATGGATCAAAATTCATGAAACGGAAGTGATGGAACGAAAGTGATGGAACAGAAGCAATTGAACGGAAGTCATGAAACGGAAGTGATAGAACGGAAGTGACAGAACGAAGTGATAGTCGCCTAAATGGAAACTGAAGCGATCAATGTTTAGTTGTGCCATCACAACTACCTCCAAACGAGTGTATTTTGTGGCTTTGCTTATATAAGAAGCAAATGAACAGCATATCATGTGAGATATATGGTATAATATACTTGTATAAAACTGAATTACTTGCGAATTGTATTTTCTTTCCTCAAAAATACAAAAAAATAATTATTTTCAATTTATACATTGACATTTGAAACATTAATAATATTTCTATACAAAAATTAATTAAAAGTCGATGAATTTTTTATGTAATATTGACGGTAAACTGTTGCGTCCTTCATAAAAATGTCCCCGTAGTACCAGATCATACCGACATATTCTTGTTCAGCACGTTATTTGCTATGCAAAATGACCATTTAAGACATTTAAGTACCGAACGTTTTTAATAAAAAAATGCCCAAATCGCCTATTTTCAAATTAAGTGTTTTTTGACAAATATAACGTAATATCTGCAGAAACACTTAAAATATCAACTTATTTGTTTTAACTCATCTATGATTTTATTTTAATTTCCGAGCAATATTATTTTTTGCCCATAGGAATTACCGATATGTTTTGTTTTGTTTTCGATGTAGTGAAATTTTTACTAAGCGACAACCGTTTTCGTTTTCTGTTAAATCATAGAATTCAAAACCACTTTCAGTGACAGCACGTTAGGATTCACTTAGAACTTGCGTGCTCGTCACATTTCTTTATTGCTGTTTTTACCGTTATCATTGCGTAGCTAAAATACACAATAATTAACTGCCTCAAACCTCACCAAAAAACAGTTTTGGGTTGAAAATGTTGATTTTATTTCGTTGAAATTGGAAAAGTAATCTGATACAGCGCCTCCAGTTGGTAAAAATGTTCTGTAAATTGTTTGTTATTTGTATTTGTAGGTAGTCCCGTTGGAAAAATTAGTATTCGAGGGTATTTATTAAAATTTAAGAGAAAACAACCCGACATTTATATCAACGCTATTATTTTAAGAAAGAAGTGGTAGATAAACGTCTGAAAAATACATTTCTACTACGCTACCATACTTTTTCTCATATACTTGAGTTTTTATGGTTTTTTTGAAAATATAGTAGAATATAGTCTACAGTATTCTACAAATGGGAGGTATCGTTTCTGGTTACTTTAATGTTTCGGAATCTTCCTTCACAAAGTCAATAAATTAATTTTTTTGTCACAAATAACTTGGAAAAATTTGTTTTCTAAGTGCCTTACGACACGGCGGTTTCCTTCCGCTTAGAGCTGCGAAAGACTTAAAGGGTACTTAATTATGCGCTTCACCTTCTGGTGTTATAGAACTTTAATCACATAAAACGTTGATACAAAAATACGTTTAAAAATATGTTAAGTAACAACTTCTACATTTCATAGGAAAACCTAGCCAAAGTGCTTTGCTCATTTTTTATACTTTTCTGTACTATTGTTTTTCTCTACTTCTAATACTCCCCTGTTCTACTTCTACTCTCCTCCTCTCTTCCTGGTTCTTGCTTTTTGTAGTTTCCTACAATTGCCTCTTCCTCTGTTCTCCATATATCCTGTCATACTGTTTTGTTTTGCTCTTTTTCTTGTACTTTTCTCTGTCCAATGTTTTCCTTCTACACTCCTTTCCTCTTATTCTACTCTTTTCGTCTTCTTTTTTTTTTTTTTTCAGTGTATTGTTTTTTACCTATTTTTTTCTTTTTCTCATTCCACCACCGATTTTTCCCTTTTCTGCTTTTTATATAATATATATATATATATAACTGCTATGGTAATAATACTTTTAGATAAACTTAAAAGGATTTTATGGCATTTTAACAAGCTTGATTTTATTAATGAGCTTCGTGTTCAACCGCCTTTGGGTAACAGTAAATATTTTTAGTCGCTAAATCGGTGCAGTTATAAAAATAGGCAAAATACTAGAGAATAAAACTTTTTAATTATGTGGTGTTAATAAGAATAAGAGAGGATTTTCCGGTCAATAAACTAAAATAAAATAAGAAAAATAATTGGTTTACAGGTTACTAATCAGCGCAACTGGGGATTTCTCTCGTCGGTAAACTAAAATTGCACTCCCTCTACTCAATTCTTTTTAGCTTACTTGGTTCTTCTTGCTTTACTTGATTACCGTTTTTTATTCAATTCTTTTTCCCTTAATTTGTACTTTTCATACATGAGTCGTCTACCCGATTACGCGATTATTATTATCCTCTTACTCGATTATTGTTCTTTGTTTTTCTGATATATTTTTTAGTTTTTTATTTATTTATTCTCCCTGTACTAATTTGTATCGTTTGTGTGCATATATTGTCTCTTTGTACTCTTAGTAACTAACTCTCTTTACCTTTCTTCCCTCTTCTTCTATTGTCGATTTTTTTCCAGTTCTTGTTTATTGTTAGTTCTATGACATTTTAAGCAGTCTAACATCAATTTTTAACCCGAAATATCTGTTTTAACTTTATGTGGCGACGTACCTGCTAACGTGTTAATATTTCTTTTGACGTAAAAAAAATATTAAAAATAATTGCTTATTTGAAATGTACGATTATTGATTTTATAGTGCCCAAAAGTCACCTGATGCTAATCGTAATAAATACCTATCTTAAAGTGTTTATTACAGGGCTAGATATTCAATAATATAACTTATCTTCATGAAATCTCGACACTAATTAATTAATTACAATCAAGTTCAGGCAGTCTAATATAACAATCCGAAAGCCACTAATTACTGACCATAATAAATATGCGAAAGTTATTATTACACAATTAATCTCGATGTTAGGTTTTCAACAATATAAATTATCTTCGTAAAATTTCGGCACTAATTAATTACCTGAGATTAAGCTCAGGTAGTCTATCATAATAATTATTATGATGAAATATTGCAATACAAAGCACGAGACAATTTGCGCCCACACAAAGGGGTGTATAATGAGGAAACATAGCAAAGGAAGTTTCTGCGAAAGCTAAAAGCTATTACTACCTGTTTTGGCCTCAACGCAATTATTGTATTCGCCACTAAAGCTACACCGAGTAGGTAACTTCAAAGCGGTTATCATGCACCGAATACGGAATGTTCGAATGAATGCTAACAGCAAACTTTCCAATATTTACGTTTTATAGAAGATTTCGGCAGAAAGTTTCAGAAGAATTTTGATAACTAAGTTTACTTCTTTGGAAGTTTGTGGTGTGTTGAAAAAGGTTTCCCCTTTTTGCTGAAAAGGTCGGTGATTGATGGATTCGGTAGCAAAATAGCTAGTGGTACTTACAGTAAGATGATGATTAATTACTGAAAAATTGCTTTTTCTGAGAAGGAGTTGACCAAGAGCTTTAACGATCATTGATTTTTAATAAAGCAGCTATCAAACGCGCATTATTGGAAAACGTGATTTTCGGCGGCCCCTAAGTGAAATCGCTTGTATTATATTGTTAGAACTTTTTGTTTGATACAAACAAAATGTGAAAAGAATTCTATTTTCTTGGTTTTCGGAAGCCTGAAAAAAACTGAAAATATTTCTATTCTCACAACTTTAAAAACCTTTAAAAACATATTTGAAGAAACTTTTTACGCTGAATATCAAGCAGCACCTAGATATACGACTATAAGCGTACGTGTTCTAATCCGACTGAAATATAACTCAACAATATTGAATTTTTTTGTTACTTCAGAAGTCTGAAAAAACTAATAACTTTCAATTCCCACAATTTTAAAAATCCGTAAAAAAATCTTTGACACACATTTTCATGCCGAATATCAAGCTATCAAATAGATGTGCTACTGTCAGCATACTTGTGTTAATCCGACTGAAATCCGTTGTCAACAGCTGGAATTTTTTGTTTTTTCAGAGTCATACAAAATTTAAAAATTGCCAATTTTCACAAATTTAAAAATCTGTAAAAACATGTTTGAGGCAAGTTTTATGCTGAATACTAAGCAGTGTTCATATATGCGACCACGAGCATAATTTAACCGAATCCGACTGAAATATATTTTAATAATTGAAATTTGTTGGTATTTCAGAAGTCTAAAAAAACTGAAAACTTTTTTATAACGTTAAAGATTTGTAAAAACATTTTTGGAACAACTTTTTAAGTTAAATATCAACCATTGCATAAATATGCGACCATCGGCATACTTGTCTTAATCTGACTGAAATACGTTTTAACAATTTGAATTTTTAGGTTTTTCAGAAATCTGAAAAAACGGAAAAGTTTCATTTCTCACACCTTTAAAAATTGGAAAAACATATTGAAATCAACTTTTCATGTTGAATATCAAGCGGTGTATATAAATGGGATCATGAACATACTTGTCCTAATCCGACTGAAATACGTCTAACAGTTGGTTTTCAGTTTTTCAGAAATCTGGGTAAAATTGAAAACTTTCATTTCCGACAACCTTGAAACTTTTTGTGCCAAATATAGAGCAATGCTTCCAGATATGCGGCCATGAGCACACTTGTCCTAATCTGACTAAAATACGTTTCAACATTAAGAACTTTTTGGTTTTCTAAAAATCTAAAAAAAAACTAAAACGTTTCATTTCCCACAACTTGAAAAGCCCGAAAAACCTTATTTGGAGCAACTTTTTCTGCTGAATATCAAGGAGTGCTTAGATATGGCACTCTGGCATACTTGATCTAATCCAATTGAAATACATTTTAATAGTTGAAATTTTCTGGGTTTTTAGGAGCCGGAAAAACTTTAAAAATTTGTAAAAAATATCTTTGAACAACTTCTTATGCTTTAGTTTTTCAGAAATATCAGAACTGTCTGACAAAATCTGACAACTTTTATTTCTTGCAGCTTAAAAAATCTCTGAAAACATCTTTTCAGCAATTTATTGCGCTAAATATCAAGCACAGTCTAGACGCCGAATCAAAGATGTCAACCAATTTCCTACCGTATTGGTTTCATACTTTTTCGTAATAATTCCAACATTTTAAGAATTAGGTTAAGATGTTCTGCGGAAAAGAAATTAAGAAAACTAAACAACATGAAATTAATCAGGGTTTATTAAAATTTCAATTATCTTCAAGATATTCTCAAGTTACGTTCCGTTTTTATTAAGGCACATTTAAGCTCTAATTTTTTAGATTTTTGTTATAAGACTTAAAAAATGTGTTGTTGTTTGAAATCGGAATGAAACATTGTTGCTAATGCAACAGAAAAAAACATCCATCAAAAAAAAACCTGATGATGATTTAGCAATGCTTGAAATCTTGCATCACACGTGCATGTCGTTATTGTATGATGATCCGCATAAAAAGTTGTTTTAAAAATTTTTTATGTTGCATGGAATAAAGACACTAGACGTTAAAATGGAAATACAGAAACTACACCAAAATCCAATTTTTTTTTAATCGAAATCTGAAAAAATCTACGTTTTACACAAACCTTTACTGCACATTGAGGACTCAAACTTGAAACAGCCTGTATACATATAAATAATAATGTAACTGCTTTATATTTGTTAATTACTAAGAAAGCTATTACTGTAATTTGTTTATAGCCTTGAAAGGCGTCTAAAAATACCTTCCAACCCAACGAGCTTATTGTCAGTACTGTACGTAGGCGGTTGGAAACAATTTCAAGGTGGTAGAAAAATTCAGCAAAATTTATGTGCACGTATTTACATTTTTATTACATATTTACAATTTTATGTAGTGTATAAAACATGCAATTACAATAGTAGCCATATTTCAGCACAGACAGAGAGTTAATTTTTTTTTAAAAGCATTACTAGTAATAATGCCTCGCAACAATACAGTATAAGGATTTTTCGAATATCGTTTTTCTTTTTTTTCTGATAACATCTCAGAGTTTATATTCAAATGTGTAAAGAATTGTTTCTCAAATACTGGAATCGCGATTTCTTTTAAATTTGTCGAATTAATACAGATAAAGAGAGATTATTAGTTAGTTTTTCTTTCAATTTATTTGTGACGCTCTCTATGAATTTTTGAAATTTGTTAAATAATACTTTTATATTCGCGAGGTTAAAAAAATACCTCCAACGGTCAGTCCGAGCTTAACCGTGAGTGAGTCAGAACTTAATGCAGCCGAGCATAAACTTTTGCAGCAACAATATTAAGCTATACACGGTGAGTAAAAAATAACCAATAATATCTCTACTACCTTCGTAAGTATTGATTCTATAAAAAAATTGCTTTAATGAAAATTGTTTGTTGAATTCAGTTCGTACATCGACGATGTTTAATTTTGCTTTAGTTATTTAGTTGCCATGGCAACCATTTTTTATATGACCCCCTATTATTTTCTATGTTTTTGGCTTTTGCAATTATTTCTATTTCTGGTACATTATTTTTTTCGTCGGATTACGTAATGTGAATTTTTGAATGAAATACCTTTGAAGTTCAAACATTTCTCAGTTGTCATAGCATCCAAATATTAAGGCGTATAAAAAGTTAAACATTAACAAAGTATGCGCTGAAGTTTAACAAACAACTTTTATTCGGGCTAATTTTATTATAATAAGAAAAGAAAGTGTTTTGTTTTTATAGAATCAATATTTACCAAAATAGACATGCGTTATTTTTGACTCACCTTGTGTACATATTTTTTAAACATGAAACGTAATTAAAATATGGAAAAGTCTCAGCGAAGCATTTAAATTTTTTATTTTAGAAAGATTTACGTTTTAACTTAGTTCTAAAAATCTTTTTTGTTTCGTATTCATTAGTCGCAAAAAAAGCTCTTTCAGTAAAATTATTGTATTGATTTTCACTCATACGCTTTCATATAAGCTAAATTTTTTCAAACTTCAAGGAGAAAGAAATTAATGTAATTTACTCGAATCCCACCAAGTATTTTACTTTCCAGCTCTTTGATCATTTTTGCCGGTTCGTATTATTCAGCACCGGTAGAGGAGAAAATTTTTCATGCCCTTGTTGTAAGTTAAATTGATTAATCGGGAGATTAAAGGTAAATATTGATTTTTCTTTGCGCGTAGTTTTATGATATTCATTTGGCTGGGAAAAAGCAATTTTCCAGTTTTCTTTCAGAAGTATAAAATTATTGTTTTATAACGCTCAACTTCGACGTCCGACGCAAGGGACACTTGTTGATGGATTTGGTATTAAAGTATTGTGTTGAAAATTGATCAAAACAAGAGATTTTTTCACAAAGTTTACCAAAAATTACAATATTCATAATTAACACAATAAAATTTTTCTACAGTATAATACAGCATTTGAGGCCAAATTCAAAACTATGAAAATTCTTACCAATGTATAAATTGCGCAAGCGAAGCTTCCTCTTCGCACAGATCTCCAGCAACAGCAAGAATGTAAAATAGCCATGATTTTTCACAAAGAAAGCTCTTTGTTGTTAATTTTATTAACATACAAGATGTATATGGCATGGGCGTTTCGGTATAATTTGATCCATAATTTTTGAAAACTTTTGTAACTTTTTCAACAATCTTTGTAAATAAATTTTTCCAAATAAAATAAATTAAAATCTAATTTTTAACTTCAACCTATTCATTTCCTTAAACATTTCAAGTCCAAACGTTTAAGCTGAAAAACACGTGACTTCCGCGAGCTTCACCAAAAAGCTGCCGTTCATTATAGACGCCGGCGTGCACTGACGGCTATAAGCGTCGGGAGCGTCTGATTTAGTTTCGGCATTTTCACGTACACATGCGCCAAGTCGCAGGTGGTTGGTGCTAGACAAAAACCATAATGCGACATATTTTTTGTTTTGTCTATAATCTCGACTGATATTTTCTGGAGAAGAAAATTCTCAGCGATTTCATTTAATTTTCATCAACTCGTGCTTAGATGTCTGCTATAACTCGCGCTCTATTTGTGCCATTTTCACACGAAATACTCTAGAATCTTACTTATTCACATATCAGAAGTTTAATGCAAAAGAAGGAAATTAAAAATTTATGTGACGATATCCGTAGGCTAGTGGCTAGGTTCGATGTACCGAAAGCTAGTAATGGGGAGGGTTGGGGCTCAAATACCCAACAGGATCATGGGCGTTTGTGTCGTCTTGTGCATTTAAAATGATGGGACATATGACCTCAGAATTGGTATGGCATAAAGATTTTAAATTATGGGATGCTGATAAGAACAAGTGGTTGAACTACAATAAAATTAAATTAAATTAAAAAAAAATAGATTTACGAGGTATTTGAGAATTTCTCCAATAGTTGCAGTAAAATAAAATAATAATGGGTTTATAAGGTTCTAATTCGTGTAACAAAAAAATTAAGTTGTAATAAAGTAAAGGAAATACCTGCTTTACGGGGTTTTAATAATCACAACTGTGGATTTCTCCTTTCGTTAAACAACAAATAAAGAAATAATCGGTTTGCGGGGTTCTAATACACAACTAGGAATTTCTCCCTTTGTTGAACTACATTGTAACATACTAAGAAAAATAATCGGCTCATGGAGTACTAATAAGCATAGCTGAGAAGTTTTCCCATCGCTGATCTAAAAAAATAAATAGTTAAACAATGGGTTTACAGGGTTCTAATAAGTACAACTGTAGATTTATTTCACTGTTGAAACTAAACAAAATAATTACAAAAAATAATCAGTTTGCAGAGATGTTATTAATACAACGATTTTTCCCGCCGCCAAATTAAAATATAAGAAAGTAAAGAAAATAATCGCTTTACGGGGTACTAATAAGCACAACTGTGGATCTCTCCCGTCGTTAAACTAAAATTAAAAAATAATTGGCAGGGTTCTAATAAATACAACAAAGGATTTCTTTCGGTGTTGAACTAAAATATAATATATTAAAAAAAACCATTCGGTTTACGGGGTACTAATAACCACAGCTGGGGATTTCTCCCATCCATGATCTAAAACATCCGTCTTTAAAGTTCTAATAAGCAGAACTGTAGATTTCTCTAATAGTTTAATCAAAATAAAATAAATACAAAAATAATCAGAGTTATAATAAATACAACTATGGTCTTCTCTCGCTGCTGAACCAAAATATATAATAGTAAGAAGTATAATCGGCTGGACACGTTGCTAGAGAAGATGCGGACCGCTGGACATCAAGAATAGTCAGATGGAGACCACGGCAAACAAAGAGAAGCGTAGGAAGACTACCCACAAGATGGACAGATGATGTTAGAAAAATAGCAGGTAGAAACTGGATGCAAAGGGCGCAAAACAGAGTGACATGGAAGAAAATGGAAGAGGCTTACGTTCAGGAGTGGACGGAGAAAGGCTGAGAAGAGAGAAGAGAGATAATCGGTTTGCCGGGTACTAATAAGCACAGTGGGGATTTCTCTCATCCATAACCGAAAGTAAAATAAATTAATAATTTGACTTCAGAGTTCTAATAAGCACAACTGTAGATTTCTTTCACAGTTAAATCAAAACAAAATAAATACAAAAAAGATTGGTGCTCTAATAAATACAACTATGGACTTCTCTCGTTGCTGAACTTAAATAAATATATAATAGTAAAAATTATAATCGGTTTGCGGGGTTCTAATAAGGACAGTGGGATTTTTTTTATTGCTAAACTAATATAAAATAAATAAATATAATAATCGGTTTAAGGGGTTCTAATAAGCACAACTGTAGATTTCTCCCGCCGTTAAACAAAATTAAAAAAATAATTTGTTTACAGGGTTCTAATAAATACAACTGGGGATTTCTCTTGTTGTTGAACTAAAATATAATATAGTAAAGAAAACATTCGGTGTACTACTAATAACCACAGCTGAGGATGTCTCCCATCCATGATCTAAAATAAAATAAATAAATAATTTGTCTACAGGGTTCTAATAAGCACAACTGTAGATTTCCTGCATAGTTGAACCAAAATAAAATAAATACAAAAATGATCGGTTCAAAAGATTCTAATGAATATAACTATGGATTCTCCCGTCGCTGAACTAAAATATATGAAAAATAATCAGTTCACAGGGTACTAATAAGCACAGTTGGAATTTTTCTTATCGCTAAAGTTATATAAAATAAATAAATACTAGTGTTACCCCAGCACACAATGCACTGACAGACAGCGTTGACAGAACCGGCGAAATGTCAAGTCACGTGATGCATTAGTTCCAATAATGACACGCGACGTTATTGTAGATGTGCCCCAAGTGACGCGCGTCTAGCCGACCTTCATATATATTATAAATTAAAATAATTATTATTAAAAAAACGACGTAGAATAAAAATATAAAAATGTTTCATGTTCCATCTGCGGATAGAGACCTTTCATTTTAAAAAAATGGTCCAAATTGGTAGAGCGGTAGCCGCTGGAGGATCCGGAGAAAAAAACCCTTTGTGCTTTTATATATGTATGGATTGATGGATGGATAATAATCGGTTTAAGAGGTTCTAATAAGTACAATTGCGGATTTTTCCCGTTGTTAGCCTAGATATCTAAAGTTTCGGGTTCAAATCCCGATAAAGGACGCTATTTTACCGAGTTTTTCTAATTATAACTAGAAAAACCTATAAAATTAAATTAATTATTAAAAAAATTTAATTTATCAAATATCAAATATTTAATATAATTTATTTAACAAAATTTGTTTGGCGAAGAAATGGTAAAAAAAATTAACTCAGTCACTTTGACTTAAAATTTACCATCAATGCATTTTATAAACGAGCCCATTGAAACTTTATTTAACGGCTCATTTATTTACATGTGCTAGTGCAAATCGTGCCTAACTAACGCTAATGTAGTAATTCAATTAAGCTACAGCAAGTGCACTTAATGTGATTAATGAACACAGTGAAAATCTGAAAACAGGTTGAACTTTTAGCAATTTTCCAGGCCACCGGTAAATGGATTTTAACGTATGCAGCGGTACAGTTTCGGGATTAGTTACCGCAATTTACGCATATTTTCCCTAATGGGAAATGGAGTTTGGAAAAACACCAACGCTTTTGTATGTAGGTTAATTAAATATTTTTAATTCCGATACACAGAGATATAAATTTTAGTAAAATACAATTGCACATTACGGAGGGAAAAATTATTTTTCAGCATCAATGCACTTTGTCCAACGTTTTTGCAACCCTTTCAAACAAACTTCATTGACTCGTGCAAAAATTTCGCAACCACTTTTATGACATCAGTGCTGTAGCGTAGCAGAAATATTTTCTTTTAAGTTTGGGAATTAAAAAAGTCGCGGGGGTTAAATCTGGAGAATAAGTATAGAAGAGCAGTTCAAAGCAGCAATCCTGTAGCATTAATTACAACCCTGAGCTTTATAGACTGGCGCATTGTCTTGGAGCAGCAACTCTTTGCTTCTCAGTTTTCCCCTCCACTCGACATGAATATTATCCTATAATTTGTATAATAGAGATGAGTAGCAATGTCTTGTAATAGTCTGACCTTTCATTCAGTAGTCAATCAATAAGATTCGCCCAGAACCCAAAAATGGTGACCATAATTGTTTCATCGGATAAAACGCGCTGATGCTATTTTATTCCTTGCATTTTCGGCTCTTATAAACAAACGTTTTATCCACGATAACTCACTTGCTCAGAAAGATTCTCAAAACTGGAAAAAGTAAATGATAATACTATTATCATTATGGTATATGGTATGGTATGGTGGTTATGATAAAATACATAAGATACGTCCTCTAATTTAAAAAAAATAAAGAAACATATTAAGTGACGCTTAAATACGAGTATCTATATTCAATGTGTGCATGAACAAATAATTTCGTTTAAAAAGCTTACACAATATAATCCAAAAGAACCACATCAGTGGTGACATAAAATATTTGTTCTCGCTGATAATAAATCTTTGTTATAGCTGATATATTTAGTTATAGTTACGATCTAGAGTTGTATTGTGGCAGTGAAAATGAGATACTGCAAAATGAACCTGATTTGATTACAAAGAGCAATGTGGTAGCGAGGCCAACTGGAACAAACTTCGAAACTGTAATAATATGCTGTACTTTAACAACTGCTTTACGAGTGCTAAACTACAAGTCTTTCTAAGAAAAAAACACAAGAAATTTTGTCATATTGGGCACAGTTCGTACTAATCGTTTGTTTGTATTGGAACTGCCCACTGAAAAAGATATGAAAGTAAATGGTCGTGATTACTTCGCAGAGAAGACAGCACTGATTAAAAACTCTGAACTATCATCCACTCTTTGGTTTGACAATAAATGTGTAAATTTACTTTCTACATATCTTGAAAGCCATCCTCAATCAAAAAAGCAAAAGGTTTTCAAATTCTTTAATGAATATAAGATGAAACTACATCCAAAAGTAGTAGAAGAGTACAATAAATGCATGTGTGGTGTAAATCTGCTAGATTCAATGTTGGGCTGCTATTTTAAGCGCCTGGATACAAGTAACATTAGTGGAAAAGAGGAAACTGGTACGTTGGTAAGCTTTTTCTCGGTTTACAGTTTGCTCTCGGGCTCCTAAGAACTAAAGATTGAAAACTGGACTCGTTTCCAGTTTAGTATCTGCTGGACCTTGCATTTAGGGCGGTGCCAGTCGAAGTGTCTTATTCTCAAACATTCGTCCAGGCGTTTGAACAAATTCCACACCCTAAGTAGGATACACATTAGGATCGTGGTAGGTCTTCTGGTTGTTTATGGTTTTTTCAAAATTCACCTCAATACCATGGGAGTAGTTAAGGACCCTATTTATAGGTTCTGTAAAGAAAACCAAGAATCTTTCATCCAAATTCTCCCTTATTGCCCCAGACTAATAGTACTGATGTTCCGACACCTCGACAACTCACTTCTGGAGTCTGAGCAACTACAGGATATCTCCATCAGCAGGGTACTGTTTTTTAGTCTACGTACTGGTATGTTTGAAGATAATCACTGAAGTAGCGGTGGATGCACAATGGGCTAATAAGGCCTAAGTACTGCGACATTCACCGTAAGAAGAAGAACAAGAATTTAAGGGGTGATTAGAAAGTGCAATTTTCTCCATTTTCTTAGGAAGTTCTGGCAAATTTAGATAATCTAATTTGATGCTGCTTTCACTACATTTACAATAAGTTTCCCACCTTTTTATGATAAAATATTGTGCAGCAGATTCATTCAGTGTTTCCTGCACGTCTACAAAAGTATCGTTTTTCTGTAAATATTTAATACTGCTTGAAACCTAAATTAATTATTTTTTCAACCTGTGTGTAACTGGTAGGCTAAGTAGTTGAGACACGCTAAATCGCGCTTGCGCAAGATGAATAGGAACAAACTTCCAGTACGACATTAGACTGCGAGCTCTAGTCCCCACTAGTTTAAGCGAGATTACCTTAATATTTACCAAATATGCGGTTAGTGCCCGTGTGTTGAAACACAGCTGAGCTGCCGAAACACCCAAAGCCGCCCCTTGCTTACACAGGCTTACCACTGCCGCTAAGGCTAAGTTGTACAATTATGATTTAAACAAAGGCTAGTGTTGACACAGAGATCAAGTTTAGTTGTACGTTGTACAAACAGAAATCAGATCTTAACATCTGGTTTAACCAGTTGTGCATCTGAACTACCGAAGTTGACGGTTTAGGTCTGCTTCGTGTGATTTGGCGGTTATTATAAGTTTGCAAATACACAAAACACGTTAATTTTTTTCACCAAAAAAGCGTTCCTTTTGGAATTACTACTCATAGTTTTTAATACCGGTTGAAGGTAAAAAAAACCTCACTCGTAAGGTATAGGTCTCCGATGTTGACAGACACACCACTCCTTTCGGAACAAAACTTTCACCTGCCAATCGATGGTTTCCAACCACCCAGAATATTTACTAAGTCAATTTATAATTGGTAAGGTTTTTCAAAAACAGTGACTGGGACGCAAACATATTTATAATTATGGCTAGGGAGCGGGTGAGTAACCATTCCAGAGCGAATATACTGTCGCTCAGGTGTTAAAAACTTGTTTTTAAAACTGGTGTACGGTTCACTTCATGAAATCTTTCAACCAGTGGGGGGGAGGAAGAGAGAGGAACCTACAAGCGCCTCTTTGTATGCCTCCCACCGAGGTAGGGCACCACTATGTAATGGTATCAGAACTATTTCATTGCAGGAATTCATTTTAGTTTGATCAAATACAACCGGGAATCTCTTTTTGGGTTTTGCTTTTGGAATTATTCTGATTTTTAACTTTTAACATTACTTTTTAGTTTTCAAGACAATTTAATTGTGCTAAGCGACGTATCCAACGAACTTACTTACACCTAGAACATTTTAGTCTTAAAGTCTTAATTTTTCAACGATAATGTCGAGGAAACTGCACGTTTTTCTGCTGTTTATCTTTTAGAAAATGATAGCTACGCAGAAGTTACAAAACAGAAGTAGGTCCTAAAATAGCTAGGATTTGGATACAAACTACTTTAAAAATTCCACGTAGTTGCGATATAATAGTCATTTATGTTGCTTACGTAAAAGGTTTTGCAATACAGGAACAATGTTCTCTATGTGCATTGAGAATTGTGTCAACATTCTTAAACAACATCACAAGTGTCTTTCTGATCCCTACAGTGAGCAAGCAACGTACTATAATATATTATCATAATATTCACGCTACTAAACTTCTTGTAATGTATAGCCACTATTATTAATGATTTGTCATAATTACATTTAATATTAACATACGCCATTTTTATAATTTTGAAACTTAACAAACTCATGTAGATCTTGCCGAAATTGCAAATTTCAATAATTATATTAAATCAACTTTGTCATCCAACTCAGCTAATGGACGTTGTTAAGACGTAATCAAATTATCTGCTTCCCAAACGAGACTGCAAATTGAAATAGTTATACTGTTCGAATCTATTGAAGTTTAAACCTACAATTCACTCCCAGAATTTTCTTTGTTACGGGTTGAAAACTAAATAATTCAAACTGCTAGAAACCTAGTCCGAAGTTGGAAGTAATCAGTAAAGTTCTTGAACAAACAGGACTTTTTATACAAATTTGAATCCTTGTCTCTGGATTTTTACGTGATTTGTATACAGAAAGTTTATCAATTTGTTTTCTGCGGTTGAAATGCTCAAAAACAAACTTTAAAATTGATGTGTAGGTGTTTAGATGATACAAAATCCTTGTAAGTTTACAACTTGGATACTTCAAAGAAACGGCATTTGTAAAGTGAAATGCGTGTTTTTGAAATGTGATGCTTCAAAGTTCTCTAAAACTTGAAAATCGGTCATAGGTCATTGGTATAGGTCACTTCTAAACACCAAACGAATGCCATTCGGCTCAAATAAAATCCCACGTTTAATTAGATATTTCATGAATTTCCACTAGACCTTGTTATCTTTGTTACCCAGTACCTCAATTAACGTGCACAATAATGTTGAACTAGCGCTGTCATTCCGTGTAATATTGTAAACCTCCTGACTGCTCTCCTTTAACAACTGATGATGACACTTCCATTACAACGCAAATTCACGCAGTTAGAAACTTCATCATCCTCCATACCGTAATAAAATAGAATAGACAGGAGTGCGAGGAACAACGACAGAGTCCGTTAATTGTACAAGGTTCGTAACCTACGGTGTCGGCTGTCTTTCCAAGTGTAAATTTAATGGATATCTGTCATAAATGTGTCAATCATTGTTCTGACCTGATGTTAAAGCAGGAAATATTTGCAAAAATTTAGGTTAAAAATATTATTATCATTTATACACCTATCTACTTTTTTTAAAATAAGGATTAGAAGCTTCATCAGCATTAACCGTTTGGTCCATCCAAAAAAAGAGAGGCGACGTAAGACGCTGACACTAAATATTAGAATATTTATACGTTATTATAAGAACAGCAACGGAATCTTATTTTTCAATCAGAGAGTAGTCGACTGGCTTACACGCAAAGTTTCCGTCATCTCCCTCTTTCCCAAACTTATTTATAAAGTTCTAGTATAGAACTTTTTTTTTCTTATAGAATAATTCGGTGTTGTATAACCAAGGTCAGTTGTAAATATAAATAGTATTACAAGTATTCACTTTTCATAACAAGGTTGATCCACACGAATAAGGAGGAGTAGACAGTGTCGGCCGGTCACTTCGGTGATTTCAACTTGGTACGTCGTCCTCTCTTCGGAGATGTTAAAGGTTTACCTAAATTGAGACCATGAAAAACTGGGTGAAGGATTTTACGAGGAGAGGTGTTCCTAGCCCTTAGTATGGGTACCTAACACCTCAGCGGCAACGCGTCGTATGTCATGGGATACCCGCTCTCTGGGCGTGGCTATAAATTAGCCGGCGTCCCAGTCACTACGTCGAGGTGACCCCTGAGGGTTATAAATTTGCCTAATCGAAATACTGAGTGCTAGGAGGCCGACTGATTACTGGTGAGCTCCAGGAAGGAGTGGCGCATGCTGCTGACATTAGTGACTTGGGTTTTAAAGATGAGGTGCACTTTGCCTACTCACGCCCACTATCAAAGTGTCGACCCAGGGGGTTTGTGCTTATGTACGCCCGAGCATTTGCAGCTGGTGAATATAATGGCTATCACTCGTCTTTAGCACTCGTCTCCGAAGCAGACAAAACCGAAAACTTTAAAATTGTAACCTCTCGAGCTATTGCGAGATATTTTCACACTCGAATAATTTGATTTTGTTTATTTTAAATACCACAGAACTACTAATATTTGATATAAATAGGCAATTCCTGCTGATTTTAATAGTTACTATTAGTTTGGGGTAATGTGCACTGTAGGGAGTAATTTGGTAAATATTTAGCGATAATCTCCATTTTAACAATTGTTACTGTATCAAGGTTGTGTGAAGGTGGGTCGTGGCTGGTTTTATTTATAAAGCCGATATCCCACTGTAAAAATACTCGTTTTTATTTTGATAAAAAAATTTGAAATTAGATTTTGATAGTGTGATGTGGTTATTTTTATGGAATCATAAAAACATTTAAACTGACTGTATTTCTGTGACGTCTCGTAAAAATATGATTACAAAATAGGAACGTTTCTATTTATGCTAATGCAAGTGGCGTTTTGAGTGATTGTTGATAGAAGCTTGCGCGTTAACATTGTTGTGAGGGAACGGTTTGTGCGTGGTTGGTGGTTAAGTAGTATTGGGCAAGTTTATTCATAGAAACAAGTTATGCAACACATCTACCAATTATGATAAAATGTTTGCAAAAATATACAGCGGGATAGGGTGATTTAAAAATTTTTTTTTAAATTCTTATTTCATGGATTTTTGGCACAATTAGTAATTTAAAAGCAAAAACATTATTTACAACGACGTTTTAAACTAATGTTTTTTCTTTAAAATTAATAATATTCTTTAAAATAAAAAAAAAATTTTTAAATAATTTCCTGGATTTTTTTGGCACAATTAGTCTTTTTAAAGATAAAACATTAGTTTAAAACGACGTTTAGAATCCTTAGGTTTCCAGGAAATAAAACTTAAAGAAAAATAAATTTTTAATTTTTAGGAAATTATTAATTTTAAAGAAGAAAACATTTGTTTAAAATTACTAATTGTACCAAAAAAATTCAGGAAATAAGAATTTAAAATTTTTATAAAAAGTGTGGTAGCAGCTTAATGGAATATTTTCTAACAGTCTAACGTTTAAGAGCGAATTTTTGATTTACGAAGCTGTGGCACTTTCTTTGAATTTTTTTAGCATTTTTCTAGTAACTAACCTTTTAACTTTTATACTCAGTCTGACCCTGTTAACTCTAGTTATATTTTTCTTCAACAAATTTAGTCAACTGTGACAATACCGCTACTAATGGGCATCATTGTTTAATGTGCATAGTTTTGTTAAAGTTCGGAAATATACCAAACATTAAATTAAAGAAAAACGGCATAAAACTATAAATGATGGCACTCTAAATGCGGGCTTGGTAGTTGTAATATTGTACCCTCTAAAAATAACTGTCTAAATAAAGAGAACGAGAGAGTATAATTTATCTTTTCACATTTTCAGCTCCCCGTTATACTTAAACGTGTTAATTAAGTGACTACCGCAGAAATTTAATAAAATGTTTATGAGTTTGTAGAGAGGGAAGCTGAAACGACAACTACGAGATACACATAAACTGACAGGTTACAGAATAATGAAAAGTTTTTTGTTAAATTTTTAGGGGAAATAGTTTGAAGATCTAATTTGGAATTTTTTTGCCCATTGCCCAAAAAGAAGTTTCGTAGAAAAATCACATTAACAACATGAAAAAAACCTTACTGACAAAATTGAAATTCATTAAAAAATAATTTCCTTTTCGAGGGTAGCTGATTTTAAATTTTGAAAGGTTTCTAATCTTAGATGCTTAATAATTTTAATTTCACTTTTTTTTAATTCCAACCTTTTCAATGTTCTTATGATGGTTAATATATCAAAAATAGGGTAAATCCCACATTCGAGAAACTCCACTTACTTGCTTCCTACACAAACGTAACACATTCTGTACTCTAACCGAACTACCCTCAAACCGTAATATATTACAAGAAAATATAGGTTCAAAGCTCTAAACATAAATAATTTAACCAGCAACGGCAATATTTCTTTCCACTTTATTTAATTGCCCACTTTAAGCCCGAGCTCGTGTTCGTTAAACACCTGCAATAAAGCTTTGTTTGGCAAAAGCTTGAATAAAACAGGTACAAAACAAACTGAAACTTTATATAAAAATTTAAAAACATATCTGTTTCGAGCAGCGAGAGAAGCTTTAGGAGAGATGGATGAAAGAACACCAAGGAAAGCGAATCAATGGTGGAATCTCAATATTGAGAGCTTAGTAAAAGAGAAGAAGGGAGCGTATGAAAAATGGCTAGTAACACAAGATATAGAGGATCGAAAAGTATACATGAGATGCAACAGGGAAGTGAAGAAAGAAGTGACAAAATTAAAAAACATGGAATGGGAAAACAAATGTGCAGAAATTGAAAGATTATTGGGAAGTACAAGATCGAATGAAGTTTGGAGAATACTAAAGAACCAAAGAACAAACGAAACACAAAGGATACAACCAATAAGCTTAGACAGCTGGAGAGAATACTATAAAAATCTACTACATGAAAATCGAGAAGAATATAAAGAAATAGACTACAATATTCTAGAGGTAGATAATGAAGAATACGAAGAGATTAGTATGGAAGAAATTAGGAAAGCTCTAATGAGTATGAAAAATAGACGATCGCCTGGCCCAGGAGGCTGTCCAATAGAATTGGTCAAGTACGCTCCAGACGTTGCTTTGGAAGTGTTACAAAAAATATTTAATAAGTGCCTACGTGGAGACGACATTCCAAAGGAATGGAAAATCGCTGATATAGCTTCAATATATAAGAAAGGCAATAAATCTGACTGCGGCAACTACAGGGGGATAAGCGTGACCTGTTCAATTGGACGACTGTATGGGAGATTAATTAAAACGAGGCTGGAAAGAGAAATAGAAGAAGAGGAAGAGCAAAGTGGTTTTAGGATGGGAAGGTCCTGCATGGATAACATCTTTACCTTGGCGCAACTAGCAGAAAAATCTATAGCGTATAATAAAGAAGTGCACCTTGTGTTCATAGATATAAAGAAGGCTTATGATAGTGTCCCTATAAAGAAACTCTGGGAGGTGCTAGAGAACAGCCGTATTAGTAGAATCTACATAAATACAATAAAACAGTTGTATAGATATGCTGTCAGTAGAGTAAAAGTGAAAAACAGGATAACGCAAGAATTTAAATGCACAAAAGGACTGAGACAGGGATGTTCATTGTCTCCAACACTGTTTAAAATATATTTGCAAACAGCATTAAATAAGTGGAAACGAAAATGTCAAGGTATGGGGATACCTATTCAGAATAATATCCTATACACTCTCCTATTCGCAGACGATCAGGTGGTTATAGCCGGAGACCACGACGACACAGAATATATGCTTCGAAAATTAATAGAAGAGTATGCTGAGTGGGGGTTGGAGATTAATCTGGAAAAAACTAAATATTTGGCAGTGGGTGCAGAAGAGAGAAATTTAAATACCCAGATAGGAATAGTCAAGAGCTGCTCGGAATATAAATATCTTGGAGTTGTGATAACGAAGGAAGGAATCAGAAACAAAGAAATAAAAAATAAAATAGGACTAGGGAAAAGGACGATACAGATGCTAAATGCAACACTGTGGAGTAACAAAATACATAAAGAAACTAAGAAACACATCTTCCGAGTCATAACAGAAAGTGTCACGACATATGGGGCAGAGGCATGGGTGTTAGACAAAACAATGGAAAAAAGACTAAATGCCCTGGAAATGGACTTTTTGAGAAGGAGCTGCCAAGTTTCAAGATTAGAAAGAATAAGGAATGAAGAGATTAGAAGAAGAATGGATGTACAACACACACTAGTAGACAGCGTAAACACCAAAAAATTGCTTTGGTATGGACATGTAAGAAGGATGCAAGAACATAGATGGCCCCAACGGATATATGAATGGACCCCCGCAACAAGACGAAAAAGAGGAAGACCAAGAGTCAAATGGAAGGAACAAATAGAAGGAATTATGAGAGAAAGAGACTTGGATGAAAACGACTGGCAAGATAGGAAATATTGGCGAATGAGAAGCGAAATGCGGCAATGAAGCTGTACAAATTCGCATATATATATACAAAACAAAGGGCTTTGAAAAGTTCGAAAAGGGCATGAAAGAAGTTTTCTGTTTTCCTACTTGTCGTGCTCCAAGGGCACGAAAAAGTCCTTGTTGCCCATGTGACGTCAATGATACCTCAATAATAAAAAGCTTTCCTCCTGGTTTGTACTTTTCAGGGACACGTACTGAACAGGAGGCCCTTTAAGTTCAAGTTCCTGCTTTTTAAGGTAATAAAGTTTTAATGAAAGCTCAATTCTCCGATAAAATTGCGAATCAAATTAATCCACTTAAAAACTTCTGTAAGAAGCAAAAATAACCGGAAAAGTTTAAACTCAACATTTGTATTTTTCAGCTGCTTGAAAAAGTTCTGCATTTTGCAGTAAATTTAACGACTGCTTTAATCTGCTACTTCACAATATTTTCTGAATTTCTACTCATAAATCACGAGATTATCATGCATTATTTTGTAACGTATTTTCCAGGCGAGGTTTATTGTAATTGCACCTGAATCACGGAAGAATAATTTCCGCATACATATTTATATTTCCTATGCAAATTATACAGCCTGAAATGTTGTGGTTTGCTTTTCGGTCGGCAGGATGCAACCTTATGATAGGAAGGAAGAAATTATAACGAGTGTTTATAAAAAAGGGGTCAAGTTGTTGGCGTTAAATTTAGTTTACGTGAAGGCATGTCAAAACCTTTTCCATAAACTTTATTGTTAGTTTTTTTTTGTACTTTTGTGTTATGCGCTGCCTAAGATTATGTAATTGGTGTGATATACGATTTTTAAGACAAGCCCACAAAAAGAAATCACTTGGGGGTAAATCACAAGATTAAGCAACATTTTGAATTAGATCATCAAAGACTTCACAAAGCATGGCTAACGTTTTATCTTTGCAGTGAAGGGTTGCTCCGTTTTGCTGAAAATAACCCAACTGTAGTTCATCATCATGTAGTTCCTCTAAAAATGGTTTTAAAATTTCCAATGTATGGATTCGTTGATGTTACCTAAAAAGATACATTTTTAATCTTAAAGTTTGGTTTCATAGAATGTTTTATTATCTTTAAAGAGAACTGGTCTGATAAATCTACTTCCACTAAGGTCTACCAAAACCTTTTCTTTTTTAGGGTGCAAAGACATTTCAACAAACCGATGAAGATTTACAGCATTTCTGGTTTTGATATTTTGCCAGTCATGTACGGAATATGTCCAAACTTCGTTCAATTTACGTCCGTTACACAAAAAGGTTTAATCAGAAATGTTTTTGCTTCAACATGTTTTGCATTTTGCAACAATCAATGCAAGTGAAATTTTAAAATGCTCGTATATCAGTTTTGAAACTAAATTGCTCTTTTTTTATTAACTGAAGAAATGATTACGAAAACTACAGAAGTAGTCACGAAACAACCAATTTGGCAACTCAACCAAGTAAACTGCTAAACCTGTGGGTATTTTATGCGCTCAATCATGCTTACCCGTAAGCATAATTTCACGCCATTTAAATATTTATCAAATGGAGGTCGCACTGCTCAGAGCCACACTCTGAACTAACTAAGCAACGACTGTCAATTTATGAAATTGATTAAAATACAAATTTGTGGCGAAACCATGATCATTATTTTAAAATAAATTGTTTTGCTTAGAATTCCGGAATCAATATAATAAATCCGGAGCTTTTCTCTCTTTTAGTAGTGTAGGACCCCGCCGCTACAACCTATACCGTCTGTCTATAAAGTAACCCCGCCCCTAACTAACTTTTGAACGACTTTATATTCTACCACAATATTTGGTGTGCTTTGATGGGAAATTAAATACTATTTTTTAGCCAAAAATAAAATTTTGTATCATTCAAAATGGCGACTGGGCGCCATTTTGAATTTTTTTTTAATAGAAAGGGGGGGGGGGGTCGAGTAACACCTCATTTGAAAGGTAGTACCAGGACTTTTTACTTTGTCCTCGAGCTATCTTCTATGTAGCTGCTTGACACCTTTCTCTTACCTTGCCCAAACACAACATAAATCGGCAGCTCGCAGGCCCGCTCCTGGTAGCTTGTGCCTGAGGTTACTCTGCTGCAGCAGCAGAACTTCTCCTCTTTCTCTTCCACATGCGCTTCGCGGTATTTTGGATGCAATAGCAGAACACTTTTCCCTTATCTTTCCACAAGCACTTCAGATATTCCAGCAGCTCACGGACTCGTTCCTGCTAACTCTCGCTTCAAAGTAATTCGGTTGCAGCAGCAGGATTTTTTTCCTTCCCTCCGCCTAATGTACCTCGCAGAGCGATGTAAGTTTTCACAAAGCTAAAACGGGCGAAACACGTCGTTGGTACTTTCCCATACTTTCTACGTTTTGAATATTCTCGCGCCAATAAATGACTAAACAAAAGTTAAAAAAAAAAAAGAAAAATTGTACAATAGGATGTCATACTGTAGTTGTAACCATAGTAGCAAAGACTAAACCGCACGGCAGCAAGATAAACCGCCCTACGAACATTGCAGTTTCAACAGTCAGAAACTACTGACTATATCTTTGCCCTTCTGGCTTGCCTCTAAGATATCTTAGATTGAGCAGCAAAATTTGTAGGTTTGTGATTTAATCGTCAATATTTATTTGTCCAACTATGACCTAGATTTGCCCTTGTTTCGTATGAAAACTGACGTCGAATTGGTGTCCCAAAATAATAAATGTTGATAGTTTGAACATTAGGGTCCTATTTTTCTTTATTGTTTGAGCCACGTTTTATGAAAATGTTAGAATATTTTTCCGAGTTTTTTACCTATAAAAACAGAAGCAGTTTGCAGAGGTGAACATTCTCTGTTAGCTTGCGGTTGTATCAGAAGGACTCTTCCCAATTTGATTCTTTGAAGCAAGCATCAGGAAAGGAAGAACGATGACATTTTTCCTTCCCTGCAGCTGAGTTGTTTTCATCAGCACCGTAAACCTGAGATGCAGTATTTATTTTAAATTTATAAAATCGTTTATAATGTTAATGTGTAATGCAGTTGCTACAGAAGGTAAACTTTATTACAACAGAGTTTATTGTTAGTAAACCATAAATAAGCAAATTTTAGCAGCAGCGGTGGCAGTAATTATAAATAAGTGCCGAAAACAATCAATAAACTGAGTTGAGCTGTAAGAGGCCCGTCGTGTTGTTATGGTGAGACAGTTAGGGATTTAATATAGATATTCGGTGTAAGCACCCATCGTCACATTACTTTGTTTTGGACAGACCGAACTCTCACTTATATTCCAGCACATTCTTGGTACATTGCGTCACTGCCACTTTAATTTATTTACTATGTGGTACAGCTTTTGCCGATAGCCAGAAGATTGAATCTTATATTTATCAGCGAACCTCTAAAACGTTTAATCTGCCTTAAAAGAGATCACAGATAATTATCCTTTCTCTAACATTTTCTTTTTTCTCTTTCCATCTTGTATAGTAGAGATATTAACCATTACATGTGACAAAGAACCTCAAATAACATCACAATGCTTCCTCGATACACTACGTATATGCGAGGAAGTAAAAAATCTTCTTTAATAATAAAAAAATAAAACGCAGAATGGGTTTATCAGAAACAGGAAGTCTACAATATAAACCGGCCACTCTATCTCAACTTAATTCCTAACTAGCATGGATGCCGACCCACTGAGATTTAATGGATCCAATAGTTGGGGTAAACACGAACTCAAGTTTAGGGTGCAAATATGTATTACCACCCAAGATATTGCAGGGTGCCGGACCTTAGTCACACCAAATCTCAAACGCAGGTTCCGAAACGCCATTTCACACTCAAAGGCAGTGGCAAATAGGAAAGCAAACAGAATATCAGGCAAAGGTTAATTTTCACGCATTAATACTTGGTTTCCCGACCCGTTTCATGTATTAAAACGATGATTATTATAATGTACACATGGACCCAAAGCAATTAGGATTTTGGTGTGAGAAATTAGGTCTTTTTGGTTAGTATTTAGAAATTCACAACTGGGATGTTTAATTAAAAATAATAACCACTATATATCCAAGAATTTGTTTTCGTAGTTGTATAATTTTGACTTTATTATAGTAATGTTGCGTTATCTTCATAGAAAAATACAAACCAAAACAACGTTTAGAGAAATTAACATTTTATTTCAATATTAGCAGAACCCGTGGCTTACGCCCAACGCATTTTTGATAACTTCTTTTAAAACACGCAAGCTTTTAAAAATCAAGTTTCACTTTTCCCTACCTGAATATAACATAAACATCGGAACCGGAACTAAAATGGCAGATATTAGCTTTCTTACTTATTTTAAAATAAAATACTTCAGAGATGATTTTTTAGCATTAAAAACTGCATCAAATTTCATCACTGCACCCATTCGCCATAAAAATGACACAAACCGTTTTTTCCCAGTATTGGCAAATAAAAAATAGTTGTAGTAATAATTTTCTCTTAAGATTTTTTAAATACATTTTTAAATTTTCTGGAATTCTAAAATAGTTTCAATTTGTAAAATATTTTAAAATGCCCAAAACTTTTCAAAATTTTGGAAATATTGTACAATATAAGATGCTGTTTCTCTATTATAATATGTGCAAGCGAATCACTGCTTTCTGAAATGGGCCCGTAAATATACACTATGTCTATAAAGTAACTCCCCCGCCCGCCCCCCAACTAACTTTTGAACGACTTGTTATTTTTCCACAAAATTTGGTGTGCTGTAATGGGAAATTAAATACTATTTTTCAGACCATATTAAAATTTTGTATCATGCAAAATGGCGACTAGGCGCCATTTTGAATTTATTTTAAATGGAAAGAGGAGTCGAGTGACACCTCATTGGAAAGGTCTTTTAGTTCTGCGTCTGCTCCTAGAGTTTCAAAGAAACATAATAACCCATAACCCATAACCCATAACCCATTTGAAGATAAAGAAGTGTATTTAAAAAAACTAAGAATTAAAGCTTAAATTAATTAAATTAAGTGTTCGAAATGTTTGCCATTCACTTCTTGGCACATAAAAAGTCGTTTATGAAATTCCTGCTTTACATTTTCATAAGTTTCTGGAGTGATAGTTCTGCAAACTTCTGTAATGCGTTGATCCAGTTCTTCAGTTGTTTCTGGACGGGTTCTGTACACTTTCGATTTCAGATATTCCCATAGAAAAAAATCTAAGATAGTTAAATCTAGGGAGTGAGCCGGTTATTCTACAGGCCCTCGCCTACCAATCCATCTTCCAAGAAAATGTCCGTTGAGAAAGTCAGAAACAGGCCACCTAAGATATTTCTGGGAAAGTTTTGTTTTGCAAATGAAAAAGTGGACTACTGGATAAAAAAATCAAAACAATTTTGAATTGAGTGAGTCCATTTGTTCAAAATCCGCCATTTTATTATGGCTGAATATTTTTCTTTGAAACTCTAGGATCAGAGGCAGACTTAAAAGACCTTTCAAATGAGGTGTCACTCGATCCTGGATAAAAAAATCAAAACAATTTTGAATTGAGTGAGTCCATTTGTTTAAAATCCGCCATTTTGTTATGGCTGAATATTTTTCTTTGAAACTCTAGGATCAGACGCAGAATTAAAAGACCCAAGATACCTCGACGCGCAAGCTAGCAGAGAAGAGTCTTTTAGTTACCGAGATACCTCAAAGCGCTTAGGCAAAGTGTCTTGCGCTTTATCTGAGATACTTCTTGACCAAAAGACAAAACAGTCCTAATACTGTAGCCAGGACACCTCTGGCGCAAGCCGCTTCTCGGTTATTCCGAACTGTTAGATACAAAATATTCCTCTTTTATAATTATTTTTATTTTTATGGGCAAAAACTATGGGAAATATCTGACGTAAGTTGAGATGATTCTTTTAGAACGTAGTTTAGGCAACAAAGATAATTAAAGCTCTAATCTTTCAAATTTATTATTTCGTGACATCAATTCGACGTCTGTTTAGATCCAAAACAAAGAAACTATGTAAGGTGATCCAAATTTATATAATGTTGACCAGAACATAATTTCTGAAAACGTTTTCAATGAGCCAGTCAGCGGAATTCGTTGACTAACTATGTTGTGTGAGCACACATGGCCCAACAGTACGTATTTACAAATAATGCTACAAATTATGATACAATATACAATGCTATTTATAAATAAATAAATCCGTAAGATATGAACAAGTCTACACAATAATTGGAAAAATAAATATTGAACAATTAAATTGCAAACGCAAATGTTTTTCTGCTGCATGCAAGATACCGCGGGGCGTAGAAAGGAATGGGGGGCGTGAGTTGCCGATCTACCTCAAGACGCGTAGAAATGGTAAATAGAAGTGATTTCTAACTGTTAGATCAAGAATATTTCTCTACGAAAACTACTTTAGTTTTTTGAAAAAAAAATTGTAGAAAATAAGATCTGACCTAAGCTGACATCATTACTTTCTCGCGTGGCTCAAGCAACACAGGAATATATACGAGGTTAAGTGAGTCGACGCTGTATGCTTGGCGTCTTAGCGGTGTGCGGGGAGAATATGCAGAACTGGTTCGGTTCGCTTGTAGTATAGTATAAGTCACTGTTTTCGGGATAAACGTTCATACAAACATACTTTTGCAATATGATAAGACAATAAATTTCTAAAGTATAGTAAAGTCCACCCGAATAATTTCGCTTATTTTTCATGTTTGAGGACTGGGTGGGTGTTGGGAATTGATTTGGCGATAATGTTTGTGACGATTTTTGATATTGATTGTAATGAAGAAGAATGTATAAAAAAACATTGTCGTAGCAAAACATAAAAGTTGTGGATGCCAAATTCAATGCAACATAAAATAGACAAATTCATATTAATATTTAATACTAAAAAAATCATTGTCAATTGTCCTCTTGTTCTCTTTCATCTTACAAAATCGTCATTTCCAACTGCAACTGATGAATAATTTCGCAGCCACGAAGTCTGCTCCTTAACTCTATTAATTACTTGTTCAGTTGGTAGGAGTCGAATAAAATTTAAATTTGTGTTAGCTCAAAGGACCGCGGCCTTAAGGCAAAAACTAAAAATGTGGCTGGCATGTTTTATTCATGACCTTTTCAGCATAAAGGATCCTTTATTAGCACAGAGAAGCTCTTTCAGAGAACCAACTAAATTTCGCCTAACGTATATTCCGCAGTGCTGCAGTTATGCAAATTGACATATTGTGCAAGTGCAAGCATATTCTTGTTTGTATTCAGCTCCATGCACAATTTTTCATAGGAATTTAAAAGAAAGCTTACTGTTTGGTCTTTGCTTTGAAATATTCACAAACTTAAATGTAGAATTTATAAATACCACGTAGGGGAGATGTGTAGTCTTACAAAAAGCTGATTTTATGTAGACGAAGTAAATTAAACAAAGAAATATACATTAAGTTTGAATTCGGAAAGAAACAATTTTTTAAATATTTTCAAGTCGTTTTTGTAGAAAATTTAAAACGTTTTTCGAGCTTCTAGTTCATAATTTTCACATCACATTAATAAAAGTCAGTTGTAGGTGTAATTAATGAAACATTTCCTTTCGTTTTCCAGTTCCATCCGCTGGCTTGTGCCAGTGGCATGTATTAATGTGCCACTACCGCTGCAATTTTTATTTCTGAAAAACACGAAGAGTAATAACTTTCAATTAACAGCGTGTTTATTTGTTGTTGCAAAACTGAACAAAGAAAAATGTATATTTGATACTTCTGCCTGCTAAATATCCTGTTTGTGTTATAAATCAGTGCCTAGTTTCCAGTTAATTGAGCGGAATACACGTTAGATATAGATTATCCCGGCCTGTTTATTTATTTCCTTGTTTTTGGTGTCTAAGAAAATATTTACCAGCTCACGCGTTGTAGTAAAAGACCTAGTCTTTAATGTTTTCTTGAATTTTTAACTCGAAATCTTGTACACCCAAGTATTTATTATTTTTGACTAAATAAAAACCCGTAGTTTGAAATTCATTTCTGATTTGTGAAATGTATTGTAGATATTTGAAAATAATTTATGATATCAAGAACGGATTCGGATATCAGAAACGAATTTCTCATATCAGAAATAATGCTATATTGCAAAACTTGATTTGTCAACCAATAAACGATTATTATTACTAATAAATATTGTTACATTAATAGTTACGATTTAAAAATATCACCTGTACAAAAATGAAAGTCATACTGGAAAATCAGTGTTTATAAATATCACATGTAGAAAATAATGGCATACTTAACATACTTAAAACATTTCATTTAGTATACAGTGAGTTTTTCTTTTATGTATACATATCAGCTATGTATACTTTTATAAAAAAACATGGCAATGCACTGTTTTACTGCAATCTATAGGCAACTAACTGTACAGAAAATAATAGAGAGAGAAAGGTTATTTCTCATAGTGTGAGATTATGTTCAATGAGTATGTTTATGAATAAACGCAAAATTATTTAAATATCAAAATTTTTTTAATAAAACAATTATTTTAAAAACATAAAATATCAACAATACACAAATTTCATGCTAAATTCAGAAAAAAAAACTAATTGCTATTAATTTGACATTAAACAATTTGATTACTGTTTCCACAGCAGACTGTTCTTTTCAAAAATTTAAGCTTTGAAATGTAGTGTATAGTTGGTTGAGTACAGATTGCAGTAAAACAATGCATTGACATGTTTTTTATAAAAGTATGCATAGCTGGTATGTATACAAAAAAGAAGAACTCACTGTATACTTTTAAAATATATCTACATTGCTTTAAAAATATCACATTTGCATTAATAAAAAAAAACTACATTCCCACATATTCAAAAATACCACCTTAGTGTATTTTTATTTCTTATATTTATGACTCATATATTTTTGAAATATAAAGCTCCATTTTTACATACTATATCACAGTTTTATATTTTTAAATTAATAAATGTTTATGTTTTCTATAAATAGCTGCCTATTTTTAAATATGACGTTATAAGTACTTATATTTAAAATATATATTCCCATATTGTATGACACCGTATTTTTTAAATATCACATTTCCATATAATGGCCCATATTGTTAAAAATATACATTTATTTTTTTAAATATATCAGCTTGAATTTTAAAAATATGCCGTGCTTATATTTCTCGAAATATTACTGCATATTTTTATAAATAAAGCGTTATATTTTAAAACATATTACATTCCCATATTTATTAACTTCATATTATAAATATATCAAAAACAAATTTAAAATACATTCTTATACCTTTAAAAATATTACTTGTTTGAATGTTTAAAAATTTTACCGCATATTTTTATAAATATAACGGTATATTTCAAAAATTTATATTTTCATATTTTAAAACCCTATATTTCAAGATATATGTCTCCGTATTTTTCAAAATGCATTCCTATATTTTAAAAAATACTATAAGTTTATATTTTTAGTAATGTTACTGCATTTCTTCAAACATAGGTCGTCATATCTTTAAAAATAGCACATTTTCATATTTTATAAAACGGTATTTTTTTAAATATTACATTCTCATATGTACTTGAAAAACTATAAATTCATATTATTAAAAATAGAACAGTTTCATTGTTATAAATATTACGTATTTATATTTTTAGAAATGTTACTGCATATTTTATTAAATATTGCGGTATATCTTTAAACATATCACGTTCATATGGAGTCATACCATATATTTAAATATACGACTTCAAAATATTTTAATACATACTTTTTGTTTATAAATGCTAGAAATGTTTAAAAAGGTTACACGTTTTTATGTTTAAATATGTTACAGCATATTTAAAAATATGATAACATAACAACTTACATTTCCATATTTTGACTCTATATTTTTAAATATTGAATCCATATTTTGAAAAAATACCTACATCCCTTTACTTTTAAAAATATTGCAACTTTATATTTTTAGAAATGTTGCTGCATGTTTAACGAAATGGCGTCATGTTGTTAAAAGTATCACATTTTCATATTTCATGACCCCATATTTTCAAAAATTTGACTCCATTTTTAAGAAAAATCACATTTATGTAATTTTTTAAATATTACATTGTTTACATTTTTAGAAAAGCTACCAAGTATTGTTGAAAATATAAAACCATATTTTTAAAAATATTACATTCCCGTTTTTTATTCTATATTTAAAATAATATTCATATGACACCAGATTTTTAAAGATATCCTTATCTTTTTTAAATATTACTTGTTTATGTTTTAGATGATATTACCGCATATTATTTAAAATATGGCACCATTTTTGTGAAAAATATTACATTCCCGTATTTTATGATCCCATAAGTTTAAATATGTGACCATATTTTTATAAATACTACATCCTTATATTTTTTTTAAATATTACTTGGTTGAGGTTTTGAAAATATTGCTGCATATTATTTAAAATTTGACGTTATACTTTTATAAATATCACATTCCCGTATTTTAAGATGCTATAATTTTAAATATGTGACTTTATTTTTACAAATATTACATCTTTAAATTTTTAGAGACAATGCTTAGTTAAAGTTTTACAAATATTACCGCATATTATTAAAAATATAACGCTATATTTTTTAAACTATCACATTCCCATATTTTACGACCTCATAATTTTAAATATCTAACCGTATTTTTAAAAATATTACTTGGGGAAGGTTTCACAAATATTACCGCATATTATTAAAAATGTAATGCCATATTTTTCAAAATATTACATTCCCATATTTTATGACTATATTTTTAAATATATGACACCATATTTCTAAAGAAGTCTTTTTTAGAACATTACTTGATTATATTTTTAGATACCTTACCGCATATTATTTAAAATATGTCATCATATTTTTAAAGTTATCACATTCTCATAATTTATGACCCCATGATTTTAAATATGACCATATTTTTATAAATATTGCATCTTTGTAATTTTAAAAATATTGTTTATTTGAAGTTTTAGAATATAAATATATTTCTAAAAATATCACATTTTCATATTTTATTACCCATATATTTACAAATATATTTTTTTTTATTTAACAGCACCATTGTACCTACAATTGAAACTAGTCTTTGAAGACTAACCATTAATTTGCGTCTCACAAATCTTAAAACTATGTACTTATCTACTAGGGTCTGTCCTTTGACGTCTTCTAGATTTTTCTGCGCTATTTGCACTTCACTCACGCACTGTGCTCTGCTTCTATACACAACACACTAAACAAGATCAGCTGGTTTTCTCCTCTTCAATCTTCGGACATGGTGTTGGTTGTCCAGCAGTTGAAGAGCCTCTGCATTTACGTGAAGGTGAAGCCTAGCTTCATGCTTTCCAGCAAACCTTTTGATTTCTTCCTTAACGGTTGGGATCCGGAGGTCTCTATGAAGATCGGAGTTTCGAATGTACCAGGGGGCATTCACTATATTTCGTAACACTTTATTGTGAAATGTTTGAATACACTTGATGTTAGAATCACTGGCACAGCCCCAAAGCTGTATACCGTAAAGCCAAACTGGTTTCAAGATCTGATTGTAAATCAGTACTTTATTGGAGATTGAAAGTTTGGAATTTCTTCCAATCAGCCAATAGTGCTGTCTATATTTTAGTCCTACTTCCGCTTTTTTCTTCTTAACATGCTCTTTCCACCTAAGTTTGGGGTCCAGAGTCATGCCTAGGTACTTGGCGTTGTTCTCATAGGGTACTGTAATGTTGGGGTTCGTAGTTATTAAATAAAACACTATTTGGAGGAGAAAGTTTTAATGAAGTTCACGTTTACAAAATCTTTTATGAATTGTTTTTATATTAATGTACATAGCAACCAAGTCGCTAAGTTACTAATAAAATAATACAACCAGGTTGCTACATTAGTACCCCCCCCCCTTTGCAGAAGAAAAAAAGCTACGCACCAAACGTGAAGCGCATGCTATCTTAGCTACAAAAACTTCTGATCTTTTCAAAAAAACAATACAAGTAACTAACTAATTGAACATAGAAAATAGAATTAGTTTGAAGTTGCTTCTAGTCTTTTCAGGTGCGTTTCCAATTCTTGAGGTTCTAAGAGCAGAGTCGAAAAAGTTCAGTTCACTAAAAAAAAACAGAACAAAAAGGGGAAAAAATGTGCAAAAATAAAAAGAACATAATATCTAAACAAAAATATTTAAACAAAAAAAGCTGGTTTGAGGCGATCTAGAGAAACAATTCCATTTCTACCGAAGCCCTCCAATACCATATATTTTTCCGTTCGAGAGATCACTTTGAATGGACCCAAATAATTCTGTTTTAAGCCTAGCGTATGACTGTCGTTGCGTACATATACGTGTGAGCACGATTTTAATTGCTGATCCACGAAAGTATTGCTATTATTAAAAATCTTAGTGAAAAAGAACTTGGCGTTGTGCATGTGTTTTCGTAATTTAAAAACAAAATGTGTTAACTCGGTGCGATCGTCAAGATCTACGTCTTGAAAAAAATCTCCGGGCAGACGCAATTGTGTTCCGTATAGAATATCCGCAGGAGACACCTGAACTTGTTCTTTAATTGCTGAGCGCAAAGCCAATAAAATCCATGGTAATCTATCTATCCAGTCGCTCATCCCCGTCGTTCTTACTGCTTGTTTAATCGTACGGTTAAGTCTTTCCACCAAACCCTGACTCTGTGCGTGTTGAACACTGCACTTAATATGTTTTATCCCCAAAGTTTTCAAAAAATTTTCCCACGTTGCAGAAATAAATTGCGGACCATTATCCGTAGAAATAATCTTTGGAACTCCAAAACGGCTGATCCAAGTATTGATAAGTTCTTGTATAATAATATCAGTTGTGGTGTTCTTTAATGGAATTGCTTCGGGCCAACGTGAAAAACGGTCTACTATTGTTAGTAGATATTTAAAACCATTCGAAGGAGGAAGGGTCATAATGTCCAAATGAATTTGTTCAAAACGATTATCAGGTTCGATTATAGGTTGCAATGGTGTCTTCGTGTGTCGTGTTATTTTATTCTGCTGACAATTAGAACAGCTCTCTACCCAATCCCGAATGTCTTTTCTCATACCAGTCCACAAGAACCTTCGAGCAACCTGCTTCTGCATCGTCCTATTACCTTGATGAGCCATGCCATGCAACCGCTGGAAAATTCCAAAACGAAATGGCAATGGAACGTAAGGTCGCGACAATCCTCGACTCGTGTCGATCCATATTGACGTATTGTTTGGTGTACGTGCTTTGACAAAATTGAAATTTTGATTCGACTGAAGTTGTAATAATTCTTCATCTTGAACCTGCGCATGTGCAATTGCATCATAATCAACCAATTCGGGTAAAATTGCTGAAACTCGTGTAAGTGCGTCTGCTGGAATATTTTCGCTCCCCTTTAAATATCGGATATCCGTGGTGAAAGCAGAAATGTACTCTAAATGACGAAACTCTCGTGGTAAATAAGTGTCGCACAAACTTTTGATAGCTGAGCAAATCGTTTTATGGTCCGTATACACGTGAAAAGTCCTATATTCTATAAAATATCGAAATTTTTTAATTGCGAAATAAATAGCCAAAAGTTCGCGTGAGAAAATGCTGTATTTTCTTTCAGTAGGCGTAAGCGATCGACTGCAGAATGCGAGAGGTTTGTATAAACCATCTTGTAGTTGCTGTAATACGCCTGCAATAGCATCTCCGGAACTATCACAAGAAATACTGATCTCAGCTCCTTCTTGAGGGTGTACTAGAAGTGTGGCCTCAATAAGTGCCTGCTTGGCTTCATAAAAAGCTTCTAACGTCCTACCTTGCAAAACAACTGGTTTCGTGGAAGCCTTACCCGGAATAACTAAAGAATTCAGCGGAGCCAAAATTTTTGCACAGTTCTTAATGTGTTTATGAAAATATCCTATTAAGCCTATGAAATTGCGCAATTTTTTTTGATCGTTTGGTATTGGAAAGTTCTTTATCGCCTCAATTTTTGAGTCTTGTGGCAGAATGCCATTACATGAAACCTTGTGCCCCAAATAATCCAATTCACTAACCCCAAAAACACATTTATCAACGTTTAACAAAAGTCCGTATTCAGTCAGACGTGCAAAAACCATTTTTACATGACGCAAATGCTCTGACGCGGTTTTACTAAAAATTAATATATCGTCGAGGTAAAAATAAATGTAATACATCCCTGTAAGAATCTTCTGGACGAATCTGGACCAGGAAGCAGGAGCGTTTCTTAAGCCAAAATTAAGTCTTTTGTAACGATATGCACCTAGAGGCGTGGTAATTGTGGTTTTGTCCATATCATCTGGATGCAAAGGAATTTGGAAGTATGCTTTCTTTAAATCCAATTTAGTAAATATTGTAGATCCATATATTTTGTGAGTAAAGTCTTGCATGAAGGGAATTGGATAGGTATCCGGAACTGTCACCGCATTCAGCTGCCTGTAATCGCCACAGACACGATAGCTGCCATCAGGTTTTAATACCATATGTATTGGGCTGCTCCAAGGACTGTCTGCCTGCTCGATGATTCCAGCACGTAACAGTTCATGCAGATGTTTTTCTAAAAACAGTAATTGTGTTGGATTAAGTCTTCGACACTTTGCACTAATTGGCGGACCGTTAGTTTTTATACGATGCACTATATTATGTTTAATAGGGGTGTTAATGTCGAATTCCGCTGTTAAAGCAGGAAATTGTTGAAGAAGGTTAGAGTAAAGAGTGCGTTCAGGTGATAAAGATTGTAAAGAGAGTGAATTAGAAGAAATTTTTTGAGCATTAACATCTGCTTCTACCGTAGAAAGCGATTGGTAGTCGTTAAGTTCAGAAGAAAGAAGATTGGAAAGTTGATTAGGATGTGTGATTAGTTGTGATGTGTTTGAGAGAGATGATTGAGAGATTGGTTGGATGTTTGATTGTGATGAAGTTGGTTGGAGTAATGGTTGTGATTTGTTTGTAAGTTGAGAAGAGTTGTTTAAATGTTTTATAATTGTTTGTGACTTGTATGAAGTAGGAGGTTTTGTTTGTTGAACAGGTGAATTACCACCAGTCTGTGGAAGAACGGATGACTCACGAATTTCCGGGTCGAACATCATAGATCGATTAACAGAAACTCGGTCAACTACTCTTCCCACAGCACAGTCTAACATTAAATTATGATATTGTAAAAAATCTAGCCCCAAAATTGGAAATGCAATATCTGCCAAAATAAAGTTCCAAGTAATTGGTTGATTTGAAAAATCAAATCTTAAAGCTAGTGTTTTAGAACCATAAGTTTGTATTTGTGTTTGGTTCGCTGCCAATAAAGAAATCAAAGAGTCAGGATTGTGTGTTGTGTGGTTGTGGAAGAAAGCATTTGGTAACAAGCTGTAGTTTGAACCGCTGTCCACTAAAAAACTTATGTTTGAAAATACATCTTTAATAAAAATTAAATTGCACCCTTGAAAAGCCAAATTTTGCCAACTGGGTGATGTTGGCACGGCCGAATTTAGTTTTTTTTAAAAGAACATAGGGGACCGGCACATCTAACGGCTCTATTACCGAATCTTTCATGGTAATAACACAAATTTGGAAAATTTTGGTAATTGTGCGTGTTATTATTGGGAAAATTAAGTTGCTGAGTGGAAGTAGGTTGTGTATTTTGATTGTAATACTGACGTTGATTAAAATTACGTGTTTGTAATCGTGATGGTGCAAAAGAGTTATTTTGAAAATTTGATCTGAACTTTGGTTGCGAGTTTTGAAGTTCATTTTTAATGTTAGCGATTTCCTTAGATAGACGATCAAACCTATCATTCTCTGATGCACAAGGAATATTGTTCGGCACAACAGATAATAATTCATCGATCTTATTTGAGTATTCGTGAAGTTCCAAATCTGTTTCAAGTAAAGCAGCGGGTATTTTTAAATTATCAGGCAATTTTGAAAACAGTAGGTTCTTAAGGAACTCGTCTGGTAGTTGTAAACCATGAGAAAGTTTAAGAATTTCTTGTAAAAGTGCGTTACATGACGTTTCAAACTTGAGACCTGTCAAAAGTGACATTATCTTAATATTCCGTGGTTTGTTATACAAACGAATTAGTTCAGCTTTTAAAGCTTCGTATGGGGCTCGCTGAGGTCTGTTTAAGACTAATCGTCGTATATTACTTAATACTTCATTGGGAAGCTTCAAAGTTAATATATCAAATTTTGCTGCAGAATCTGCAATAGCATTAACTTGAAAAAATTTATCAAGTAGTACAAAAAACAAATCGACGTCATGAATGTTGAATTCGGGAAAGTCAATACAAACACGGTTTAAAGCCATATTTAATAACGTTACTTATCTTGCAATTCAATGGAGTCTTGAAGATCCGCAGGTCTGTGGCGATGTAGCAGCTGAATGTTGCGGTTTGTGAAGGTTTTGAAATTCTGAATTCTGTTTGAAAATCTCAGGAATCTCACGTCGGGAGGAGTCCGTGTTCAAATCTTGTCGGAGGGGTCACCAATAATGTAATGTTGGGGTTCGTAGTTATTAAATAAAACACTATTTGGAGGAGAAAGTTTTAATGAAGTTCACGTTTACAAAATCTTTTATGAATTGTTTTTATATTAATGTACATAGCAACCAAGTCGCTAAGTTACTAATAAAATAATACAAGCAGGTTGCTACAGTACAATGGTGCCATTTATATCTGAAGCCGGTGGGTCTTTTATTAATTTATTTGTAAAGTTGATATGGATAGATTTCTGCTCGTTTAACTTTATCTTCCATTGTTTAGTCCAATCAAGTATTGCATCGCTGGCTATTTGTAATCTTTCAGTGGATAAATCTTGGTCTTTCTCTACTGCTAGTAGTGCGGTGTCATCTGCGAACATAGCCACTGCAGCTCCTTCCATTTTTGGTATATTGCTAGTATATAACAGGTAAAGGATAGGCCCCAGTACGCTACCTTGAGGGACTCCCGCTCTTATCTCTTTCAGATCCGAGTATTTGTCTTCTTGTTTGACTCTGAAGAGTCTGTCCGAGATGTATGATGTTAATGTCTCTACATATTGCTTTGGGAGCATTTTGTTTAATTTATGTATCAAGCCTTCGTGCCATACTTTGTCGAAGGCTTGTGCAATGTCTAAGAAGACTGCAGAGCATACTTGTTTTTCTTCCAAGGCACATTCGATGATATCGGTTATTCTATGCACCTGGTCTAGTGTTGAATGCTTTTGCCTGAATCCAAATTGAAAATCTGGGATTAGGTTATTACCTTCTATTATTCGCCGCAGCCTTTTGAGCAGTAGTTTTTCAAGAAGTTTTGAGACTATTGGCAGTAGAGAAATCGGTCTATAGGATTCGACATCATTGGGTTGTTTTCCTAGTTTTGGCAGCATGATCACTTCCGCAACTTTCCAGCACGCAGGGACATGTTTCAATCTGAAAACTGCGTTGAATAGGTAGGTAAGCATTACTATACCCTTTCTAGGCAGATGCTTTAAAATCTCTCCAGTGATTAGCTCGAATCCTGGTGCTTTCTTTGGATTCAGATTAGTTCTTATCTCCTCAGCTACTTCTCTTGGGGTAACTGGTGTGATATTTTCGGATCTTGGGTTGTCAATATTATTCATAGGGTGATTCATTTGCCCCTGATTGGGAGTGAATACTTCAGCCAGGTGTTGAGCAAACAAATCTGCTTTTTGCTTATTCTCTCTGGCCCATGGTCCATGGTTGCTTCTAATAGGAGGAATAGAGGTTACGGGTCTCTTGATCTTCTTGGTTGCCTTCCAGAGCGAGTAATCGGTTTCTTCATATGCTGATAATTCTTGTAGATAGGAGTTTACAGATTCTTCTTTAAGCTTTTGGATTTCTCTTCTGAGCTTTTGAGTTTTGTTGTTAAGTATAGTTTTGTCTGCAGGATCACTCGATTGCTGCCATCTTCTTCTGGCTTTACGTTTCTCTCTGACAAGTTGTCGAATCACAGCTGGGTAGTTTACACCTTTGGTTATGTGTGTAATCTCTTTGGTGTTTTTATATGTCGCTGTTTGGACAAGCCTGGTGAAGCTTTCAGCTTTTTCTTCTAGTTGTTCAGTCGTTCTAAGGCTGATATTCAGGTTGATGTTGTTCTGAAGGTCAATCTTAAAGCTTACCCAGTCAGTATTTTTGTTAGTGAGGGTGGTTTTAGCTACCCTTTTTATTATCTTTTCACTCAGTGTTAATATGACGGCTGAATGATCAGAGTCCAAGTCAAAACCCTCTTCAACTTCTATGAAGTTGGGTGATACCTTTCTCGTGTTAAAGAAGTCAAGTAGGTCAGGGATTTTATCAATATCCGTAGGCCAGTAGGTAGGCTTACCTGTTGAGTGATGATTGCAATTCATTTCTTGAACTGCTTTCCTTAATTCTTTCCCTTTGGTTGTTGTTAGCATGGATCCCCATTCTATATGTTTAGAGGGGAAATCCCCCCCAACAATGAATCTTTCTCCTAAGTGTTTCAGGAGAGTCAGGTAGTCTTCCTTTTTAAGATTATATCTTGGCGGACAGTAGACAGCACCGATTCTCATCTTTTGTTTTGTTGACATAACTCCAACTACTAATTATTTGAATATTGAATATCCTCTCTTTGCAGGTGACATTCTTCAAAGTGGTTGATGGTTTCTCTTATTACGATTGCACTACCACCCTTGGCTTGGTTGTCTGGGTGGATAGTGTAATATGTTTTGTATCCTCTTATTTTAAGGTAACATTGATCTGTTATGTGTGTCTCAGAAATGAGGCAGGCATCTATGTATTGTGTGTTTAAGAAGACTTCAAGGTCGTGTTTTTTGTTTAGAATGCCATTGGCATTCCAGGCAGCAATACGTAAGTCTGTTTTATCCATCTTACTTTGCCTTGGGTATAGCTCCAGTGTTCCTGGCTTCTAGTTTGTCGAGTCTCGCGTTGACTCGATCCAGTGTTTTCATCATATTCTGCATAAGGTTTAGATGTCGATGGACGAGGTGCTGGCCCTACTAATTTATGTTGTGTGCCTTTTACAAATATGACAATACTTTTAAAGATATCACATTCCTATGTTATTAAGTACTATTACATGTTCATATTTTTGCATATTTTTAAAATATGACGACATATCTATAATAATACCACATGCTCATATTTTAAAAATAGTACCTCATTATTTTGTCATTTAGCTTAATATTTTTTTTAATATCGCAGTGATTTAAAATTTTAACAGAAGGTGTGCATAATATCACGCTTTAATTAAAAATAGAACATTGAAAAAATGTATTTAATAAATAATAAATAAAGCTATTTATAAATTTGAATATAAACTCATCTAGGGCAGTGCATTTTGCACTATCATCAATAAAAAGTAAATCGGCTTCTTTTAAAAGTGTTAAATCAATTGAGAATATGTGTTTGAATTTCCTGGCTTATATTTTACATTATAGCGTAACCACGATGCACGATAGAGTAAAAGTCCAAAACATGCAAAGCTGTATCTTTATAGCTGGACTTAACATGTTCATTCAAGTATTATAAGCAGATAAGAATAACAACATTAATCATAAGCATAACACAACTCTTTTTCAATATTCTTTTTTGTTATGCTTATGGAACTGAAAAAGTTTTACAAGCTAACTAGTA
Source organism: Ctenicera cuprea (assembly GCA_958336395.1). Classification (NCBI taxonomy): domain Eukaryota; kingdom Metazoa; phylum Arthropoda; class Insecta; order Coleoptera; family Elateridae; genus Ctenicera; species Ctenicera cuprea. The sequence goes on along the minus strand of OY284492.1, from coordinate 5,202,093 downwards.
CTTGCAAGATGGATCACTTTGCCTGCCAAATAACTCATATCAACTTAACAAGGTTTTGAATGATGGATTACGATATACGATGTAATTGGAAGAGTTTTTTCTTATACCCAAGTAATAGGACGAAATATTATTTTATCACTATCACACCATATTTTTTTTCTACACAACACAACACAACACAACAATTTGGAAATGCTTTTAAATTTAAAAGCAGAATTCTGAACGAATATAACATTTTGCAATGTTTTCGCTAAAATTATCAAAACATTCTCCGCATTTTCTGCGGTGAAATTCAGTAAATAAACGTTTTAGTAATTCACCGAGCGGTAATTTATTAAAAGAGTCCTTGTTTCAGAGTTTTCCATTATTTTATTAAAGGACGATAGCAAAATAACAAAGCAACCAGAAAATTAGCTGTTCGCGATACCGCTTTTCCTCTCGACGTTTTGCTCTTTTGCATTTTAAATAAATGATTCTATAAGTTGAAGCAATAAATGCAATGCTAAGCTGTCTTTCTTGGCTCAGATGTTCTGAAGAAGCTTTCTTTTTTGTTTTTGGATAGTATCCTTAATAGTTAAATCTTGTTGAAAGTTTACGGAGACATTTTAAGTTTGTGCCCTAGAATCGGTTTTGACTTGAAATCAACAACGATAACTTATGAATGCGGAATTTCCTTAGTGAAAAATGTTCATTATGTATATTTTAGTTCCTGACGAAGTCGCGTTAATTATATTAATAAAAGACAAAAAAACATAACTCTTAGCTGAGTGCGTGACTTGGAGCAAGGTGACCCCGGTTCGATTCTGGGCCATCTTGTCATTCTACTTCAACAACAAAATTTATTTTGACAACCACGTATTGGATATGGATATATGCATATTAGAAGTACGAAAGAGTATAAAAATAGTAGTAATTTTTTTTAAACAATTTTTTACAGAAAGTGTGAGCTTAAGTGTTTAGTCTGCAAACGCAACAGTTTCCGAAGTCAGAGTAAAATTGGTCATGCTTACGACGTTCGCTAATGAACTGCTGTGGTAATTTGCTTGAATTAAGGATTGTGTTGTTTCGTTGTTTACAGTAATTTTTATAGTAAATCCTTAACTGTCTCACCCTAACAATACGGTTAAATCTTGCATCTCGGAGAGATTCATCACTGTAACACGCTGGCGGATCAGTTTAGTGATTGTTTTACTGTCACTGTCAATTATGTTGGTATATTTTGGTTATTTATGGTTGCTTAAAGTCTAGCGGTTGGGAATTGTGTATTTATCGCGCTGAAAACAAACAAATACATACCACAAGAGCTTGACTATTCATTGTCTTACAAATTGCGAGCTCGAAACTGTTTAATGCAAATTTTATAAATGCTTTTCTAGCAACTCGTTTTAATGGCGCGCTGCAAATTGTGCTCATCAAAAATTTGAAAAAGTTCTGAAAATTTTCAAATTTCGGTGTTTTCAAATTTTTAGGTATGTTAGATATTTTAGAAATTTTCAAAATATTAATTTTCAAAATTAACTATTTCTAAATTTTTGTAGTCCTGAACCTTTTTAAAATTTTCCAAATTATCGATAATCTAGAAGTTTAAAAGGTTTTAAGAATTTTAAAATGCATCACAAAAATGTTTTGTTTTTTACAAACAAAATTTCAAAAATTTTCTAAATTTTCCAAATTTATTTGTTTTTAAACAACATTTTGAACATTTTAAAAAGTTATAATATTTCTAATGTTTCGAAAACTATCAAAATAGTCAAAATTATGAATTTTTAAAACTCCGAAATTTGCTGTATTATAAAAAACTAGTGTTACCCCAGCACACAATGCACTGACAGACAGCGTTGACAGAACCTGCGAAATGTCAAGTCACGTGATGCATTAATTCCAATAATGACACACGACGTAATTGTAGGTGGCGCCCCAAGTGACGCGCGTCTAGCCGACCTTCATATATATTATAAATTAAAATAATTATTATTAAAAAATCGACGTAGAATAAAAATATAAAAATGTTTCATGTTCCATCTGTGGATAGAGACCTTTCATTTAAAAAAAAAATGGTTCAAATTGGTGAAGCGGTAGCCGCTGGAGGAAGGGGAGAAAAAACCCTTTGTGCTTTTATATATGTATGGATTTTGATATTTTTAAAATTTGTCATATTTTCGAGTTTTAAAATTTTGATTTATAATTTTCCACGTATGTTCAATATTTTTAAAAATTATTATTTTTAAAATTTGGAATTTTCGAGCTCAATCAATATTTTGAAAATTTTTCAAACTTATTGAAATTTTTGAAATTTTTAATTGTTTAAAAAGAAGATTTTTCAACTCAAAAATTTGAATAATTTTTCTCAATCTTTGGAATTTTCAAATTTCTGTATTTTCGAACATCTAAACATGTAAGAAATTTATGAAATTTCGGTTTCAAACGTTTCAAAATATAAGTTTTCATTTTCAAAACTATGTTTTCAAAATTTACGAAATTGTGTTATGATATAAAAGTATTTTACAACATAAAAATTGCTGATTTTTAAGCTTCTCAAAATATAGAAAATTCTGAAATAATAACGTTTTAGAAATTGTTTCCATTTTGTGTTTGAAGCGCTTCGTTAACTGATGAGAGCTAGCCATGCGTTATAATTCTGGTTTTTTACTGGTGTAATATCTGCGTGTAAGGCTTTCTATAATTTTTGAATTTATAAATCAACTCGATGAAGCACTTGTTTATGTTAAAGTGCACATAAATTTCGATGAAAACGACATATTTGATTTTTAAATATAAGGAAATCATGAATTTTCTAAATTTCCGGATTTTATTTATTTCCAAGCAAAATTTCGAAACTTTTTACAAATGCAAACATTTTTAATATTTCAAAAATTATCAAAATTGTCAAAAATATGAAAATTGTTCGAATTCTCAAATTTACAGTTTTCATTATTATAAGATTTTTGAATACTATCAAAATTTCTCATATTTTCGAGTTTCAAAATTCTGATTTATAATTTTTTACGTATAAAACGTAAACGTAACCAGCCTTTACGTCCCACTACTGGGCTCTGACACACTTCTCTGTCGTGTAGTATCCTTAGCGCTAAGATGGAGTATGGGGGACCTACAGTTTAACGTTAAATCCGAACGACTAAATTCCAGAGAGGATTTCAGGCATTAAGACCCCACGGATGCCTACACCGGATTGGGGAATGGGAGTGGCGGGTTACGGCATAGATTTTTACTGCTGCATGGCTTCGGCGGGAAATCGAACCCTAGACCTTTAGCGTTAGAGGCTGAGCGCCCAACCTCTGAGCTACCGTCACTCCTTTTTTTCACATATATTGTTCAATATTTTTTAAATTATTATTTTCGAAATTCAAACTCGAGTTTCAGTTAATGTATTGAAATTTTGATTTTTCGGAATTTTTAAAATTTCGAATTGCTTAGGAAAAAACTTTTCTGATCAATAAATTGAAAAATTTCTAAATCTGTAAAATTCTTAGGATTCGGCATTTTTAATATTTAAATATGTTGGAAATTTATGAAATTTCGGGTACAAAATTATCAAATTTAAAAATTTTAATGATTGATTTTTTCTAAATTTACGAAATATCGAAGTTTTAATTATTTACAATTAGCAATTTTATATAGTTTAAAAAATGCAAGATCATAAAACTTCTGGGTAATTCAAAATTTCTAAAATTTTCAGAAATGTTTAACATTAATTTTCCGAATTTGTATTATTTTTAGTCAAAATTTATAAATTTGGAATGTTTCAACAATTATCAAAATATTCAAAAATACTAAAACATTAAAAGTTCCCAAAATTTTCAATTTTCAGTATTATTTAAATTTTTGATATTTTTTTAATTTACCACATTTTTGAATTTCAACTATATTTTTAAATTATCGTATTTTTAAAACTACATTTTTGGGCTTCAACCAGTCTTCAATCTTTGAATTTCTAAAAAATTTCAAAATAGTTAATTAATTTTTTTAATCAAACATTTGTAAAATTTTCTGTCTCCGAAATTTTCAATTTTCGGTATGTTACTCAGTGAAGCCCTCGTTTATGTTAAAATACACATTAATTTTGCAAAGAGGCAATATATATTTTCTAACTATAACTACCCTGTATGACTAACAAATATCATGTCTTAGTTTTTGTTCTAATCAATTCAATTCTCCCCAATTTTATTGTCAAGCTTCTAATTACCCGTATAGCATCTAAGAGGCTGAAGATTACAAGATGTCTATTCGCCGGTGCTTCATCACAACTTTGCACATAAATGTAAAACTGTTGTACCTCCAAAAATAAAATATTTCTACAAATGTGAAATTTCAGGCAAAATGCTTCGTCCGATTTTGCAAAAAATATTGAGAAAATAGTTTACGATTTTATCAATCGGTAGGTTTAGGAACGAGCCTTTTATATTTAACCCTAAATTGACCGGTAGGGTTTGAGTTTCCGATTTTCAAGGTGATAAAACTCGTATATATCGACGAGGAACCCGCTCGGAAGAGTTTGCTTCCTGGTTAATGCCCCATATACACGCTCGAACGCAGGTGATGCTTTTAAAGGAAAATTCTATTATTAAATCGGCTGTATCGAGTGATTCCATTTGAAACAAACCTTTCTTCTTTGAATGTATATATTTTTTTGTAAAATACCGGTTTGTGAGATGAAAAATCGTTTATTAATTTCGAAATAATTTTCAGCGTAATAAAACGATACAGAATACAAATGTAATTATGAAAATAATTTAAACAAGTTTGTGGAGTTCAAAATATCATTTTCTGTGCCATAGTTGATTATTAGTGCGTCTATCTTCACTACAAAACTTAATTAGGAAAGTGAAGCAGGTGTAATTAAATTACTTGCAACTTGTATTGGCGAAGTTTCAAAGGATCTCGTTAGGAAGTTTCAATCTTTAACAAACGAAAGCTATGAGTAGAGATTTTCCGACTTTCTAGTATCAAAAGGAAATTTCTTGAGTAATGCGAAGACGTAATTAAGTACGTTTAAAGTTAAAGAAGGAAATGCATTTAAATGCATTTAAATATTTATTAATTCTAAATTATATATCTTGTGCTTTAAAAAGCAATAATAATGTCTGCCTGTCTATAACCATTTATAAAATTGAAATTAAATAAGTTTTTAAATTACAAAACTTACATAATTTACCTTTACAACACAATTTTTTTATACAAAGAAAGCCCGAGCCAAATTAAATTTCGATCAGAAACATCAAAATTAAATTGTTCCCTTAACTCCAGCAATCAGAACCACACCAAATCGTTACAGACAAGGGATTTAAAATTAAATCTCGGTTTCAATTAAATATTTTTTTAAATCCCGAATTAAATTAGGATCACGGTTGTTTAATTAATTTGCTCTTTACTTATTACACAAGGTCTCGCTTTTTGTAGCCGGGGAAGAAGGACATTGATGCTATATTTAAATACCGTCGTGGGGTGTTTTCACCCTTTTAGTAAACGAGGAATTGAAGCGGGATTAAAGCCCGGAATCACCGACAAAGCATTCTGGAACAATTAGTACCTTGGGGCAGTTTGGGGTCGGTAGGGATCAAAATTTTAAGTGCACTTTTGAAAATATATTTTGATTTTACGATGCCTTTATGGTGTGACTGGTTAATTATTGATAATTTTACTAAATTAATTTAAGTTGTTTAAATATTAATAAAATAATGACGCTGGTCTGTACCTAAAATGAAGTGTCCCAGCCAGAACTTATAACTGCTTTATTTCAAGACGTACGGTTTTAAAGCTTGTTACAAAATATGTTAAGTGTTTAACGCTTAATCCAAATCAACAATAATTTTTTTTTAATGTATTATCGTTTAATGTTTTTACAACAGCACTGTACTTTTTTTTAAATGCCCTTGGAAAGGGCATTTTTTTCTATTTCAAACTATGTATCATTTTTATATGCTCGCATAACAAATAAAAAAACGGAAGTGAGACTTTGAGTAGACTTTTCCATACTAGATATTATTACTTTATTGCAACTGTCAGTTTGTGACGCCAGCAATAATGATCTGAGGCTTAGTAGAGTAAAAAAAATGTTTGCGACTGAGAAATTTTTTAAAATTACAAATAATTGGAATTTACATTTTCTGCAGTAGCCATAGAAGGACAGGCTGCAGTACTAGCAAAAAAGGAGGAAGTGATGAAGCTCAAATCCTCAAAACCAGGAACAGGAAACCATCATCAACAGAAGTCATCAAAACCTAACTCACACAAAACATCAAACAAGAAGTGCCAGAATTGTGGTGGCAGTTGGCATCAAAACGGGTTATCAACATGTCCTGCACGTGGACAACTATGTTTCAAATGTGGGAGATCAAACCATTTTGCAAGTGTGTGCAAGCAAAAGCCAGCCCACTGGAACAAAAACAAGCAAATAAAAATAGTAACAGAACAACCCAACAGTGATAACGATAGTGGCAGCTATATCTTTAACATTAATAAAACAAGTGCTGAACTGCCTACGGTAACTCTAAATTTGTGCGGTGTGAAAATAAACTTTGGTTTAGATACCGGAACTAGCTCTAACATAATTACCGAAGCTATCTATAAAAGGCTGCACGAACCAGCACCATTAAAACACACAACAACAAGTCTGTTTCCATACCAGTCAACACAACGACTACCAGTCATAGGAAAATTTAGTGCAACAATCTCAAACAAAACTTGTACAAAAACAACCAATAGGCACTTGAAGGAAACTAACAATCGTTTCTTAGCTTTAAAACAGCAACCGAGCTGGGTTTGATTAGTTTAACATACAACATATCTGCTAATCAGAATGAGTATATGACAAAATTTCCTAGTTTGTTCAAAGGAATAGGAAAGTTAATAGGGAAGCAGGCACATTTGCACATAGACAATACTGTTCAACCAGTGGCACAACCGCATCGAAGAATTCCCTTTCATGTTAGTAAGAAAGTTGAGGAAGAAATAAATAGTTTGCAACAAGCAGACATAATGGAAAATGTAACAGGGCCAACAACTTGGGTATCTCCGATAGTGGTAGTTGCAAAACCACACAACCCAGAAAAAATTCGCATCTGTGTGGACATGCCCAACACTGCAATTAAACGAGAAAGGCACATCACTCCAACAATAGATGATTTTATCACAGAACTAAACGGTGCGTGCGTTTTTAGCAAATTAGATCTTAACGATGGATACCATCAACTGGAACTTGACCAAAAATCAAGAAATGTGACAAAATTCTCAACGTACACATGTCTCTGGCGCTATAAGAGATTGAGCTTTGGAATAAATTCTGCCGCAGAATTTTTTTAAAACACCATTCGTCAAGTAATAGCTAGCATAAAGGGGGCCATCAATGTCAGTGATGACATCCTAGTTTTCGGAAACACAAAGCAACAACGTCAAACATTAAAAACACTCCAAAACTGTGGTTTAATCCTGAACACAAGCAAATGGCATTTTGGTTTAAGAAAAGTGGTATTCTTTGGGTATCAATTTAGTGAAAAAGGCATAGCTCCCGATCAAAGAAAAGTTCAAGATTTTGTTAAGCTGCAACCACCAGCTAACGTGTCCGAGGTAAGAAGTCTTTTAGGCATGATCAATTATTGTGGTCGTTAAATACGCAATTTAGCTCAACTAACAGAGCCACTAAGAGCACTGATTATCAAAGATGCTACTTGGCAATGGGGGGAAGTTGAAGAACAAGCACTTCTAACTTTGAAAGAAAAGCTCTTGAACTTCACCAACAACACCTACTTTGACAGGTAAATTACATAGTAAATGGAGCATTACCAAAAACTTTAACAAGAACATTCTTAGTAAGTGAAATTTAAAAAGGCAAGACCTTTCGAAAGCTTAGCGAAGCAATAAATAGCAAAAGTGAATTTCTTTCGTCTGATCCCGACGTCAAACGATTTGTACAAATCACATGGGAACTAGGTGTGCCTCAAGGTGGAGTGATTACTAGGGGTAACAAGATTATCATACCTAAAAGTTTAGAAGAAACTGTTATTGACCTTGCGCACAGGGGGCACCAAGGCATAACAAAAACAAAAGCACTTCCGCGAGAGAAAGTTTGATTTCCAGACATAGACAGGATAGTAGAGGCCAAAGTCAAAAGTTGCATTGCTTGTCAAGCAACGACTCGTGAACACACTAGAACACCGATCATTTCCACACCTTTACCGAAAAATGCTTGGAAGATCTTTGCATGGATTTTGCAGGTCCGTTTCCGAATGGCAAATATGTGATGGTGATCATGGACGAATTCTCTAGATTTCCAGTGGTCGAAGTAATCAATTCGTTGAAAGCATCCAAAATAATTAATGATTTAACTAGAATTTTTGGACTTTTTGGAATCCCAACAACTATAAAAACAGACAATGGACCACCATTTAATGTAAGCGAGTTCAAAACATTTTTAAACCTAAAAGGATGCAAACATAGGGCAGTAACACCAGCTTGGCCAAAAGCCAATGGCAATGTCGAAAGGTTTATGAGAACCATTAAAAGGACAATACAAGCAGCAGTCATCGAAAATCTTAACTGGGAAAAGGAACTTCATGAATTCTTGATGAACTGTAGAGCCACTCCACATTCAACAACAGAAGTACTACCCTACGATGCGCTTTTTGGAAGATGGGTTAAAACCACCATCCCGATCATTGATTACAAATTAAAGAAGAGCCACATAAAAGCAAAAGATGCTCAAAAAACAAAAGGCAAAGATATATGCAGATGAACGCAGACACACGAGACTTCACAATCTACAATCAAGTGACCAAGTCCTATTAAAACAAACTAACAAATATTCACCTTTTTACAATCCTAATCCTTTCACAATAACAGGTGTTGCAGGTAACGCCATCACGATTCAGAGAGATCAACAAAAACTTATTAGAAACTCCTCAATGTTGAAGAAAATCGAAGGTGAGAGCCGTTTCACAGCCAACCGTTCTTCTACTCAGCCAGAAGACAACACCCCAGACGAATCTCCACCTGAAAGAACTGTCGCAGATGAGTCTAGAACCGATCCCAGAGGAAGTATCGAAGCTGCACCTAGAAGGTCTAAACGAACAACTAGAAGACCTAGTCGTTTTGATGATTACATCCTCACAACTAATTTCAACAGGGGGAGAAATGCAGTATAGAGATTTTAAGATTGTAATAGTTACTTAGTTACCTAGGTGATAGGTGATGAGTGAGACGTGTTTTGAAAATGACAGTATTTGATAAGTTTGTGTAATCTTAGTTTAAAGTGTTAAATAAATATATACTCTCTTTATAGAGCGTTCTTATATACTGCACCAACCGAATCCTTAATTTGTTAGGCAAAAAATTAGAGTAGGGGGAAGGCGTGTAGTCACACTAAATATAATTGTTTTTACCAAATTACATTAGATTCTTCTTAAGGAAAAGTTATTTATTGGTTCCCGTTTAAAAAATAACGAGGCGCCAATTCAAGATTTAAATAAAATCATAAAAGGTGCCCCAATAAACTTATAGTATTCAGCAAAAAAACAAGTTTTAGTCATGATCAGAAATTCTGCGAAAGAATCAATTTTGCAATTAGACTCCGTTTAATAAATGAAAACGAAACAAAAAGGTACACACTTTCAGTTTTCAAAAATTCATAGAAAACGTCACAGTGAAATTATAGCTTTCGACAAAAAAAATATTTGGCGTAAGCAGCCTATACAGTTAAAATAAATCGTGTAAATAATTTTTGAAAAATATTTTTTTTTTAATTTTAAAGCTTCCCCCCCCCCCCACATTACGATTGGTTTTAGATTTTCTATGTTAATTTTGGGTTATCGTATACTACCTACAAAGGGTTCTCTAACAAGTGTTAGCTGATTCCGATCAGACAACTACTTTTTGAGTAAATCGGCTTTAAAGTCGAGATTTTCAAAAAATCGTAGCAGCCGCCATTTTGAAGCTAGAGAATTCGGTAAAAAAGTTTTCGATTTGCCTTAACCTCTTCTCTCAGATTATGTTGTTTTATTTCCAAAATTCAATTTTGCAAAAAAATACTATCAAAACAACGTGTCTAACTTGCGCTTCAGGTTTCGGATTTTTTTAGAAAAGCTTAACTAGAACTACAATCATACACATACACACACACCCACCTACCCACAAACAGACATTTTATCAAAACCACTTTTTTGGGTTGGTAGAGCCCCAAAAATTACATTTAAATTATTTATAAATTTCATAAATTTAAAAACAGTAAAAAATGTCAAACTTTTTGAATATTTTGAAAATTGTATACCAGAAAAATTAGAACGTTTGACCATTTTGACAAATTTTTAAAAATTTTGGAAAATTTTAAAATATTGAAAATATCTAGAATTTTTATGTTTTTGTATACTGAATATTTTAAAAGGGGAGCATGTAGCATTTAACAATATAATTTTAATAATTTTCGAATTTTTAAAATACTAGAAATGGTTTTGGAAATTTTTTAATATTTTGAAAATCTAAAATGTGAATTTCAGTAAATTTTCAATAATTTTAGTTTCATTAAAAACTGAAAAGCTTTTTTGAAGTTTTAATTTTTTTAAACAATTTCAACAATGTAAAATTTAATGTTTTTACAGTTTTTTAAATTTTAAAAATGTTCTAATATGAAAACCTGAAAAATTTATAAGTTGAAAATATTCAAGCTGTTAAGGCTAAAACCATATACGTCAAATGGTTTTGAAAATATAACGAATAATATTTAATTTTCTGATAAGTATGAAAAATTCTAGGCCTGCTGCTTGGTTTATTTTTTCTTGAACTTGAGCAAAGCTATTAAATCTTTTACTTATTGCAGTTTATGTCTAAGTTCTAAGACCTTAAATTATAAACTAGAAATAGCTTGCTTTATCTTCTCACACCCATAACCCGGAAGAAAACTACATCGTCAATATCAGTTATGCAACCCAGAATTGCGAATTGTGTTTTTCCATATAAAATGGTAATTGTAGGTAATTCTTATGTTTAAAAAATTAAATTTTTTTGAAAAATTTATAGCTGGAAATTTTAAAAATGTAAAAACATTAAAAATCCACACCTCTTAAAATAAAGAAATATCCTGCAATTACTAAAAGCTAGCTCACGTTCGTAGTTAGAAATTTTATTGTTTATTTTCAGCTTGTGAATTGTGATGCCTTCTATGAATCCATACATATATAAAAGCACAAACGGTTTTTTTCTCCGGTTCCTCCAGCGGCTACCGCTTCACCAATTTGGACTATTTTTTTTAAATGAAAGGTCTCTATCCACAGATGGAACACGAAACATTTTTATATTTTTATTCTACGTCGATTTTTTAATAATAATTAGTTTAATTTATAATATATATGAAGGTCGGCTAGACGCGCGTTACTTGGGGCGCCATCTACAATAACGTCGCCTGTCATTATTGGAACTAATGCCTCATGTCACTTGACATTTCGCCGGTTCTGTCAACGCTGTCTGTCAGTGCATTGTGTGCTGGGGTAACACTGGTACATATATAAAAGCACAAAGGGTTTTTTTTCTCCGGTTCCTCCAGCGGCTACCGCTTCACCAATTTGGACCATTTTTTTTTTAAATGAAAGGTCTCTATCAACAGATGGAACATGAAACATTTTTATATTTTTATTCTACATCGATTTTTTAATAATAATTATTTTAATTAACAATATATATATGAAGGTCGGCTAGACGCGCGTCACTTGGGGCGCCATCTACAATAACGTCGCGTGTCATTATTGGAACTAATGCATCACGTGACTTGCCATTTCGCCGGTTCTGTCAACGCTGTCTGTCAGTGCATTGTATGCTGGGGTAACAGTTTTTGATAATTAGAGTTTTAACGCCTATTTACTCAAAAACGGGTTATAAGATCGGGATGAAATTTGATATTGTAGATGCTCTAAGGCAGGGGTCGGCAAGTAGTTTTAAGTGGGGTCCGGATACTATTGAAAATTTTTATCGAGGTCCAGAAAAAAAAACTCGTAATACTTACTAGTTTTAAATAAGACTCATTTAAGTAATTATATAAAACACAATAGGTAGGTATTCTTAAAAATTAATGCGAGAAATTACACCTGCGGTCTTGAGCCAATTTTTTATAGTTTGGTTCACGCGGGGAAGAGCTAATGCGAAGAGTGTCTTCAAGGTGGGCGTCCGTTAATCTCGAACGATATTTGTTCTGCAAAAAATTCATTTGTGAAAAAGATGATTCACATACATATGTGGAGCCAAACATAGTAACTAGGTTGATAGCTAGTTTTTTGCAAAATTTTCCAAAATTCTTCAGTGGATGCAGTTTTATACATTTGCAAGGAAATATCTTCTTGCAAGTCAATTATCTCCATTTGAAGTAAAGGCTTTGAAAGACTGAACAACTTCGCAGCCACGTTAGTCCATTCTCCCGCTGCAGCAACTTCATAAGGCGATTTAAGGAATTGAGACAGCTTCTCTATCTCTGCAAAGTCTTGGAATCTTGCAGCAAATTCCTTCCCAAGATCTGATATAAACCTTAAAAATACTGCACTGTCTTCTTCAGAGTTCTTCTTTTTATATTTAAGAATTGTTGGGAAATGAATAAATTCTTGACTTGCAATATCTTCTTCAAAGATATCCAGCTTGCGATGGAAAGCAGACACACTTTGTATCAGATCACATATTAATTTTCCATTTCCTTGTAACTCGGTGTTGAGCACATTTAAATATTTCAGAATGTCTTTCAGGAAAGCCACAGCTAGCGTATTGCGCTCGTTTGTTATGAACTCCAAGTGATTCCTTGCTTCCTGCGTATCCAAGTTTTGCAAGAAGAAGGTTACTTCTTCTTTTATTTGCCAGAAACGTTCAATAACTTGACCTTTGCTTAGCCAACGAACATTGTTGTATTGCAGTAAGTCAGAATCACATTCAGAAAGAAACTCCTTGAACTGTCGGTGCTGAAGAGCAGAACGAGACCTCATAAAATTGATCAACTTGACCAAGCTGTTCATTACTTCTTTCAGAGTAGCACTAAGTTTTCCACAAAGGGCTGTCTGGTGAATTATGCACTGATAAGATATTAGGCCTGCATTCTTATCCCTGATTCTGTTTACCAATCCTTTGTCTTTGCCAATCATCGCTGGGGCCCCGTCACTTGAAAGGGACACCATTTTACCATAACTAATATTTGATTTTGTTATGAATTCATCAAAAGTATTGAATAAATCTTCTCCGCGAGTCTGACCTTTAAATATTGCTAGCAATTCTTCCCTGAACGCTTTACTTTCAATGTCAAAAAATCTCACGAAAATAGACATTTGTTCATAATCAACAATGTCACATGATTCATCGAGTGCTATGGCGTAGCAAGGTGCCTTCTGCAGAAGTTTGAGCAAACTACTTTTGTTGTCAGCAGCTAAAATTTCGGTTCTTCTTGTATTACTTCTTGCCGACAATGGAATACCTTGAATTGCGGCGACAATATCCCTTTTCTCTTCAAAAAGTGCCGTGGCCACTTCCAACATGCATTCTTTTACTATCTCAGAGTCTGAAAATGGCTTCTGGTGTTTATTAAGCGTCCAGCATACACGCAATGCTGCTTCTGCGGATTTTTCTTGCTCGCTCATGCAGCGAACTAGTAAGGCCGTGCTTTTTTTGTAAGAAGTTAGATATGCTTGGAGTTTTTCTTTAAAAGCTTCACTGCCAAGAGGAAAGTTTTTTGTGGAACTGCTGATGAGTTGTTTCGTAGTGTCGCTTTAAATTGGCACTTTTAACAATAGCGACAGTTTTGCTGCATATGAGGCAAACTGGAACCGGTTTAGGCCTATCAGGCAGCGTAAAACAATATTGTTCAGTCCACGCAGCCAGAAACCTCCTATTTTCACTGTCAACTTTTCGCTTTTTAGGATCCATATTGATGTAGGTACGAAACGTTTTAGTACACGACAAATTATAACACAAATGAACGAATGCTCCTCACAAGATCGCAACGCAACTACCTAATTCTAATAACTGACGACGCGACGCTGACGTGTCGAAACATGCCGGCCAGTACGCTCCCTCCCGCCTGCACCCTCGCACTCCAACGCACTCTCTTGTGCTACACTGCACAGCATAACGACAGCTATGTATCTACCTACTAAAACTTGGACCGCCAAATATTGTTAAATAACTTACCTACCTATTCAATTTAATTAATATTTTTATATAACTAATTTTAGTAACTACAACTAGTTATATAAAAATATTAATTAAATTGAATAGGTAGGTAAGTTATTTAACAATATTTGGCGGTCCAAGTTTCGACCTCCCGCGGTCCGGATCCGGACCGCGGTCCGCCTGTTGCCGACCCCTGCTCTAAGGGTACACAATGTTATTAGTTACTAGAAGTTTAAGAAGTACCAAAACTGAGAAGTGAAAAAAATATCAACATTTTGAGTTTTTTGGAAACATGCTGCTCAAAAACTGACTACCTACGAGATTTTTTCAAAATTTATTAGCTAAAAGAGCTAAAGATGAGCTATAATTTGGTTAACGTGCCAGTCTTCTAATTTCTCTGTGACATCTTTTATAAATGTTTGAAACGGAAAATTTATGCCTCTCTCTTTAACAAACGGGGGACGATGAAAAATATCTGTTTGAGCTAAATTGCTCATCAGTTATAGTAGAATAAGATTCAGAATTTAATTTTTAGGTGAACAACATTTAGGAGGATTAATTTTCCCCTCCTTCCCTAATTTTGGAAAACGAATTTGTCCTTTTGTTTTTCGTTATTGTTTAATTCTTTTCTTAAACACAAATAAGTTTTCCTCGTAAATTAGTCGGCGTAAGAGCATCGATGATAACTTAGGAACAGGCGAGGTAGATTGCAAAACACGTAGTGCGTAAGAGATGAACATAGTTTAATTATAATCCTGTGATAATAGTCAGTGTAGCTTGGTACCGTACGACCCTAAAATTTCTACCCAGCTCGTGGTCTATGGTCGTTGTCAGCTGCGCTTCTTGGAATGAGGGATTAATAGGGTTAATACTCAAATATTCAAGAACTCGAAGCAGTTCTTAGTTAGATGTGCCGTAATTTTTATGATTAGATATGTGAATATAATTACTTTGATTAAAAGTATAGGAAAGTCCAGGTTTTAGGACCCAATACCAGGATGAATTTGAAATTACGTTGTGATTCAGCTTTTTAATGAGAGACAATTTTAATAAGTTAATTAAATACCTAATCGTATTCATACTTAATGCATACTTTCTCACTTTTTAGGGCATCGCCACATTTAATATTCTATTGAATTTAGTTTTAAAATTATTTTGCAATTTAGTTTTGTAAGTAGTAGTAATTTTGATGAGTTGATAATAATTTTGTAAAATAATTAACTAATTCAATACCCATCTTCATTCGGAAGTTCGTGTAAGTAAGTCCGATACATTAATGTAATGACAGTAATTGTTCAAATTAATACCTTTAGGAATATATAATTGCCTTTGAAACTTTTAGCGTGTAACTGTGGGACATTACCAGGAATTTTTTATAACTAGATATATGATCCATTAGTCGGTCAAATTCCCCGGAAGCATTTCTCTATAATATAAATTTCGTACCGGTCAATTTCGACTAACAAAGTACCAAAACATAACAGAGAAAAAACTTCAAAGGAAAAACAGTTTATCTTAGCATTTATAAGGTGTAGTTATGCTTAAGGCAATTTTTTCCTGTAAAAGGAAAGCAAGCAACAAGTTATCTTAAGGCTAAAAAATAAAACCAATACTTCAGGAAAACTTTTGCAAGTTTCTATCTTCTAAAGATTGAATATGCAGCAAACTTATGCAATTGGAGCAGATTCAATTACAAACAAGTGGGAGTTTTCTGGTCGATAAACTCGTAAACAAGTCCACAAAAGGGACGCTTTTCTTTAAATGTTCGTATGGGAACAATATGTTGAAAACTGTAAAGCAGCAAATGTTCCAGAAGAGAATCGTAGGGATTCCGATAACATGAAGCATGCACGGGAAAGTTCTCAAGCGTAAATAAAATATTTGAAATACTTTATTTGAAGGGTTTAAAGATTTCCTTTATATATTTATTTTTTAGAATTAAATCTGTAACATATCACGTGAAAAAATTACACGCTTTAAATAATTTGGGAAATTTTTATTTCCCTCTAAGGTTCTCTTCTTCAAGGACTTGCAGAAGTTCATTTACGTTTTTCTAAAAACTGTTAAGTACCTTAAGCATAAAATCTGCAAGCAACTCTTAGAAACTAACTTAATTGCTTTAAAGTAGGGCTTTATTTCATTTGTAATCTTAACGCTGTTTAGATCCGATTTCGTTGAATTAAGCTTCATTGTTCAATCCTTCCGAGTGGGAGTTGATTTAGAAGTTAGCTTCTAGTTTAATTTATTACACATTTTTAGTGGATGTAAAGTAAACAGACAGAACTAAGCAGATTTTGTATTAATTATAGACAAAACCCCAAATTTAACTTAAGCATATGAAAATTTTGAAAATAATTGTAGACAATTCTAAAGACAAAATATTTCTGCGATTTTGTACTCTAATGAATAAACAGGAAATTTACATTTTGTATTTAATAGTTAGAATAAGCAAATTCATATATTATCCTAAAGGTATGGAGCAGCTTTTAATGTCAGATAAAGGGCGATACATAAATAATATTCCTTTTTTGGCTCTTGACCCCGGAATTCAGCTCCAACTGGCAAAATTTATCGTCGTACGATTACGGAGATAATAATGTACACAGTAGGCCGGAAAATCAATGAAGAAGCAACGATTCGGTTACTTATTGTATCTGTTAGCACCTCCCTTGGATCATAATTTCTCCAGAATTTATTTCAAATCCTCTTTTCGGTTCTATATTCTTTTCGAAACTACATTTCAAGTAATTCAAGAAAGTTACAATAAGTAACTAAATTAAGTAAAAAAGTTAAAAAAATATGAGAAAACCAAAGGAATCTCCCATACTTAAAAATTAAAAAAAAATAATTTATTGGGAATTGAACCCGGGATGCTCACAATGCTAAGTAAGGGAGTTCTCACTCAACATGCGATAACACTGTTGCTTGTGTTATTTTTAAAAGGACTTTTGCATAAGCGTTTAAGCGTCAACTGTGACTATATCAACGTATTTTCGCCCCGCTAAGGCAAGTGGGCGGATTATAGATTTAATTTATTAAAAGTGGGAGTAGTATCTCTTCCAGATTGTTTTTCTTTAAAACGCGCTTTGCGCTAATTTAGTTACTTGAATTTTTGAGCAATCCAAGTTCGTTTGTAATATTTCTCACAGAACCTATTAAATAAATAGAAATTTAATTTAAACCGAAATCAAAACTTCAATAACCTTGCTGAATTTAATACGAATTTGAGCTTGGAGAACTTGTCACTTGCCTCCGCTAAGGCAAGTGGGCGGACGAAGAGTTTAATTTTATTAAAAGTAGACGTACTTCTATTTCCAGATCGCTATATCTTTAAAACACGCTTGGCGCTTAGCAAGTTCGTTGACCACTTTGGAGCAATTCAAGTTCGTTTGTAATATTTCTCACAGAACCTATTAAATACTTAGAAATTTAATTTAAACCGAAATTTAAACTTTAGCAACCGTGCTGAATTTAATACGAATTTCAGATTGCCACTTGCCTCCGCTAAGGGAAGTGGGCGGACGAGAAGTTTAATTTATTAAAAGTGGGCGTAGTTTCTTTTCCAGATCGTTTTTCTTTTAAAACACAGTACGCGCTTAGCAAGTTACTTAAATTTTGGAGCAGTTTAAGTTCGTTTGTAATATTTCTCACAGAACCTATTAAATAATACGAAATTTAAATTTTAACGGCCGTGCTGAATTTAATACGAAATTGAGCTTGAAGTATTTGCCACTTGCCTCCGTTAAGGCAAGTGATCGAACGAGAGGTTTAATTTATTAAAAGTGGGAGTAGTTTTTTTCTAGATTGTTTTTTCTTTAAAACTCGCTCCGTGCTTAAATGATACTTGAATTTTGAAGCAATCTAAGTTTAATTGTAATATTACTCACAGAACCTATTAAGTAATAAGAAATTTAATATAAACCAAAATTTAAACTTTAGCAACCGTGCTGAATTTAATACGAATTTCAGTTTGGAGAACTTGCCACTTGCCTCCGCTAAGGCAAGTGGGCGAACGAGGAGTTTAATTTAAGTAAAAGAGGGCATAGTTTCTTTTACAGATCGTTTATCTTTTAAAACACGCTCCGCGCTTAGCAATTTACTTGAATTTTGGAGAAATTCAAGTTCGTTTGTAATATTTCTCACAGAACCTATTAAATAATTAGAAATGTAATGTTAACCAAAATTTAAACTTCAGCAACAGTGCTGAATGTAATATGAATTTGAGCTTGCCACTTGCCTCCGCTAAGGTAAGTGTGTGGACGGGGAATTTAATTTATTAAAAGTGGAAGCAGTTTCCTTTCCAATCGTTTTTTCTTTAAAACGCGCCGCCTATAAGTTACTTGATTCTGTGAGCAATCCAAGTTCGTTTGTAATATTTCTCACAGAACCTATTAAATAAATATAAATTTAATTTAAACCGAAATTTAAACTTCAGCAACCGTGCTAATTTAATACAAATTTGAACTTAGAAAAATCGTTGGTCATCTGTATCAATATTCAAAAATCAAAGACCTAGTTTGTTTCTAAATCGAAGAAAAATTCATAAAAGGAGTCACAGAAAAATTAGTGGAGTAAGACACAACGTTGATTGTACCCCATCCCCAGCTCTATAAGTTTATAAAGTTTTACAAAAATTGTGTGGCCGTTTTTTGAGCGATAGTTTTTTGACAATATCCAAAATTTAAAAGTATTTTCACTTCAGAGTTTTCATTTCCACAGAAATTCTCTTTTATACTAACATTACGTTATTCTACGGCTATTGTAATACCGAATGTAGTGCCGAACTGTCAACTCGTTGTTGAGCAAATAGGCGTTAAAACCGAAAATTTAGAAAAATCGTTGCGGCCGCCATTTTTAAGCTAAAGTGTTTCAAAAAAACTTACGATTTGTCTTAAATTGTCTATCTTATTCTGTCCTTATATTTATGAAACTCCGTTTGTGAAAAAAATGCTACTAAAAACATGTCAGACCTATAAATATAACAAAAACTAATAAATATAAAAATGAAGAGAGAGAGGCCTTCAAGTTGTGCCCCTCTAAAGTACGGTTACCATATTTTCTTAGAGAAAATAAAACATAAATTTAGGAAATTAAAAAAATTAAAAAAAAAACAGTTAATGTATATTATTTCATGACAACTTTGAGGTTTTCGATAGTAAACCACAAATAACCAAATTATAGCAACAGTAGAGGCAGCAACATAAATAATCGACAAAACCAACCAATAAAACTTAATTAAGGTGATAAATTTTGCCGCGATGCAAGAGACCGTCGTGTTGTTATGGTGAGACAGTTAGGGATTTAATATAAAATATAGATACTGAAAGTATGGGAACGTAAAAGTTGCAATGTTTATTATTTACGGCATATGCCCTGTGTCATTACTTACAAAAGTTTGATATTTACAGCATTAGCCTGTGAGTTATAACTTTAAGTTTGTAAATAATTTCTTTTATGAAAAAAAGGTTTTTTTTCTGATATAGTACTTTGAACAGAATTTCATTTTTAATTATTTCAGTCAAGATAACTTTGCAGTTTCGACAAAGCGTTTTGTTTCATCTGTCTAAATAAGTTCTTGATAAATTCCCTTAAGAGAAATAAACAATTCCTGAAAGCTTCAAGTTTTGTTAAACAGACATTCAGCGTCGCATCAATATATATATTGTTCTTTCTGTTTAATTTCGGGGACAACAGGAACTTCTGTTCTATATTTAATTCAAGATTATTGTAAGATCTGTAAACTTTAAATGTAAAGCTTGGTATGAGTTTCGAACAAATTTTCGCTCAATTTAATTTAAAGAAGTTATGGGATATTTGCTGAACTTGGAAAAATATTTTGAAAGATCAAAAGGGAGTAAATAAATTAACAACTCTGTTTAGAAGGCTAAACTTCCCGTCTATCACAAACATCTAATAAAGCGACCTTATAGCTTTCAGCAAAAAAGATTAAAAAACTTTTTCACTTATAGAGTCATTTTCCTTTCTCATGCAACCCCTGATTCCGTAAACTTTTCTTTTATTTCAGCATTGGCCTTGCTAAAACACAACAAAACGTTTTGATATGCCAAAACAAACCTACAGTTTGATTTTCATAATTTTCTCGCTAAAATGCAGTGGCGTAGGCAAGCTTTGTTTTATTACAGTTAAAAATCTGAAACATTTCCTTGAGGAAGAATTTCTCAAATAGGATTTACCTTCTTTATTCAATAAACGAGAGAAAGTTACGCATTTCTGTTTAGGCTAAATAGTTTATGAGTGATAGTAGAATAAGATTCACAACTTAGTTTTTAAGTGCAGCAAAATTTATGAAGTTAATTTCCTCTATCCCACACAGGTTTCGACGGACATTTGCTTTTTATAACAACAGAGTTTCTTCAAAAAAATTAAATAATTGACCTTGTTTCTCATACAGATAGTTACAATAACCATGCCCGCAGCCAGAGACTAACAGATTAGTAGCGTGTGCTTCAAATTCGCTTATCCAGCCGGCAAATTCAAGCGGCGGGTAATGCTCCAGGCGGAGTATTAACTATTTACCAGCGTGTTCACGCGGCAGGGATCGAGTAACAGATACAAGTGGAGCAACCTGAAATAATTGTTTGATTTTTTGAAATTTCCCACTTTCAGAGACCTCGTTTCGATGTGTAGAACTAATTCTCAAAGTTTATGGAAACTATTTGGACTTGAGAAAACAGATAGACCTTCATTATAACTCGATTTTACAAAGACATTGAATTATCTAGAAAACCGTTAGATATAATTACTTTCAACATGAGTAGCTTTTTTGTGTATTTTGTACGGAGGACAAGATTTTCTAGACAAAACTTCAAAAACTATAAAAATCTAAAACATTTAGGAGAAAATATTACGTGACCTCATATGAGACACCTCTGGTGCACTTATTCAAATAAAAATAAGTGGAAATACTAAATCAGTGAATTTTAGTGGAATTGCTGTGAAAGTTGTAAACAAAAAAGTGATTAGACTGTCTGTTCTTCGGAGGGCTGTAACTCTATAATAAAGCATTTTCGGACATATATGTTTATAGGAACTTATCTTCAGGCAGTTTCTGTACGTACTTAGAAAACACCTTGTATATTACAACACCAAAATACAAACGGAAATTTCTAACCTAAGTAAGTTCAACGAAAAATAAACATTTACAAAAAGCAATAAAAAAATCAGATATTTAATTTAAAAAATGAAGAAGTGGAACAGATTAGATCTTCAGAAAGTTAAGGTCCACGTAGTGAGCCTAGAGCTCGCCTCTTTTAGTGGTGGTTCTTTGCAGGCTGCTGCTTCGTTTGAGACCTTGTTGGAATGAGGCGATGCCGTTAGAACCTGGTGGGTAACTGTACGGCTTGAAATGCCGAAGACAGTTTCGTCGTTTTGCCTCGAAGCTGGGTGGTGATTGACCATGAAGAGTTGCCGGGACGGGAACTAGTGCCCAATCTGGGGGCAGTGCTGGTGATCGAAGCAATAGATCGATTAAGAAGTGACCGGAAGCTAAAGCTCGATCTGTTGACCGCAGGCTACAGGTCGATCTGATGATGACCGGCGGCTAAAACTTCATCTGAGGATCGGAAGCTAGAGCTCGATTGTTCTCAAACGTTTATTTTATGACCGGTCTAATCGAACCTAAAGTTAAACTGATTTTTATGCGTTCTTGCGTTTGCTCTTCTACTTTTTCGTTAGTATGGATGGCGAATTGGCTTTTAACTTAATTTCCAAGTTTTTTAAATCTTTAGAGTAAATTTTGTTATTTTTTATTATTGCAATTAATTAAAACGTCTTGAGAGTGATACAGGCCGAAGGTGTAGTTGCAGAGGGAATAACAACAGGAATAACAAATCTACATACAAAGTTTAGTTTGTATTTGTGTAAGACGACGCCTTCCGAGGCGCTGATTGGCTAATAGCACCAACAAAAGAGCTGGTTTTCTCATTCCTACCTCGAAATTCGTAGTGTCTACTTCGAGCCGCCACCGTTCATCATTTAAGATACAGATTTTATCGGTTTAGTCTGTATTGTATTTTATGAACCAAGTTGGCTTACGCCGATTTGTCGCTGTGTCATGTCTATGGGCATAGTTGGGTCTACAGCATTGTTAATTTCTTTTTCACAGTAAAGTAGGTGTATAAACAGAAAGCAAATTGTAGGTTTTGAGGCTTAAAAATGTATCGCAGAAAATATCCGTTGCTTCAGACGAAACAATCACAAAAATTTTGAATTGTAAATTAAAATAAATAATCTCTGCTTTTTGACTGTTTTATTGTGTTTTAAAAGCATTTTGTGCTAGATACAGAATTATAAAAGCAAAGTGGGTGAAATTCGCGCATTTGCTCGTAGGTACTGGTAGATACGATTATTTTATGTAACACTTGATGTCACTCCATAAACCGCGTTTGTAACATAGTTGCGATAGCCAAAAGATATGTTGGCGCATCCATAACGCAGCTCTGCAACATTATCTCGCAGCTCTGCCGCCAGCAATTGCAGTATTTCAGTTTGTAATCGACCCTTAATACCTCAGAGCCTCACTACTAGTTCTTTGTAAGCTTCCTAGGTTACACAGAAAGAATCTAATTTATAACCGTACATTTCCTGTTTGTAAAGCACACGAAATCCTCATTAATTTGCCGCGTCCTTTTGTACCAAAGCTTTTGTTACATATATACGTATAAAATATTGTTGGGTGTTCAACGTAAGCGCATTAATTATCTTGTCTTTATGCCAAATTTGCTCTCGTAAAAAAACAACATTAATGTACTTGTTTTTTGGCTAAATATGCGGTGTTTTACTGACAGGGTTTTTTTGCAAATGTAGCACGATAATTATTGTTTCAGGATAAATTTGTAAAAATTATTTCAAAGGCTTATTTAGTGACAAGAAAATTATACAAAATTGTTGCAAAAAGATTTACAACAAAATAAATGATGAATTAATTACAAAAATACGGAAAAATATTCTGCTCGTGATACCTAACATTAATTTATTTTCAGGAAGCTCTTTTCATGAATTCTTCAACATTTCAATTACTTAAAAAGGGTGTGTGAACGCATCTTAACTGATTAATTTCATCTAAATTATATTAGCCCAAAACGTGATCGAAGTAAAGGTATCTGAAGGTATAGAAACTAGACGCACGAAACCGCTTAAACTTTAATAAATGCCGCGATAGGACATAAACAGCTCATTGACCTAACCTAGCCACGGAAAATTGCAATGAAATTCTATTGATGTGATCGCAGGTGCCATAGACTAGACAAAAGCTATCAAATTTTAGATACACTGAAAATTTTCTTTGGAATCTTTGGGTTTCGATTTTAAATCAAAAACTTTGTTATTTGAGCTAAATCAAGTAAGTAATAATGAAAATTTAAAGCTGAAATTTAAAGCTCTTAATGTGCCGGTTCACAACCCATTCATTTTTTTAAAATTTTGTATTTTCACAAGATCTTGAAACATTATTTTAATACAAAGTAAATTAAATCCAGGCTTCGGCATGGTTTCAGTGCGAATTAAATTTTCAAATGATTTCACAGGTGTCAACGTAGCGTTAACAAGAACAGTACTGCGATAGCGATTGTACTACAAATACAAGTGCCTGAAATTTGCAATTAACATAGAATGTCTAAATTTCCATTAATGTCACGAGCAGATGATTAATACAATTTCACCATGGCTGCGTTTAAATGTTTGCGGATATGTGGAAGCAATTATTAGTGCTAACAAGAAGAAGCTCTGGAAACAGCTTATAATGCTGATGTAAAGGGTTTCAGGCAATTTACTTGAGAAACTTTAATATATGGAAAGCGCCTGTTATATTTACATAACATTAATAGAATACAGCTCGTGTTGTATTCATATATTGCAACAGACAGAATAATAAACTTCTGCAACATAACTTTCTGTGGCTTCTTATTTAAGGCAGATGGCTTCCTGAAATAACTTCTAATAAATATTAATCATAAAAATAATCCATAATAGCTAGTAAATGCAATGTTAAATAAAAATACAATTAGAGATACAATTACCCAACAGTTTTCAAGTACTTTCTGCAGCACAGCGCTTTTTCTCGTAAGAAGCAGCTTGGATGGTCGTTAACGGCGTTTTAGAGAGTATAAAAGGAAAACCATCTTGTGGCTGCTTTGCACGATTCTATCCCATAATAAAGACGTGGCTATAAAAATAACGTTTTTGGGTCATGCATCATCTAAATACAGAAACACCAGAAATGTTTTAAATATTCTAATATTGAATAAACCATTGTAGATGTTAATAACGCAAAAATATTTATTATAAATACTCGAATATTAAATAAATCCGAACATATTTACATAACTAAAACTTCGGCTTTCTCGCATCAGCTGGATCAGCTAGGTTACAAAACTATAAGAGCTAAATTATCAAAAAAAAACTGTTATGGGCCGCCATTTTAAATCAAAAAGTTTGAAGGCAAAAGTTGATTTTACCCCACGGTTTTGCATTCGATTCTGTTCCGATTCAGAAATAAATAATGCTACTAACGGAAGAGCCCTCAACTGATGTCTATTTTTTTACATTACGTCACTGTTCCTACAGCAGTATTAACTTAATAAGTGTAACCAACAAACCATCTTAAAAATCAGTGTTGTTGAAACATGTCCACAATTTACGTTTATATGAGATCATCCTGTAAATTTTATTTTATTTTTATGAAATATTAGCGTTCTGCGCAGCACAACTTATAAAAGTCTACGTAAATTTTAATTACAGTACTTATCCAATTTTTATTTTTTCCCGAATCTATTAGGCAGGTATAATATTATTGTTATTATAAAATATTAATCGAATATACACCGCAAGTTAATACAATATCGGCTTGCTTTGTCCGCGATTAGGCCAGCGTATGTTAATGAAAAGAACGGCATCAGCTCCGTGATTTAACCGGTGATATTTTAAGGTCGTGGTCGAGAAGCGCTGGTTCGTTATCCGCGTCTTTTTTTTGGCAATAAGGTAGTAGCAGACTATGTTACAGTATCTCAACCGAATACTCGTGTTGCATACTGTTGGAGCCTGTTTCTGTGTTATATCGTAGTGGGCTATTAATTGTGCAAGCAAATTTGGATCTTCTACGTATAATAATCGCGTAAATATGTGTTTTAGTGGCGGGTGTTTCCCACCACTAAAAGCTGAGACAGAGCAAAGGGCTCCGGATTTAATATATAGATTATGAAAATAAACGTAATTACATGCCAACATGAATTTACAAATTATACATCCAATATCAGTGATTTTATGACAATATCGAAATGTAATTGGTGAAGGTGCTGCTTAAATGTGAGAGGACTTGCCAATTTTATTATTATAAAATCGATGACATTTTCCATACGGCAAACGGTCTTAAATATCTGGAAATTATCAATTAATTAATGTAATTTAATCCATACTTATCATGTTCCTTTCAAGTTACCTCAAAATGAGTATAATTTCATTGTTGGAGTAAGAAGTTCAACAACAAAGATACATATTGCGTTATATCTTGAGACAACTTTAATAATGTAAAGGTTGAGTAAGTTTCAACAGACAAGAAGCTATTAGAAACATCTTGCAGATTTGGGGTTAGCTACATGTCTGTAGTAGTCCTTAATTAACTTAGTTTGACAACAGAACCTCTGCTCTGCTTCTATAGTTAAACATTTATAATAGCATCCATGTTAACGACTCAGCGCAAAATTATTCTGGCAATAAGCTCACCAAAATCACGTCCCGTTAAAAATATTTTACCCCGAATATTAGTTTTTTCTATTTTCACACTTATAATTTCCAACATTAATGTTGTACGTGATAGTTGATGTGTACAGATTAAACAGAGATAAGAGAAATTCCATGATGTTCATTATTCAGGTCCTAGGCTCATCGTTTCCTATGTCAGTTCGAGTTGAGTTCGAGTTTGACTCAATATATCAGTTAAATTTTGTGGAAAATTTAAATTGGCGTCTTAGATGTGAGAAATTTGATTCTCTAAGCGTAACAGCACTAAAAATAATTCAATAAAGCAAAAAAAGTGGCCATTTGATTGCAATAATAATTTTTAAAGTATAACATTGTAAAAATTTTAGTTGTTTAGTTCTTTTAGCTTTTGAAAAATAAGTGAAACTTTTTCTTAAGGTATTACTGCATTGGTATGAAAACTAAAAATATTTCATATTGCGCGAAGAGAAATGCTTTTCAGGGCGTTCACCATTGTTGCAAAAGGCACGATATTTGTCAAAACCGTCTACAAAAGGTGTCCAAATATCACAACTTAATGCACAACATTACCACTAATCATGAAAGTTTCAGGAAATATTTCAAGTCGACAGAAATGTAGGAAAACTAATAGATCACTCCACATGTGTACTAGACACAAAGGAATTGAGTTTATTGTAACAGCGTGAAGCTCCAAAGAATTACTTGTAAAATTTTGTTTTTTAATTTTTTGTAAAAATAATAATTTTGGTGAGAATTTTCTTTTAAATCTAAATAAAAACTTGTACGTTTACAAATTTAATGCCGCGAAGCAATAAATATTTCCATTTTTCACAACCTCCAACCCTGGAATTATTCTAACCAAAGTCATTGAAGCAAGTGGTTGAAAATGAGATTGGTCCGCCAAAAAAAAGGGGTGAATGAGTGCTCCATGTCAAAATAGACGCGCACGAAGAAGAACCTTAAATTCGTATTCTACGCATTTCAAATAGCGGATCTGCGCAAACGCGAGTTCCTATTGTCTTCGCCCCCCCCCATGTTTTCCCCTCCCAATGTATTATTTGTTATTTCACAATTTAAATGGCAATAGGAACAACTTTCTATTGCTAAAACATCACTGAGAGGTTTCCTTTTAGTCGTTTACCTGAACAGTTTAATTGAATAATCGCCAAAATAAAGACTATGAAATCGATTTTAATTTGAACGAATAAATATTGTTTGGAATTAACAAAAAGAAAATTTCAAAAAACATCATAAATATGAAAATTTTCAAAAATTAATAAAATAAAAAAAACATTTCAACCAAAATTTTCTAAATTCTGAACATTTTACAAAATTTTTTAAATTTTTATAATTTTTTAGTTTTTACAAATATTTTCACCAAAAATTGGGAGGGAGGGGAAAATTTAACTCCCTTAAATATTGATGCACCCAAAAATTGAGTTGTGAATCTTATTCTACTATTACGCATTTAATTTAGGTTAAACAGAAATGTTTTGTCAAATTGCGTTTATTATACAAAAGGGTTACAGAAAAAAGTAGCGGTCTGGGATACCAGTCAAGTTTTAGCCTGTCCCTATTAGCCAACAAAATATTTTAAAAAAATCGTTCCAAAGCTTTAAAAATTTATCATTTTACAATTTTTGTCAATCCGTTTTTTTAGTAAAAAGGTATTCAATTTAACATTTGCAAAAAATCCCCTACTTCATGCCGATACTCACCGAAATTTGACCGTTCAGGAATTATGGGGCAAGCCCACCTACCTACCCAAAACTGGTATTTCCATCGAAGTCTTGCATTGATTTCATAAAAATTTTCAAAATCAAAATTTTAGGGGAAATACGCGTTTTGGACCTCCAGGAACCCAAAAAAGGTAGTTTATAAAAACGTCTGTCTGCGGGTGTGGGTGTGACGCCTCTAAAGGCGAAAGTACTAGACCGACTTTATTGAATTTTAAATCAAGAGCTATATCGAAAATTGTAGTTCAAGTTAAGCTCTTCAAAAAATCCGAAACCGTTAACGGAACATGGTTTTTAATAGCGTTTTTTAAACTAAATGTTGGAAATTTGATTGCGTGATCCAAGAGAATCCTAAACTTTTTTACCGAACTTTTTAGCTTTAAATGATGGACGTTACAACTGTTTGAAAATCTCGACTTTTACGTCCATTTACTCAAAAACTAATTGTCTGATTGAGATTAGCTACACCTTCTTTTAGAGCCCTTTGTTGGTAGTATACGATAAAATAAAATAAATTTTGAAAATTCGAAAGCGATCGCAATGGCGCGGCTTTAAAATTTTAAAAATATTCTAAAAAATATTTTTCGGAACCTGCCTACACGATTTTTTAAACTTTCTGAGTCGAGAGAGCTTGTAGTGAACTACAATTTTTTTTTACTAATCTTCCAAGTTTTACTCTGACGCCTTTCAGGAATGCGACAACGTAGGGTTGCCTATATTAATTGTTTTCTTAGAAATCTAGCATACGCTCAAATAAGAGAAGAGCTTATGGCAAATCGAAAACGTTTTTACCGAACTTTCTAGCTTCAAATTGGCGACCGCTACAACTTTTTGAAAATCTCGACTTAACGCCCGTTTACTCAAAAACTAGTCGTCTGACGGGCATCTGCTGCAACTTGTTTGAGAGCCTTTTGTGGGTGGTATACGACAGAGTAAAATTAATTCGGAAAAACTAAAAACGATTGCAATGGCGCTATTTCAAAATTAAAAAAAAATTCAAAAAAATATTATTCAATAACTGTCCACGCGATTTTTTTAAAGTTTCGTAGGCTGTTAGAACAGAAGATGGCTACAAGTAAGTGTTAATATCTAGTATGGGAAAGTCCACTTGAAGTTAACAGTTCAGCTTTTTTATTTAAAAACCTATTAATATTAATCAAAAAAGTAATTTCAATGGCTTAAAGGCAGCCCTTTAGGCTTTCAACAGGCCCTTTCCAAAAAAAATTGCCTCTTTAGGATAAAAAATTTGTTTTAGCTATACTCTGGTTTTGCAAATACCGTTTTATCATGTTGCCTGCCCTCTGAACTAACACGATACCAAATTTTTAAGCGAGTTGCCAACTCACTTTTGAGTAAACAGTAGTGGAAATCAAATTTTCAAAACATACAAGAGTCCGCCATTTCAACCCTGAAGAGTTCAAGAAGTTTGATTTGTCTCAAAACTCTTTATTAATATTCGCCTTTTTATTTTAAAATTTTTGCATGGGAAACAAATTATTGTTGATTTTATAACACCGTTCTTATAAAATAGAAAGGATACACTTTTAAATTATCAAAATGACTACATTAACAAACAATAATTTTATTGTCAGTTTCCGAAAAATACGTCTGATGATTTTCAAACATTTTGAGAACTTTTAAATCATACAGTTTTTGATTTTTGCATGTTATAACATTGTTACGGGCCAAACGGTAAAAAGGGGTCCAAAAGAATTGGACGATAAATTTGTTAGAGCCCCCGTAACAATAGGAGTGCACGCAGCTAAGCTCAAAGCCGAAGAAGGGAGTGGTTCGACTGGTAAAACAGAAGGGATCTTCGCAAATAAACTTGGGGTTGAATAAAGAGGGCGCCACCTGTTTTTGATGTCTTATTAAGGGTTGTTGAAGCAAGAAGATAGGCCGATGTACGGGGGGGGGGAGAAACAGGAACCTCCCTTGTAGACAGCTTTCTTGGAGATGACTTACCTTCGGCTTTCCACCTAGATGGAGTTTACAATGTCAAATAAGTCTCAGTGGTTAATTTGAACATAAAATATATTGAATAAAATATAATTGGCCGCAGATTGCAGCTATAAACGGAGTAATATGAATAAAGATTAGATATATGATTAGATTAATACAAACAAATCTGGCAACGTTGCAACACACAAAATCACCGCGTCGGGGAGGGTTTCCTCAACGTACGAGGTATTGCCAGCCCGAAGTGGGTTTTGAACAAAATACATTAAATATATTAATACACATGCAAAAATTCCTATAATATAATTGTAAACGATGTAGTGTACAGTTCGAAATTTACTCCATCTGGTGTTCTACTTGTGGGTAGTCGATGGGCACTTCACCAGCGGGTTAAAGGTGTGGATAGGGTACGGTAGCGGGAGTTCTAATATTTTGATGACGGTGCGAGGAGCTTCTCGTGACCAGAGAGTAGCTTAAAACGATGACGGAAAGAGTAAATCGAGATGTTCCAGGTATAGCTTCGTGTTGGACCAGGCAGTGACGTTTATATCCGCCCTCGGCGATTAGTAACGTGCGACACGGCAGACGAGACTAAATTCCCTTGTACAAGTGAATTTCACACCACTGTATGCTTTTGATCCGACAGAGTCGTGCGAAGTATCAGATGATACACAACATGATAGAGTGGAGTATTCAAATGACGGGTTATGCACTGCCGAAGCTTTGCACTAGACTTTCCCCAGAAGGAGATGTTGAATTTCACATATTCGATAACTCGTGGGCGAGAGCGTTAAGACACAACACGTCTGTTCAGTACAGTTGCTGTAAGCTGACTGCCTCAATTCAATGCCCGGAGCGGGCTTAAGACGGCTGGACGCGGACGGTTGCGCACGGGAATCCTAGTGGCAGCGTGAAAAGGGGCAAATACAGATAACATCTTACACCTTTAGTGCTATATTGATACTTTCTGTACTTTCTGGTACCATAGTGTTGTGAGCGTATAAGCCTTAAATTCAAAATTTAAAGAAAAATTGTATACGCCTTTATTTTGGAGATGGAGAATTTGTAAAATAACATTTGATTTTCCTTAAAGCTTTTATGGTTTAACAAGTCATCATTGCACTTATTGGTTAATAACAAAAAAAATTTGTAAAACCTTAGTCAGTTCTCAAGGATTTTTAAGAACAATGCGACGGTTTTTCTTTCCAGAAAAATAAAATTCATAGAGGTTTAATGTTGGTCTATTTTGTTGGTCAACAAATAGGCTTGCTAACTCAGCCTGGTCGTGGGCTGTTGAAAAGATTCTCGAAATAGAGACCAGGAGAAGTCTTTTAATGGGCGCCAGAATCCTAACAAAAAAAATATAGCCAGAAAAGGAATAGGGAACTTGGGATTCACAAGTATCCTTCGATAAAAGAGAACGCAACAGAATAACCTCAATAATCAAAATTTAATGTTGAAATATGCATATAAAGTAAAACTGTTTATATAATCTTGAATGACATCAAAATTTAAAATGTTAATGTAATATACAATTGAATTGAACATAAAAGGAACTACTCCAATTGATGTGAGCGGGGGGGGGGGGATAATTAAAGACAATTAATTAAGTTAACTTAGAAACACTAAAAATATAATTAATGTACTCTGGGAGGTTAGAATCCATCAACTGATAATCTTATATTCCTAATAACGCTATCCCGAAAATAAATAAACGACGCGCAATGGTGCACCGCTGCGAGCGTAACATAAGCAAAGGAGCAGGCGCAATAAGCTCCACGAACGCACAAAACAATTATGAAAAGTGAAATATTTAAAATAAATACACTTAATGGATTCCGGCGTACCAGGCCGTTGCAAATTAGCATAAATAAATACTGAAATTTGGGTTAAATCAAACTCAATTGGTGTAGTTTAACAACCAATACGTAAAGCTTCAGATTTGAAAATAAGTAATATAATAAAATTAAAAATCAGTAGGTACTTCAAAACTATGTAGATGGATAACAGTAATAACGTTGATCCTGGTACGACGTACGGCAGTTCAAACAGAATAAAATAAAAGATACGCCTGACCTTAGATACTTGAGGTTAAATCTTCTACACCATATACCAGCAACACAGCAATAATCCATAAACGTAAGGGTAGCTATACGTATACGGGAACTTCTAATGTTCGTATTAATTAATAAAATACGCCGTTACTTGATGTTTGGCACTTATTATACTTATACGTATATTCCAAAATAATATTTACTAGATAATAAACTACTAAATCGTAAATCGTAAATAATGAATCGTAAATAGTTAATCGTAAATATCGTAAATATCGTAAATAATGTAAATAATGTAAATAGTTATTCGTAAATATAATTTAATCGTAAATAGTCCTGAAATAGAAAAGAAGTAATTAGCACTCGGCTTAGCAAAAAAAAAAAGGAAAACGATAAACTTACTGAGGTTTTGGGCGACTACCAAAAGGACATTCATTCGCCTTCCGGGAATGGTATAAGAAAAAGAATTCGAGCTTCACTACAATATCAAATAAAACTTTAAGATAATGTACCATTGAAATTAAAAATAACGAAATTACCTGCACGTGGAACGACAACAGCCTACAATCCGTAAAATACGCTATTTATGGCCTCAAAAATCGAAGACGACGTAACGTACACTCGTAGATAATAGAACCATAAATAATTTTAGGAACTCCGTGAAAATAATCACCATCAACGGTTTCTATAAACTGGATTTCAACAGGAGTCTTTTCAGTTGCCAAAGTGAACCAATAATGGCCAAACCAACCACACAAGAATTATTCGTTTTCTTGTTAAATTTTAAATTGATAACAGTAAATGCAAATCAACAAAAATGTACCTGTGCGCATATGAGATAAGCTAACGTTTGAAGAAGACAGAATTTTCATAGGCGGAACATGCGTCTTTTGAATTTGGTGAGTAACAAGACCTTGATGGAACAAAGCTAAAGCCTAAATAAATTCTGAAATGATTAAAAATAAACGCTCGAACGGTTTACTCATTAGATTCTACTAAATTAACCCCCATAGCTCAAAAATAAAATTCAAGAAAAGTCGCATAACGATAAAAGAAACTGCGCCCGCTTATGTGAAAGTGAGAGTGACAGAAATAATGCAACAAAACGAACAAGCAAATTTTTAAAGACTTTTGAGTTGCATATATCTATAGAAATTAGGCGGCGAAAGTGCTAACAAATCTATTCTAATAAGAAATATTATTTCTATATTTGGAAATAAAAGACAAAAATTCTAAACAACAAAAAAAAATGTTACAACAAATTCAGTGGACCTATACAGTAGCGGTTCGTATAGGAACGTAACGTGGGCGACGCCCTCCCTGACAAACACGCAAAGCAAACAAAATTACTTATAACATAAAAAAACTTATAACACCGTCTAAGTTTTACAACAAAAGAGAGTTTTTATAAAGAATTGTAGGTGTTGTAAACTGACAAAACTTGAGATATGCGCATCCCAGGCTGGTCACGTGCTTTTTAAAACGATTGTGTCGCCCTCCCGTAGTAAATACTCACAAGCCGCCAATATGCATATCATAGACACCAAAAGAATAAAAAATTCACTCAGTTTCCATGCCTTTTCATTTAATTTAATTCTTATTAAAACAATACACCAATAATACGTATTTTTTATTCAAATAATCCAAAAATCAATTAGTAACAAACACACAAGCCCCAGCATTAGGAGCAGTTCCAAAAACCAAAGCTTCAAATTTATCAGCAACGCCCAAGTCTTCATAAAATTGACACTTAAGCATATCGATATATTTTGCTACGTTTTCTGGCGAAACCAGCGCTACTGCACATCCTCCCCATCCTGCTCCGGTTAATCGAGCACCAAGGGTCAGTTCCTGCGACAACTCCACAAGTTTGTCCAGCTGTGGATGACTGCATTCGTAAAGGTCCCTCAGGCTTTCGTGGCTCTCCGACATTAGTTTGCCCAGTGTTTGAAGTGCTCCTTCTCCCGATGAAAAGTCGGCGCAAGTTTCATGGAATTTTTGCACTCGAAGGGCTTCTGCAGTTTAATAAAAACAGAAAGAATCAGAAGGTTAAAAGTCAAAAAACTTGTTCAGTTGAAGGGTTTGATATAAACTTTTTATTTGCTACTTTTTACAGCCACTTCAATGCGAAAAATCGTCGTGTGTTGAGAAATTAAGAAGCTCGCTGGAAAACGCTCAACGAGTAAAAATTTAAGTAATGGCCAAATAAAACAGAAAAGTTTTTTATACGACTTTGTATAGTTTTATTACTACAATACGATACAAAAGGGTATTTTTTGTAAATAAAACCATGCTTCAATAAACTGCTAATAAAACTAGATAAAGTTTACGAGAATTGCAATTTACTTAATGAATTTTATTGAAATTTCTGTAACAAAATTAAAATTATGCTTTGCAATTAAGCTCGAGTTTTATTAAATCCCCAAAATTAAAATAGCAGTAGAATTTGCAAGCGATAACAAGCTGATTCCGAGCATAATTTTGAACAGGCTTACCTTGAAATACATGCAAAGCTCGCTGCCTAAGTTTAAAGCTTTGTATGTGTTTCGTGTTCTGCGTCAGAGTCACTTGATCCAAGTTCTCGAGACTCGTTCCCAATTCCCGAAGGACCTCGTCCTTTTTGTAAGGCTCTTCGTGTAGGATCTTCTTTACCAAGGAAATCATCGTATTTAGATCGACCCCTAGTGCCTGCTGCAGTTCGCCCAATTTCTTTACGTTGGTCCATTCAAGAGCCTGATTTTTTGCAATAATCTGGAAAAAGGGTAGATGGAGGAGCTTTTTCCTTTCTCGTGATGTTTGATCGCGTTACAGAGAGGTGGATTTTTAATTAAATCAGCGTACACGCTAGGAAACACTACCTATTGTAATAAATACTTGAAATTCCACGTTGTCACCTAACAAACGAAAACGTTCGCCGTACTTTATTTAATGAAATTTTTGCTTAGTTTTTCGAGGAAATCGGAACGGAAATTTAATTATCTTTAACTCCCATTTAAATTTATTTTTAAAACTAAATTAGCATGTGAAGTGACACTGCTGTTTTTAAAGATTCTAGATTTTTCCCTTTTTCAGGAGTAATTAAAATGTTTTTGATATTCCCATGGTTCCAATATTATCGGGAAAATATCTATAGATTCTAACAGAGGGCATTAACACAAAATTAAATGCTTTTTAAAACTCTTTTAATGTTAAAATAGCGGCCGTTATAATTTTTTGAAAATTTTTAACTTGATGCTCCTTTACTCAAAAATAATTGCCAATAAATTTGGCATAGTAACAACCCCAAATGGGTAAAATATTATGGTCTAAAAATATTTTCAAAAACTTAAGAACTGCTTAGCTGCAGGATTCTATAATTTTCCTGTGAGACCCTCTATGAATTTTTGAAACTGATGCCTTGCTAATCCACCAACAAGACAACGCGACGCTGCTACTAGCTATGAAAATAATAATAATTTTCCTCGCATAGAAATGTTTTTAATAATTTTTAATAAAGCAGTAATTAGTAAAAGCTAAGGTATTTTGAAAAATTTGAGTTTATCGCTTCTTTAAGGAAAACTGAATTTATGTATACAGGGTCTCTTTAATCGACACAGTATTAATTTAACCATAAATTCTTTAGACCAAATTATGTGCTATATCCAAAAACGCTTGGTTACGGAACTATAACTATTGCAGTAATTGCATTAGAAATTTAAATAATGTTATTTATGAGCCATCTCCTTTTAGTTTAGTATTTCATTTTGATGTGCAGAACGTGCTCTTACAGTTTGAACGTCTTAATACCTTTATGGCAACATGATTTTCCACAAAAATAAAATTATCTTGAAACCGCTTGGATTTAGGGACTTTCAACAAGAGTACCTTCTTGTGTATTTTTGTATAAAGAATAAGATTTTAAGACAAATATTGTAAAATTGTAAACATCTAAAATAATTTAGTGCAAAAATAGGTAACTAAATAGAGAGCGCCCACAAATAAAATTTCAAACATTTAATGCCAAAGTTATCCATAAACGAGTGATTAAACTATTACGTCTTCGGAAGACTGTGACTCCGTAACCAAGCTGTTTGTATATAGGTTATTAAATTAAAACTGCATAAGTTAGTCTGAAGAAATCGTAGGTAAATTTATGACAAACCGTTTAGTAAGTATGCATAAACGTTGGTATTCTCATAAAGGTATTTGCAAACCCACTTTTCCTTTGAATTGGCACCAGTCATAAGTGTTTTTAATTTAAATTTTCACATTATTAATGCTTCTAACTGTAGAAATGAATGTCCGTCGTTGATTTCTATTAATGGTAGTTGTGTATGGCAGGTTCGGTTAGATAAAGTCAGTTTATTATGAAATTTTTTGTTTTTTAACTGTAAATGGCAATCCAGTACCCGTTCTCTATAAATTTTTTAATACTGATCTATCCCTAATTCTGCCGTAAGTAAAAGCCCAGCCCGTAAACCGTAAACATTAAATTTTGCTTATTTTTATCAAAAACTGTAGCGCCCCGCCACGCCGTACCAATAAATATGCACCTTACACAATAGACGCGTAAATATGTGGCTTCTAGTAACAGAGGCCCCTCGCCACTAAGCATTGAGTCAGCTGGAAAAGTTTCCGATTAGCATAAATACCCGTAGGCTATGCTCTCCGTAGTTTCTGGTACCAATAAATAAGCGAATAAAGTGGGTAGCGTAGCAGGCTTATAGTAAATCCAGATCCCTCCCCTCTGTCTGAACATGTAGTGACGATGTATTCAGTAACATTCTCATTTATTATGTTTACGGGGTTCAATGTTTATGTAACGGTCAAGCGATACCGGCAAAATGTATGAATTATATCTGCTAGCTATTTTTTGTAAGGAAAAGCGTGTGGCGTAGCCCACGAGTTCTGCTATATTATTGAAAAGTTTAAGACGCGCTTAACAAAGAAATATCATATTAGCAATAAAAACAGCTGCAGTTATCAATTGTTTGTAAAAAAAAAGCTTGTGGCGTAGTTTGCGGATTCTGCTAGTTTTAAAAATTAATTTTAATTGCTATAATTTTTGTAATCTAACTATTCCAAAATATCTGGGCGAATTAATGTTTATGAATTCCTACATTACGGATGTTTGTAAACATGACCATAACAAACCCGAGATGGTAATGAGCAAGCAAATAACGTTTCTGTTCGTAAAATTAAGGCGAGTATTAGTAACAGACAGACAGACGTTATTTTATAAACGAAAGTGAATAACCTGCACGCACACGTACCTCTTTTATCAATGAAATAGTTTGTCAGATGTAGTACCTAATCTGTAATATTTTATATTTTATAGTCTAAACATTACGGGAATATATTAGATCCAGAAAGTTTATAGTCTAAACATTAGGGGAATAAAATCCGGTGAGTGGTGGGGTTTGGAGGTCAAGTGGTAGAAGGTGGATCCAGAACTCTCTGTCTTTTCCTACTCTTTGGCTTTTAGAAATAAAAAAAATAATTAAAAAAAAAAGGGCTACGATTTTTAAAATGTCTTTAAGCTCCTAGGAAATGGTTGTAATTGCTCTGTGACACCCTGTATGAATTAATATCAAAAATAAAGCAAGCTTTATCGTTTACCAGCTAACCTTTGAATAAGTTTCTAAACGAAATTTTTGTAAGAGTAGCCCTTTTTCTTAACTACAATATTATTCGTGCAGTTTTTAAACCTTATGGGTCAATGCGTTCTTTCTGTTAATTAAATTAGATTATTTTTCAAAATTACCTGTGCAGCAAGTCGACATTCAACAACCCTGCAATTAAAATCCGCTGTGGCAGCCTTGTTCAGCCTGGTGAGACTATGGGCTATGACGAACACCGCTCCGGGAGGCAAAGCTAGATCTTTGGATCTCAGAGGAGCAAACTCTATCAACTTGGCGCATCCTGAAAATACATTCGAAGCAAATGCAATAAACCTGTTTGCAGTAAGTGCTCTGTAAACAACATTTTCTAGCAGGTATTTCCTTCTCGAATTGCCACGATTGCTTAGCAAGTACATGGAAAAACGTTAATTTTTTTGTGAAACCACTAGTCTATTTACACGTTGCGTTGTCCATGTAGTTTCTGAAACTATTCAAGAAAAGGAAAGCCTAAAAACGTATAAAATATTTCTCTAATTTTCATTTGTATAAAGTTAATTTTAGTTTTATTAATGACAAATAAAATAATAATTAACAACTTAACAGATATTTATTTTAACTTTCTACGTATTTCAACGTGTTCATACGTCATTATCCA
Organism: Ctenicera cuprea; assembly: GCA_958336395.1. Lineage (NCBI taxonomy): Eukaryota > Metazoa > Arthropoda > Insecta > Coleoptera > Elateridae > Ctenicera > Ctenicera cuprea. Next base: position 5,164,211 of record OY284492.1, on the reverse strand, counting down.
AAACAATATTAAAAGTTGATGTTGCTACAGAAACAATAGAACATAATGACTTGATCTTGGTTATCTATGTCTGCAGATGACTTTATTTCTTATTCCAAAACTTCTAATAATGGTAAATTTAAGAGATCAATTTGCTCATTTATTAAAGGTACAGTTTTTAAATGTTTGTGAATTTCAAATGCTTCAAGCATGTCTAATTTACGTTTATCATCACAGAAGTGTACACATTTTGTAGTGTTATTAGATGTCATTAAATGGTTGTGTTCTAGTAAGTGTTTAGCGTAATTGGATTTATGTGGGTGTTTGTGTTCGTAACAACCTAATATCAAAATTTCTAATTGTCTGGCCTATATAAACCAAATTACAATGCAAACAATTTAATTTGTAAATGCCCGATTTTAGTAAATCATCTGCTTTTTCTTCAGCATTAGACAAAGCGTTTCATATATGTTAAAGTTGTTTTAAAAAATACTTTACATTTATTGGCTTTGTTTATAATTTTAGCAATTTTTGTCGATTGATTGCCAAACTATGGAATCGATACGTGTTTAATTGTATCGGATTAAGTATTTGGAAATTTCTTTTAATAGCTAATTTATAATCTTTTTCTTTAATTAATCTATGAATAAAATGACTAATTTAACCATTACTTAATGCAAATTGTTTAATAATTGAAATTTCTTTATTATAGCAAACTATATCTGAAGGAATCGTTAAAGCTCTGTGTATCATGGATCCGTATGCTGCAAATTTTATTTTTTTTTTTAATTTAACATTGTCCTATTTCTTAATAAACACCAACGCTATGGAATAAGCCCACCACACCTGAAACTTCAGCCGACCCCCTATCATCTATATGGTAAAGATGTTTGGAAACTATGACAGATGTATGATAGCAATAAGTTTTTATGTAACATAATTTGCAAGCATACAACTATTTGAAGATTAAATTCCGATATGGATTTTTTTATAAAATGTGCTTAAACACGTTTACCGCTCTGTTAAATCTCATATTAATGCTTTTAACACGATTAAATAATTCGACGCGACGTCATGAAAAACCGCAAATGAATGGCTTTGAAAAGTTCCCGACTGTTAAACGCCATATTTAAGTCTGTAATCACATATTAAAGCTGGCAATAAGCTGATTAAACCAAAAACAAATGTTACGTTTAACATACATTCGGAAATTGCTGTTTAAATTACGTTTTTTAGACAAACGAGAAAACTAATGCATTTTTCTTCTGTTTTGTGAAACACATTTCTGTTTACGACACTTATAATTAGTACAAAATTAGTAGCTAATCTAATCAGTGAACAAACAATCAGCACGTTTAAGTGTTTTGCTCTTCAGAATTAAGGTTGTTAGTTTAGCTAAGATAAGATTCTAAACTTTCATGTTATTGTTATTATTTGAATACGGGGTTAGTCAAAAGCATGGAAACAGCACGATTCTGGCGTAAATATTAATTCTACGGATAAATAGTCGCAGCAAACGTTTAGGTAGTAATTTTAAGCTTTCTTAACAAGTACTAAAAAAGGAATGTGTGTTCTCAATAAATTTGTATTTTGAATTGTATGATTTAGATCCTGGATTCTTAATTAGCAGCCCCAGAACCCCACGCATACCAATTTTTTTCAGAATCGGATGCCTTAAAAAATTATTCCGCCATATTTCTTCGGCCATATTGAATTTTCTAATTTAGCTCCTGGATTTGTAGTAATAAGTAAGCCAAACACCCATTGAATACCAATTTTCATGCAATTCGAATAAATTTATGAAATCCCTCGGCCATATTAAATCCGCCATCTTGAATTTTATAATTTAGATTCTGAATTCGTAATTAACAACCCCAAAACCCCTTGAACATCAATTTTTATGCAATTCGGATAACTTTATGAAATCATTCCGCCATATTTAATCCGCTATCTTGAATTTTATAATATAATATAAATATAACGAATGGGCACTGAATTTACTTCCTTGCTAACATCTTAATAGTAAATCGTTATTTTGATCTTTGATCGTTGTGTATTTCTTTGTGCAAACAAACCCGTGGGACAAATGAGTCTATTTGGTTTCAACAAGATGAAGCATTTCCACAGTGAATGATCGAAATTATTTGGACGAGGTAATTGCACATCAAATGGCCACCTTGTCCTCCAGACCTTACGCTTTTGAATTAATTTTTGTGTGTATTTATTTAAAATTCAAAGTGTATCAATATAAGCTCTAAAATTGTTAAGATTTACAGAAATTTGATTGACTGCAAAATACTAGGATACTGTCGAGTAGTTAAAGGTAGTCAATCCGCTTTTGTAACCCACCTATGCAAACACAGCTATACCTTTGATAAAATTTGATGACGTGGCTGTTTTTAAAAGCTTTACTTTAAAATTTTTTAGATAAGGTGATAATTTAGCTTAAGATTGGTACGTCAACCTTTGTTTAAAGTATTTTTTTTTTAGAATTAATATTTGTGCTGTTTTCATACAATTTGACTAACTGGTATGTACGTAGTAGTGTAGTACCTGCTTCGAAATTACAATCAAATTTCCAAAACATGTAGATATTGTATTTGACACATGAAAATGAACTTAAGAGAGAAAGATATTGCACAATTCGGCCTGACAGGTCTGAGGGCTTAAAAAACTGCTCATGGAGCGTATACAATAAAGCAATAAATAAGCACCGTGGACAGTTTTGCTCAACTTCCCTGACAAATTTTATTCTATAAATAATTCATAACCTAACACTATCACAAACACATAATTCATAACTTACCCTCGGTCGCTAAAAATGCGATAGCTTGGTCCATTCCACCCCCCTGAGTTCCAATGTAGCGCTCGCATTCGGCACATAAATTTGCAATTTTCTCTTTGGACATGGAAAACTGAAACGACACAAGTAGAACAAATATTTCGTTTCGTCCCTTTGCTTCGTAGGGAAATGGAAAATTAATTCATGTAACTTTGAAAAGAGTCTGCTATCCCTGTCATGATATATCCTACTCGGAATATTCTTAACGCGAAGTGACTTTTTAAATTATTATCGTTTTTGACTCGAACGTATATTTTATTTAAAAAATAATTCTCTTGAGGTTCCACCCACGTCAGTAAAAGTATTGCATTTTTTTCAATGTTAGCATACAGGAAAAATGTTTATTAGAAGTTAGATCTGACAGCTAAAATTGTATCAAACGAACGCCTGTTTATTTGTCGCAAAGGGCTGGTTTAAATTTTGTCGACATGTCAAAATAAACTCGGCCTGCAGGAAGACTTTGACTGAAAAAAAACCATCAGCAACATGTTTTTATTTTATCCAAAACAGTGAAATTTTGTTTAAGTTAATTAACAAAATATTCCGCACAAAATTCAGAACAAATTAAAAAAAATAATTAAACTTACATTATGAACATGGGCAGTAGCCAAAGCCGCAGCACTAACCAAAGCACTGCTGCTAGAAAGTCCTGCGCTTTGAGGAATGGTTCCGCTAACAATCACGTTGAAACCCTTAATATGAGTATCTTTAGGTAAAATATCCAATATTCCCTTCACACCGCAGAGGAAGTACTGGTACCATTGTGGCGCGCCATCTCCATTTGAAATCCTTTAATACGTAACGGTAAAAAGTGCAAATGTAGAAAAAAAAAATAAAATGCTAATACTTACGAAAAGGTTTTTATGCTGCATTCGTAATCTGGATAAAAGGAATCTAAATTAGTTAATTTAAGTATTTCGTTCTCTCGTGGAGATACGGCCAATAAAATATCTTGTTCTAAAGCCATTGGACACACTCCATATCCGCAGTAGTCGATATGCTCCCCGATGAGGTTCACCCTAAAAGAAAATAGATAAATCTGGTATTAAATTAATTTGCAATATTTAAAATATCAGGAAAAGTCCAATCACGCTTTAATAATTAATAATTTTGCCATAAATTAAGATATTTGATTCATATTTTATATGGGTATACTTTGGTACTTTACTAATTGCTATCTACATTTTAGTTTCAATCTATTGAACAGGGGCGTAAATGTGGAGCGCGGGCGTGCTAGATATATTAACGTATTTTTAACACACTTAAGAATTTGCCTTCATACACAAAAAACAAAAATGGCAGTCCTGTTAAAAGTCGCAAAAATCTAACTGCTTTCGAGATCATTACCTGTTTGTGAAAGGAAAAATCGAGTTGCCATGAAGGTCTGAATGTTTGATTAGAATATATAAAATTTTTGAATGTAAGTTGTAAGCATAAAAGCAACAAACAAAAGTTTTTTCTAGCATAGGCCCGAAAAAGCGTTCTTACAAGACTTACGAATCAATTCTACTAGCAATGTCTTAATAGAAATTGTTTTCTTTTCCGAGAGCCATAACTCCGTACGGAAGCATGTCCAGACCCATGTTTATTAGACTTTATTTTTACTTTCCCTTACCTTCGGTATAGGGAAGTATTGATTTCATGAAAATTTTTGAAATCTAGTCTTCAACGAAAGTACATGTTTTGAGGCTGAAGGAACTCAAAAAAGTGTTTTTTAAAATGTATGTCTGTGGGTGTGTAGGTGGGTGTGTGACGCATCTAAAGACGAAAGTACTGAACCGATTTTGATGAAATTTCACATCAATAGGTGTATCGAAAATTCCAGTTCCAGTTAAGCTTTTCAAAAAAATCCGAAACCGGGGGGGGAAGTTAAACATGTTTTTTGGTAACGTTGTTTTCCAAAATTAAATTTTGGAAGTTTGGGCACGGGATCCGAGTGAAGAACCTAAGACAAATCAAAAACTGTTTTACCTAACTCTTAAGATTTTGGCGGCTGCTATAATTTTTTGAAAATCTCGACTTTAACGCCCATTTACTAAAAAAAACGTACTTATCTAATCGGGATCAGCTACAACTTGTTTGAGAGCCCTTTTAGGTAGTATACGGTGAAGTAAAATTGAAAACGATTGCAATGGCGCTGCTTCAAAATTTTGAAAACTATCACAAACATATTTTTCAAAAATTGCCCACAATTTTTTTTAAAACTTCCTAAGCCAATGGAGCTTGCAGTGAACTACAAATTTGTTTTTTACTAATCTCCTAAATTTTACCCTGACGCCTTCCAGGAGTTTTTGAAAAATTCGAAAAACGAAACAAAAGACACTTTTTTAAATCAACAACGCGTGGTCTGGTTATACGTGATTTTAACTACATTTATGAATTAGCTCTAGTTAAAAAATATATTTTTCATTCTTTGCATATTTTTAATAACTGTTAAATAAACCATTTAAATCGATTTTAATCCGAAACCGAAACGCATCTAATCAGCTGTAGGGCGGGCGGTTCCTTGCTTATACTAGTCTTATACAATATGAGACTTCAGCTTTTTTTTTCTCATTTTTTAGCAATAATCTTAAATGTCTGTACGAATTGTTTAGACATCTTAAGAAAACACTCGGGCCTTTGTTTATTCCGAAACTAGTTGGGTTTAGCGACTTTCAACAAGATTACCTTTTCTTGTGTTTTTGTATCCAGTTTTAAATTTCAAAAATTAGAACGTCTTGAGTTTGTAACAAATATGTTAAGAGATACCCTTCCCATCTACGCCCCTGCTTAAAACCCTAAACGAAAGCACAAGAAAATGTTAATCACCAATAGCAAACTAGTTAAACTAAAGTTTGATCAAATATCTCAGTTTATGACGGTGATATTAATTAAAGCGTGATTAGACTTCTATACCTCCTGGAGGCTGTACCTCCGTAAAAAGGTGTTTTTGGATGTATGCTTATTTGAACTTTATTAACGTTTTTTCATCAGCTATCTGTCTATATTTCCTATTGTTTTGGAAACACCCTGTATATAAAAATTGTTTAACTAAAAATTGTACTTTATTAGTACGTCCATAGAATTTATATAGGAAAATTTTAATGTATTTTAAAACATAAAGAATGTTTTATAATAAAAGTTCAAGATTACTGATCTAGAACATAAATTTGTTTGTTTGTTAAACGTACGAGTTTGTCTTTGCTTTAAATATGACAATTATTTAAAAATACGAGCAAATTAAAATAAACATTGAAATCATTTTAAATAGTGCATATAAATTAGTTTTTAGGACTTTAGGAAATATATCGTACGTCGCTAGCTTTCCATGGTACATACCTATCTTTCACTTTTAATCGAGCAATAACTTAAGGTTATTTATTTGTAATTTATTTAGCTGTACTAGTACAAAATTAACTTCGATTTCTCCTTTTTAATCGGAGAAAGGCGTAACGTAACTCATTATTTTAAACCAAAACTGTAACAAATAATTTTTATCTGTCTGATCTAAAACACTTACTTTTAAAGTACTTTAAAACGGGGTCGAGTGTACTCAGCAAAAAGCATTATTACGCAGACCTAAAAAATAATACTTTTACCACGTCAAAACAGCTAATGACAAATTCCAAAAGAAAATATTCAATATAGGCTTGAAAGTTAAAAAACTATCTTATTTTATACAACAAATAAAATACTGATTTGGGCTAAAATGCAAACAATCATTTAAGCGGCGACGTTTCGAACTTTATTATTGAAACCATCTTCAGGTACATTTGATTTTCATTAAAACAACATTAGAAAAGTAATGGATTTATTTAAATTATTATTCCAGATAAAAAATAATAATAAAGAAATATTTTCAAATTTCAACCATTATTCAAAAAATAAAAGTTTAAATTACTTACCTGCCGGGCACCCTAACATAAAACGCCGGATCATGTTTGAATTGAGCGGCAAACGCATTGTGGAGCTGCTTAGATCGACCGGAAACTTGCAAAGGGCGAATAGGCACACTCTCGTTTCCGGTAGACGCCATATGATATTAAAAACACTTAGTTGTTTAATTGTAAAAAAATTTAAATCTTTATGTTAAGATAAAAACACTCCTGCACTTGACGTTGTTTATTGCGGGTGTGTTACTTTAAACGAATGTAAACTATATCCACGTGGATGTGCCTATCTGCTCTGAAAATTAATTTAGTGAGACACTTTAAGGTTTTCATGACATCTCTTGGAGGAAGAATTGATTAGTTGAAAACTTTTTTTTACAGGCATCTAGTTTCTAAAGTATTCTGTATAGTGTATTTATTTTATAGATCGCTGCAGTTATTTTAAGTTTAGCTTAACTTAAACCTCACAGATGGCACTAAAATTAGCACCGGTACAAGGCGCCACCTTGTATAATTTTTCCAAACGACATCTGGATTTTGAAAAAGAAACAGGAAAGTAAAATTTAAACGCATTGATTTTCAAAGCGAAACCTATTTCTGATAGCCGTGACCAGTAGCAGGCAGGCAGTGTGCGTTAGGTCCTATTTCCCTACTGCGTGCCAACCAAATCCCAACAACTTCCGCCTGAGCGATGACGAACGTTTGGTCTCAACGTGTGCGACAATGCAAGCAAATTAGTGGGAAGTCGTGTGGAAGTTATAGCGGCCCGTATGTTTGTAACAGTAATGCAGGATACCTACGCAGATCGGTGGGCTTTACTAAATCCTCCACCACGTTTTATCAGTGTAAGGGGGTTAAAACTGCTGTATTTGCAGAAACACAGACTTTTATTACGGCCATAACTTCGTTACGCTACATTGTCTTTCTTGTCTTATGATTCGGTATTTGTTTATATCGTTTTCTCGTTGAATGCACAGAATTTGTCTTCGAATTCTAGATTTCAGAATTTAAGGGTAGAAAGTTTCTGACAGGACAAGATCATCTTCATTGTCATTAGCAATATACTGCTGTGTAATATGAATTATGGAAATTCATACTACTTTTAAATTTTTGAATAAAATTAATTGCTAAAAAGCCCCACGTTGGTACGATCATAAATTATGCTGTGTATCTGGGTATTTGAAAATATCCCGACATTTTCATAATTTTAAGATAATTAATTAATTTAAAGTTTTTAATAGAAAAATAAATATAAATAGCCCCACGTTGATGAGCCATAAATTATGCTATGTAATAAGAATATTTAAAATTCTTATTAAAAATTAAATTCTTAAATAAAATTAAATAGCCCCACGTTGGAATCGTCATAAATTATGCTGTGAAATACGAATTTTGAAAAATTCTTTTTTTAATTTTTTTTAAAAATTCCAAACATTTGAAAAATCATAAATTTTGTAAACTTTGAATTATTATTTATTTTTGACCCACATTTGCTAGCTCAGTAATAAAATTAATATAATTAAATGCTGTGTGTTTTAATTTAGTTTTAAGCATTTTCATAAAAAAATAAATTTCAAATAAATTTATAAGCATGGGAATTTTATTTTAAAACAAGAGACTCTTATTAAAATTTTGACATGTAAATAATTGATTGACATAAATTCATCTTGTACTTAATCTCAGGGATAATTTTAAATTCTTGAACATCATGTAGCTTCACTATTGTCGATGGGTTATTTAAAAAAAATGAATTGCAGATTTCCAGAATACCACCTACTACATTTACACGCAAATACATCACCATAAAATAATATTTAAAACATCTCTGTACATTTATAATAAATAAAACAAAATTTTTTTATTGAAACACCACGAAAATTATTACTTATCTTTTTACAATGTTCATCTTTGAAGTTCGGAATCTTTGATGCGTGCACTTCCACGTATTTGAATGGTAGCTAACTCATACAACCAATTTTTCTTTCCTGTCTGTGATGTGCTTGTGCACGGTATGATGTGTGCTGTCCTAACGCTGCCTGTCCGATAATACTAAACCATGAGTTCTCCAGCAAAATCTTCAATAACAGTTTTTCTCAGGTATGTAATTCCCTTTTTTTATTAGAAATTATATTTTTCAATTTATAATTACTTTAATTTTTCATTTATTTTTAGCATTTTTTATTTTTAATTATAACTGTTCAACTTTTTTTATTACAGATTTATTATTATATCACACGAAGAAGATTAATTCCATATTATCTGTCAAATACAAATCTGCACGATTGACAACAAGATGTATTTCTCCACCTCAAAAACCGGAAATTCGCAGAACTATTTTTTATCATAAGATGGTGCTCAGGTACGCCATTTTTTATCAATTTATAATTTATTGAATTTATTTGTCGAAGAAACTTTCAAATTGTTCTTTAATTACTTGGATCACTGGTTATTATAGTTAGATTTCAATTTAGTTTCCCATTGGAATATTTAATACTTGCACAAATTAATATTTTTACAATAAAGAAAGGACGCTTCACAATTTTACTTTTTAATCTTCCAATAACTTTTATATTCTTCAACGGATTTTTCTCAACTTTCTTTAAATAATAAAACACCTTATTACTGTCACTTATAACAACAATTTATTTTGTTCACATTAAAATTTCTAGTTACATTATCAAAAATTTGGGAGCTAAACATTAACGCACCCACGCTATGCAAATTCTTACCGGAAGCTGTCTTGAAAAATTTAATCTCGAACCCCCAGACTAAATTTCCAAATATATCAAATTATACAAATATCACCCTTAAGTATCCTTTACATAACGATAACACCGGAAACAATTAAAATTCTATTGTTTTTACAAGATAGCTACGAAACCTTACAATCTAATCTAAATTTCACCCTTATTCAACTTATTACATAAATGTCATTATCCCAGATTAACTGGAATACAACTATTTTAAATACGCGATTCAAACATAAATCAACGTATGACAGGTACATTCAATGAAGAAAATTTTTCTTAAAATTTTAAAATTAACATATTTTTTTCATATTTATAAAAGCACATAAATTAAACAATACCAGCTTATTAGCATTAATAATTATCAATTAATTATTCATTAATTTAAAACCATAGTTACATTCCTTAATTAACATAAACCCTAGGTTTACAAGTAATTTATATGAGGTCATTGACTTCTTATCACTTTTATCTGTGACTATAGTTTATACAAAAACCGTCTGGCAAATTCTTACAACCTTGACCTAAAATACAGAAAACTATTTACATTACAATATTTTATATACCGACATACTCAAAAGTAATGTATACGGTTTGTTTTAAATATAAATAAACAATTAGGTTATCTAATAAAACTAAATTAAATTAACTCAATAAACACCTTAATTAAATTAATTCTAAATTAAAATTATACACGGTGCGTCAAAATAATTTTCTAAAAATAAAATTTTTTTTTTTATTTTAATTCACTTATTCATTTTAAAAACACACTTTTCAACCAATAACATCTCAAATAAGGATTACCCTTTAATATTATACACAGTTCGACTCATATTTTTACACAAACGATTTTATTATTGATAAATAAATTAATTCAAGTTAAATTATTTATAGTTTGCGTCAATATTAAATTGCCTTAGCATGTTTTATATATGCTATAATTTTTTTTTAGTCAAGTTTTACTAATATAAATAATTCTATTCTAGGAATAGTATCCTGGAAAATCTCAATGCTACTTCAAATGCATTTAACCAAAAAGAAATACAAGAAATCAAGATTACCACTGCATTACCGTCGATATAAATAAACTTCAATGAATTACAAGACCACGAAGAATATCTCATACTTTAACAAAATCTCATATTTTTTTTTAGTAATAAAAAAAATTAGTAATAATTTTTAATTTTAAGTTTATAAATAAATTTTTGAATTAGAACACACAGCAATACATATCATTAACACCCAATAATATATAACAAACTGGAAAAAGGATATGAAATTTAGACGAAAGTTGTCTAAATTCCTAGCGCCGCCGGTGATAAGCCTTAGCGATAGGAAAAAATCACTTAAATTCAGAAAAATATTCAAAATAAGTAATTTTCAAAAAAATGGGAATAATTTGTATTAATGGAATTTTTGCACTTTAGTTTCCATTACTGGTAATAAATCATGTTTATAACGTGGGTAATTATTATTATTAATAGCAAAATTTGCGACATTTACTTCACAATACAATTATCCTAATACAACGAATACATTTACACAATTTTTCCGGATCCGGTTTGTTGTACGGGTGGTCTTTCTTCCGTATGTGTCAGTTTAACAATGTTCTTCGAGCCTTATTTAGTATGAGGCAGCATTTCATTATTTTGCAGAATTTTTCTTGTGGACTTTTCTGTCCGGACAGGTTCCTGGAACATTTCCTCCTATCTGCGATCTCGCAAAAAAATAAAAATGAAAACGGCCAAAGAGTCGCCGCCGCCGAGTTTGTCCTATACGATGTAGCATTGCTAATAACACAACGCCCTTGCAAATTTACGTGTGTAAAAATGCGAAAGCGAAGATTCCTCAAGCTTCTAGATATTTCGGTGCATATAGAAACAACATATTTACAGCACCGGCCTATTGTAATTTACATTGTGGTGTCGCTGATACGTTATCAAATACACATAAATCAGCAACGAATGCAGCCGGTATTTTGTGACTATCTGCTCAAGATCTGCTGTTGTAGGAGGAAGATTGGTTACATCTTACTCGTCGCGAATTCTTGGGAATGCATGCGGATTATGCGAGCCAGAAATATGCAAGAAATATTATCACTTATCAGATTTTATTAAGTCATGCATCTTTGGGAACAAACACAGCTCTGTAGAAATCCAACAGAAAAGTCTTAAAGTTATTTCTGAATGTGCGAAAAAATATTATTTCCATAAAAAATAATATTTCTATTACACCCCTTTATAGTCATCCATTTTTGGGAAACACGAAATCTATTGAAATGCTCAAGGAAAAATACCTAGTTCAGATGGGAACAATATTGGCCGTGGTTAGCTTTACGAAAGTCGGAGATATAACAAATTGTACTAATTCCACGACAGCCGTAGATTTAGCACAGTTTGTTAACTGTACGAAAGCTAAAGTTATTAGACATATTAGATAGAGTTTTATTCATCTTTCTATATTTATTAAATCTACACAGATTTTAAAAAATCGTTACCGATTTAAATAAATACTTACAGATTTAAATAAATCTTTGCAGATTTAAACAAATGTTTCCAAATTTAATTCTAAGCTGTTGAAAATTAACAACGTTTACAGCGATAGTAAGGCGCAGGCTAAGAGCGTTTGACGCTTTAAACAAACAGCCTAAAAATTACATTCTCAGGGAAATGTTGAGGAAACTTTCATTATATGAATACCAAATTATGCAATGTTCATGTTGTTAAATATAGCAGTTATTTATGATTACATTAATATTTATTGTAAAAATTTTTGAAATACGGAAAACGTGTTCATAATTGTTGAACGTTACCACCAGTTTTAATCTTCTATGTCGGCTGAGTCTACCAAGGTCAAATAAATATGACAGGTTAACATTAAATGTGACAGCTTAAAATTAAACGTTGAAACATTTATTTAAATCTATAAAAGATCATTGAAATCTGTAAAGATGTAATTAAATGTGTAAATAATTATTTAAATTCATAAAAATTAATTTAAATCTATGAAGATTTAATAAATATTTAAAGATACAAAACAAATATGTGTAGATTTATCTAAATACATAAAGATTTACTAAACATTTGAAAATTTAAAATAAAGGGATTGAAATTTATTTAAATCTCTAATGCTTTATTAAATGTTGGTATATTTAAATTAAATATTTAAGGATTTATTAAATCTACAAAGATTTATTAAAATAAACAGTATTTAACTAAATGTATTTATATATAATAAGTATTAGGATACTTTGACGTAAATAACGCGAAATACATAGCAACTTTACACTTGGCGCTCTATATATAACTACTATCATTTTAAACCAATCGGGAAAAAATTCCATAAACCAAAGTTTTATTTTATTGTTGAAAACTATTTTTTTATATTTATTAATTTTGACGTACTTGCGACGTTACGATTACTAACACGCTTACGTCGCCGCCACGTAAAAATTACGTTCCAGGTACGTGCTGGGAACGTCAGCGGAACGTATTTAGAACAGGGGTCTTTTATATTTTTTTTAAATTCTTGTATATGACACTGAAGGAATATTTTGAAGTAATCTTAATAGTTTCGGAAACATAGTAATAACCGTAAATAATACTTAGTTCAACCAGCGACTTTAAAAGGACATTTTGAAGTAGTTTTGGGACATACTGCAAATATTACTTAAAAGTTCTTGCAACTATGTAGTAATATTTCATAGTTTTAACAACTTTGCCGCACGTTTTAATGCTACTTCAAAGTTATAAAACTATAAAGTAAAATTTTAAGTGGCAACCGTTATTAAAGTAACACCTACCTCAAAGTCATAGGTTTAGTCAATATTACGTAGCAGTTACCTTAGAAAAGTTCCGGTACACATAACCAGCAAAAATCAAAGTACCGGCGATTTAAATTGCTAGCTGGGTTCAATGTAGGTACAGGTACTTAGGAAATAAAATAAACTACTTGATTCAACTTAAAACATTTATTAGCTTAAAAATATTTATAATTTTAAACAAAAATATACACAAATTTTAATACATTATAAAAGTAGAACAACATAACCATAGTTGTATTTTGGTAACTAGTATCTTGGAATTCAAACAACAACACAAGATACATATCCTCCTTTGTAGCATGCATAAACAAGCATGTATTAAATTAAATCCGGATTGGTTGGCTTCTCTAAACAAGCAAATTTTGCTTTTTAGTAGTGATATTTTTTGAATCTCTTTTGAATCGGCAGCTGTGATAAACCTTTAAACTTCTTTGAGTGATTTGAACGATTTTCCTTAATTATCGTCTATTATTTATAGATTTACTTAACAAAAAACAGACTACATTTGCCTATATTGTAAGCTCACATTTCAGTAACTTTAAAAACTTTTACTTTCGTAGATTTACCAATATGCACTTAATCTATACGAATAACTTTCGTGGATTTAGTAAACTGTGCTACGACTCCGTAGATTTACTACAAATTGTTATTATTATCTCCGACTTTCGTAAAGCTAACCACAGCCTTTAATATTATTTCCATAAATGTAAATACCTCCATTGTCCCATTTTCTCATCACGCAGCTTTGGAATACACCAACCCTTTTAGAAACCTAGATGAAAACCCGTAGTTATCTTCTTAAGATGGGAAAAATAATACTATACTCGAAAAAAAAACATTGTGGTGTAAAAACGGTTTTCTGTGTATTTTTTCCTCTACAGTTGGTTGCGCAAGTAAGTGCTAGGGTGATATGGCCAAATTTATAAAAATAAGCCAAGGAAAAAATCCAAAACAGTCCTTGGAAAAAATGCCTTAAAAAAAAGCTCCCGGAAGAAAAAATATTCCCCAGGAAAAACTTCTAAAAAACTTACAGTTTTATGTAAAATAGAATATCGATTTATTTCTCGTCTTCTCATTAGAAAACTAACATCATTCTAAATATGTCGATTTTTTTTCGGGGCATTTTCCTACAGGGCTTTTTTTTCCAGGGGTTTTTTAGCGGGTCCTTTTTTGCTGAGTTTATATTATTACTTCCGTCTAACATGCACAAACATACATACATACGTAACGTTTGGAAATGCAGTGCCGAAGCCAGCAGCGTCAATTGTTGTTCTACATGCCGCTATGCTTCTTGCCTTCTGTGCATGTTTATAACAATAAAAATCATGGTAACTATCTCTATAAAACTGCGTCGAAGTAAAATCCTCTACAAAAAAATACAATAATACTTATTATTACCCTAATTCTTGAAAAAAAAACCTGAAATAATCATCGATGATGTGTTCTTGGCAAAACTAATTTTTTGAAGAATTACTTTATCAAAGTTTTACTATACCTAAAAAGTATGTAAAAATCCCAATTCTAGAGAATTTTAGAGACAATTATTTCCCGCATTTTAACAAAAATAAATAGAAATATTCCGAATAAATGTCAACAAAGAAAATATGTTATATATTATAAAGTTTCATGGAAAATACTTTCAAAATTGTCACATTATTTAAAATCATTTAAGATATTGACGAAATGTACAATATACAAGTAAATGTTTTGTAAAAATTGACTATGATAACATTCCGGCATTATTATCCTTATATTAGCAACGCTATTTGTTGTTCCAATTTTTTTTTTACGTTTCAAGATTTTTTGTTACTATCAAAATATTTTTTCAAAGCCTATAACAAAATCTTTACTACATTTCGATTTCACACAGTTTCTGAAGGCGTTATTATAAGCTTTTTGATTCTGTTTTCTTCCGCCGGATTTTTCCTCAGCTTTTTTTTCGTACTTCATTTCTTCAGCTTCCTTTCTCTGGTTTTTCTTTTTTAACTTTGTTTACTAGATTCGCCACAAGTATTTAATTTAAAATAACGTTAGATAAAAAAAAAGCGAAATCGAGCGTGGATTTGAAACGTAAGTCGTTACTACTTACCCACAAATTAACCTAAAACTTATGAAAAGTTTATGATAAAATAAAATAGACATTTCAAATGGTCAAAACTGTGTTTCTGTTAAGTGAAATAAAAACAATGAACAATGAAGATAGGCTATGAAAGGTGCTGATTATTAGAGTTGGGCAAATATGCTGTAAAGATATGCACCAACATATGTCGCATAAAACCGTCAATATATGCACTAAAATATGCCGCATAAAACCTTCAATATATGCAAGAATATGCAGTAACCTTTTGCGATATGCACTAAAAAAATTAGTTTGTTTATTTAGTGCCTAATATGAAAATCTGATGTTTATTTGAATCTGCAGTTTAATACTAGTAATTATTATATGAGTTAAAGCACGTTTTGCATCAAATGTAATTTTTCGTTGAAAGAAAAAGATAAATACAATTAATGATTTTCATTATTTTTAGTTACAAACACTCAACATTCAAAAAATCAAAAGGGCTTACATAATATAGAAACGCATTATTATTTTCAGTTAAAACTGCATTTTTTATTTGCATGAACAAAAATACAGGTAGAAGTAAAATCAATAAATAACACAACCTATTTATTACAATAAGTTGAAAGTCCGCTGTTTTTCAGAATTAAATCGTCCATTTTGCTGCTAACTTTTTTGCATATTTTATTTTTATTTTTATTCAAAATTGAATGAAATTTTTCGATTAATTCTAAAGATTCAGTGAGAAGCAGGTTTTGTGTTTCTAATTTATTAATGATGCTAGGAATGCTAACGAAAAATGAGCCTTTATGTAGGACAACTGAGGTTGCAATTCCGGACACTTTAAAATCTATTGACAATCTGCTATAGACTGAGCAGAAGTTGAATCAAAGGTGTTAACAACATTTTTAAATTCACTGTAATTTTCACAATAAAATAGAGCGGCTTCTATCCACGTTCCCCACCTGCTGAGAATTGGTTGTGGAGGTAAGGGCACATCTTTAAGAAAGTCTTTGTAAACTTCGACGCGAAGTGGTGATTTTAGAAATACCCTTTTTCCGTTATTAATTAATTTATTGACTAAAGGAAACTAAGTTCTAACCACTTCGGCCACCCTATTCATTGCATGGGCCAAACAAGTTACATGAATTAAATTTGGGAAAAATATTTTTAAATTTTGACCTGCTTTTATCATGTATGCGGCACCATCAGTCACCATGTATAAAATCCTTTCTGGTGGTATTTGATTTGGCAAATAAAGTAACGAAAGGGTTTCATTGACAAAGCGTGAAATTGTCAAATTGTTGGTTTTTTCTAGTTGTTTAACAGCAATTAAATAACTGGAAGAAGGACTGCTGTTTAAAACACCTACAATAAAATTCGCTATACATATATCTTCCTTTAGCATCGGTGGTTTCGTCAACACTAAACCAAATACAATTATTCGAAACAACGTTTCTTATTTTTTGAAGATTTTCTGCGTATAATTTTGTAATGCACGTTCTGGAAGCTGTTCTCCGGGAAACGACGTTTTGTTTCGTATATTTTTCTAAGAAATTTCTAAATTCGGGAACGTCCATGTTATTTTTATGGAATGTTGCATGAAACCATCATTCTACACAAATCGTCGTTGAAATTGTTGACATTCTTATTTAAGCAGTTCAGCAATAATTGTTGTTTTGGCTCGTTTGTATTATTTTTTCTTTTTTGATGCGGTGGCTACGTGCTGATCAAGTTGAAACTTTTTATTAACGTTTATCTGTAAAAACAATATTTAAGTACAATTTACTACAGCTTACACAAAGGAAAATAATTGAATGTGCCCTGTGGCCTGTGCCATATCCTTTGCAATATCACAAAAAAAACTTTCTAATTTTATTCTTAAATTGTTTGCTTAATTACAAAATAAAATAACAAATTAGTATTAAATTTTTAACTCGCTGTTTTGGCTTGTTTGAAGTTTTTTAACTTTAAACAGAGTAAACAGTTTTTTTTTAATTCAAAATTAAAATAAACGGATAAATACCTCTTTTTCACAGATGACTCACATCACAACACTTCCATCGTATTAAAAACATGTATACGGCTTCAACCACTTCTTAATTAAATCGTTTTTTGAACTAGCAACTTTAGGCATTTTCAGGGTATTGACTGGACAATTACACTTTACAGTTCTCTGTCAAGGCAAAAAATGAACTAGTCAAGCACTAAAATTATAAATAACTATTTCTAAGAATAAGTATAAGAAAAATTTCCAAATATTATTTTCAAAATAATTTGTACCTAGGGAATAAGACCTACCCAAATAATACAACCTTTGTCAGTTAATCCTTTATTTCCTCTACCCCTACTTGAAAATTTAGAAAGTTCAAGTCTAGGGTTCATGTGGTTTCACTAGAAGAAATTGTGCAATTTCTTCTAAGAACTACGAATATTTTATTTGATAATTTATTTGAAATTCTATTTTTTTTGCTAGAATATGCATTTTCATGGCATTAAAAGCTAAAATATGCACTAATATATGCCGTATGCCGTAAAGTTGTAATATATGCTAAACATGCAAAATAAAATTTACTTTTTATGACTCTAAACATCACGAACCGTGTATATACGAAAAATTAACATTTTATGATCAATAGGAAAAAAGATGCAAATATGCATTTGCCCAACTCTACTGATTATGTTGACACACGACGTTTCGACGAAATCTGTTTCTCTAGTATTTTACTTTTGAGGAACACTAACTCACCTAAAAATACAAGAAAAAAAAATCTTTTAATTAGTTCTGAAGATGGGAAAAGCTTATTATTTCAACAGACGTATATACTTCCATTATCCCTTTTCTTAGGAGACGTTTTTGCACTTCCAAGCATCAATGCTAATTCCATCAACATGAGTTCTTATCAAAGGAAATAATCTCCGGAATTAACTGATTAAAAAAGTTGTCTTCGATCCAATGCTGTCTGCAATCGTCTTGTTTAATGCGATTGAATTAAAGATTGGTTTCAGAGTAGGTTCTTAATCAACGTCGTTCGCTTGATTAAACGGAGGAGAAGCACAAAATATTCAATTCTTAATCAAACACCATTTTGAGTACGAAACTTTACGTTTACGCCACAATAAAAAACCTAATTTTTTATGAAAATCATAGGAAGTCTGTAAATCGAAATTCCTTAAAAGAAGTCGTAAATTTTTATATCCAAGACGTAAATACTAAATGATCGGAAGTGATAGTTCATCGAACTTGTGGCGGCAAATAAGAATAATGTCCATTGTTTTCATCATTGTGCCATAATTCCATTTCCTCCTACAAAGATGTAGTGAATCACCCCGAAAAGCATTTCCTCCAAGCGAACATTTTAAATCGGAAATGGCCATTTGTGGTTGAATCCCTACAAGTGTCAGACGCCGGAAGGGCAATTTTGAATTATATAATTTTTAATGTTATCCGCGGGCGTGTTTTCAATTTTTTATAACAGCAGCATTGTTAATGAAGAGAGAGTTTGGCTGGCGTGAAGCCAAAGAAGGGAACTTGAAAAGTTCGACCCCACGAATTAGCCACGAAATGTCCTCATATATCACGTGATTACGCGGAGCGATGATTTTTGTTACTAGAGTATTTACTTTCCCACCCCATTGAAATGCAATTGAGCTGGGGTGAGCTACTGCTTCGATATTAACTGCTACAATGGTTTCATAACCACTACCAAATCTTGATGTATTACATGTGCTGAACATAATTTAGGTACCGGACTAGCCAGAAAGCTTTTATAGCCACAGATTTATCTATACGAAAAGGAATTCCTACACTTGGAAATTCTTATTTGTTGTGTGGGCAACGTCTTCTGTAAATCATTTAATTTATATACTGTTTGCGATAATTTTTGTATCTATAACATTTCTTATACACACAATATTAATATAGTAATACAATAAATTAAATCTTCCTTTAAAGAATTAGTATTAAGAATTAAGGTACAATACTCTAAGTTACCTAAACAAGAACCAATTGAAGATTATAAATTTTTGGAAAAAAACTGACATGATACACTAATTTTAAGTCTTCGGCTATCCTTGTCTCACATTCTACGATGTCTAAATGGAATTATCATTTACACAACGATAATTAACTAATTATGCAGGTTTATTAATTATATTATACGTTTTTAGGAAACAGAAAACGTTTCAAAGTCAATTGGTTTTTCAAGATCGAGTACTAGTTTCGGTCATAAAGGGACACCTAAATCAAGCACTAGCTTCCGGTCAAAACCGAAATTAAGATCGAACACTAGCTTCTAGTCATAAACGCACATCTAGATCGAGCTCTTGCCTCCGGTTATAAACCGACACCTAGATTGAACACTAGCTTTCGGTCATGAACAAACACCTAAGTCTAACACTAGTGTTGTCATAAACCGACACTTAACCGTAAACTTGCTTCCACTCATAAACCGACATCTAGATCGAGCACTAACTTCCATTCATAAACTGACACCTAAATCGAGCACTAGCTTACGCTAATAAACCGACACTTAAATTGAACATTAGCTTGCTGTTATAAACCGGCATTTAATTAAACACTAGCTTCTGGTTATAAGCCGACACCTAGATCAAACACTAGCTTACCTTTATAAACCGACACTTAATCAAACACTAGCTTTCGGTTATTAACCGACACCTAGATCGAACTCTAGCTTGCAGTCATAAATTAAAACCTTATGTAGCACTAGCTTGCGGTCATAAACCTACACATAAATCGCGCACTGACTTTCGAGACCTACGTCGAACACTAGCTTGCAGTCATAAACCAATACCTAAATGAAACACTGGCTTCTGGTCATAAACCAACACTTAAAACTAACACATGCTCCCACTCATACATTGACACTTAGATCAAGCACTAGCTTGCATTTATAAACGGACACCTAGATCAAACACTAGCTTGCCTTTATAAGCCGACACTTAACCAAACACTAGCTTTCGGTTATTAACCGACACCTAGATCGAACTCTAGCTTGCAGTCATAAATTAAAACCTTATGTAGCACTAGCTTGCGGTCATAAACCTACACATAAATCGCGCACTGACTTTCGAGACCTACGTCGAACACTAGCTTGCAGTCATAAACCAATACCTAAATGAAACACTGGCTTCTGGTCATAAACCAACACTTAAAACTAACACATGCTCCCACTCATACACTGACACTTAGATCAAGCACTAGCTTGCATTTATAAACGGACACCTAGATCGAACACTAGCTTCCGGTCATAAACCGACATTTAAATCAAACAGTAGTTTCCGGTCATAAACGACACCTAGGTCGAGTACTAGTTTGCGGTAATAAACCGACACCTAAATCAAGCACTAGCTTTCGGTCATAAACCGAAACCTGGATCGAGCACTATTGTCCGGTCACCGACACCTAGATTCGGTCAGGTAAAACCACTATACCTATTTGGATTGAGCACTACAAAACCGATTTTATAATAAAATTTGAAAAAAGTTTTATTATACGATGCAGAACTAAACGAAAGTGAGATTTGTTTTTTTTTGTATAAATTTTTCAAGTTCGAGTGTTTGTTGTTTGAGTCAAAATATAAAATTTTCAAAGACCAATTCATTTTTTTTTTAAATTTTGCGGTTTCATAAAAATAGAGAGCATCTGCCTCTATAAATATTTAAAATATGAATAGCAAATGACAAAAATTTCCCAGTAAAGTTAGATTGCTCAGGGACAGCAAAACAAGACTGGATAATTAATATTTAAGTACAGTAATGTTTAAAAAAACCAATTATTCCTATCTCACGTTTTTTGGTGACGTATTTCATTTGCTGGTCTTTCGTGTTTATTTAGTTCCACGCTATCTTTTTCTGTAAAAATTAAAAAAAAATTGATTTTGAAGTTCTGTCAGAAATACGTGTTTTAAAATTATGACATTAGCGAAAACTGTACACACAGTTATAAATATTTTGACATGCTTAATTTTATTGCTAACCTTCAAGAAGATTTAACCGCCTCTGAGTTAAAATAAATATATTTAAGTCGCTAATACAGCGCAGTTGTAGAAAAACTAACATCTAAAATGCTATAGAATTAGAATTTTCAGTTAAGCGGTGTTAACAAGCACAGCTGAGAATTTCCCCCGTCAATGAACTAAAATAAATTAAAATTAGAAAAATAATCGCCGTAAGTGTGACTAGGGATTTCTCTCATCGTTAGACCAAAATAAACTGAAATGAGGAAAATAATGGGTTTAAAGTACAACTGAAGATTTCTCCCGTCGTTAGACGAAAATAAACTGAAATAACGAACATATTTGCTTTATCTACTACTAGGTATATCTCCTGTCGTTGAAATAAAATCGACACTAAAATTAACCAAAATGAGGTAAATAATCGATTCATGTAAAATTCTCGTTGTTAATCCAAAATAAATTAAAATTGGGAAAGCAGTGTGCTTAAGTACGACTGGGTATTTCTCCCGTCGTTGGATCAAAATAAACTATAATGAGGAAATAATTGCTATCAGTACGACTAGGCATATCTCCCGTTGTTGAATTAACATTAAATAAAATGAGGAGAATAATCGGTTTAAACACAATTAAAGATTTTTCAAGAGCGGCCGTAGCTCAGTGGTAAGAGCGGGGGCTACCAATGCAGCAGATCTGGGTTCGATCTTGGGCCCGGTCAATCTCCCTCGCAAGGCAAAGGTAAACTTGTGAGGTAGTTTTTTTCCCAGGGAAACCTCTTTGGTGAAGAAGTGCATGCACTTCCTGTGGTTCGGAGCCCACGTTAAACTGTAGGTTCCTTATGTCTGTCTGTGCAAATTATCTATCGCCGCGCACCAAACACAGACATAAGAGATAGGTAGCCAACGCCTTGAACAGGGTATGGCACTATAAGAAGAAGAGAAAGATTTTTCCTGTCGTTAAAGTAAAATAAACTAAAATCAGAAAATTAATCAGTTTAAGTTCGACCGGGTATTTCTCTCGTCGTGCAGCCATGTACAATACTTACCTATTAACTTTGAATTTTGGCCGCCAGGGGGGGGGGGTGTTAGCTATATTTAATATCCGTTATTAACACAATAGTTTTATTTATTCTTGCTATTTTAATAATAATAAGGTATGTTATTGGTATTAAATTAAAACAAATAAAATGGCAATTTTAAAAAGTGCAATAAAACTCAATTAGGGAAAATAAGAAATGTGGGTTATGATCGTTTAAAATTACGAATTTTTTAAAATCTTTTTAATATGTGTTGCCACAATAAAATGTTTAAACAAATTAATAAAAAAATATTTAAGTTTAATATATTTTTGTTTTCAAATTCAACTTATGAGTATCAATATTAGGCATTTAAATATTTTTTTTAATTAAGTAAATTTAATAATAGTATAAAATTATACATAACTGTAAAGGAAATTTAAAGGTATATCCAAATATTTAAAAATATACAGGGTGTTCCGTTAAAAATAACAAAACTGCTTACACTTTCGGTTAACCCTGAAAAATATCAAACGTGAAAAAAATTCTAACCACGCAACACATTTTTCTTATGATTCTGCTATCAATTTCTGTCAGGTCTTCAGTTCTGTTTTGTACACACGAAACAATCGTTCCTAACTGTATTACCGCTTGGGTATTGATACAGGCTCATAAATCATTTATTACTATTCCAATCAGACATTTAATTGTTTGCCAATTGCTTTTTGTTCGTATTTCTGGTTGGGTGGTAAAGACATTGTAAAATCATCGTTGTTTGTGTGTGAGAAGAATGAACAATAAGTCTGTTAATTAGGAAAAATTACTCAATTTGTAATAATTTTACATACGGGGCAAAACTCTGCAAATTAAAATATATTATCAGAGCTTTTGATTTTCTCGCTAACATAAATCTGATACAAAACAAAAAGTTGGTATTATTTATTTTTTTAAGACCGCGCTACAAAATAACTGTCGTAAATTTTAAGTTATAAGCCTTATAATTTTTATGCAAAAAGTTTATATAATGTAGGTTGCTTTTCACCTAACGTATTAACTATATTAGCGGTGCTCGTTATGGAATTTGCATGTAGTTACAAACTTTTTAATAACTCCCTGCTTTAGAAATGCACTGCCACAATGTTAATATGTATACATTTTACGGCAGAGCTTTTTAAAATAACCTCGAAGCTCTTAAAAATCTTTAAAAAATAAACACGAAATCGTTAAAATTAAATACTGCGGCCTCTATTATGTCCCCTCGACCGAAGACTAATGGAAATACTTTAAAACCTGACGTCCCTAAAAAAAACACCGAGCAGCCGTGAAATTACAAAGTTTTTCTGATTATATTAAAGAATAAAAGTGTCAACCGGTTTAAAAGGGTCGAACTTGCTCATTTTATAAATTGCAAACTTTTCTTTCTGTAATGACGAAGCACGAGTTTATATTTATTGACACGGAATGAAAAGTTTAGCGAAAATTTTTATCTAAATACTTGCGGGGTTTCTAACGTAACCCTTTTTCTCGTTTTCGTATAAGATAATATGCCTTTTTAGGGCGGTTACTGATAAATTATCGGTTACCGGAACATGGCGGCGCTCCGCCCCGGAAACAAAGTGCGTGACAATTTTAATTTATGCTCATTACAACCAGGTGATTTAACAGTACAAGCCAACATTCTTTAGACGTTTTTACACAATAGTAACAATTAGATTCAGATGTAACGTCCTAAATAATGGATGTCGTTTTTAATTAGAAGGAATTCGATTTCGCGTTCATGAGCTTTTACGACTTTACTTTATCGATTTGCAGATTTAAAAAAATTGAGGTAGAAAATTCGTCTAATTATAAATTTTGCACAGATATTTTTGTCTATTACTAATGTAATTTTGTAATTGTAATTTTTTCTTTCAACCTAACCTTCCCAATAATGTCGACTATGGAAATAGTTCATGGTTTCTTCACAAGACTCTTCTTTGCAGTTATTTCTTCAAGAATTCTCTTTCTAAGGGTTTCGTGCATGTTTTCTCTTGAATGTTCTCGTAATGCTCTAGAAAACTGTTTTTCGGAATTTTGTTTTTAATTTCGTGTTTCAAGACACTTTTCAAGGAAAGTTGTTTGGTTTTGATGGTTTTTTGCCTATATTACACATTCTATTTAGCAGTAGCTAAATTATTAGGTAGGAGGTAGGAGGCAGTGCCTAACCATAAATATTTAAACAAAAAATCAAATACTACATTTCAATAAATAAAAGCTACTTTTACATATGGTTTTTAGTTTTACTTTTTAACACCACAGCGTAACATTATTGGGCATGAAACAAACAGTGGGAGTAAATGTATTAACCAGCATGCAATCGAATTTCACTTACAGTTAAAGCACCAATAGCAGAATAGTTCTAAAACAAAGCAGCCGCAAATAAGCAAATAAGCGTTTAAACACCGTTTTGCATACGCGAGGCCGAGCTTATCGGGCCAAATGATTCGAGCTACGACACAATCACCAATCTATTATTTTTGATACGTTTGGATTCACATTACTACAAATAATGAAATGATTAGATGCAAAGAAATAGTAGAGATTTCAGAACGCAATAAGCACCGAAAAGGCATGGCCTCTGCATTTTTTATATTTTACTTATGTCAGTCAGCGGCAAGCAGGAGTAGCGTGCAGCTATTGTGTGATTATTTATATTTTACGTAGTTTACAGGAAATATGAAAAATCTCGTTAATCAGCTTTTAAAAGAAAAATTTAATGAATACTCTTACGAAAAAACAAAAAAATAATAAAAAATTATAGACGATGTACTTTAAAATGAACAGACAGACAGTAGGAAGAAATCTAGATCGTTTAATACAGAATGGTATAAAAGACAGGACTATCTAGCCGGTAGCGATATTAAAAATAAGCAGTTTTGCTGAAATTTCTTACTATTTTCATCTATATCTAACCCCTCAAAAGTATGGTCTGAAACAGGATACTCTGATTTAAAAAATGTTTCAGCTGCAATTAAAAAACATGAGTCGACCAAAAAGCATTTATCTGCAACTGTAAAATTAAAATTATTTGGCAAATCACGCATTAACTTGGCTTTGGACGAATTTAATAGGAATTTTATGCGTAGATTAATTTATTTAACAGCAGGTCTTGGCAAATTACAGTTGCCGCAATTTTTTGACTTTTTAATTTTAACGTTAAATAATGTTTGCGATTGCCTACCCAAATTTTGATACCACGGAACGCCACTGCTATTCAGCCAATCAAACTGCTCGATTTACGTTGTAAGTACTAGTCAAATTAATTAGTTGGTGTAAAAGCATTCTTGGTATTTAGTAACTGAAATAGTCCACACCACTTGCTAATTCAAAAATAAACAACGAAACTTACTTTAACTTCCCGCATAGGCAATTTGTGTACAGTTGCTATGCAAAATGGCTTCGTAATTTTTATCCCAATAATTTTTTCTATTCGCTTGTGCTATACCTATAAAAGCCACTGACAAGGTCAACAAGTTAGAAGCCTAGCTGCGCTAAAACGTTTTGATCACATTTGCTGAAATTAAAAATAATCAAAATAAATCGTAAATAGTCACTAAGAGTATAGCACGTGCCCGAGATTTTCCTGCGATAAATTAGGATTGATTAATAGTTGTCTCGTATACTAGTTAATCAACAGAATCGGTTTAACTAGCCTTCGTTAACAATTAATTAACGTTTATCGGCAAAGCGGTATCACTAGTTATATTACTTGTGGCTATATCATACACATTTTATTTAGTGAGTCGTAAAGCTCGATTTCCGTGTCAACAGACAATCAAATTAATTTGTAGATAATAAAATCAGTAGTGGATTTCATTACGTGAACAAACCACGATACAATTACAATAAAATCATGTCTTGCCATAGCTGCGTTTGTCAGCAGCAAGGGCGACAAGTTAAGATCCTAGGTGCCTTAAAACCCCTGCAAAACGACGATAATATCCGATGCAATTCGTTAGTTTAAAATACCTTGTCATTAATTGTATGTGATATAGTCATTACAAAAACAATACGTGGCCACGTTTTTTCCGTGACAAACTGGGTTTATTATTAATTCGTGCTAGTTAATTTAATACAATTTGAACTTCTGCTTTGCGCTCGTGAAATTATGCTTTTAACTAGCACTCGTTAATAATCTACTCAACGTTATGGCAAAAACGAAATCACTAGTTATACTACTTGTGAGAAGATTTATATTTAATTTTTAGATTTTAACATTGGAGTTTGCAAATAAGCTTTCAAGTGTTTTTTTTTAAGTTGTTTACATTTTGAATTATGGTTTGTTTTAGAACTTCTCGTTATTTTACTTCTTTTCTTTTCCGATCACAGACTTTGAGCTTACCCTTAATTGTTTTCAATAGCCCTTATGAGGACGTTTATTATTCTGTAATTATTTCTGGATTTTTAGTCTTTATTTTTTTTGTTAGTTTTTTGTGTTGATGGTTTTCCAAAGCCTTTTACAACATTTATGTATCAGATGCTTTATGATACGCATCTGTCTAGTTTTTTAAAGTTCAATAGTTGTGTGGGTTATTTTTCCAAAATAGATTTTGATAGAGCTTTTTCCAAAATAAACTTTAACCGAAAGGTCTGTTTTTAGAGGTGCTAATTAATTTAAAAAAATTGAACTGTTGCTTTGCGCTAGTAAAATTATGCTGTTAACTAGCACTTGTTAATAATATAATAATCACTAGTTATACTACTTATGAGAAGTTTTTTATTCTTTTTATTATTTTTTTTAAGTTGTTTATTTCTTATATTATGGTTTTTGTTAGAACTTATTGTTATTTTATTTTGTTTCTTTGCCGATCGCGGGATTTGAGATTGCCCGCCCGCAGGTGTTTTTCAAGAGCTTTGATGAGGACGTTTATTATTCTGTAATTATTTTTGGATTTTTTGATCTTTATTTTGTTTGTTAGTTTTTTGTGTGGATGGTTTTCCAAAGCTTTCTACAACATTTATGTATCAGATGTTTTATGATACGCATCTGTCTAGTTTTTCAAAGTTCAATAGTTGTGTGGGTTATTTTTCCAAAATAGATTTTGATAGAGCTTTTTCCAAAATAAACTTTAACCGAAAGGTCTGTTTTTAGAGGTGCTAATTAATTTAAAAAAATTGAACTGTCGCTTTGCGCTAGTAAAATTATGCTGTTAACTAGCACTTGTTAATAATATAATAATCACTAGTTATACTACTTATGAGAAGTTTTTTATTCTTTTTATTATTTTTTTTAAGTTGTTTATTTCTTATATTATGGTTTTTGTTAGAACTTATTGTTATTTTATTTTGTTTCTTTGCCGATCGCGGGATTTGAGATTGCCCGCCCGCAGGTGTTTTTCAAGAGCTTTGATGAGGACGTTTATTATTCTGTAATTATTTTTGGATTTTTTGATCTTTATTTTGTTTGTTAGTTTTTTGTGTGGATGGTTTTCCAAAGCTTTCTACAACATTTATGTATCAGATGTTTTATGATACGCATCTGTCTAGTTTTTCAAAGTTCAATAGTTGTGTGGGTTATTTTTCCAAAATAGATTTTGATAGAGCTTTTTCCAAAATAAACTTTAACCGAAAGGTCTGTTTTTAGAGGTGCTAATTAATTTAAAAAAATTGAACTGTCGCTTTGCGCTAGTAAAATTATGCTGTTAACTAGCACTTGTTAATAATATAATAATCACTAGTTATACTACTTATGAGAAGTTTTTTATTCTTTTTATTATTTTTTTTAAGTTGTTTATTTCTTATATTATGGTTTTTGTTAGAACTTATTGTTATTTTATTTTGTTTCTTTGCCGATCGCGGGATTTGAGATTGCCCGCCCGCAGGTGTTTTTCAAGAGCTTTGATGAGGACGTTTATTATTCTGTAATTATTTTTGGATTTTTTGATCTTTATTTTGTTTGTTAGTTTTTTGTGTGGATGGTTTTCCAAAGCTTTCTACAACATTTATGTATCAGATGTTTTATGATACGCATCTGTCTAGTTTTTCAAAGTTCAATAGTTGTGTGGGTTATTTTTCCAAAATAGATTTTGATAGAGCTTTTTCCAAAATAAACTTTAACCGAAAGGTCTGTTTTTAGAGGTGCTAATTAATTTAAAAAAATTGAACTGTCGCTTTGCGCTAGTAAAATTATGCTGTTAACTAGCACTTGTTAATAATATAATAATCACTAGTTATACTACTTATGAGAAGTTTTTTATTCTTTTTATTATTTTTTTTAAGTTGTTTATTTCTTATATTATGGTTTTTGTTAGAACTTATTGTTATTTTATTTTGTTTCTTTGCCGATCGCGGGATTTGAGATTGCCCGCCCGCAGGTGTTTTTCAAGAGCTTTGATGAGGACGTTTATTATTCTGTAATTATTTTTGGATTTTTTGATCTTTATTTTGTTTGTTAGTTTTTTGTGTGGATGGTTTTCCAAAGCTTTCTACAACATTTATGTATCAGATGTTTTATGATACGCATCTGTCTAGTTTTTTAAAGTTCAATAGTTGTGTGGGTTATTTTTCCAAAATAGATTTTGATAGAGCTTTTTCCAAAATAAACTTTAACCGAAAGGTCTGTTTTTAGAGGTGCTAATTAATTTAAAAAAATTGAACTGTCGCTTTGCGCTAGTAAAATTATGCTGTTAACTAGCACTTGTTAATAATATAATAATCACTAGTTATACTACTTATGAGAAGTTTTTTATTCTTTTTTATTATTTTTTTTAAGTTGTTTATTTCTTATATTATGGTTTTTGTTAGAACTTATTGTTATTTTATTTTGTTTCTTTGCCGATCGCGGGATTTGAGATTGCCCGCCCGCAGGTGTTTTTCAAGAGCTTTGATGAGGACGTTTATTATTCTGTAATTATTTTTGGATTTTTTGATCTTTATTTTGTTTGTTAGTTTTTTGTGTGGATGGTTTTCCAAAGCTTTCTACAACATTTATGTATCAGATGTTTTATGATACGCATCTGTCTAGTTTTTCAAAGTTCAATAGTTGTGTGGGTTATTTTTCCAAAATAGATTTTGATAGAGCTTTTTCCTAAATAAACTTTAATCGAAAGGTCTGTTTTTAGAAGTGCTAATTAAATTTAAAAATATTTAGCTGTCCTTTTGCGCTAGTAAAATTATGCTGTCAACTAGCACTTGTTAATAATCTAATAATCACTAGTTATACTACTTATGAGAAGATTATTATTCTTTCTTTTAAGTTGGTTATCTCTTATATTATGTTTTTTGTTAAAACTTATTGTTATTTTATTTCTTTTCTTTGCCGATCGCGGGATTCTAGATTGTTTTTAAGAGCTTTTATGAGGACGTTTATTATTCTGTCATTAATTTTGGATTTTTTAGTCTTTATTTATTTTGTTATTTTTTTGTGTGAATGGTTTTCCAGAGCTTTCTACAACATTCATGTATCAGATGCTTTATGATACGCATCTGTCCAGTTTTTTAAAGTTTAATAGTTGTGTGGGATATTTCTACAGGTCAGATTTTGATAGAGCTTTTACCAGAAGAAACTTTATCCGACAGCTGTATTTTTAGAAGTTTAAATTGCTTCCATGATCGAGTATCTTCACGGTCACATATTTTCGATACGGGAATGTATTGTGATCGTGAAAATGTTCGATTCTGAGATTTTGACGGATATGCGTGCTTTAGATCTGCAGGAAACCAAAGAAATGGTTTCCAAAAAATGTTTGTGTGTATATGCTTATGCATGAGTGGAACGTGAAATCTGAAAAACAACTGAACCGATATTGATGAAATTTAGTATACCTGCTAGGTACCTACAACTATAATTTATCGAGCCAAAAACTTTTATTAACCAACAGAAACCGGAAACGAATTTTGGATATATTTCTATTTCTTTTTAAAACAGAATTTTAAAAATTCAAGTACGGAAAGAGTATTTTTACCTTACACTATAACTTGAAAATGAAGCTGCAATTATTTGACAATTTTGGTTTTAATGCGTTTTTACTCAAAAAGCTTTTTCTAAAACTATTTCTAATTTTTATTGCTGTATTTATCTCTCTTATATATTTGTCTCTGTTTTATGCAAATGTTTAATGTCAACTTTTCAAGAGCTTTTCCCAAAAGCATAGTTACCCGAGAGCTTTTCAATGTTTAGCCAATAATTGCCTTCTTTTCGTTTTCTCTATTATTTGTGTATTTTTCTTCGTGATAGCGATTATAGAATTTCCCGAATAAATAAAAACTCTCTCAATTTCACTTCGTCTTAGGTTTTCTATGGCATTTGTTCTATAACAGTTGTGTAACTGCTCTATGAGGCTTTTGTAGAGCTTTTACCAGAATTCTGGGCTAGCTCTTGTTTTAAAGATTATTCACGTTTATTTTTTTAAGGTTTTTCAAGACTTTTGTTCTATATTGAAAAATTTGTTCACAGAGCTTGAAGAAGATACGAATGAAGGTATCGAAACGTCGCTAAAAAGCGCTTTATGTTTTATTATTCTTAGTTTTAACTTAAAACGGGGTAAATTAAGTAATTTGAATTTTGTTCTATAATTATTTAAATATTTTTTCTAGTTAGGTTTTACAAAGCTTTTGCCTGATTTAAATTTTTGCGCAAGCTTTTTTAAACATTTTTCTATTGAGCTTTAAATGACTCTTGTTATGTAATTTTTCCAGTAGTAGCTTTATCCGAGAACTTTTTTGACTTTAATATTTTATTTATATTGTTAATATAAAGCACGTAAAGAATTTTATTCAAAAATTACAAAAATGTAGAATATTTTAACTTTTTTTTTAAACAAAATACATTATAAAATACATCCGTAATAATATAAAAGCAATATGTTATGACAGTTATATATTTGTAGGCCATAAATGTATTCATGCATCACAATATCAAATGCATAAATAAAATTTAGTAATTTGTATTTATACTCAGTTAAGGTAATATGTGTCCTAGTATGCAGAATAAAATGGTTCTATAAAATATCAAATGCGCTGCACGATTTCAGCATTAAAAGATTACTGACAGGCTGGTTATAATTAGTAAAATGATTTCAATTTTATTTCATTAAGAGTTCCATAGAGTTTAACGTGAAATGAAAAAGCACTCAATTTTTAATTGGATTTGGTTAATTCGCGAGAAATTTAATGGATATTTTACATCAGCCACCGTCGTTTTAGAACAGCCAAACTTTTACAACTCAAACAAATCTTTTATAAATTCCTCGGTGCTGAATATAAAAATTATTAAGCGGATTTAAAATTTTAATACACCCTGTCAGCACTCATTCCATTTCTGCTAATTGAAAGAACGTTAAAATTTACTCCGCTTTTCCAGTATTACAAAGATATTGGGCACAGCTATTTCCTGAAAATCTCAACATTTAAATCACTCCTCGGGAAAAGTTCTATACTTTTCTTTCCCAAGGGGGAATTTATAATACTTTTGCATAAAGTTGACAATATTTTTCTATTATACAATTAACAATTTTTAAAATTATTTTGATTAGGATTATCAAAAAAAAATATTTGCTTTAGATGTTTCTGTTTTCATTAATCAACTTGTTTAAACCCCTGCCTACAACTAATTCAAGCGAGCCACGTGACTTTTAATAATGCAATGATTGCTCTTTCAATATTCATGGGTTAAAATTTAATTTAGTTTAGGGGGCTTATTTCAATAAGAAGTGCTATAAAAGGTAAACGTATTCGAATTTAAAATTTATGAAATTGTTTTGGTAAAGCGTACCGACCTGAAATTATTAACAGTTCCACCATAAATAAAATCCAACGCAAAAATTTTGAAATTTTTTTACTAAATAATAATTTGGTTATGAAAAACCTAACCTTTTGTATCTTCTCTGGATACAAGTTGCATAAAATGGGGTATAGTGAGACAAGTGCATGGTATAATGCATTTTAGCGCTTCGTATAAAATTCTCACACTTGTACTGTTGCAAGGAGTGTGTGAAACGGTGCATCTGTAACAGTTACACGAATTGAAATAGTAAAGTAGTTGTTATTTACTGATACATTACTGTTTGTGGGGTTTACGCCCTTAACAGCGGAAATTTTATGGGTTTATCGAATTATGCTCTACCATACTTGAAGCACTTTGGGCGTATTATTTTTAATTTAATTAATAAGTTGGGAGACTTTAATACAAATTTTAAATTTAAAATAATTATAATTTTTTTTTGCTAAAATAACTCAATAACTAATGACAACGTAAACTTAGACCCATTCTAGGTTTATGTAATTATATATAGGGTGTATGAAAATTAAGTACAAATATTCCACTAATAATAGATTAAGCCCAAGCAGAATCCAGTGGTACTATTCATATTTCAAAAATGACTCGATTTTTTTAATGAATAATAAATATTGTTTGAGAACTGCTGACATTAATAGAAAATCCATTTAAATTCTACAATGTTATTACATAAATTGTAATTTAAACCGAATGTGGCAAAAATATAACCTTGCAGATTTTTGTACAAAAATGTTTTTGAATTCAGTTTTGTTATTATCCTGCAGTACTCAAACAATTTTTGAACAAATTTTCAATAATTACTGTCTCATACTTGAGACCTGTCTACTTGAAATTACAACTAAAATAAAAGCACATCCGAATACTTGCCCCCTGTAATTTGTAATTAAATTGAAACCTCAAACAGATGGTCTTCAATTGGCTATGCTTTCTGAAATGTGTTTATGTCTGTTTATACTGTGTAGGTTCGTGATCAAAAATGTAGCAGCTATTAAACTTTTAAAAGGTACTTAGATTAACAGAATTACAAGCAGGTGATCGCAGCCTGCATTTTTAAACGTTAATGCGGTTGATGCACTGCTTTCTTAAATGTGTGATGGTCATCTGTCACGTGAAGTTGCTTAAGTATAACAGGTTTACTTATTTGTAAAAATCTGCACATAAAGGTTTTTAAACAATATCCAGAAATTGAAAAAAAAATTTAAAGCATCGAGGGGATTTTTAAAAATATGTTTAAAAAAATGTGTCTGAGGATTACTGCGATATGCGATATTCTTTGATAACGCCTTTGTTAATTAAGTTATCAAAAAGATATCTTAAACGTGAGCTACTTGGTGCATTCTGCACATTTTAAAATAACTTTTGTTCATACAGGGTGTTTCACATTAGAGGAGCATACGAAACTTATGTTTTTTAAACGAAAAATTCTACGTTTTTGCATATTATTATTATCCGTTTAATTGCCTCTATGAATATTTTTATTTCTAAAAAGCCGTTGCGGCGTTGCCAAGTTAATCCGCCTTTTCAAAAAAATTGACATTTGCAGACGTCACTGATAAAACCTGCGTAAGCCGCATTTCGGCAGATTAAGCAAAAATCTTTAGGTATGTGTTAGTGAATATCATGAAATTTTCCCAGACAGTGTAAAGATAAATTTGGTTATACAGGGTGTTTGTTGCAACGGTGCAACTATAATGTGTCATAACCAGATTTTTTTAATGGAACACTTTGCATAATTTTATATAGGTAAATAGAGCTTTTGCGCTCTACCAATTTTATTAAATAATAATTTTACCTAAAACCAACGGTTTTCGCGAAAATTAGATTCAAGGCAAAAAAACGAGTAACTTCTAGAAATTCAGATATTATAGGAGGCATTGATACCAGTTTTTTGCTTAAATTCATTTTAATTTGAATAGACACAAACGTCACTGAATTTCTAGAAATTACCTAATTTTTTGCTTAGAATCTAATTTTCTCGAAAACCGTTTGATCTAGGTATAACCATTATTAAATAAAATTAGTAGAACACAAAAAGTTATATTTAACTATGCAAACATATACAGCGTGTTTTATTTGAAAAGATTAAGTTATGAGACATTAAATTTACAATTTTTTGCACCACTGCAACAATCACCCTGTATATCCAAATTTAACTTTAAATTATCTGGCAAACAGCACTTGATATTATTTAACACATACCCGAAAAATTATCTTTAATCTGTCGAAATTCGGCTTACGCAGGTTTTATCAGTGACGTCTGCAAATGTCAATTTGTTTTGAGAAAGCGGATTAATGGAATTATAGAAACAAAAAATAGATATAGATGCAATTACTAATTACCACTGCTAATAAGAATAAGCAAAAATATACAAAACGTTTCGTTTAAAAAACAAGCTTTGTATGCCCCTCTAATGTAAAGCACTCTGTGTAAAATATTTACAACGCAAATCGCTTAGAAAAGCCTCCCGAAAAAGATTTTTTGAGAAAAGTATTTTAAAGAGTTTTTTTGAGGAGGAAACTTTTGGAAAGATAAACCCAAACACATTTTTAAAATAATGGTTAATAGTACAGGAAATACCTTTGGAAGAGTGCATGTTGACGCAAAATTCCTGTATGGATAAAACTCAAGAATTTTGTTTTAAAAAATATTTATTATTGAAAAATATTCTCAATCTTTTGTAAATTAGCAACTTCTTAGAAGTTTCCAAAAATTATTAAATATTATCAGCTTTCTAAACAAATCTACAGAATTTTTCGAGAGCTTTATTTTTTTAAGAACTGTTTTTCATGGCAATTTTTTATAGTTTTTCTCATAGGACTTTGGAGAAATGCAGTTTAATCACGCTAATAACTAGCTTATAAATTAACATATCTGATTTTACTAGTAATTAATTTTTAACTGATTTCGTTTAAAACTATTAATTAACCAGGGACGTATATGTGGTGAGGGGGGTCCTTAATGTAAATTTTCAGTTATAAACAAAAATATGCTTACATTTACAAATAGGAACAAGTAAAGACGCGTTTCGTCCTTACTAGGACTCTTCGGTCGGGTATAGTTTTTATTTAAGCGTCGATTGTAGCTTTACTATATTAATTTCCTCACCGTACTTTATATAGATGTCTTTAGAGACATCTATCACCGTTTAACTTTTAACGTTTTTCTTTTCTGTTTCTTTTTGTGGAGGTATTTCTAGGCCTGTGTTTATATGAACCTTTCCTAATGGTTTTGCTATCGGTCCTTAAAATAGTTTTCTGTTATTTAAGAAATAAACCAGAATGTTGGAAAATTAAAAGTATTTAATGTAAAAATACTGAGAAATACTGAAAGATTACTTTTTGAATTTTTTTAAATATTTTTTGATGTTTCTTTCTTTCTGGAGCTCTGTCATACCAGCTTAGCTAACATTTTTATTTACTTAATTTTTTTGAAAGTATTTCTAAGAGATTTACTTTTCATGCTGCTTTCGAATCTCTTAAGGTTTTCTATTTTTGGGAACTCTTCTCTAGAATTTTCTTCAGAAGTACATTATTCAGGTATTTTTTAAGCTCATAAAATTATTAGCAGATTTTTATCTAAAGCTCTTTCCTCAAAGCTTTTGTCTAGCGTTTTCTTCTGTAGGTTTTTTCTAAAAGATATTTAAAAAAGCTTTTTTTTGCGTATTATTCTGGAAATTTGTATTTTATCTGGAATCAATTGAAGTTCTTCTTCTGGGTGCACCAAAGCCGGTGACCTAGAAGATAGTGGAGTGGATCCCTTGGTTTAATTCTGGCAATAGCCAAAGTTTTGTTCTGAAATTAAGTCGAACAGTTTTGGTCAGCATTTTTTTCCGTAGTTTTTTTCTAAAAGATGTTCGAAAGCTTCTCTTTGCATATTTTTCTGAAATTATTTTTTTTCTGGAATCAGTTCAAGCTCTTCGTCTAGATGCAGTAAAACCGGTAACCAAGAAGATAGCAAAATTGGGTTCCTGGTTCAATTCTGGCAATAGTCAAAAATTTTCTTTTAAGTTGAGTTTAGAATTTGTATTCCGAGGAAATAAATTGTTAAACAGTTTATCAATTTTGTCTAAGATTTTCCATAGTAGGCTTTTTGTAAAAGAAACTCCAAAGCTACCCTTTCGAGTGGTTTTCCGGAATATTTTAATTTTGCTCGAAGCAGTTCGAGATCTTCTTCTCGGTGTAGTAAATCCAATGAACTAGTTAGCCGTGGGATCTCTGGTCAGTTCTGACAACAATCGGAGATTTATTTTTTTAACCGAGTTTAATATTTATTGTAGTTCCAAAAAATTAATTGTTCCACAGATGCAACATAAACTTAACTGTCGAGTCGTTTAAAATTTTTTTAAATTTATTTTATTTCAAAAATAGAACAATTATTGTTTTTTGCTGATCACACCTTGCGACGCACATGATTTTAACGGTATTTTCATGAATTAGAGGACTTTTTTTATTATTATTTATTATTTTTTGGTCTAAATTACCAAAAATATGCAAACAATTACTTGAAGCTTTTTATTTCAAGCTTTTTCTTTTAATCTATTGCCCTTGAATTGTTCTGCAATTATTTATATTTTCCAGTTTTAGTTGGAACAGTTAATAAATAATAATTTCCGCTAAAAATTTTAAATAATATAATCTGCACTTAGCATAAGGGCTGTTAGATTAATGTCGGCGCCACTGTCGGTTATCAACTTATCAGCAGAACGGGGGTAATAAAGCTCCGCCGCTTCCTTGCTGAGTGCTTGTTAAATTCAATATTTTAAGAAAATAAAAAATATGGAAGCAAGAGCACTATAAACAATAACAGTGTCTACTAGAGGCACGTGACAATAATGAATAGGGCCGGCGGCGGTCATAAGGGAGGGCGGTCGTTTACTTTCCGCCGCGTGGCGATTCCATTTGTCGCGCCCCTGTTTTGATGCTGTAAAGCCAGGATAATGTATTCAGCATTAAAGCTTAGACGTTTTAATACAGAAAATGTTGTATTATGCCACGTTGAGTGATTTAAGTTATAAAGTTATTGTTTATAGATCGCGAGGGTGTGTGACGTTTTTAAATAATGGCTTTGATTAATGTCTGCAGCATGAACATGCAGCCCACAAAAAAAAGCTCTTTCTCTCACCGCCTTTCGTTGTTGCTTCTCCATTCGGTTTTCGAAATATCACACGTATGGAAGTCCACCAGACCGTGGAATCAAAAATTCCGCTTCTTACTAACAAGTGATATTACACCCGTCAACACAATGTTACACAGAGTGACAAGTTGCGATGCTGTTTTTCAGGGGGCAGTGTAATTCATGTGTTAGTTGATGTATTCTGGTTAGGTTGTCTCAAATCTTGACTCGTTTAATCTTTTAGAGTACATTTTTAATTTTACGCACCGACGACGCTCTGACGTCACTCTGACAGACTTTTTCTAAACTCGATCCTCATGCTTAACATCGTATCATGATGCAACGACAAAGAATATTTTATGAGCTAACCAATAGTTATTTTTTGCTTTTTAATCTAGAAATTCATGAAGAGAAAATATGGAATTTTAATTTACTAATACGAAAATTGATTTCCCGCAAAAAAAAACAAAATAACAATTTTATTTGCTATAAATTATTTGCAATGTATTATTTGTTTTACCATCAAGAGGTATTTGCGCGGGGTAGATTTATTCTTACATGCAAAGTCAAACTTTCCTGTTGAACAGAAATGTGTAGCAGATGTTTTATGCAACACATTTTAGTTTAAAATGTAAAACCATATTTTTACCTTACATATTATCAAATTCAAATATTACATGTAACAATATTGACAATATGTAGTAAAACCAACATACATATTTAAGAATAAAGTAAATCCAAAAATTTCTGAATTTTTCTTACTTAAAATGTAGTGCCATACATTTTTTTAACAAAATTTTAATACCCACATTTATTGCGTATACGTTTTAGGGAATATTTAACATATATGTATATGTATATGTATTAAAAATTAAATTTTCATGCACCAAACATGTAACGCAGAACTGTTATGCAATGCATTTTTAACTTAACATGTATTACTAACAATGTTTGGCGGTCGCGGTAAGTCTGCGACTGCGCTTGCGGAAGCTGATAGAGCAGAAATTATTGAGTTACAAGAAATTATTGCATTCTATTTATTTGATAAAAACATTTTTAATAATACATTTTAAATTAAAAATAATTTTCCAAAACTTCTGCATTGAATTTTTGGTGCATAAAAATGTTAGTTTCAATACGTAAAGACGAAAATTTTAAATATTGCCTAAAAATCATAAGCAATAAAAATTTGTATTGAATTTATGTAACAAAAATGTATGGCAATGCATTCTCTAAGGGAAGAATGTTTTGCAGAAATTGTGTGTTTTAGCTTTACTACATATGAACAATATTTTAAGCTCTTGACTAAATTACTGCGTGTAATCTTTAATTTTAATGTTATGTTGCGTCAACATAAATTGTATTAAGTTAAAAATGTGTTGCATAACATTTCTGTACCACATTTCCTTACTAACATGTATGGACGAGTTTTTAAGATGTTACCTAAAAGCTACAGGTAATAAATTCATGTTACGAAAATTGACGGTAATACATTTTAGAGAATAAATGTTTTGCAGAAATATTGATTGTTAGTTTTGGTACATGTGGTAAAACTATTTTTACCTTACATATTATCACATTCAAATATTTCATAAGACAATATCAACATTACCTACTAAAACCAACATACGTATTCAAGAAGAATGCAATTCAAAAATTTTTATTGCTTAAATGTATTGCCATACATTTAATACCCACATTAATTGGGTTTACTTTCTAGGGAATATTTATAATATTAGCCTATATGTATCAACAATAACATTTTTATGCACCAAAACAATATTAA
The DNA here is from genome assembly GCA_958336395.1 of Ctenicera cuprea. Lineage (NCBI taxonomy): Eukaryota > Metazoa > Arthropoda > Insecta > Coleoptera > Elateridae > Ctenicera > Ctenicera cuprea. The sequence goes on along the minus strand of OY284492.1, from coordinate 5,125,225 downwards.
TGGCCGGGATAGAAACTGTTAAAACTTCTAAAACTTCAGTTGTGTTCCAGATCCCAAAGTGACCACAGCCCTGAAGATGTCCCGTGGAACCGAGGACGAAACGTCGGCAGTTCATGCACCGATGACGCGGCTCCAACCCGGAAGCCTAGCGTTATTAACAACGGCTGCGGAAGCCTGCAACTTAGATTTTCTAAAACTTCATTTACACACCAAAGAAGACGCGATTGCAGTTGCTGCTATTTACCTGGACAGTGAACATAACATTTATCAAATTACTTTACTTAAGCTTTGAGCACTTGCGGAATACCGTAGAAACTTCATGATAATTAATGTAATAAAATTGCGAAAAACTACTTTATTGCTGCGCTAATTAAGGATTTCTTTATTTATTAGAAATCGCATCTAAAAATAATCTATGGAAAGAGTGCTCTTGTGCGAGTAGCTAGTAGAGAAGTTAGAGGAGTTACAAGAAATTATGGCACTCTATTTTTTCCATAAAATCGTATTTAGTAATATATTTTAAATTAAAAATGCTTTGCCAAAACTTCTGCATTGAACTTTTTCTGCATAAAAATGTTAGTTTTAATACATCAGAGCGAAACTTTTTAAATATTGCTTGAAAAGTATACGCAACAAATGTTTGTATTGAATTTGTTACAAAATGTTATGGCAATACATTTTAAAAATGTTTTGCAAAAAATTTTGTGTTAGATTTAGTGCATATGAACAATATTTTAAGCTCTTGACTAAATTACTGCATCTAAAATTTGATTAAAATTTCGTGTAGCGTCAATATGAACTGTATTATGTGAAAAATGTGTTGCATAACATTACTGTATTACATTTATTTATCAACATGTATAGACGAGTCTTTTAAATGTTACCTAAAAACTGGGCCAGCGGGTGGTCTAGTGGTTAGAGTCCCAACTTCTAGAACTAGACTCCCAACGGCAGTAGGTTCGAATCCTCTGCCCGTCGGAAATTTTTCTGAATAAGTTAAATCCGGCGTGTCTATGGACGGTGTGTGTGGTGTGTATGTTGGGTTGCATGTCTTTCGGGGTGGGGCATGTAAGACCGGTGAATAGCGCTAAGTGCGCTGAGCCCGGGTAAGGGGGTGGGATGGGAATCATGGAGTCGTGCTCACGCAAGGCCTCATGATTCTTTAAAAAAAACAACCTAAAAACTACAAGCGGTAATTGCTTGTAATAAATTGATGATACAAAAAATTATGCCAATTCATTTTAAAAGAATAATTTTAGTTTTGGTACATGTGAACCAACTTTTGACTGAATTTATAATTGCATGTAGTTTTCTATTTAAAGTTTATGTATAATTTTAAGTAACGTATTTACAAAAGAAATTTTTGAAATCCATTTTTTATTATATCGTCGTAATCAGCCTTTACGTCCCACTGCTGGGCACAGGCACTCTTCTCTGCCACGTACTCTCCTTAGCGCTAAGGTGGAGTACGGGGGACCTGCAGTTTAACGTCGAATCCGAACGACTAAATTCCAGAGAAGGTTTCAGGCATTAAGACCCCACGGCTGCCTACACCGGATTGGGGAATGTGAGTGGCGGGTTGCGGCATAGATTTTTATTGCTGCATGGCTTCGGCAGGGAATCGAACCCTAAACCTTCAGCGTTAGAGACTGAGCGCCCAACCTCTGAGCTACCGCCACTCACTATTATCACTCATTATTATATACTTTAAAATAAAAGAGCCTATTTGCCTATTAATTTTACTAATAAAAAAATCAAACAAAATTCCCTAAGAAAACATCAAAATTGTGTTAAAAATATCTATTTATCAACAAATTCCAATAAGGGTTATTTAGTAGCTCCTCTGAAGTTCTCTAAATTATAAAACTGTATTATTTCATTTTTATTAGTATTTATCTGTGTATATCATGACGTATAAAAACATTTTAAATGAATTGAAGGTTCTTTAGGTTTTGTAGTTATACAGTTATAGTTTGCCGTCCTTTGAATTTCTGGTTAGAAACTGTTTGAAGTTCCAGTCACGTACAGCTAACCGCTGGTGTCTTAGACCTCCACCACATTAGTGGCTGTAAAGTTGTAAGCTACGTTTCAGCACACTGTTGTATAGTGGATGAAACTTAAAATTTATTATCTTAAGATTTTACGGTTTATCCTTGACACAATTAAATTTTGTTGTTTCATTTAAGAAACCAGAACGAATTGTACATTTGTAAGAAGGAATCAAAATTGAAACTTATACGTATTTATGGAGAAACTGACCTGAGGATGATTAATATTCCTTGAAAACGTCTGTAAGAATATTTTACTAAAATGCTCGAAATTGAATATTTTTGTCTGCTTTTCCATTATCCACATGTGTAGCTCGATTTGATAAATACTTAAGGCCCTAACCGAGAGACATTTTACGGAATCGATCGTATAGTTAACCCGTATAGGTGGTAGTGCAGCACTTGAGCATGAGAACACAATTCTGTTCCTTACATGGAGATGCAGATATACCCGGGAGGTTCGCCCCAGGCTCCCGCGGCTCCTAATGTGCTTTTCATGTCGCCTCAGCACCTCAACACGTGTCCGACCCACACCCTCAGATGTGGCGTGTATTATCGATGTATTGCCTTGTACTACTACGAGCACTCATGTGAGGTTTTACTTCAACCAACCGCGAAGTATTACACGCGTCCTTTTTGAACGCGCCTGAAATTTTTCATGTTCTTTTAGTGAATTCGAACAGAGGAGACACTTTAAGTAGTTGGGAAAATGAAATGAGCCCAACAAAGTTGAGTTCTTAGACAGGTCATTGAATATAAACAAGGTAAAGTGTAAAGACCAAATTTTTGGCATTACCAACATCAAAATTTAAATGAAAATTGTAAACACGACATTTAAATTTTAACGCTATTACGCCAAATAAAATTAAATAAACGTGTAATTGCAAAATTGTTTACAGTAAATTAAATAATAATTTGTTTGTTTTACTTATACGAAACGTGAAGCGTTACATAAGAAGCAAAAACTTAAAAAAATTAAATATTGTTAAAAGTGAAGAGAGAACATGAGTAATTAGTCTAGTGCACTACTAGTAATTTCATTAAATGCGGTCCTGGAACAGATGTTTCTGAGTGATAAAAACTGGTATATTTCCTGCCACCCAATTAGTAAAACACACAGTTCTTGTGAGGTGGTTGAAGCTTGAGAAAAAATTTAATAGAATTTAATGAGCTTGGCTTTTTCTGTATATCTTTTATATGTCAATAAATTACGATAAAGCTTCGGTGAATGTGAAACCCGCAACAGAAACGATGCCAATTAGTTTAGTTCATTTAAATAATTTGCTAATTTAAAGAAAAATATTTGTTTTTGCTACTTGTCTTGAAGATAATTGTTTATATTATTAAAGGCAGGTGGGACATTTAAGAGTTTCATCACTTTTGAATAAATTTCAAATTATTCCATTTAAGGTCTGTAGGTTAGCAATTCATTCAATATTTTACTATCGACACCAGGTTTCTAACAAAGATAAGAAGCCAACAAAAATGGTACCAAAAAATGTATAATTTTTGACGAACCCATATTTAAATGAATGTAAGATTGTGGTTTGTAATAAATTGTTTTTTATTCTGCAATTAATTTGCAAAATTGATAACACAAAATTAGGAATCTTAGTATCGATTTTTTTGTGGGTGAAAGTATGTGCTCACGAATCTGAAAAAGTTCAAAATCCATGAAACGTCTTGAACGGCAAAGTAAAAAAATAAAAATATGAGTATTGGTTCAATAACAGCAAAATGGCAACAAAGGTTTTAAAGAAAAGTAGGTTAACAAACACTTTTAATAAGAAACTGCAATAAAATCGATAAAAAAGAAAATTTGAGAGCTCATTAAATAAAAATAGTTTAAAATTAAACCAATACAATCAAATTTGATAAAATTCGATTCTCAATATCTAATTTCTTAAATGGAATCTATTTCTGCATATATTTGCATTTTAGAATTTTCTTTAAAAATACGAAAACCTGAGACTAGAGCACAATGCCGGAGATCTGGCAACCCTGCCTCCCCTCGCTTCTGTTGTTTTTTGGAGGGCCAGCTAATAATAATAATAATAAGTAGGTAACTCCGCCAAAAAGAACAAAGGGAGGAAAGCAGAGTTGCCAGATCTCCGGCATTAATAAATTTCAGATACTTCAGCTTCAGTAAGTAACTCAAAATTCGTTACACGGAATTCCTTTAGTCAACCATTACTATTGGAATCAACAAGGTTTCAAAAATTTAATGCTTAAGACTGTATTTCTGCTTAATCTGTTACCTTTAAGCTTAAGACCAAAGAGAAGTTTTTAAATTTTGATTTCTAATGCTACGTCTCCTGCTACAAATTATGCTAAGTTTTGAGCTTCGCGTTTTATGGTTAGGTTTGAGACCAAACTTAAGTTTATAAAATTTGAACTTGAACCACACTCTGCCATACTGAAAGCTTAAGATACATCTTAAGTGTCTAGGATTACCTTTTTAATGCAAAGTTTTAACCTTCGCATTTTATGACTAGGATTAAAACCAAAGTTAAGTTTCTAAAATCTGAACTTGAAATTACATTCTGTTTTACCGAAAGCTTAAGATCATTCTGAAGTATCTTAAATTCATTTTTAAAGTTCTAAGCTTCGCGTTTTATGCTTAGGCTTGAGACCAAACTTAAGATCTAAAATGTAGACCCACAAACTTAGAAGCACATTCTGCCGTATTCAAAGCTTAAAATTAAGCTGAAGTGTCTAGAATTCATTTTTTAATGCCAAATTTTGACCTTTGAATCTAATGGTTAGGCTTGAAACCAAACTTAAATTATTTAAATTCTGAACTTAGAATTACATTCTGTTTTACCGAAAGCTTAAGATCAATCTGAAATGTCTAGAATTCATTTTTAATGTTAAGTTTTAAGCTTCGCGTTTTATGCTTAGGATTGAGACCAAACTTAGATCTAAAATTAGGACCCACACTTAGAACCACATTCTGTCGTACTCAAAGCTTAAAATTAAGCTAAAGCGTCCAGAATTCAATTTTGAATGCCAAATTTTGATTTTTGAATTTAATGGTTAGGCTTGAAACCAAACTTAAGTTTCTAAAATCTGAACTTAGAATCACATTCTGTTTTACTGAAAGCTTAACAATCATGTCACATCAATCTGAAGTGTCTAGAATCTGTTTTAAATGCTAAGTTTTAAGCTTCGCGTTTTGTGCTTAGGATTGAGACCAAACTTCAGATCTAAAATTTAAACTTAGAACTACATTCTGCCGTACCGAAACCTTAAAATTAATCCAAAGTCTTTAGAATTGACTTTATAATGTTTTAAAGTTTTGACCTTCGCGTTTTAGAGTTAGGCCTGAAACCAAATTTAAGTTTCTATAATGTGAACTTAGGACCACATTCTGCTTTACTAAAAGCTAAAAATCAATTTGAAATGTCTAGAATTAGTTTTTAATACTATGTTTTCAGCTTCGTTTTTTATGATTAGGCCAAACTTAAGTTTCTAACATTTAAACTTAGGACCACATTCTGCTTTAATAAAAGCTAAGGATTAATCTGAAATGTCTAGAATTTATTATTAATGCTAAGTTTTGAGCTTTGCGTTTGATGGTTAGGCTTGAAACTAAACTTAGAACTACATTTTGTTTTACTGAAAGCTTAAGACTAATCTGAAGTTTCTAGAATCAACATTTTAATGCTATAAGTTTTAAGCTTTGCGTTTTATGGTTGGGCTTGAAACTAAACTTAAGTTTCAAAAACCTGAACTTACAATCAGATTCTGTTTTACTGAAAGCTCAAGATGAATCTAAAGTGCCTAGAATTCGCTTATTAATTTTAAGTTTTAAGCTTCACGTTTTATGCTTAGAGTTGATGCCAAACTTAAGTTTCTAAAATTTCAACTCCACATTCTGCTTTACTAAAACATCTAAAAGGTCTAGAATTCACTTTTTAATGTTAAGTTTCGCATTTTATGGTCAGGCTTGGAATCAAACTTAAGTTTCTATAATATGAACTTAGAAACACATTCTGCCTTAATTACTTCTTAATATTCTTTTAATGCTAAGTTTTAAGCTTCACGTTTTATGCTTAATCTTGAAAGCAAACTTAAGTTTCTAAAATTTTAACTTAGGACCACATTCTGCTTAATTAAAGCTTAAGCTTAATCTGAAATATCTAGAAATCACTTTTAATTGCTAAAGGTATCTCATGCTTTGTAAATTTTGAGTCACTTTAGCCTGCTCTCAAGCCGTCAGTAAGGCAGAATGTAGTTCTAAGTTATTATTTTAGAAATTCGAGTTTAGTCTCAAACCTAAGCCTAAATATAAAACGTGAAGCTTAAAACTTTAACATTAAAAAGCATGCAAAGTTTAAAAACGTTGGTCTTACGTTTAAAGGTAGCAGACTAAGCGAAAATATAGTCTTAAGTATCAAATTTTTGATATTTTACGTTGATTCCAAAACTAAAGTTTGACTAAGTTTGTATTTTTGCATACACCAAAAGTAAGTACATATTATTAAATATCGTGTGGTGGCCTATTAAAAGCAAAAATAATGGTGGTTACAAACACAAATAAACGAATTTTCTGTGGTTATTAAGTAAACAATTATTAAAATAATAACACCGTTGTCTGCTTTCGTATAGTAGTTGCAATGCCCGCACTAATTATCGGTTTCCTCTTTGCGAAGCGGTAATGAGGCACATTCTCAGCATTATCTCCGAGGAAACATTTGGAAACGATTCCAGAAATTCTATCGCAATTATAATCGTTGTAAAGCCGATATTAGTAGTTTCTGTAGATACGAAATCGTTAAAGGCATTTGTTAGTATGGCAAACGGATATTCATATTCTCGACATTTACTTCCGGAAGACCATTAACGAACTCCTGCAGGCAATAGTCCCTTTCCAAGGAGCAATTAGTGACACAGCTATTGGCGCGTTCACTTGCTCTATGCAGGGATTTAATGAACGCGGTATTAGTAATTAAAATTGGTTTTACTCTTATACTATACGTTTGCCTCGCAGGAATGTGATTCGTGATTATGCTGGAATTAAACGTAAGAAATTACAGCGCGCTGATATTTAAAGATGATGTCTTTACAGGTAATTACTACAAATTAATTACTGTGTAAGTGTTGTTAAGAATATTTAAAAAAATTGTTTTTAATTAGATTAATTAGTAAAGTAAACGAGAAATAATCATAAATCGTTGGTTTTTAAGAATTTGTAATAGAGTTCGAATGTTTGCGCAGTAATTAACACCAACATAAAAGGATTTTTCAGTATTACAAAGTTAATTATACATAATAAAATATTTACAAGAGCACAGATTTATTTATAATTACCACTGAAGTAGAAATAAATTTTATTCCAGATAATGTTTTTGTTAAATTGCAATCAACAACGTCAGCCCTTTTTCTTCTGCAAATAAAATATTTCAAAAAAGTAATAAAACTTGAGACCAATTTATCTAAAACTGTAATAAAATATTTAACTTTTTTTTCCTTTCCAGTGAATATTAAGCTAAACTAGTCTCTAAAATTTTATACTTGTTTTGGTACTTACCTGTGTAGGTTTGGAAATCAAGTCTAAAGTTTCTAGAATTCAAGACTTAAGGCTAGTTTGCTAATCTTGTCGTTTTCTTGCTATCCACAAATTTCATATTTAAGTACTTAAATTAAAATGTTGAATTACAAAACCTGGAGCAGAAAATTCAAATTAATATTGTACCTACACAGAGTAAACTTTGACTGTATTTCTGACATCAAAACATTTTTTTCAACATTATTAACGTTAACATTTTCCTTTGTACATTGTACGAGCGGTTAAGTGGATAATTAAATTTCGGAAAACAGAACAAGTAGCGAGCGCAACGCCAAAAGCCTGCAGCAGCGTATTAATGAGCACTCTTTGACGAGGCCCTCTAGTGTTGAGTCTTGTTCCATACAGAAGATGTTCTTATTGTATCTACATTGTGTAGATACATCAGCCCTGTTCGCCGTTTTTGTACGCTTCGTAACACGGAACACATTTAATTTAGCTTCAGGACAAGCTTATCATCAGTTCGAAATAATACACTAAAAGGGGAGATGATTAACGATTTTAAACCATAGCAAAAAATCTTTGTTGATATTTTACAAATTCTACCTATTTTTTATTATTATATTACAATTACAGTTGTTTCCAATCTCTTTGTTTTAATTTCTTGTTATTTACATTTTGTTGCGGTATTCTACCACGAGAGGGCAGTAGTGTAGCCTCTCACTTATAATTTTAATTTAACTCGCGATTTAAAGTCTTCGTCTAAATTTATATGAATGTGAAGATCTGCAAGACATCCGACATCCGCCGTTGGAACACCTCCACCTTCGGTTCTGTTGTTCAATACCATAAAAGTAATTGAACAATTTTTGGAAAGGCCTTTTTTTAAGGGCCGCTAATTAAATCAAACTAAATAAGTCTGAAAGACTTCCACCGTTGACATGGTTTCTGTTGTACACAAGTAAAATTCTTGGACAAGCTCTTTCTTTTCAGGGCCGCTAATTAAATTAAATAACACTACTTTAAATAGAATTTGTAAAAACAGAAGACAGGTAAAAACTTTTTTAACAAAAATGTAGATTTTTTGCGTAAAAGCTTCTAAATCAGTTAGAAATTGTAAAAAAAATTTAAACGTTTCGAAGTTTATAAAAATATTACTAATTGTATTTTATTGTTTTGAACTATTGTGCTTATATTGAATATCAGTTGAATTTGGATCTTATTTTATATTCCAGTATCACGGTATCAGTGATTACCAGTAGCGCCAATAGGCCAAGTATAAATAAATTAAACTAAAACACAAAGATATTATTATTCAATGTCTAAAGTCGTCTTGTTCTCTTATACTGTACTGTCCTGACGTAATCTACGGCTTTGTCTACGTTTGAGCATTCTGGCGTAATGTATGCCCTTGGCCATATTTAGGGATTCGGGCGTAATGTGGAGCCTCGTTCACACGTAAGCATTCTGGCGTAAGGTAAAGCCTCGTGCACATTTGAACATGCTGGCGTTATACACGTACACGTACACGTTTCTAGTAGTGTAATGTAAGCCCTCGTTCACATTTGAGCATTCTGGCGTAATTTAAGCCCTCGTCCACGTTTGAGTGTTCTGGCATTATGTACAGCCGCGGTCACATCTTAACTTTCTCGCGTAATCTCATACACATTTGAGTATTCTAGGGTGATCTAAAACATTGCCCACATTTGAGAAAGCTGGCGTAATGTAACCTCTCGTCTACATTTGAGGATTTTGGGTTAATAAAAGACCTCGTCACGTTTAAACATTCTCGGGTAATCTAAGGCTGCGTACACATTTGAGCATTATGGCGTAATACAAGGCTTTCTCCACATTCGGAAATTCTGACGTAATGTAAGGCCTCATATACATTTGAGTTTTCTGGCACAATCTAAGGCTTTTGTCTACATTTGAGCATTCTGGCGTAATGTATGCCCTCGGCCATATTTAGGGATTCGGGCGTAATGTGGGGCCTCATTCACACTTGAGCATTCTGGCGTAAGGTAAAGCCTCGTGCTTATTTCAAAATGCTGGCGTTATATAAGGCCTCGTACACGTTTCTAGTAGTGTAATGTAAGTCCTCGTTTACATTCTGGCATACTGTAAGCTCTTGTTCACGTTTGAGTATTTTGGCATTATGTAAAGCCGTGGTCACATCTTAACATTCTCTCGTAATCTCATACCCATTTGAGTATTCTAGGGTAATCTAAAACTTTGTCCACATTTAAACATGCTGGCGTAATGTAACCCCTCGTCTACATTTGAGGATTCTGGCTTAATAAAAGACCTCGTTTGCGTTTAAATATTGTCGCGTAATCTAAGGCTGCGTACACATTTGAACATTAAAGCGTAATATAAGGCTTCCTCCACATTCTGGACTTCTGGTGTAATGTAAGGCGTCATACACATTTGAGTTTTCTGGCGCAATCTAAGGCTTTTGTCTACATTTGAGCATTCCGGCGTAATGTATGGCTTCGTGTAATCTAAGGCTCCGTACACATTTGAGTTTTCTGTCGTAATTTAAAGCTTAAGAATGTGTAAAAACAGAAAGCAATTAAGAATGTTTTTAACAAAAATTTAGATTTTTTTTGCGTAAAAGCTTCTAAATCAGTTAGAAATTGTAAAGAAGAATTTTAAGCGTTTCAAACTTAACATTTAAATTTTATAAAATATTACTGATTGTGTTTTATGGTTTTGAATTATTGTGCTTATATTGAATACCAGTAGCATTTGGACCTTATTCTATATCCGGTATCAGTGATATACAGTAGCGCAAATAGGTCAAGGATAAATAAATTAAACTAAAAGAAAAAGTTATTATTATTCAATGTCTAAAGTTGTCTTCTTCTCTTTCACTGTACTATCCTGGCGTAATCTAAGGCTTGGTCTACATTTGAGCATTCTGGCGTAATGTATGCTCTCATCCACATTTAGGGATTCGGACGTAATGTGGAGCCTCGTTCACACTTAAGCATTCTGGCGTAAGGTTAAGCCTCGTGCACATTTGAACATGCTGGCGTTATACATTTAAGGCCTCGTACACGTTTCTAGTAGTGTAATGTAAGCCCTCGTTCACATTTGAGCATTCTGGCGTAATTTAAGCCCTCGTCCACGTTTGAGTGTTCTGGCATTATGTACAGCCGCGGTCACATCTTAACTTTCTCGCGTAATCTCATACACATTTGAGTATTCTAGGGTGATCTAAAACATTGTCCACATTTGAGCATGCTGGCGTAATGTAACCTCTCGTCTACATTTGAGGATTTTGGCTTAATAAAAGACCTCGTCACGTTTAAACATTCTCGGGTAATCTAACGCTGCGTACACATTTGAGCGTTATGGCGTAATACAAGGCTTCCTCCACATTCGGAAATTCTGACGTAATGTAAGGCCTCATACACATTTGAGTTTTCTGGCACAATCTAAGGCTTTTGTCTACATTTGAGCATTCTGGCGTAATGTATGCCCTCGGCCATATTTAGGGATTCGGGCGTAATGTGGGGCCTCATTCACACTTGAGCATTCTGGCGTAAGGTAAAGCCTCGTGCTTATTTCAAAATGCTGACGTTTCTAGTAGTGTAATGTAAGTCCTCGTTTACATTTGAGCATTCTGGCATACTATAAGCTCTTGTTCACGTTTGAGTATTTTGGCATTATGTAAAGCCGTGGTCACATCTTAACATTCTCGCGTAATCTCATACACATTTGAGTATTCTAGGGTAATCTAAAACTTTGTCCACATTTAAACTTGCTGGCGTAATGTAACGTCTTGTTTGAGGATTCTGGCTTAATAAAAGACCTCGTTCGCGTTTAAATATTCTCGCGTAATCTAAGGCTGCGTACACATTTGAACATTAAAGCGTAATATAAGGCTTCCTCCACATTCTGAACTTCTGGTGTAATGTAAGGCGTCATACACATTTAAGTTTTCTGGCGCAATCTAAGGCTTTTGTCTACATTTGAGCATTCCGGCGTAATGTATGGCTTCGTGTAGAAAGATTGGTACTCTAGCGTAATCTAAGGCTCCGTACACATTTGAGTTTTCTGCCGTAATTTAAAGCTTAAGAATGTGTAAAAACAGAAAGCAATTAAGAATGTTTTTAACAAAAATTTTAAATTTTTTGCGTAAAAGCTTCTAAATCAGTTAGAAATTGTAAAAAAGAATTTTAAGCGTTTCAAACTAAACATTTTAATTTTATAAAATATTACTGATTGTGTTTTATGGTTTTGAATTATTGTGGTTATATTGAATACCAGTAGCATTTGGATCTTATGCTATATTCCGGTATCAGTGATAAACAGTAGCGCAAATAGGCCAAGGATAAATAAATTAAACTAAAAAGAAAGTTAATATTATTTAATGTCTAATGTTGTCTTCTTCCCTTACACTGTACTTATTATAAGTATTCTAAAAATTTAAATGTAGTCAGATAAGTGACTGTAATTGGAGACCATGACATGATTCACTAATTTTATACCCTCGACCATTCTTGACTCACATTTCACAAACAACGTTTAAATTAGTATTATTAAATTTAAAGTCTACTTATGTCTGCTGCTAAGGCTTAAAACCAACCCCAGGAAACTAGCCCAACGCACTTGAAACTAGAATTGTTAAATATAAGAATAGCGGCAATTTTGTAGATTTAATTATACTAGTGTTACCCCAGCACACAATGCACTGACAGACAGCGTTGATAGAACCGACGAAATGTCAAGTCACGTGATGCATTAGTTCCAAAAATGACACACGACGTTACTGTAGAGGGCGCCCCAAGTGACGCGCGTCTAGCCGACCGTCATATATATTATAAATTAAAATAATTATTATTAAAAAATCGACGTAGAATAAAAATATAAAAATGTTTCATGTTCCATCTGAGGATAGAGACCTTTCATTTAAAAAAAAATTGTCCAAATTGGTGAAGCGGTAGCCGCTGGAGGAAGGGGAGAAAAAAACCCTTTGTGCTTTTATATATGTATGGATTTTATGTTGCTATAGCAACGGCAACTGCGTAAATATTATATTGAGCTTTATTTATCAATAATAAATATAATAAGCTAGTTAGTTTTGATGTTACTAATATGTTTTCCCAAATACCTCCTCAAGAGTGTATTCCTTTGTTAAATTATATTCTTATTAACAAAAATGTTGAGTTAATAAAACGGACTGAGTTGATTCAATTATTTGAACTTTGCACCAATCAAAATTATTTTACTTTTAATAATAAAATTTATTTCCAAAAAGATGGTTTACCCATGGGAAGTCCAATTTCACCTCTTTTAGCTAACATATTTATGGAAAATCTAGAAGATCAAATATTCGAATCAAATCAATCTGAGAAAGTTATATTTTGGTTTCGTTATGTTGATGACATTTTAGCATGTTTTAATAGTTCATTTGATTTAATTAATGAATTTTTAATTTTTATTAACAGCTTGCACCCAAACATAAAATTTACACTAGAAACTGAACAAAATAAGTCCATTAACTTTTTAGATTTAAACAAAAATTAATTCAACTAATAAATTTGAGTACTCAGTTTATAGAAAACCTACACAAACAGACATTACAATACCACACGATTCTTGTCACCATAAAACACATAAATTAGCAGCATACAGGTCCCTGATACATAGGGCTTTGACGGTCCCTTTAGATGAAATTAATTATAATAGAGAAATTTCAATTATTAAACAAATTGCATACAGTAATGGTTATAATACTAAACTTATTGATACATTAATTAAAGAAAAAGATTATAAATTAGCCATTCAAAAAATTTATCCGAATATCCTAACTTCGTTCGATACAATTAAATATGCTTCGATCCCATATTTTGGTGAGAAATCAGAACAAATTGCTAAAATTATAAACAAAACAAATAAATATAAAGTAAGCTTTAAAACAACTAGGAACATCTTAAATACTTTGTTTAATGCAAAATCAAAAACAGACGATTTGTTAAAATCAGGCATTTACAAATTAAATTGCTCGCATTGTAATTCGGTTTATATAGGCCAGACTATTAGAAATTTTGATATTAGGTATAAAGAACACGTACGTTGTTACAAATACAAACACCCACATAAATCCAATTACGCTAAACACTTACTAGAACAAAATCATTCAATGACATCTAATAACACCATAAAATGTTTACACTTTTGTGATGATAAACGTAAATTAGATATACTAGAAGCTTTTGAAATTCACAAACATTTAAAAACTGTACCGTTAATGAATGAGCAAATTGATCTGTTAAATTCTCCTCTACTGGACATTTTGGAATAAGAAATCAAGTCATCTGCAGACGATTACCAAGATAAGTATAAAGTTCTATTGCTATAACAACGCTAACTGTTTAACTTCATATAACCTTTGACAATGGCATGTAAACATGCCGAAATACGTATAAGGTTTAAATAAATAGAAATTGTTAAAGTGATTAAGTATTTTATATACAGATACTCATTATATTGAGCATCTCTGCCCACTCCCAGAGTGAATCCCCCCTCCCCCCTCTTAGCATGCAGCCTACACCAAATCTTAACGAAGCCCTCAGCAGGATCTACACCAGACCTCAACGAAAAAAATTGTTTATTACGTGAATTTAGAAATTCCTTTTCGTTTTGTTTCTTTGGCGCCATTATTCAGTATTGATTTGCCTAAAGGTCTACTTTATTTGCAATGGAATTACTAAGGACCTACAAATCTGCTATTTTATAATGATTTCGTATCATTTATCACCGTAATATTAAATAAATAATATAAATAAATAACTTTTACTAAACGAGTAAAGCAGAAACTATCAAACTCAAAATAAATATTAAATTAAAATTTCAACGAATGGTTGTTCTATAAATTGTATTGACTTTTTGTAATTTGTACTTACTTTAAAGAAAAGTTGCTAGACTAAAGTTTTCTGATCAAAATGGTACTGCGGGCTAACCTAGTTTACACTATAGCGCTGTCTTACTACAACATTTAACCACGAGAGGGCAGTAGGGTAAGCTCTCGCTATTAAATTTTATTTAATATGGGATTAAACGCAACACCCAAACTTGTATATAGACAAAGAAGATCCGCCGTCCAGTGTACCAGGTGTGGAAGACATTCACCGTTGGAACCTTTAGTTCTGTTTATCAATTTTTGGAAAGGCTCTTTTTTTAAAGGGCCGTTAATTAAATTCAAACAGAATTGTAACAAAATATGTGTATTGGTTTTGTACGTCAGCAGAATCAATTTTACTCTAGAATAACATTTGTTGCTTTCAAAGTTTTTAAATTTAAGTAAAAAGAAGTAATTTACATGAAATTCGTTAAACATTATTAACCAGATAAAAATTATTTAAAAAATTGAAGTTTTTAACCTTACAAGTTAGTTAACAAGACTGTTAGAAAGGAAAGAACAAAATTGGTTTAAAATTTTCCGAATGATTTTAATAAATTATTTTTTTTTAATTTGAAAACTGCAAGGGACTGTGTTGCATTCAATTTTAATAATTTTATTGTACCCATGTTTTTTAAATTATTTTACTAGTCGGATCTTTATTAACTTATATTCTAACGCTGCAAAAATAGGCCAATATGCTGAACTTATTTTTAAAGATTATCAAAAATTTTTCAAATTCAGTCGGAAAGGTAACTTTGATTTTAAATTAGAAATCAAAAATTCAAACGATCAATGGCGGAGATATTTTTATTGTCAAAGGGAGGGAAAAGTATAAAATAAATATGCAGAGTGTCTTAAAAATAATGCACCAAACTTTAGGTGTGAGTTGTACCCTAAATCATACAACATTCTTAATAACAATGTCAAAAATAAATTAATTTCTTCGTTACATGTATTTAGAAAGTCTTAGGCAGTGTAATGTAAGTCTTCGTTCATATTTGAGCATTCAGCGTAATGTAAACCCTCTTCCAAGATTGGGGATTCTGGCGTTATGTAAGGCCTCGGTCACATCTGAACATACTCGCGTAATCTATAACCCGGTACACGTTTAAGTATTCTGGCGTAATCTAAGGCCTCGTTCACATTTGAGCATTCTGGCGTAATGCAAGCCCTCGTCCACATTCTAGTATTGAAATGTAAAGCCTCGTACGCATTTGAGTATTCTGGCGTAATCTAAGTCTTTGTCCACATTTGAGCATTCTGGCGTAATGTATGCTCTCGTCTACATTTGGGGATTCAAGCGTAATGTGGGGTTCCGTCTACATTGGATCATTCTGGCCTAAGATAAGGCCACGTGCACATTTGAACATTCCGGAGTAATATAAGGTATTGCACACATTTGAGTATTCCAGCGTAATATAAGGCTTTGTCAACATTTGAGCGTTTTGGCGTATTATGTATGTTTTCGTCTACATTTGGGGATGCAAGCGTAATGTGGAGTTTCGTTCACAATGAGCATTCTGGCGTAAGGTAAGGCCTCGTGCGCTTTTGAACATTTCGGGGTAATATAAGGCTCTGTACACATTTTTAGTAGTGTAATGTAAGTCTTTGTTCACATTTGAGCGTTTTGGCGTAATGTAAGCCCTCGTCCACGTTTGAGCATTCTGGCATTATGTAAAGCCTCGGTCACATCTGAACATTCTCGCGTAATCTCGTACACATTTGAGTATTCTGGAATATTCTAAAACTTCGCTCAGTATGGAATGTAAGGCCTCGTCCACATTTGACAATTCTGACGTAATCTAAAGCCTCATACACATTTGAGTTTTTTGTCGTAATCTAAGGCTTTGGTTTACATTTGAGCATTCTGGCGTAATGTATGGCTTCGTCTACATTTTGGTATTCTGGCGTAATCTAAGGCTTTGTACACATTTGAGTTTTCTGGCGTAATCTAAGGCTTTGTTAATATTTGAGGATTCTGGCGTAATGTAAATAAATTATCAGTTTTTACAACAAATGAGAAACAAATTAAATACATCAAGGAAGCCTTTTAGTTCAAATATATTCGATCATAATAGAAAATAAAAAATCTCGTTTACAGCTGAACATCTCGCGTAATCTAAGGCCTTATACACATTTCAGCATTCTGGCGTAATATAAGGCCTCATCCACATTCTACTATGTTGGCGTAATGTAAGGCATCGTCACATTTGAGCATTCTGCATAATGTAAAGCCTCGTTCACGCTAGAGCAATTTGGCGTAATGTAATTTAAAAAAAATAGGGACAATCACTCGAAAATTATTTAAATAATGTCGAGGTTTCAGGCAAAAGTTTACAAGTTTCTTTGAAAGGTGAGAAAATAACACTGATTTTATACTTGCTTAGAACTGAAGTATAGATTTTATTTTCTATAACTAAAAAATTTTAAAAAATTATAAAATTAAAAAGTTTATTGTATTGACTTTCAGTAATTCTGAGTCGGTGGTAAGCCTTAGTAGCACAAATGCATCTAGAAAAGTGTAAATTGTTATTTAATGTCTAAAGTTTTCTCTTCACTTACACCGTACTCTTATTGTTAGTTACTTATACAAATTTTAAAAAAATCAGGGACGTGACTAGTCCTAAATAGGCAAAAAAAATTCCCAAAAATAAGAAAAAAATAAATAAATTTGTTCGTTACATGAATTTTTTTTGTTTTATTGTTTTTTTTATTCAGTATTCATTCTGAGCATCCTTTGTACTTAAATGTGTGCTTACAATAAGCTACTACTTGATACTTACAAATCTGCTTGTCAGCACTGATGTTTAGCACTAATAATTCTAACGCAGTTTCAGATTTGTTGGTTAAATGTTATTTTACTGTGAGAATCGCAATTTTTAGAAAATATTCAAAATTTTCTACACTTTTACCTAAATATTACAAAATTGGCTTAATGTTTTTTTTTGTAATAATTGGAGAATTCTGATCTGGGGTACAAAATTTCAGCTTTATATTATAATACGATATATTCCATTTTGAATTTATTCGATTTTTAGCACAAAATTAATATTACACAGAAAAACTACACTTTGGTAATGATTTGTTAACACTATCATTACGTATTGTAACTTAAGGACTGAAATTCCGTAAAATTTTAGTCAAATATTAGTTTATTTTAGGAATCACAATTTTCAGCAAAGTTTAAATAAAATTTTTTGAAGAATACTATTATATTTTGTAAAATTTAAAAAATCTGTAAGGTACAGTGCGAAAACTCAGCCCTTTAATGCGATCTGCTTGGTAATTTCTGAATTTATAGAATATCTTATATAAATTTCACAATAAATTCTTCTTTTGTTTACTTTTGTTAACAGTTGTGACAATTTTCGGTTATAACAACAGACGAATTCAGGTCCCAAATAAATAACCTCTTCAGCAGTAACTCGATCGAGTTCATATATTTAGGGATGTCTCTTGGCAATCGCCAAAAGTCGTTCCGATACAATCGAGACCGCTTTTTCGATACATTTTCGGTGTTCATAAATATGTAAGCTTGACCAGCGGTTTGATTTATGTAACGAACCTTAAAGTTCGTATATGTAAGACACAGTTTTTAAACCTTTTTGTCCGGTGCTTAGTTTATTATGTGTCCCATAAACTGCTTTAATACCTACTTGAGTAACTCAAAACGTTGCTACTACTTGGAGGTGAGTAATTAAATTGTAATTTTATACCTCCGCCGCCGTCGGAACAACCTCCTGGCCTGGTTGATCGAAGGCAAAGGTGGAAGAATTAAAAAGGCTGGTTAAAAAGCGGTAACATTAAGAATTCAGGTCTATTTCATATGCAAATCCCATACAATAGTAGAGAGGCAGTGTGCACTAAAAACGGAATATTTTAAATGAAATTGAATGTAATTGTCGAATGCAACAGATGTTCGAAATTGGATAAGATACTGCCATATCAGAACTACATTTTGTTAATTGCTAGGAAAACACAGTTCTGTTTGCTATATTTAATGGTAACAAAGTTTTGCCATAACTCGCGTCTGTCGTACGATTGAAATGTGTTGTTCCTGGCATATGGAACTCTTTACAGAATTAACTTTATGCTACTGGTTAAATAATGAATATTTATGTTTTTAATGACTGGTTTAGGCGGAGGATTTAGTGTCAATCAACTGTCCAGGACCGGAACCAGGACTAGACGAACTGACCTGACATTCGCTCCGTTACACTCGTGACACAGGCAACAGTTCTTCAGATTACAAATGTCTCACGTTTTAATAACAAAAAAATACTACCTTAATGATGATGTCTTTTTTTCATACTTACACTTCGCTGGTTTTGTATTACAACTATATTGGATGTCAGAACGAATTCAAACGTTTCTAGAAGAGCTTATAATAAATACCTTTCCGCTCATCCGACTTTTATGAAGATAAAAACAGGAGGATCTAATGCACCATCACTAGAAGAAATACCTTTTCAAACTTTCTGTACATAGTAATACGAGAAAATGATTTGAAAAAAAATTAAGAAATATTAAGGAAAACTCTTTTAGTTCTCACAAGAACAATGTTACTTTTGTGAGAACTAAAGGGCTTTTCCTCATTATTGTTACAATTTTCTCACAGTCGCTCATTTTTTCTTAAGATAAAGTATTGTTAAAATTTATATTGAATTGATTTGGGAATACTTTTAAAGTAAATAAGTTATCAGTTTTTTACTGCATCCAGTAAGCTATTTAAATCAAATAATATATTCGATCCTAATAGAAAACCAAAATATCGGAATTAGTTGCATAAGCGGAAAAAATTATTATTTCCTCCAGAATTTCTATAAAAAATTCAGTTTTTCAATACTGCTTATCATCCTAAGATTAGAGTTTTCCTGAAAATACTCAAAATTATTAAAATTTGGAAAATTTCGCTGGAAGCTTTCAAGTATTTAAATTTAAAATTTTTGAAGCTTTTCTTGATTTTTAGCGATTTTCAATGACTTTGTCTGATTTTATGAATTTAGACTTCTTGTATGTGTCTTTCAGCAAATTCTAGGTAAGGTCACATATGGGTTTGGGTTCTTATTCTAAATTATGGATAATAAAATTACATTTTATTCAACTCCTTAAATAATTTCTAACATCAAAAATTGAATTTTAGACGTGCGAAATTTACATTTCAGTTTAATGTAAAACATTAATTTTTCAATCGAATTTTTGACGTCCAAAATTTATTTATCGACGTCAATAACCCATTTTATGATGTCAAAATATCATTTCTTGGCGTCTGAAAACTGTTTCAATTCAAATGAAAATAAGAAAAGAACCAAAAAATTATAAATAAATTGTAGAGATCAGAAAATATGTTTTTGGCGTTCTAACCTCAATTTTTAATGCAAAAAGTATAAATTGTTGGCGTCAGAAATTTGCTTACAGGCGCCAAAATATTATTTATATCGTTCAAAACTAATTAAATAACTTCAAAAAAAAGTTTTTGAAGTAAAAAATAATTTTCTGATGGCAAAAAATATATTTAAAGTTAAAGATTCATTTATTGACGTCAATAATAATGAATTTTTGACGTTAAAAAATTATTGATGACGTCAAAAAGTTATTACATGATTTCAAATAACATTTGTGGCATCCAAACTTATTTTCTAATGTCAAAAAATTGTTTTGATGACAAAAATGTATTTAGTGAAGTCAATAACTCATTTTATAACATCCATAAATTATGTTTTGACGTCTGAAAACCATTAAAGCAAATTTAATTAATAAGAAAACGAAAAAATATAAATATATTCTAGACGCCAGAAAATATTTATTTAACCTTATAAACTAAATTTTTGATGCAAACTAATTTTTAGAGTCAGAAATTTGTTTATTGGCGTCAGAAAATTATTTATAACGTCAAAAAACTATAACATGGCTTTAAGAAACATTTTTAAGCGTGAAAACTTATTTTCTAACGTCAAAAATATTTTTGATGTCAAAAATTCATTTATTGGCGTCAATAACTCATTTTATAACGTTAAATAATTATCTTTTTAAATCTGAAAGCTGTTAAGGTAATCCTTATTAAAATAATAAAAAAACGAAAAAATTATAAATAAATTCTAGACGCCAGAATATACATTTTTGACTTCATCTTCGTCTTTCGGACTCCGCAGCGAAGTCATAAGCTCTTCTTCGGCCGAGAAAGGATGGGGTAGAACTTTTCAATTCAGGAAAATCGCGGGAAAAAGCTAAGCCACGATAGTCGGCCAAGCCGAGAATCGAACCCAGGACCTCCCGAATAAATGGGGGACGCGTTAACCGCAAAACCATCTCTCTCGGTAGACTTTCTGAGCGCGGACAGCGTTTTATAGTAAAAATAGCCTGAAGATGAAACTACTCCTACTTTAACTAAATCTCGGAGTGCGCGCTCAATCGCAGAACAAAATAAAGCTAGTGGACTAATTTGCGTTAAAATCGAACGTTTACTGAGATAAACCAAAATAATTTCAACGCGGAAAATAAGTTCTTTGCAATACAGTGTTACTATGTAGGCGAATTTTTGATAGAATTAGAACTGTGAAATAGCAAAATAATAGTCAAAATTTTGTAGGCTTATAGAATGAGCTGCAATTTCGCAGAAATCCCAGTTTGCTAATTTTTCTGTGTCGCCCCTTGTGATAATTTTAAACCGAAAGTTTACATCATTTTATTTTAGAAACGGGTGATAGTAGAATACGACACACCTTAATTTTTAAGCGCAACAATACTTAAGGGTGCTAATTTCACCCGTCCCACCCAATTGTTGCCCGACGAATATTTTCTTAGGTATGAGTTTTTTGTGTAACATGAAGTCTTTTATGCAAAAAAAATTTCTTGCAATAAAACTTAGAAAATCAATTAGCTACAGTAAGGTATGCAGCTGACCGTGCAAGCGACGTCTCCGATGAGCCATCTAAAGACACTGTCGGCGTAAATCATTAAAAAATACTTTGAGCGGTTTTATTAGCAACAATTTCAAAAGTATAGGTAAGTCCAGGCGGAGTGCTTCGCTCATTCTTTCATAAGTGGGTTAGGATTGTTACTTTTGCAAAAGGAAGGTTTCTAAAAACGTAAATGACCACACCACCTCTAATTTAGTCTTCTGTGTTATTTCATAATTTTTTTAGGATTATCCAACGGACACAAACAAATGTACAAAAACCACTGCTAAAGTTACAGGTGCAGATCTGAAGATTTCACTAAAATATTTAAGAATTTTCAATTGACAATACTCGAAAATCCATTCAAACCTAACAACGCGCTGCTACGTAAAAGTTTCACTACCTACTTTTAGGTTTGTCTTGTATTAAAAAGTACTTAAAATGAACTGCGACACCAAGCGTTATTTTGTAATTAGAATCTTATCACCGTACACCGTAACATATTCGTGCATTTAATAACAACCCTGAAAGAAAAAATATACAACTAATAAGCCATTGTATTCAATTCGTGAATTCTAAGAAGCATTTCCATAATTATTTTATTACTTCAAGGCATGTTGTTCGAAATTTTCTGGTTTTAATTTGCATTTTTATATCCATTTAATATATTTAATGATTTTTTAATAGTGTAAAGGTGTCCGACATTAATAAAAGTCACATAAACATTGGATTTTGTATGGTGTTAACATCTTTCTAAGACTTTATTACTGTAACCTGTCGTTGGAAGACAACGTGCTCTTTTGTTAGATTTTCCCGTGATGAAATTTGATCTAGGTGCTTTAAACCGGAATGTACGTAGCAGAATATATTGCATGTAACAGGAACATGACATGCAAGTACTATTACAATGTATTGCGGACCGTTTTGGGGGTTGTACGTACACATGTAAACAGTACCGCCCACCTAAAAGCGGAAGTGGCCAGCAGCCATTACACAACACGCACTTACTTCCGGTATTCGATATAGATCTGGCACAGTCCTTTAGGAATAATATAGTTTAACCACGGATTTACACGCGTCAACTTTTTCCATATTTTGCTGCTGGCATTTTATACACAAGCACGGATGGTAATTTTTACTCTGATTTGTTAGCACGCAGGAATATTAAGTTTGCCCATTAATTTGTTTAAGTAGGTGGAGGTTTTGGTAATCTTGGCCTTAATCTCGAATTCCTAAGCTGGAGGGAATAACCGAAATTGGTTGTCACAGTTCTCCTATTTTTGTAAACATTTGAAAACTTCCAAAACGGTTTTATCACTAGAATCTTAGTATTGTTATTCAAAAATTAGAGCTTTCCTGAAAAAGCTTCTCATCCAAATTTAAATAACATTAGGAAATATTCTGTTTTCAGGTTTAAATCGTTCCTGATTTAAAAAAATTTTGTTTTTTCGGGCAGATAGAGCCTCCGACTGTTAAAAATAAAATTTTTCAGAAGAAAATGTACTATATTTAAATTTCTGTGTTTTATTCTAAACGATAGCATGATAAATTCCAATTTTGTGTTTAGTTTCCTATTTGAAGTCGTAATCTTCGTTTAGTTAACATGTTATTTGCATTTCTAACAAAGCCGATAATTCAAATATGTTTTGCGCTAAATCAACGCAAAAAAAATGAAAACTCAGAAACAAACTGGTGAAAATGGGAAAATTGATGAGGAAATAAATGTAAGCTCGTCATATTCTCCATATGATTGATAGACACAGTGAGAAGCAGAAAAATAGGCTTGGCAATAAAAAGAAAGAAGTAGGAATACAAGAAATGAAAAACTGCGTTTTCTGAAATTTTGTGTTTTATATACAGGGGGTCCATTTCTAAATGTTTTTTTTACTATCAGAGAAGAATCTGATAAAATTTTCTTCTTTGATTATTTTTTACTGAATTAAAGCAATTACCTTATTTTTATAAATTTCATAGAAAAAGAGAAAAGCATTCGCATATTGCTATAAAGTTGAACATTATTAAACTTTATGTCAATGAAATCGCCAGCCAACTATGACTGTCATTTAACAAATGCAGGTTTTATGTTATATCTTGAAAATTAAGAGCGCCACAAACGATTATTAATAATACTGAATTCTACGTAAAAAGATCTACAAAAGTCTAAACTTATATTAATTTGATCTAGCGTAAATGGTTATAAAATTATTAAAAAAAATTGATAACACAAAGCAAATTCAGAAATGGGCAATGGCATCAAATACTCAAACTCTCATAATAACAATGATAGCCATGTTATTAACTCCAAACCTTAACACCCTGTATATCTCATGCATTACATCAGGCTTCTACCCCTCTCTGCCACGTACACACGTACACATCCCTGACAAACCCAAGATTCGTACATAGAACCGAATGGTTGCTAAGCGGATACTCATCTACTTAGCCACCGCGGCCTCTCGCGAAGTTTTAAAAATGTAAATGTCCATAGTCTAAGGCAACAAACAATTCTAATTATATTGTATTGTTTAAACATTTGGACTTTAGACATTTTCGATAATAAATGCACATTTGAACAATTTTAAGTTTCAATGTATAATTGAGGGTATAATGTGATTTAACCTACATGATTTATAATTTTTGTTGTTGTTGTGTACATATTAAGCAGGCGGTGAAAGAATAATTTGCATTTTCTGAATTTTTAAATTTGTGTTTGGCAATAATTAAACTTACAAATGGCACAGAAGGTTTACAAAACATTGAAGTATTATCTTATTAAAAATTCATGTGTTAGAAGGCCATGTTTTTGAAAATTTTCAAAACTGAAAATTTTGATATGTTCCCGAAAGTTTTTCAAAATTTTGTAAATTATCAAATTATTTTAAATTTTCAATATTTTTTTAAAAAACTTTATAATTTTCATAAATTTTAACAATTTTTAATTATTTTGCAAAACATTAGAACTTTTTAAAACACTTTAAACTGAAACAAAAAGTTTTATTCATTGTTGTCAAATTTTTAAAACTTTCTAGTAACAAATTTTCAAAAATTATTAAAAAACTAACTTTATCGAGTGTATTTTTTGCTTAGCTTATATACAAAAAAGTTTTTCTGAGTAAAACTAGATCATACCGTCATATTCTTGCTAAGTGCGTTATTTGCGTTGCAAAATTTTTTTTAATAAGAAAATGCCCAGCTCGCTAATTTTCAAATTAAGCGTTTTTTAACACATATAACGTAATATCTCGAGAACTACTTCGCATATAGACTTGATGTTTTATGTTTAAAAGCAAATGCATTAGCTCTAAACGAAGAAAAGCTGCGTATCTTGATCATCTACTAAGAAATGAGAAATATCAACTTCCTCAATTAATAATGGAAAGAAAGATAGAAGGCAAAAGAGAAAGAGAAAGAAGAAAAACCTTCTGGCTAAAGAATATAAGACATTGGACAGGAATGAATGTCCAACAACTATTTAAAACTGCAGGAGATAAAGACAGTTTTGCCAACGTAATCGCCAACCTCTCATGAACAGAGAAGGCACACGAAGAAGAAGAAAATCAGCTCTATCTCTGATCGCATTTTAATTTGAAAATAAAATTATTTTTTGCTTAAGGAAATTACAAATGTGGCTTTTTGCTTTCGATGCAGTGAACTTTTTACTAAGCGACAAACTTTTTTATTTGTAGATTTTAACATAGGTATACATGCAGCGAAAAAAAAATAAAAACAAAGAAATATTTGAAAGCAAAACATAGGTATCATATGGCCATGATTTTGATGGTATGAATTTTGTATCAAAGCGCCGCGCACTTTCTGGGCTGCATCGTTACTAAATTAATATTAGGAAAATTACATAAAAACCAGATTTGTAACTAAAACCGTTTTAGTTTTCTGTTTAGTCGAGGAATTCAAGGAACGCTTTCAGTGAGAACACGCTAAGAAGTTTCATTTAAAGCTTGCGTACTCGGCACACATTTTTTTTGTTTTGTTCTCGACCTTGATTTTTGAATAGGGAAAATTTGTTACTCTGTTTCGACTTTTCGACGCAAGTCTAGACTAGATCGAAGATGAAAAAGACCGGTATAACAAATAAAAATCATTTTAAGTTAACTAAGCGCCTGAAACAAATTTAAGTTCTTAAAAATATTTGACATAACACAATCGACGGAATAAAAGTGTCTAACGTTAGAGACCATCTTCATTACAAATTATTGTTTTTTACTTTTAATTATTATTTGCGATTCCTTATTTTAGTTTTTAAAACAAAAACCGTTTACGCATTCAAATAAGTTGATTCAAGACAACAAATGTTGTTTACATTACATTTAAAATAAAAAGATAGATATCAGAAAATATCGACATAATCTGGAGTGAGCATATTTATTTCCTCATAAATAATTGATGTTTATTTTTTATTTATATATATGGCCTATAATAATTGATACCGCTCATTTCGCAATCCGTAGCAAGTAAACCGGTCTCTAATGAGCTCCAAGTAGGATAGCAAAAGACAGGTGTGTTCTTTACACCTGTACTGACATATACACATGTCATACTAACAACACTGCCTTTTTAATATGAGATGCCTTCTTAAAATTTACAACATGCAACAACGTTGCTAATTTCCCTAATTAAATTAATAATTTCTCTGAACTTGCATGCTTTGATCATAATTAGGCGCGATAACATTCCCATAAACCATTCCAATTAGATTCTTCCAAGGATAATTATTTCAGTTGTTAAACAGCGTAACCAACAATAATCAAATCTTAATATTTTTTTATGGAATCATGATGACGTCGGCACAATAATAATAATAGTTTAAATCGGACGTGAGTCATGCTACAGGTGTAATAACTGTAGGTTTGATAGCGTGTTATTAAACCTATAATTTCTGGATAATAACAAGGATAACTCGTGCTATGTTAAAGCCTAATATTTTATCCATTGGATAATTACACGTTAAGAGCAATAAAAAATCCCCACTGTAACGCTTTTGCTTTACGGTGTATTTTGTTGAGTTGTAGATTTTAAACTATTTAAAAATGGGGGGTAAAGGTTGAAGATGAAGTGATAATAGTATAACTGCAATTATTTTATTATAGGTAGTATAATTTTGATTTGGTAACGATAAAAGTACTTAGGGCCGTTTTTGCTTTAAGTACCTACGATGGGCTGTCGTTTAAAAACATGGTGACATATGCAGGATAACGTGATAACCCGTCGTAATGAAATATCACGTTATTGATACCATTGTAAAATATTTATAAAAGTTTTTTGGTTAAAAATAAGCATATGTACCGTCTGACCATAAAGTAAACCCCACCCCCGCCAACTTTTGAGCCTGTTAGCATTTCGGCGCAAAATTTAGTGTACTTTAATGGAAGATTAAATAAAATTTTTCTGTTTATATATAAATTTTGTATTGTTTAAACTGGCGGCTGGACTCCATTTTGATAAAAAAAAAAGGATAAACAGTAAGGGGGCTCGAGTGAGCCCTCATTTGAAAGATCTTTTAATTCTGTGTGTGATTCTTAAGTTTCAAAAAGAAATATTAATCTAGAACAAAATTGCGGTTTTTAAACTAGGGGAATATCTTAATTCAATTTTATTTTGGTTTTTAATACAGTAGGCTATTTTTTCATTTGTTTGTTGGCTGTTTGCTGTCATGGAGAAGCTAATATTAATTCAAGTAGTTGGAAACACAGCAGGACGGGACACCGCTTTATTTTTATAGCCGGTTACTGACTGACACTGAGAGTGGCGGTAGCTCAGAGGTTGGGCGCTCAGTCTCTAACGCTGAAGGTCTAGGATTCGATTCCCCGCCGAAGCCATGGAGCAATAAAAATCTATGCCGCAACCCGCCACTCACATTCCCCAATCCGGTGTAAGCAGCCGTAGGGTCTTAATGCCTGAAACCTTCTCTGGAATTTAGTCGTTCGGATTTGACGTTAAACTGTAGGTCCTCCGTACTCCACCTTAGCGCTAAGGAGAGTACGTGACAGAGAAGAGTGCCGGTGCCCAGAAGTGAGACGTAAAGGCTGATTACGACTGACTTCCTTAATGGTAGGAGGGGTCCCGTGGAATGGCCGGCGCTCTCTCCGGATTTGACATCTTTAGAATGTTTCTTTTGGGAATATTTGAAATCTCTAGTGTACAGAATCCCTTCAGAAACAATTGAAGAACTTTAGCAGCGCATAACACAAGTTTGCAGATTTATCACTCCAGAAACTTGTGAAAAAGTAAGAAAGGAATTTCATAACAAACTTTTTTTGTTCCAAAAAGACAGATGGTGAACATTTCGAACACTTGATTTATTTTTTTTTGTTTACCTCTTAGTTTTTAAATAAAGTTGTTTATTTTCAATTACTTGTCATTTTGTTCTGAATTAGTATTTTTTTTTCTGAAACATTATAGTCAGACGCAGAATTAAAAGACCTTTCAAATGAGGTATTATTCGACCCCCTTGCTATCAAAATTTTTGATTTAAGTGGTGCCCGGCCGCCACTTTGAAAAAAACAAAATTGAGATATATGCTTAAAAGTAGTATTTAATCTTCTATTAAAGCACACAAAATTTTGTGGCGAAATATAAAGTCCTTCAAAAATTAACGGGGGGGGGGGGCATCGCCCGTTTCTATGAATAATCGCCTAATATTAGGCAATGTTAAATAATTTAAAAAATATATATTTAAAGTTACCTGAATTTAATTAAGTAAATTTAAAAGCGTTTTTGATGAACTGAAACTTTAAAGTTTCCTGAAGTACAACTTTGTTGGCAGTGCCTGAAATTTAACCTAAAGAACGACGTTTTTCTTTTTACTTTTCTATATTTTCAGTATTGATATCATGAAAATTTTCAAAATCGAAAATTTGACGGAAACACATGTTTTGTATCTCCAGGATCCAAAAAAAGTGGTTTTTAAAAAGTGTTTGTCTGTGAGTGGGTGAATATGTGAGTGGTTATGTGTGTGTGCATGATAACTACCTAACGGATGGTACAATTTTGAGGAGGTTTAGAATCTGGGGGTTAATCAAAATTGCACAGACATAATAAGCTCTTGAAAAATCCAAAACCGGAAACAAAAGTTAGACAAGCTTTTAAATGGCGGCCGCTACAAATTTTTGATAATTATGACTTTAGCGCCTTATTATTCAGAAACAGATTGACAGATCGCGTTCAAATATTTTATCATAACATCGCTATAGAGACACAATGTTCCTGTGCTCAAAAATTTTCAAAAAGTTGAAAGCTATAAAGTAAAAAATTTCGGAAATTTCAAAAAAATATTGCTCAAAAACTGACCACACATTTTTTTAATTATGTAAGCTCATAGATGGGCTACAATTTGGTTTGTTCCCAGTTCACAAATTTCCCTCTGACGTCTTCTATGAATTTTTGAAAGTTAGAGTTCTGACGCCTATTTACCCAAAAAAAGAGTTATCAGATCGGGATGAAATTTAATATGAGAAATACCTTGAAAGTACACTATGTTACAAAATACTAGAATTTTTCTCACTACTCGTCGTAATCAGCCTTTACGTCCCACTGCTGGGCACCGGCACTCTTCTCTGCCACATACTCTCCTAAGGTGGAGTACGGGGGACCTACAGTTTAACGTCGAATCCGAACGACTAAATTCCAGAGAAGGTTTCAGGCATTAAGACCCTACGGCTGCCTACACCGGATTGGGGAATGTGAGTGGCGGGTTGCGGCATAGATTTTTATTGCTGCATGGCATCGGCGGGGAATCGAACCCTAGACCTTCAGCGTTAGAGATTGAGCGCCCAACCTCTGAGCTACCACCACTCTTCTTCTCACTACTAAAACTGTGAAATAAAGAAAATATCAAAGTTTTGCCTTTTTCAAAAACTTCTTCTTCTTAATCGTTATCTTCATTTACCGTACAGCCGGTGCAAAGGTTATTCCATTCACTCCGGGTTTAGCTTATTGCTAGGGTTTCAAGCTGGCGCGGTTAGAATAACCATTCGAGTGCGACCAAAGTTAAGCATAGCTCTGCCTGGTCAGTATTTGGATGGGTATCAGAAAGCCAAGTCAACGCGGCACCTCGTGCTCTCGGAATGGCACGCAAATAGGTGGTCCCGGTTGTGGCATTAACAACGCGGCAGTCGTTAGAAGCGTTGGAATCCCCCGCAAAGTATTGATGGATGAGCAATTAGACGAATGAATGTAATGCCATGGGTTTGGCGTAAGCTGAGGAGGTGTAGTAGTTAAAGGCTCAATAACCTCACTACCCTCCGGAGCATAGCAATATTTTTT
Source organism: Ctenicera cuprea (assembly GCA_958336395.1). Classification (NCBI taxonomy): domain Eukaryota; kingdom Metazoa; phylum Arthropoda; class Insecta; order Coleoptera; family Elateridae; genus Ctenicera; species Ctenicera cuprea. The sequence goes on along the minus strand of OY284492.1, from coordinate 5,095,576 downwards.
TTAAACACACTGCCTAAAAACTGGCCACACAATTTTTTTTTAATTAATTATAATTCTTTGCAGATTTATAGAGCTATAGATCAGCTACAATTTAATTCGTATCCCAGTTCGCTAACTTTCTTGTGACACCTTCTATGAATTTTTGAAAATAGAAATTTTTAACCTCTTCATTTTCATCAACGAGAGCCGATAAAAAATATTTGTTCGGGCTAAATTGCACTTATGAGCAATTTAGTAAAAACAGTAAAATAAAGTTCTCAACTTAATTTTTACATAAGGCAATATTTGAAGAGGGGGTGTAATTTTTCTTCCACCGCCCAATTTTTAGTACACGAACTTGTTTTTTGGTTTTTGGGTTTCATAAATTCCAAGGAATCTTTGTCCAAAAAATCTAAAAATCGATTTTTTTACAAAACTTTTGGCGGTCTTTCGGCGCGTGACAAAAGTACACACATACCTGTCCACCGTTCACTATTCTCTCTTTGGGGTCCATATCACAACGCCAATTGTTCACAACGCCAACCGATGATTTTGAGTGTTCATAACGCCAACCGTGATCATAAAGCCAACTATCAACCTCTGATCACAACGCCAACCGTGATCATAAAGCCAACAATCGAGCTCTGGTCATAACGCCAACCGTGATCACAACGCCAACTGATCAGAATGCTAACTGATTATTTTTAGTTTTCAGAACGCCAACAGTGATCATAAAGCCAACAATCGAGCTCTGGTCATAACGCCAACCGTGATCACAACGCCAACTGATCAGAATGCTAACTGATTATTTTTAGTTTTCAGAACGCCAACAGTGATCATAAAGCCAACTATGAACCTCTGTTCATAACGCCAACCGTGATCATAAAGCCAACTATCAACCTCTGGTCATAACGCCAACCGTAATCACAACGCCAACCGTGATCACAACGCCAACCGATTATTTTGAGTTTTCATAATGCCAACCGTGATCATAAAGCCAACTATCAACCTCTGATCATATTGTATGCTGTATGCCCTCATTATTTAATTGATCACTTTCATGTTGTGAAAAAACAAATTGTTTTTTTAAGGAAAAAACTGTATTAACAAAAACGAGTTTTTTACATCTCCATCACAAACACACATACATTTTGGGAAAAACATGTTTTTGTGATCGTGGCACCTCAAAAGTCAAAACCCGCATATCTGTGAAAATTTAAACCTCCGAAATTTTGACCACTACATAACCTGCCTCTAACTATACTAGGAAGAAAAAAATATATATCGATTTAAAAAATCAAAGGTACAATTTGCATGTATTTGGCGTTGTGATCACGGTTGGCGTTGTGATCACGGTTGGCGTTATGACCAGAGCTCGATTGTTGGCTTTATGATCACGGTTGGCGTTGTGATCAGAGGTTGATAGTTGGCTTTATGATCACGGTTGGCGTTATGAACAGAGGTTCATAGTTGGCTTTATGATCACTGTTGGCGTTCTGAAAACTAAAAATAATCAGTTAGCATTCTGATCAGTTGGCGTTGTGATCACGGTTGGCGTTATGACCAGAGCTCGATTGTTGGCTTTATGATCACTGTTGGCGTTCTGAAAACTAAAAATAATCAGTTAGCATTCTGATCAGTTGGCGTTGTGATCACGGTTGGCGTTATGACCAGAGCTCGATTGTTGGCTTTATGATCACGGTTGGCGTTGTGATCAGAGGTTGATAGTTGGCTTTATGATCACGGTTGGCGTTATGAACAGAGGTTCATAGTTGGCTTTATGATCACTGTTGGCGTTCTGAAAACTAAAAATAATCAGTTAGCATTCTGATCAGTTGGCGTTGTGATCACGGTTGGCGTTATGACCAGAGCTCGATTGTTGGCTTTATGATCACTGTTGGCGTTCTGAAAACTAAAAATAATCAGTTAGCATTCTGATCAGTTGGCGTTGTGATCACGGTTGGCGTTATGACCAGAGCTCGATTGTTGGCTTTATGATCACGGTTGGCGTTGTGATCAGAGGATGATAGTTGGCTTTATGATCACGGTTGGCGTTATGAACACTCAAAATCATCGGTTGGCGTTGTGAACAATTGGCGTTGTGATCAGAGGTTGATAGTTCGCTTTATAATCACGGTTGGCATTATGAAAACTCAAAATAATCAGTTAGCATTCTGATCAGTTGGCGTTGTGATCACGGTTGGCGTTATGACCAGAGCTCGATTGTTGGCTTTATGATCACGGTTGGCGTTGTGATCAGAGGTTGATAGTTGGCTTTATGATCACGGTTGGCGTTATGAACAGAGGTTCATAGTTGGCTTTATGATCACTGTTGGCGTTCTGAAAACTAAAAATAATCAGTTAGCATTCTGATCAGTTGGCGTTGTGATCACGGTTGGCGTTATGACCAGAGCTCGATTGTTGGCTTTATGATCACTGTTGGCGTTCTGAAAACTAAAAATAATCAGTTAGCATTCTGATCAGTTGGCGTTGTGATCACGGTTGGCGTTATGACCAGAGCTCGATTGTTGGCTTTATGATCACGGTTGGCGTTGTGATCAGAGGTTGATAGTTGGCTTTATGATCACGGTTGGCGTTATGAACACTCAAAATCATCGGTTGGCGTTGTGAACAATTGGCGTTGTGATCAGAGGTTGATAGTTCGCTTTATAATCACGGTTGGCATTATGAAAACTCAAAATAATCAGTTAGCATTCTGATCAGTTGGCGTTGTGATCACGGTTGGCGTTATGACCAGAGCTCGATTGTTGGCTTTATGATCACGGTTGGCGTTGTGATCAGAGGTTGATAGTTGGCTTTATGATCACGGTTGGCGTTATGAACAGCAGCGTATAGTTGGCTTTATGATCACGGTTGGCGTTATGAACACACAAAATCATCGGTTAGCGTTGTGAAACAGTTGGCGTTGTGATCAGGTCCCTCTCTTTGCATTCAGTTGTAGTTGATAAAATGAAACGATTCTCACTAAATTTATACTATTATTTTTATAGGAAAGCTGTTGTATCATGTAGTATGTTCTTATATTATTACTATTATGCAGCTATGCTCTCGGTACAGTGGTAAAAGTAGAGGGATGTTATTTTAGCCAATGTTGGAACGTAACACTTTTAAATATATGACAAGTAACGATATTGATAGTATAGGAAAGTGCAGGCGAAGTGTTTCGCTCATTTTTTCAACATTTATTCACGTAAAAAATATTTTATACATTAGAATTTCTTACACCAAAATATGTTTTGTTTTGATGTCCTAACATGATTATTTGACGTCAGGAAATAAATGAATTTCTGACGTTAAAGGACTTAATAGACAAGAGTTAAATTATATTTAATTTAACACACCAAAAAATCAATTTCCTTCTGAAGCTCAGTTTGTGATCTAAAACTGAATTTTTGATGTCAAAATTATTTAACAAGTTGAATAATAGTTATTTAACTAACAAGGAATGTAAAGACGTAAAAACCTTCGAGGTAGGCAAATACAAGCCGAGGCGAAGCCGAGGCGTGTGGCCTGCCGAGAATGTTAATAGTCGATACATTCCGTGTTACTTATTAAATTTTTCACGCTACAGGCAGAAATTTAATCATATTTTTAAAAGTTCGTTTTGGCTGCTGTCATCGGAATTATTTTTTAAAAGCCCCATTATTCTAAGTTGCCTGTGCTTGTTACCATATCAACGAACAGTTAAAATCAACATTTTAGTATTCTGTTTGAAATAAAATATTGTAATGTGTACCTTGTTGCTTTAATTATTATCCTAGGATTGTAAATGATTATTAAGTTCCGTAGTCAAGGGCAATAAGTAAACGAATGTTATTGGCCATTTTCATCTTTTGTAGCTATGGATGTATCGCCTATTTACCTTGCCTGTAGCGTGAAAACAATTTTGTTTAACATACAATTAAATTTAAAATCATGATAGTAGGCAAAGTCATTGGCAATCGCTTTGGTTAATTTAAAATAACATAGAAATTCTTGGATATTGCAATAAATTATTTAACCGTATTACTATCTACAACAATATTATACTTTATACCATATGCAAATAGGTAACACTGGGTGGAATTGCCTGGAATTCACAAGAAGTATCTGTAAAATACTGAAATTATGTTTTGATCATAACGAAACCAGCTTCAGTTTTGTCATAAAAATCATTAAAAACACTTGTAAAAAATAAAAAGAAAACTTAACACCACCTCACAAACATTTCATATCAGTTCAATCACATAAAGTTACTACAAAATTTAAATCATTTCCATGCAAATTGCCACACACCGCCTTACTCTGTATATTACTGCAACCCATATTGACTCATTCTTAATCATTTGAATCAGTAACGGTAAGATACACCTCTCAGAAGCACAGATGAAAACACATAACAGCATAATCTAATTTGCATCTGCCAATTCACTTTTGCTTCGAATTGGTGTATGTGTTAGTTTTGAAAGCGAGGAGGCGCGAAAGCGGGCGTTGTGTGTCCAGTATTATTCCAATTAGTGGTAGGTTGACAGTAATGATGGCCATGCAGGTGTGTGTCTGCTATACTTCATGACAATCCACTTAAGACATGTGTAATTTAGTCCGTCGAGCTTTTACAATCTATTATAAAAAGTTAGAATGATTTTAAATAAATTTTAATAGTTATTAAAAACAAACTTTGTTGCAGAATGAAAGTAACAGCTAGCAATTATTGAATTAGCACTAACAAGCAAAAATTTAATGTTGTTTAATTGAACTAATGAGACATATGTTTGACGTTGATTTATTTATCGATTTACAAAGTAATGATTAGTAACGGTTTTAATTTTTCCTTATGTGGAAGTAGAAGCTTTTTAAAATTTTGTTCGCAATAAATCGCGAATTTGTGTTTTCTCAACTACATTGTTTTTTATTATAAAATTCTTGTTACGTAAATTAAATTTGCTGACTTAATTAAAAATATTTTAAAAAACGTACAGCCTTAATTGCCAAAAAAAAATTAAAAACCCCTATTTATAGCTTCTTAATTAAACCACTTCTGATTTTTTTGCAATAATTCTTGTGTCAAGTGATTAATAACACCGTACATAAATTTAAATTGCTTCTGTCACATTTCCTTGCTGACTTTACGAATGCATTTACATCAATAGTTAATAGACTGCTGAACACCTGAAACTGTCTAATAATTATACAGTGCTTTAGTAAAATAAATGCATACTAACGGTTAGCTAATGAGCTATTAACGCTTTCACAGAAATAAATTCTAATAGCACTAGCAAAAGAGAACAGGTGTGACAAATAAGTTATATACGTCTTCAGGCAGTTGGGACAAAATTAATTCTCCTTTTTTTTTAATTTTTTTTATTCTCTACGAAATCGTAAGCTATTTTGTCGAATACAATTTATATCAAGTACAAGACCTTAGAAACGCGCAAAAAAAAGGTTTGAAGAGTTAAAAAAACACAATCTAAGGTGAAAACTTGCTCAGATTTTGGATTTTATTTATAGTAATTTTCTGGGGGAATCCTATTAGTTATGAAAATTGTGGTACAAATTCCGATTTTAGTTACTTAAGTCAATTTAGAAATTTCTGGAGTACTCTGACAGCTGCAAAAAATGAGTTCTAATTTTGGATTATTACTTGAAATGGTTTAGAATTTCCTGGGAGAATCTCCGCAACTGCAAAAACTGTGTTAAAATTTTGGATTTTAATTGAAATTATTTTGAATTTTCTGAGGGAATCCCCAGCAGTTGCAAAAATTGTATACAAATTTTAGATTTAACTTGAATTTACTTAGAATTTTCTCATTGCAGTTGCGAAAATGGCTTTTTTTTGGATTTTCAATGCCAATTGCGTTCAAATTATGGTTTTCTCTTGAAATTTATCAGAATTTGCTGGGGTACTCTCCGGTCGCAAAAATTGTGTTATAGTTTTAGCTTTTACCTGAAATTATCTAAAATTTTTGGTAAAAGAAGACCTATCTGGTAGATCTCTCTGCGGGAAATCCCGCAGTTGCAAAAATTGAGTTCACATTTTTGATTACACTTGAATTATTATAATTTCCATCCCATAGTTACACAAATTTTGCTCAAATTTTGGATTATACTCAAAATACCTAAACTTTTCTGCGGGAATCCTCAACGTTGTCAAACCCGTATTCAACTTTTGCATTTTATTTAGAGTTATGTAGTATTTTCTGTTGAGGGAATCCCGGTAGCTGCAAAAATTTTTGTTCAAATATTTTAGATTTCCTTTTAAATTATTTAGAATTTTCTGCTAGGAGCATTAGAAAAATTGTGTTAGAATTTTAGGTTTGACCTGAAATTATTCAAAATTTTCTAGGAGGAGTCTCCGCAATTCTTACTTGAAATTATTTAGACTTTTCTGCGTAAATTCCAGCAGTTGCGAAAATTGTCTTCAAATTGTGGAGTCTACTTAAAATGATAAAGAATATATTGGCAGAATTCTTGCAGTTGTAAAACTTGTGTTAAAATTTTCGATTTTACTTTAAATGGTAAACAAATTTTCAGGAAAAATCCTGCAGTTTCGAAAATTGTGTTCAAGTTTTCTATTTCACTTGAAATTATTTAGAAATTGTTAAAAGAACCATTCACTTGCGAAAATTGTGGGCTTTACTTGAAATTATTAACATTTTTTGGAGGAATCTTCGCAGTAACGAAAATTGTGTTAAAGTTTCATGTTTTTCTGAAAATATTCTAGACGAAGCCCTGCAGTTGCAAAAATTGTGTTCAATTTTTGAATTTTATTGGAAATTATTTATAGTTTTTTAGTGGAATTTCGGCAGTTGCGTAATTGCGTTAAAATATAGATTTTACTTGAGATTATTTCGAAATTTTTGGGCAGTTGGGTTGTACTTAAAATTATTTAGAATTAACTGGGAGAATCAAATTCAAAGTTTTGGATTTTACTTACAGTTTTTTACAATTTTCTACGGGAATTTCGCAGTTTCAAAATTTGGTTTCAAAGTTTGGATTTTACTTCAAATTATTTATAATTTTACAAGTAAATTTATGCAATTGGTGAAAATTGTGTTAAATTTTTAAATTTTACTTGAAATTATTTGGAATTTTTTTTAGGTTATTCCCACAATTGCGGAAATTTTGGACTATGGTAATTATTTGGGATTTCCTACAAGAATCCCTGCAGTTGCGAAGATTTGGTTCACATTTGAAATTTTATTGAAATTATTTAGAATTATCTGGGGGAATCTCCAGAGTTGCTAAAATTTTAATTCAAATTTTGGATTTATGTTATTATATATTATATAAAATGACGTCTAATTTTGAATTTTACATGAAACTTCTTAAAAACCGTTGGAGGAATTCCCACAGTTGCAAGAATTGTGTTCAAATTTTAGTCTACACTTAAATTATTTAAAATGCTCCCCCCACAGTTACGAAATTATGTAGTATTTTCTGTTAAGGAAATCTCTGCAGTTGAGAAAATTGTGTTCAAATTTTAGATTTTGTTTGAAATTATTTAGAATTTTCTGACAGTGTCTTCGCATTGGCGAAAATTCTGGAAATTTGAGATTTTACTTGAAATTATTCTGAATTTTTTAAGAAAAGCCAATTTTCTGAGAGAAATCCTCGCAGTTACGAAAATTGTTTGCAAATTTTGAATTTTATTTGAAATTATTTAGAATTTTTTAAGAAAAGCTATGCTCTTGCGAAAATTGTGGGTTTTACTTGAAATTAGTAACGTTTTCTAGGAACATTCTTGCAGTAGCGAAAATTGTTTTCAAATTTTGAATTTTTCTGGAAATTATTTACAACTTTCTCGGCGAATCCCCGCAGCTGCGAAAATTGTATTTAGATTTTGGATTTTACTTGAAATTATTTAGAGTTGTCTGGTGTAATCTCCGCAGTTGCGTAATTGTGTTCGAATTTTGGATTTTACTTGGAATTATTTAGAATTTAACTTGAAATGATTAGAAATTTCTGGGGAATCCCAGCAGTTGAGTTTTACTTAATATTATTTCAAAAAAACTGGGGTGATTAACGGAGTTACGAAAATTTTGGAAAACTTTTGGATTGTACCTCAAATTATTTTTCGGGGGAACTTTCCCAAACTGCGAAAAATTATAATGGTAAAAACTTTTCTTGGGAAATTCCACAGTTGCGAAAACTCTGTTCAAATTATCGATTTTTCTTGAATTTATTTATAATTTTTTGGAAGAAACTACGTACTTACGCGAAAATTGCGGGTTTTACTTGAAATTATTACTATTTTGTGAGGGAATCCTTGCAGTAGCTGAAATTGTGTTCAATTTTTGGATTGTTCTGGAAAATATTTACAAGTTTCTGGGCAAGTTCTTGTAGTTGCGCAATAGTGTTCAAATTTTGTATTTTACTTGAAATTATTTAGAACTTTCTGGTGGAACCACCGCAGTAGCAAAAACCATCATAAAATTTTAGATTTTACTTAAAATTATTTATAGTTAACTGGGGCATCTCCGTGGTAGCGTAATTACGTTTAAACTTTGGATTTGACTTGAAATTATTTAGAATTTTCTGTCGGAATCGCCACAGTTGTGATAATTACGTTAAAATTTTAGATTATCTGGAGATTTCTGGGGATTTCCTGCAGTTGGGTTTTACTTAAAATTATTTAGAACCAACAATTATTATTAAATTTTTGATTTTACTTGAAATTATTTAGAAATTTTTGGACGAATCTCCGAAAATGCGAAGATTTTATTCACATGTTGGATTTTATTTGAAATTACCTGAATTTACTTTTCCTTACTTTCTTTGTGCAAGTTTTGGAATTGACTTGAAAATTTTTAAAAATTTAAGGGGAATCCCCGCAGTTGCTATCGTATTCGTTACTAATCTATTGAGGTTAGTACAATAATTGCTATGATTTGACGCAAGAGATTTTATAAGACTTATTGATTGTGGTGGTTTTTTTTTAGTTTTGGTTACAGTGTCAGGAAAAATGCTAGCAACAGTACAGGTTTTTTTTATTACGGTTTAATTTAATTTTTCTTTGTTAGATAAACAGTTACTTTCTCTGATTATTTAAATTCTTTTAGTTGATTATCCACCTAAGCCTTGAAAATAGTTGTTTTAACCCGATAATTTTTATTTCAGTAATAAAAAGCCCTGAGATAGCTCACGTATATGTGCATGCATGGGTTGTAAACACAACGATTATGTTTTATTACTAATTAAAGACTTTTAATTTACTAAATACACCAACGTTCGTTATAGACAGGTCCTGATAAGAACCAAATTTTTGTTATCTAGGGATGTACAATAAAAAATTCAATGTCGGTGGTCTGTTTTGCGCCCATTATTTCTAGTACAACTCCATAACCCAGCGTTTGAGTTTCCTATATTACACCTTCATTAAAATATCTTTCTTTTTATTATGGTCAGCTACTATAAAACACTAAAGCCAACATTTACGACATAAACCTTTGTGTCCCTAAGATTTCAACTACAGATAATTCGGCGATAAACGGAATTATAAGAAATAAAGATTTTTAGTTTCCTTATGCTTCGTTTGCAGCTACTGGACGTTTAGTGCCCGCTGGGTTGACCGGTAGTATGGGAAGTAAATTGAAACTAATTTAATTATAATTTAATTATGATTTATATACTGGAAAACAACATAATTGGGTGTGAGACCATTCCACTTTATACGATAAATCGATAATTAGAATCCATCCATTTCAGTTCGATGTCGGATAAGATCTGATGCGGCTAACATATGTTTCCGGTGTTGAGCGTTTATCCTAGAACTTAAGATACCTGATCATTTGTATAATTTGATTGGTAAACGATACCAATACTAAGTTTTCGTTACCAGACAAATATTTCTTTTAATTGCGGTTCGTAAATTTTTCAGTTCTTCTGTTGGAATTTGTTATGGGCAAAGGATACAAGAAAAATACATAGAAAATTTTTGAAACTCGTCCTTGAACCCATTTGCCTTCTAAAAAAATAAAAAAAATTCTACTTCGTTTGGTACCATTTTGAGACGTTGTTTGTTGGTTTAAAACTACCTATTGTAATGAAAAAATCAAACGGGGGTAATGCCACATTCTCGGCAGTGATGATGAAATAGGGGAAATATCATTAATATTTTGGGTATGAAGCACTTGACATGAATTAGGTAACTGAAAATTTCCTAGGGGAATCACCGCAGTGGCAAAAGTTTGTTCGATTTTAAATTTTACTTGAAATTATCAAGAAATTTCTAAGGAGATCCCTGCAGTTCGTTTCATTTAAAATTAACCGGGAAAATCTTCGCAATGATGAAGCTTTTGTGGAAAATTTTGGATTTTACTTGAAATTATTTAGAATTTTCTAGGGGAATTACCGCAGTTGCAAATGTTTGTTCAAATTTTAAAATTTACTTAATATTATCTAGAAATTTCTAGGGAAATTGCTGCAATTTCTTTTATTTAAAATTAACTGGGGGAACCCTCGCAGTTACAAAACTTTTGGATTTTACTTGAAATTATTTAGAATTTTTTAGGGAAATCACGGCAATTGCGAAAGATTTGTTCAAATTTTAAATTTTCCTTGAAATAATCTAGAAATTTCTGGGGTAATCCCTGCAGTTTGTTTCATTTAAAATTATTAAATATGAAATCCTGGCAATTTTTAAAAATTTTTTGTAAAATTTTGAATTTTACTTATAATTATTTACAGTTTTGCAGGAGAATTCTCGCAGTTGCAAAAATGAGTTTTAAAATTTGGTATTCACTTCAAATTAGTTACAATTTTTAAAAAAAATTGTCACAGTTACGGAAATTGTGTTCAAATTTTAGATTAAACGTGAAATGATTAAGAATTTTTGGGAAGAAACCACGCAACCTGCGACAATTGTACGTTTGACTTAAAATTATTAACATATTCATGGGGAATGTTTGCTGTAGCGAGAATTATGTAAAAATTTTTGTATTTTTCTAGAAATTCCGTACAACTTTCTGTGCGAATTCCTCCACCTGCGAATATTGTGTTTAAATTTTGAATTTTACCTGAAATTATTTAAAATTTTCTAGGCGAATCGCTGCACTTTCGCAAATTGTTTGAAATTATGTAGAACTGTCTGGGAAATCTCTCTGTCAGTTGGTTTTACTTTAAATTTAGAATTTTCTATGGAAATTCTCGTAGTTGCAAAAATTGGTTTAAAATTTTGGATTTCACTTTAAATTACTAATATTTTAGAGGAGAATTTTTGCAGATACGAAATTTGTGTTAAAATTTTGGATTATACTTTAAATTATTTAGATTTTTTTGTGAAATTTCTTTTAGTTGTGAAAATTGTGTTGAATTTTTGACGTTACATTAATTTTTTTGGGGGAAACAACACACTTGTAGAAATTTTACGTTTTATTTCAATTTGTTAAAATTTTCTGGGGCAAATTTTCAGTAGCAAAAATTGTGCTGGAATTGTGTATTTTCTTGAAGTTATTTAAAATGTTTTAAAGGAATTCCTGCAGCTGAAAAAATTGTGTTCAAATTTTGTATTTTTTTGAAATTTTTTAAAATTTATTGGACCATCCACGCAGTTGCGTAGTTTGGTCAAATTTTGGATTTTACTTGAACTTATTTAGAATTCGCTCACCGCAGTTGCGAAAGTTTTGTTCAAATGCTAAATTTTTTGGAAATTATGTAGAATATTTTGGGGAATTTCCTGCAGTACGTTTTACTTAAAATTATTTAAAATTAACTGGGGGAATCGTCGCAGTTACGAAAATTCTTCACCATGAAAGGGTTAATGATGTAGTAAGGAATTAGATTTTTTTGTACGAACTTTTTTAACCTTCTGGCTAATTTATTTAATTACAAAAAATTTTAAGACATTTTTCTGACTGTCAAAACATTTATTTTCTTGTGTGAAATTTAAAAAAATGTTTTGTGATTTAAAAAAAATATATTGTATTTTATTAAGAACAAAAATCTGTTGAAGTCTAGAAATATTATTTTAGTAAAGTCTGAAAAATAGTATTTGTAAACATAAAAGCGGCTTTTTCTTTACGCGAGGTGGCGCGATCGCGTAAGCATTTTACTCACATAGACTCAAAGTGAAATCGAAATGTTAGCTAACACACGATTCGTTATGTAAGTGCCACATTTTAACTAATGAAAACATTGCATTAGCCAAATTTGGATAGAATGGCGATATTTAATTGCTTTAATGGTAATTGTTGGCTAAAATTGTAACATTGATTTAAAAAAAAATGTTTATGGTCCAACCTGTTTGTCTCATATCCCTTGGTGCATAAAACACCGGCAAAACTGCGGTCAACACCATTGGCCTATCCCTTTTTCATACACGTTGCATTTTATAGTTAGATTTTCTTTAGAGAAATGTCGTGCAGCAAGTGATGTAAGATAAATGGGTGGGTAATGGCCATTTTCTTTTAAACAAATAAAATAACTACAGCGAATAGTTGACCTCGAGGTAATTAAATATCTCTTTTCTACCTTAATTTAGTTAATTCATTGTTTTCAGTAGTTAAAATGCACGAGTCGTGTATTTGCTAGCTAATATTTCGATTTTACCTTGAGTTGTGCTTTGAGTTCATGTGAGTACAATCTAACGCGACTGGCCCACCTCGTGTAAATATACTGGTGGAACCTTTTATGTTCACAAATATTATTTTTTAGACTTCTCTTAAATAATAATTCTAGACTTAAAAAACATTATTTTAGTAAACTAATCAAAAATGTTTTTTTTCTTGACTTTTTTCAATCTAAAATTAGTTTTTCAGATTTCCAGTTAATAAATTTTGTACGTCATAGAAAACTGCTGTAGGTATGTTTTTTCTAACATTTTTGAAAATTATTTCAAAATTTGCAACAACTCGCAAATAGTTTTTACTTATTTTCAAATTTATTCTAAAAATTTTAAATTTTCTGAAGTCATTTACCATCATCAGAATTTTCTAAAAAACCAAGAAATGAAGTAGATTTTTTTTAAACAATCTGATAGTGAAATACAGTCAACTAAAATCAAATCAAAACTCTTTTAAAAGCATTAATAAAATCATGAATGGTAAATTGTAAGTAATATCAAAACTAAACAAAATGGACCATTCGTCTCAGGACAATTCGTCCCCGAACAGTTTCGTAACTGCTCATAAACATTGCACAAAATACATTACAATTGTAGTAAGATATTTATTTTCATAAGTCGTATTTAACAAAATAATTTAACACAATTATATTCAAATTACATAATACATACATACTAGTTATATTTACAAATCAAAAACAATAAATCTCATAGTACAGCAAGATGAGGGAAGTAATTTTTCACGAAACATCATTTTGCTGCGTTTCGTTCTTGTTCATATCCCAAAATCAATCCCGAATATCCTTTCAATGGACCGGTAGTGGATAATGTCTTTTGAAATCAAAGAATGTGAATCTGTTTGAATTTACGAGTGTGAAACTAATCCAAGTTAATCCACACACACATACACTTCGAACCCGCTATTGAATCGAAGTTTCGCGAACTCTGCAATCACAACATCGACCCGAACCTTCATCCCACCCTCAGGCACAGTTTGATCAACTTCTCTACAGTCATTTGTTCGACACGGGTGCCAACAAATCCAGTCGCGGTGGCTTTGTCCTGAACTGAGCGAAATCGACGTCGACTCCGAAACGGCGTATTCCTGTTCCATTCCAACCCACGGGACTAAGGAGAGGAAAACGTCGACGTACTGACGCGATTATTGGGACCAAGAAATACGTATATACCATCAGATACCACTTGTAAAATGGCCCTCTACGTCGGTGAAATGAGATCTTTTGTTGCCACCAGGTGAATAGGGCTCGACACGTAGAAATCTGTAAATGAAACTGTTATCGAATCGAAGAAGTTTGTCGGGGTTGGTTTGAGGTGGGAGGCGCTTTCAAAGCTTTTACCAGAGCTTTGTACTTCGATCTCGATAATAGAAGGCGTAAAACAACTTTAGAATAAAGTTACTTCGTACGCTTTAGAATGAGCATTTGAACAAGGACCCACTTGAAAGTTGTTTTAATTACTGTTTTGTTCTAAATTTCTAAGGAGGAGAATTTGATTGTGGCTTAGGTACTATATAGTATGAAATTTAGATATCGTTTCTTAGGTGTGCCAATAAAAATTGCAGCAACGAGCAAATCTGGTTTATTAACAAGAAAATCAAGACATGAACAACATAATATCATTTATCTACGACTGCTTGGATAAGGACTTATTATGTCATTTATTTGCGTTAGGTAATGAAGTTCATTATCGCACTAGTGAGATAATGGATTCATTACCTAACCCATTTAATTTACACAAACACAACTGAAGCTTTGTTAATAAGAAAACTGGCTGGCTGCCATAGCATTGCTCAAATCGAATCTATCTCGTTCCTTTGATTTTTAAACAAAAATATTTTAAAAGTGACTTGACATTTGCAAATAAATTAATGCGAAATGTCAAATATCATTTCAAGCAAAAAAAAATTTTTAACAAATTTTGAGCAGTCGTAGATAAAATTTTGTACGTCACACGTGGGATAATGCATTATCATGGCACTCGTTTGATAACTTTCAAACTCGTGTTATAATAACGCTTTTATCCCACTAGTAACATAAGCAGCTATTATAAATTTTAACGCTTTAAATTAATAATAATTAAATAACTTCTTTTAAAAACTTGTATCCTAGGACCAAATGTGCAGCAAGTACTATTTTTGGTGATGATGTGTGACCTAGAACAGACATAAAAGTACTCGTTAAAGACGAATTTACTAGCACAAGTAAATTAATTGCTTAGAAACGTTTCAAGCAGGCTTTGGTTTAACGCTTATCACCAAAAAAACACATTAAATTTTTAATTACATTTCCCTATTTGTAGCTAAACCAAGGCCACTGCAGCAACACACTGATGTGAAATTAAATTAGCTGTACTTGTTTGAGTTCGCTTTGAGTTTTCTTACACGTGCAGATATTATTGTAACGAGCAAAATTTTCGGAACTGAAGAAATACGGAACACAGGAAATTTGCAGTTTTAAAACTTTTCGAATTGGCCTTGGTTTAACACCAAGAAACACATGAAGTTTCTGATTTATAACTTTTCGAATTGGCTTTGGTTTAACACCAAGAAACATGGGTTTGTTGGTGTCAAACCAAGGCCAATTCGAAAAGCTTTGCAACTTTTAAAACAAGAAAACGTTTCGAGTTTTCTGTGATTTAACACAAAAGAACACATGAAATTTGAAATTTTAAAACTTTTAAAATTGGCCGTGGTTTACCACTAAGAAACACGTAAAATTTGCACTTTAAAACTTTTTAAATTGACCTTGGTTAACACCAAGAAACATAAAATCTGCAATTTTAAACTTTTCGAATTGGCCTTGGCTTAACGCCAAGAACACATGAAATTTGCAAACGTTTCGAGTTGGCTTTGGTTTAAGACTAAAACCCACATGAAATTTGCAATTTTAAATTTTTTTGAATTGACCTTGGTTCAACACCAAGACACACATGAAATTTGCAATTTGCAAACGTTTCGAATTTACTTTGATTTAACTCAAAGGAACACATGAAATTTGCAATTTTAAAACTTTTTAAATTTGCCTTGGTTTAGCACTAAGGAACATGTAAAATTTGCAATTTGCAAACGTTTCGAATAGGCCTTGGCTTAACACCCAGCAACACATAAAATTTGCAATTTGCAAACATTTCGAGTTGCTTTTGGTTTAATACTAAGGAATATATAAGTTTACAATTTTAAAACTTTTTCAATTGACCTTGGTTTAACACCAAGAAACACATGAAATTTTTAATTTCAAATATGCCTTGATTTAACTGTAACAAGCTTAGAATTGCCCTTGGTTTAACACTCATCGTTGAAGGAACACAATAAATTTGCAATGGTGCACACATTACCATATCCGCTGTTAGTGCTAAACCAAGGCCACTTTATTTAGCAACAAACCAATTTAAAGTTACTGTTACTGTACTTCTTCGCGTTAGCTTTCAAAGTTATCTTTATACGGATTTATTAATAATAATAATAATAATAACTCATTCATTTTTCTCTTCCCTATAAGACAGAGTCTTCTCCTAACCCACATATTTGTTTTGGTTGTTGATCCTACTTTCCGCTAATTTAACAGATTATATTATAGTATTTTCAGTTAATCTCTTACTAGGATTAGCTAAGGTCGCTGACCAAAACACGTCAAAAACTGGTTATATCAGAGCTTTTAATAATGTTACGCACCCAATGGTGTAGGTCCGCTGTTTCTAGATGCTACCTTTACGCAACCACAGAGCAGATAGATTCCAGAGAAGCCTAACAGCATCCGCTGAAGAAATACCACATACATAGATACCTAACTATTAATACAAATAATATATTGATTAATATATTCAACAGATATATAGATAACCAAGATCAAGCTATCAAGTTCTATTGTTACTATAGCAACATCAACTACTTTTAATCCTGGTTTTGATAATGACGTTGAAATACGTATAAGGTTAAAATAAATACCTGTTGAAGTTGTTAATTATTATTTTATTTATATTATTATAAACGTCAACGGAGTAAAGCTTAAATTTATTAATAAACCTAATTATTATTTTGCATCATACCATATTTTGAAGCTTATTTTCGGTAAATTCTTGACTACGACCATAGCTGTTTGATTTAACTCATCCTGCAAATACTTTTTTAATTATTATTAATTGCTTGATATGATTTTTCCTATCTACGGTTCCGTAACACGCGCTTTGTCTTAATAATCTAGATAGACATTTTTGTAACTTTCTAAAAAATTTAATTTTACATAAGTTTGTTTAAGTTTCTCAAACTAGCCTGAATTTGCCAAAATTTTTTAACTTACGGTAGGTTTTTCAGTAGCAGATTTGTGTAAATTTATTTAGTTGCCCAAAAAGTAAATAAGTAACGGTTTATTAAAATTTACCAATTACTCTATTTATTTGCTGATATAATGCTTTACGTTATATTCTCAAACTTATCTTTGTTTCAGTTGCCATAAATAAACATATAAATAAGTTTTTATTCTTTGAGATATTGAGGACAACTGTGCGTATGCATTAGCTATAAAATTATATAATTATGCGAGGCTGAACAATATGTAAATACAAACAACTTCCTTAATAACGTAAATGTAAACTTTAAATTGCAGACTGCAGAATTGAACCACAACAGTTTTGTCAAAATTTTCCAATTAGATTGTTTATGTACTAGCCAAGTTTGTTATATTTTAATGTCTTTGCACGTAGTAAGGACAAATATCTATTAGATTTACAGTTTTATAATTGTGCGTAGTTAAACAATCTTCAAACATCTATAACTTCCTTTAGGTTATAAATTTCTAATTACAAATTACAGACTTAATCCAGAACTAATCACTCAACAGATTCCATTTGAAACAAACCTAATACGAATGTTAAACTCTGCTCTAGCAAACGAATCGTGATCATTAAAACGAGTTAAATCACAATAATGATAATTCAAACATCAAGACGTTCCGATGATTAATGATCAGACAGTTCGTTCCTATACAATTACTCCCACCGAAACAGATAATCAGTGCCTAAACGCGTTACGCTTGTCCGCGGTTGTCCACCTACAATTAGCATCTACCTGGCTCATTGAGCGCATTCATACAGAAATGACGATGCTATTTTATGTGCTCTATGTAACATTTCAATTTCAAAGCTATTCAATTAATTATTACACCACTAAAAAGGCTTTTATGTCGGATTAACGTACAAGTGTAGATAATTTAAATAAATCTACTCACAATGGGAATTTTTGTTTGTACAGGTGAGGAAGTACAAAAGAACTATTTTCTAAATTTTGGCCCTTTAATTTAATAAATTCTTAAGTACTTTAAAAAATCTTAATTTTTTAATTCAGTTCTTAAGTAAACAAATAAATACCCGCAAACGAACAAAACTGCTCGCATTTCTCACCTCGTCCGTGCAACAACAAAAAAAATCAAAAAGGGAGCCCGTTCACAGATGAATTAATTTTAACAAAAAACGAGTAAAATTCAAAAGTCGACAGGTATTAGTCACGTACATGAACACGGTCAATGAGGACATGGAAGACCCACGTCTTCTTAATGCTGAAGTTTTAAAACAGGACAATACATAACACGTATAGAATTACAATTGCATACATGGCTTGTGAAAGACCAAACATCGTTGTGGAATTAGATATCATTCCGAATATGTGTTTATTCTGGCAGAAAAGTGTCCGTCACGAATGAAGGGCAATAAGCTTGCCTTTCGGATTTGTGGGGAAACTTAAAGGTTCTTATTATAGAGCCGATCTGCTGTAGCTAGCCGAATTGAAATTATTATATCCAATTATTGTCACGTAGAAACGCGTATGACATGTTGACATGGTCAGTTTGTGGAAACACTGAAATGTACTTTAGGTAGGTTTCATGAAAGTCAATATGAAAGTCAATGATAAATAATTGCAATAAAGTTTATTATTTGTTATAATAATTTGAAATAACAAGATCGTGACAGAATTAATAAGAACTTTGTACTATAATTTATGTGTGCATTAACGTGGGGGTTTAAAACCAAAATTTTTGATGGAATTCAACATGTGGTAATGATAAACAACATTCGTTAACAGATAGAACGTAAAAGAAAAGCGCTATTTAAGGTTTATCTAAAATAAAAGTTAAAAGTTAACATTTTACGAAAAATTAGGAATTTCTCATTAATTTATGAAATTTCTACCAAATAACTCAAAAATTAGCGGTTTAGAATTAAATTAGAACTTTTTTGACATTGTAGATTACACAAAAAAATTGATTTATCAAAAGAAAAGTTTTTGAAATAAGGAGAGAACCTATAAAATCGCAATAATTTACAGAAACTGTTCAGAAATTATAAAATTAAATATGAAAATAATTTCGTTAAATCAATACCTAAAATTAATCATTAATTAGTAACGGAATTAGAGACGGGTACAGAGAACACGTGTCCCCTGCCGTAACGTTGATTTATATTTTAATTTTGGTTTAAACTTATTCAGAGGAAAATTACCAAAATATTTATACAATTTAAAACAAAAATATACACTTTTAATTTTTTTTATATTTTTCGATGTAAAGCTCACGAAGTTATGTTTAGTATCCAATACGGTATGTTTGGAAGGTTCTAATAAATATAAAAAAAAGTTCCTTAAAATTGCATATTTTTATAAATTATAGAAAAAAAATACATTTGCGGATAGAACGCAACTTACCGCGTAATTATAAAAAGGTTTGCGTATTCCAAAAATACAGAAAAATATCAGCAACTAAACCCGAACGTATCTTGCCCCTCCTCCCATATTTGAAGTGTCTAGATCCGCCTCTGTCATAAAGATAAGGAACGCCGTTTTACGTTTTATCTTAAAATATGAAAAACAAAAGTGTTTTTCTTCAAATCACTACATAATTTTTGACTTCAAAAACTGTATTTTAGCGGTTTGTAATTGAATTTCAGGCGTTAGAAAATAATTTTTGGCGTCAAAAATTAATTTTTTGACGTCTGAAAATCATCCAAATTCCGATACAATTATATATTGCTTTGTTTTAAACTTAAAAATTCATTTATTTTGAAATTAAACTTAAATCGACACGGGTAGGTCTTAAAATCGTTCGGGAAATTTTAAATAAAGTAATAAAAAAAGAAAGAAACTATTCGTTAAGTATGAATTATGTTCAGACGTCAATAAATACATTTTTGACGATATTAAATGAATTATTGGCGTCCAAACATAACGTGAAAAATTTATTCTCTAGCGTTAAAAACGACTTTTGAAGTCAAAATTACATTTCGTTCCCGTATAACCAAATCTATAAAGATGTCCTAGGCGATAGAGATATTTAAAGATGCGGTAAAGATTACGTGATACAGGTGTAATATGTATTGGAGCTGTACTTTAGCCTATACCTTAACTGTATAGATTAAATATTTACCGCATCTATATGATATCTATACTTGTTTCCAGTACAGTTTTATCTTTATCGCATCTGTATCACATCTTATTCTATGCTATACCGCACCGGTACTTCAAGCAGGGATTTATCTTTATCGGATCTGTAGAAAATATATACTGATTGTCTTTACAGTTGTACCTTTAACAAATCTCTACAATATCTTCATGCAGGCTATATCGCACCTGTAGCGCAATTACCGATTTTGTCTTTATCGAATCTGTGCTAAATATATACTGCCTGTCTTTACAGTTTTATCTTAAGCCTAAAACCGCTGTGTATAGCGTCAATCTAAACACTATCGTTATTTGTTGGCCTTGTGTATAAAAACGTTAAAAATGGCGCATCAACAAGATCAAGAATTTAAAGTTTACGAATTTGATGGAACCTTGGAGATTTGTGTGCTTCCTACAATTATAATAATAATTTATGACATAATCATTAACCAAGGCTGCTGTCTCCAATGTGGAGTTATTTTCGATAGGGGGATCATTTACCACAATATCTATAAACAACAAGTAAATAAAATGATAACCTTCATCATAAACTGTTATTACACCTATAACCAATACTATACCTTTTGATGTGCCTACAGCAGAGAGCATTTTCTCAGTTTTGCTGTACATAAGTTATAAAACGTCCAACCGCGGATTTACGGGGGGTGGGGTAGTAGGGGTAATTACCCCTCCCCCCCAAGGCCAAAAAAATCACCTAAAGCACTAGAAGTAAAGTGTTTTTGAACATGTAGTTGGAAAAAATTTGTAAATAAATATATTTCATCGGCTAAAAGTTTTCCAGCGAAACACAATAAGAATGACTCAATTGCAAAGAAACTTTCTTAACGGTAAAACCTAAAACCAAGCCGGACGTTAAACAATGCATGGCTTAAGATTAGCTCTAAACCTTTATGGGGGTTTATAAACAGACCTGTTTGGAAAGTCCACTCACCAAAAAGATAAAGATATTTAAAGCTTATCCCAGCGCCAGCAGTACAAAGTACGAACCGACATCAACATCAACATATTACGTGATATTTTTTTCTTGAAATTACAATTCTGACCTCAGCAATGGCGGGAAATTCAGAAATAATGTACTTTAAAATAGTTGGTGGTAAAATAATACAAAGACATCAATTATTTCGAAGTAAGATTCTCGAAATGTCTGAACCTACTAAAACTGTTTTATATTTTATCCCCTATAATTCTTCACTGTTTATTTTTCTTAATACTTTACTCTATCAAAATAGTCTGTTTTCACGTGTTTCTTGAAATTTTAATACTATATATAATCTAACGTCGTTTATATCTGCTATATGAAACACATTTAACTTTAAAAATTTCAAGAGCCCACAAAAATGTCTAACTTTATTATTAAGCGTCCAATGCGTTTTCTACGTAGTCCCTGTTAATCACGTTTTATCCAAGCATACTATACGCCCTTAACGAGATATTATGCAACGTCACTATAAATTTTACTGCAAAAAAAACGGTTTAACTCTAACTGTAATTCTTGGTAGTACATTTGTATCATATTGTCCATCATAACCTTCTGTAATACTCTTAAAAAATTTAGCGGTCGAATCTTATAAGAGGCGAGATTAGCTCAGGGTGCAAGGAGACCGCCTCACAAACCAAAGATGGCCAGTTCGATTCCCCGCTAAGGTAAAGTATGCAGCGCATTTTTAAAATTAAAAATCTATCAATAAATACATTAGGGGTTGTATAAAATATTATAAAAGAAAATATATCAGCGTAAAAAAATATTTTATGTTTAATCTAAAATTAATTGCTTGAATTATCTATACCGCACCTTAATTTGGACGATACAGCATCGGAATAGTATCTTGAAAAACCTATATCGTATCTTTACAGTATCTTCATGTGCTCTATCCGCAATCTTAACTGCATCTGTACTTTAACTATATGTTGTCTGTACAGGAGCTTTACATCTTATATACAGAGTTAGTAAAGACAACTATACCCAATCGATATGTAATCTCTATCGTCGCGCTATCCATAGGGTACAGAAAGCCTGTATCGACTAAAGATTTAAATACAGGTTCGATATAGGTTCTGTATTGTGTGGTTATACGGGTTCAAGTAACTTAAAATAAAATAGTAAACAACAGAATAAAATGTTCCCAAATTATAAATAAATTATTATTTTTAGACGTCAATAAATAAATTGTTAACGTCAGACCATTCATTTTTGACGTCAACAAATGATGTTATAATTTAAAAAAAAACATCGGCATTTTTACGTCAAAAATGTATTGTTTGGCGTCTTAAAATATTTCATGAAGTAAATCGTTCGAGCAATTCAAATTTAAATGATCTAACAGTAGGAGACACTGTTTGTAAATAATAATTAAGTAATTTATTTTCAGATATTAATAAATATATTTTTGACGCCATAATATTAGTTTTTAACATTAATAAAATATTTTGTGAAATCAGAAAACAATTTTTAGCGTCATAATTTATTTTTCGACGCCATAAACGATTTTTTCATGTCAAAATATGAAATTTTGGCTGAAATAAATGGTTTTATAAACGTCCGGAAATATTTTACTAAAGTAAAAAATTTCCGACGTCATAAAACGTTTAATAGAAAATAACACGGCGTTCTACATAAATAGTAACAATTTACAGAAACTATAAAAACCTCTGAAAATAAATTTCGGAAGTTTATTAAATTATTAGACATACAAATTAATTATAAAACATACATCTACAAAGAAGCTATTAGAAGTATGAAAATATACCAGCAATTTTAGTATATTTTAAGAAATTTCGAAATAACTACAAAATATTAACAATACATCGCAATTCTTTACAGAAACTGTCGATAAATAATGAAAACAAAGTTGTTATGTTATAAGAAATTTACACTAATTATGAAAAACTTACAAAAACTGTCATAACATTATAAATAAATTTTCTAAACTTTCTAAATTATAAAAAAAATATTGACGTAAAGTTAACCATAATGAACTGAAAGATTACAATAGGAAATTGTAAAAATGTTTAAAATATTTATTAAATTATGAGAAATCAAGTGAACTCCCCAAGACTAACTAGAAATAGCTAGAATTTATAGAAACTATCAAGAAATTGTGAAAATACTATTCAGAAATTTATTAAATTATTGTATATTAGAATTAATTATCTGAAATTGCTCATAAATTGCACGGATTTAAAAGAACTGTCAAGAATTCAAATTAACTACGAAAATTTAGCCGTAAATCACAATTATTTCGAGAAGTTGTCAATAAATAATAGGAACAAATCAAGTTATTGTGTTATAAGAAATTCAAACTTAATATAAAAAATTATGCATATTTGCCAAAAGAAATATTATGAAAACAAATCTTATAATATTACTAAAGTAGGTACAAAAAATCAAATTAAATACAAAAGCATAACTATAAATACCAAGAATTTGCAAAAACCGCCAAGTAATTATGAAAAAAATGTCAGAAATGCATTAAATTACAACAAAAAAATCGGCGGAATTGCTTGAACTTCGCAAATCTACGAAAACCGTAATAAAATTGTTAAAACATAGGTAATTGCAACAAAACAATACATTTAAGAAAAATTTAACAAAATCCGCGAAAATAAAGTACAGTAAAATTAATCGGTAATATTAGTATCTACCCTCCGGCGTCGGTGACAAGCACGAGTAGTACAAACAGGTAGAAAATAATTAAATAAGTGTACAAAAACTGTAACAACTTTAATTTTTGTACTTGTTAATTGGTAATTATCTGTTTATGCCTACAAAATTGCAAGTAAGTTTATTTCTGGTATTTTTTAGTTACTTTCATCGGTTATAACTGCAGCCGTCGGAAAAATGAAATTTCAAATTAAGTGTACGTAAAACTTATGAAGTACAGGAACTAAATTCGAGACTGATATTAATGAGACCTATTAGTGCCAAAAAATAAACATTTTTGTTAATTAACATGCAATTAATTACCCCATTATAAATATTTTCGTTAAGATAACTTTTCGGTTCTTCAGTTTCAGTGCAAAATCTTAAATTTTTAAGCGGTACGGGGATTTTAATTAAATATTTTCTAGCAAAACAAGCCTCAAAAATTTTAATTGAAAATTTTAAAATTACAATTCTGTTCTGTAACTTACAAATATTTATAACATTTTTGATTAATTGTTAATACCTGCAATTATAGCATTTTTGGTAAAATTGAATTTGTAGGAAAACGTTGTAATTGGCAATTGGTTCAATAAGCTTCTTTGTTTAGTCACATTTCTAATATTTAAATTTAACACAGCAAAATTAAATTATGATTGTGTAATTAACAAAAAAATTGTTTTTAATAATAATTAAATTAAATTAATATACCCAGGTTACTCCATATGTGTAAAAAATAAGTCACCAACCTAATTTCGACACCACACAATACACTCTTTCACTTCGCACTAATTATTATATTTTTTGAAATAAATTTTAAAAACACAACTTAACACCAAAGGCTTTTCGAAAAGTGCTTTTGATCGTAATTCATCGAGATGCCGAGATGGACTCATGCGGGTAGTGTGGACGCGCTGACCGAGACCGGTCCGTCGCGGCTCTGGGAATGTTAATCTTCCTCGCAGCCGTTCCAAATAACCCACATCCATCCTGACACTGCCTTCGGAATGCCTCCTCGTCACCTGGAATGCTTCTTCTAATTAAACTCAAACATACACCGACGGAACCGCTTTTAATCGTCTTGGGTGACACTTTCTAATTTGATGTTCGAAAAATTTAGATTTTTTTAATTATGGAAAAATTGTGAATATATTCGAGAATTACCGATGAAAGGATTTAAATTTGAGGTTTTGGGTTAATTTAGGAAATGATTAAAAAATTATTGTAAAGTTTTAGGGCTAGTTGATGCGAGTTACGCAAATAGTTCAGCGGCTGTTGCATAGATGGCACTAGGGTGAGGATCTGAACTATTCAATTTAGATAAACGTGCTGGTCATTGTTTTATTATTATTGGTTTTGAAATTTTATTATACTGTCACTTAATCGCTTGTATGTTAAATCAGCAGTTAAAATTTGAATACATTTTTAAAGGTTAGCGACTGTATTTTATTACGCGGCTCTTAATTTTGATTTGAATATTTTGTTTACTGTAATTCGTAGCTAACATTAATTTTTCTTATAGAAGCTTTGAATTTAAAACAATAGTAAATTTATAAATCAGCTCTAGTTTCCTAATTATCCAATTGTCTTTGTAACAAATATTGCATTTCTGAAAAAAAAGTCGTATTTTCTTTGAACTAATGAATTTGTCAATGGTTAAAAAAAATTTGAACGGCGTTACCGTCAAGTTAAAACATTCAGAAAAATTTGATTTATTTAACAGTAAAATAACACATTTTTGTAAGTGCGTATTGGAAGCGCACGTGTTTTGGAATTTTTAGTCAACGAATTCCGTTAACCAGCTTATTAAAAACATTCTCAGAAATTATGATTGTGTTTTTACACTATTCAGAATTGCCTCAGCTTATAGCTTCTTTGTTATTAATCTAAATCTCGACGCCGAATTGGCGTCACCAAATAGCAAATTATGATTATTCAAAAGTTAATTCTTTGTTCGAAGTCCACGTGCCAGAAAAATAACACCCTCTTACGTCAGATTTTTTTCCACAGTTTTGAATATAAAAGCAGAGGTAGTTTTTAGGAACGGGCATTTTTTTAAAAACAATCAGAAATCATCGACTCCTCTGCTGAATTGTGCTTCGAGGCAAATTAGCTGCAGCAGCAGAGAACCTTCCCTTTACCTTGTCTAAGCGCGTCGAGGTATCTCGGCTGCTTATGGGCTCTTCTTTTTTGGTTTGCGCCTTGAGGTTTCTCAGCTGCAACAGCAGTAATTCTCGCCCTACGTTGCCCAACTGTCTTAATGATATCGGCTGCTCATGGGCTTTCTTTCGCTGGCTTGCCTTTTGAGGTATCTGCACTGCAGCAGCCGGAGATAGTTTCGTTACCTGTGTCCACTCTACCTTGCAGACTGATAACAGTCTATTAAAAATAAGAAAATATCTGCATTCCCTCGGTGCATGCGCTTAAGGTATCTCAGCTGCGGCTATTTTTTAGTTGTATGCGCTTGAGGTATCTTAGCTACGGGTATTCTTCATTAGGTATCTCGACAGCAGGTATTCCCTTATTGTATGCGTTTAAGGTATCTCAGCTGCTGCTATTTCTCTGTTGTATGTTTTTCGGGTGTCTCAGCTACGAATATACTTTTGTATGCGCTAGGCGTATCTCAGCTGCGGATATATTTCTGTTGTATTAAATTCAGGTATCTCAGCTGCGGGTATTTTCTTGTTGTATGCGCTTGAGTTATCGTAACTGCGGATATTCTCATGTTGTATGCGTTATAATACCTTAGCTGCGGGTAGTCCCTTCATGTTTGCCCTTGAGGTGTTTCAACTGAGGGTATTCTCTTGCTGTTTGCCGGTACAGTATTTTATCTGCAAGTATTTCCTTGTTGTATGCGCTTGAGGTAACTCAACTGCGGGTATTCTCTCGCTTTCTGTGCTTGAGGTATCTCAGATGCGCGTATTCCTCTGTTGTACGTTATTTAATTATCTCAGTTGCGGATATTTTCTTGTTGTATTCGCTTGACGTATCGCAACTGCGGTTATTTGTTTATCGTATGCGCTCTAGTTATTCCAACTGCGAGTAGTCCTTTGTTGCATGCGCTTGAGGTATCTCAGCTGCAGGTACTCTCTTGTTGTACGCGCTTGAGGTAACTCAGCTGCGAGTATTTCCTTGTTGTATGAGCTTGAGGTATCTTACTGGAAAATATTTTCCTGCTGTATGCGATTGAGGTAACTCAACTGCGGGTATTCTCTCGCTTTCTGTGCTTGAGGTATCTCAGATGCGCGTATTCCTCTGTTGTACGTTATTTAATTATCTCAGTTGCGGATATTTTCTTGTTGTATTCGCTTGACGTATCTCAACTGCGGCTATTTGTTTATCGTATGCGCTCTAATTATTCCAACTGCGAGTAGTCCTTTGTTGCATGCGCTTGAGGTATCTCAGATGCGCGTATTCCTCTGTTGTACGTTATTTAATTATCTCAGTTGCGGATATTTTCTTGTTGTATTCGCTTGACGTATCGCAACTGCGGCTATTTGTTTATCGTATGCGCTCTAGTTATTCCAACTGCGAGTAGTCCTTTGTTGCATGCGCTTGAGGTATCTCAGCTGCAGGTACTCTCTTGTTGTACGCGCTTGAGGTAACTCAGCTGCGAGTATTTCCTTGTTGTATGAGCTTGAGGTATCTTACTGGAAAATATTTTCCTGCTGTATGCGATTGAGGTAACTCAACTGCGGGTATTCTCTCGCTTTCTGTGCTTGAGGTATCTCAGATGCGCGTATTCCTCTGTTGTACGTTATTTAATTATCTCAGTTGCGGATATTTTCTTGTTGTATTCGCTTGACGTATCTCAACTGCGGCTATTTGTTTATCGTATGCGCTCTAATTATTCCAACTGCGAGTAGTCCTTTGTTGCATGCGCTTGAGGTATCTCAGCTGCAGGTACTCTCTTGTTGTACGCGCTTGAGGTAACTCAGCTGCGAGTATTTCCTTGTTGTATGAGCTTGAGGTATCTTACTGGAAAATATTTTCCTGCTGTATGCGATTGAGGTAACTCAACTGCGGGTATTCTCTCGCTTTCTGTGCTTGAGGTATCTCAGATGCGCGTATTCCTCTGTTGTACGTTATTTAATTATCTCAGTTGTGGATATTTTCTTGTTGTATTCGCTTGACGTATCCCAACTTCGGCTAATTGTTTATTGTATGCGCTCTAGTTATTCCAACTGCGAGTAGTCCTTTGTTGCATGCACTTGAGGTATCTCAGCTGCAGGTACTCTCTTGTTGTACGCGCTTGAGGTAACTCAGCTGCGAGTATTTCCTTGTTGTATGAGCTTGAGGTATCTTACTGGAAAATATTTTCCTGCTGTATGCGATTGAGGTAACTCAACTGCGGGTATTCTCTCGCTTTCTGTGCTTGAGGTATCTCAGTTGCGGGTATTCCTCTGTTGTATTAAACTCAAGTATATCAGCTGCCGATATTCTCTTGTTGTATGGGCTTGAAATATCTTAGTTGCGGGTAGTCCCTTGATGTTTGCGCTTGAGGTGTTTCAACTGAGAGTATTCGCTTGCTGTATGCCGTCATAATATTTCACTTGCAAGTATTCTCTTGTTGTATGCGCTTGAAGTAACTTAACTGCGGGTATTCTCTCGCTTTCTGTGCTTGAGGTATCTCAGATGCGCGTATTCCTCTGTTTTTACGTTACTCAAGTATCTCAGTTGCGGGTATTTTCTTGTTGTATTCGCTTGGCGTATCTCAACTGCGGCTATTTGTTTATTGTATGCGTTCTAGTTATTCCAACTGCGAGTAGTCCTTTGTTGCATGCACTTGAGGTATCTCAGCTGCAGGTACTCTCTTGTTGTACGCGCTTGAGGTAACTCAGCTGCGAGTATTTCCTTGTTGTATGAGCTTGAAGTATCTTACTGGAAAATATTTTCCTGCTGTATGCGATTGAGGTAACTCAACTGCGGGTATTCTCTCGCTTTCTGTGCTTGAGGTATCTCAGTTGCGGGTATTCCTCTGTTGTATTAAACTCAAGTATATCAGCTGCGGATATTCTCTTGTTGTATGGGCTTGAAATATCTTAGCTGCGGGTAGTCCCTTGATGTTTGCGCTTGAGGTGTTTCAACTGAGGGTATTCGCTTGCTGTATGCCGTTATAATATTTCACTTGCAAGTATTCTCTTGTTGTATGCGCTTGAAGTAACTTAACTGCGGGTATTCTCTCGCTTTCTGTGCTTGAGGTATCTCAGATGCGCTTATTCCTCTGTTTTTACGGTACTCAAGTATCTCAGTTGCGGGTATTTTCTTGTTGTATTCGCTTGACGTATCTCAACTGCGGCTATTTGTTTATTGTATGCGTTCTAGTTATTCCAACTGCAAGTAGTCCTTTGTTGCATGCACTTGAGGTATCTCAGCTGCAGGTACTCTCTTGTTGTACGCGCTTGAGGTAACTTAGCTGCGGGTATTTCCTTGTTGTATGAGCTTAACGTATTTCACTTAAAAATATTTTCCTGCTGTATGCGATTGAGGTAACTCAACTGCGGGTATTCTCCCGCTGTTTGCGTTTGAGGTATTTTAGCTGCGCGTATTTTTCTGTTTCTGTACGTTTTGTAGGTATACCACTTGTGGGAATTCTCTTGTTGTATGCGCTTGAGGTACCTCGCTACGGGTATTCCCTTGTTGTATGCGGTTGAGGTTACTCAGCTGCAGACATTTTCTTGTTGTATGCGCTTGAGGTATCTCACTGCAGGTATTTTCTTGTTGTATGCGCTCACGGTTTTTTAGCTGTGGGTATTTTTTTTGTTGTATGTGCTTGCGATTCTTTAGCTGCGGGTATTCCCATGTTGTATACGCTTGAAGTATCTTATCTGCGGGTATTCTCTTGTATGCGCATCAGGTATCTCAGCCGTAGTAGCAATATTTCCTTCCCCTTACCTATACTCTGTGCTTGAGTTATTCCAGCTGCAGCAACTAGTAATATCAAGGTTTGTATACTACTTGTTAATTGCAGTGTGTGCCTATTTTCGAGTTTCTTTGTATTATTTTGCCACGTATGTTGTATTTTTTCTCCAGACATAAGAATCATTGCATTAATAATTTTATTTGTAGCTAGTTTTGCTTATTTTGAAGCACCTCTTGTAACTTTTGGTTTAACTATTTAATTTTCGGATAAAAAATTCAAAATTCCTTAACACAATGAAGCATTTTTTCATTTCATTTCACTAAATTTTCCACAGATTTATTCCCTGTAAAGCTAAATATAGTTAACTTATGATATCTACTAAACAAGTCAAAGAAATGTCCCTCTTACTTTTTCTTATATTCAAGAAACGTTTTTTTGAAAAGAAAATAACATAAAACTTCAGTAAGTTTATCAATGTCGAATCTAGTTGCAAATAGATACATTTTAATAAACCTTTCAGCAATTCATATAAACTTGTTAATGTACCCGGCATTAAAGCAAGAAGGGAATTATAATTGAGCAAAAGATATGAATTGTGTATATTTTATACGCAGCGACATTTAAATGATGATTTATTTCGATTCCACCCTAAGTATAACTTACTAATTGGACGTTGTTATCAAAAATTCTTCGGCTCTTTATGCAAAGCAGACATATTTAAGTATTTTTATATTTTTTAAGATATAATTAGCTCGCATGATGAAATAACATTCTTTTGTTTGCCTGCTAGGTAACGTTTAATCAGAGCAATTTGTTAAAATTCTTACACCAAACACAAAATATTTTCATAATGATAAGAGCACCCAAGCATACTTTGCTTTATCTTCACCTGAAAATTTATAACACGAGGAAGAAAATTCACTTATCGAACATGAAAAATGAACGAGCTGGTATTATTACAGGTTTGGTTACTTGGGCGAACACCTCTCGGAGAAATTATTACACCTATGTAGAGGTCAGCACATTTTGAGGGCTAATAACAATCATTACCTTAGCAGCTGTGCAGCAGCAAGATTGATGTGTGTTGGTCTAACTCTAATTACTACTAGCCACAAGCCAGGTGCAGTACTTAGTTGAAGTATACTGCAGAATACACTGTTCCTGTAGTTAAGTGATAGTATTACTACGGTTTTGTTTAAAAAAAATATAATGTACGTAATAAGTGGACCTACGCAGCATCTCTACCCACAAAACTTTGGTTTAAAGCTTATCATTAACTAAAATGAGTAGGTTATTACTTATTTGTCTACTAGATGTCGCTTTAAGAGATCGTACAGCTGCCACCAATTGTTACCACTCTTAAGTACAAAAAATGGACGAGTTTTAGAAAACAAAAAATTGTAATTTCTAGGTCTTAATTGATAATTTAAACCACTGAAAGCTTCAAAATTTTAAAACATGGCGGTATCATCGTGTCTCTATGATTATACGTGTTACTACTAGCAAATCCAACAGTTATGTAAAAATTTAGAAAATTTGATTATGTTCAGAATTTAACAGTGTAGTGTGAACCGCGAATTCTGTGATGAATCATCAGCAGACAGGTTCAATTAGACATGGACCACAATCAAAACAGTGCGCCATGTATAATCAACTGCTGCATATCAACACATTGCACTGGGAATGCATTTAAATTGTGACTCGGAAACGCAGCAATTATTCCGAATGATTTAATACCTGAAATTGGTGGATAATAGGGTGTATTTACACGCCAATATACCTCTCAGTTCCGACAGCGTCAACGAGCTATCTAATATACGACTTCTTGCACCACTTGATTATATGTTACTGTAAGAAATTGTGGGTAATATCCTTATATTTACTTCTTGTTCGAAACCATCTCGGTTTCAGTAATTGTACGTTATATAAGTAAATTATAAATACTTGAAGTGTTGCTTTCACGTAAAAATGAATGATTCGAACTCCTGTTTATATTATTTTTGATCATAATTTACATAAATTAGTTAAAATAGAGCACATTGGGAAGTAAAGTAATAGACATTAAAATAAGAAATTTTGAAAAACAATGAATCTTACACTTCGCTTAGATTTATCCGCATTTCAAAAATTTTTATTGCACCGTGTCTTTAAAATTAGAATGTGCTTCATTACATAGATAAGAAAGTCTTCATGATATTATTTTAGGCTCGGAACGCCTATAAGAGTACAAGTGTAGTTATACACCAAAATAACAGAAAAATAGTGATTTTTCTATTTTGGGTGACAGTACATTTGAATTAAAAAACATCAAAAACCACGTAACAAAATTGTTATCCAAAAAATATTGGTAGAGGTAAATCAATGCTGCCTCTAAGTCATCCCGTAGAAATTAATTTTACTATTGCTAATGAGCAATTCAGCTTGATCACGGATATCCTGCAGTTTTTAGGTATTTAGTAATTATAAATTCGTTCAATTGTAGATTACAAAATTCACAGAAAACGATATATTACGAACGAAATATCAGTTGTCTGCAATAAGCAACATCATACCTCGTTTATAGTTCTTTTAGTTAACCAAATTGCAATAACCTTCTGGGTCTAGTTTTAAAAAATAATTTTTTTTTAATTTTTGATAATGTTTTTTTTGACAATTTCAAAAATGCATTTTTTTCGAAAATTCGCACATGACGTTAATAGAAAATTAAGGTTCTTCAAAAAAATTCAAATAATACCCTGTTTATATTTCTTCCAGATAACAAAATTCCAAAAACCTCGCGGTGGTAGTTGTCAAACAATATTTTTATGAATATTTTTGAGTTTGATAGCTTCGACAATTTCAACAATGCATTTATTTAATGCCAAACTTCATACATTCGCAGAGGAAATTTATGGTTTTGGAAAAAAGGAAAAAACATGTCATGTTTGTAGTTCTTCCAGCTAGCAAAATTCCAAAAATCTCGTGGCTAGTTTTCGATTAATAATTTCTTGAAAGTTTTTGATATTGATATTTTGACAATTTGGAAAATGTATTTAATTCTAAACTTTAAAAATTTAGAGAAAGCTAAACGCTTTAGGACTTTGGAAAAAGAAACAAATCAAACCTCGTCTGGTTAGTTTTCGGAAAATATATCTTTTTAAATTTTAAATACTATTAGTGTGTTTATTTCGACATTTTCAATAGTATATTTAATTCCAAACTAGAATTCACAAAGAGCAATTAACGGAAATTAGAATTTATGAGAAAAAATATTTTTTTAAAAGTTATTGTTGTTTCGACAATTTCAAAAATGCATTTTATTCTGTACTTCAAAAACTTACAGAAGGCTATTAGTTCTTTCTGCTCACAAAATTACAAATTACCTTGTTTGGGTAGTTTTCTAAGTAAAACCTGTTCATTTTTTTGGAATTGACTGTTTTGACAATCTCAAAAGTACATTCAATTTCAAACTAGAAAAATTTACAGAAAGAGTTAAAAGAAAATTGGGGCTTTAAGGGTAAAATAAACCATTCCACGTTTTTAATTCGATCAGCTAACGAAATTCAAAAAACCTCGTGTGGCTAGTTTTCTAAAAATTATTTTTTTTAAATTTAATATTGATATTTTCGACAATTTCAAAAATTCATATTAATTTCAAACTTTAAAGCTTCGCAGAATGCGTTAAAGAAAGGTTGGGGCTTAAAAAAACACAAATTATACTCATTTTCTTGTTCTTTTAGCAAACAAAATTTTAAAAACTTGGTACCTATGACTAAGTAGTAACTAGTTTTCGTAAAATAATTATTTGAAAACTTTTGAAATTGTATTTTCAATTATTTGAAAGATGCATTTAATTTTAACATTAAAATTCATAGAGGGCGTTAGGAGGAAATAAGGCTTTGGAACAAATTAAGTAATACTCTTTTTATAGTTCCTTCATATATACCTCGTGTACTTAGTTTTATAAAATATTTTCAAATATGCAATACGATTAGTATGCTAGTTTCGACAATTTCAAATATGTATTTAATTCCAAGCCTTAAATATTCACAGACGACGTTTGCGGGAAATTAGGATTTCGAAAAAACCAAATTATACCCTGTTTGTAGTTCTTCCAGCTTACAAAATCTAAAAAATCCTTGTGTTATTAGTTTTCCAAAAATAATTATTTGAAATCATTTGATATTGATAGTTTCAACAATTTAAAAAAAAACATTTATTTTTAAACTTTAAAATTCACAGAGGGCGTTAAAGAGAAATTAGGGCGCTGGAGAAAGCCAAATCGTACCCCGTTAATAGTTCTTCCAGCCAACAAAATTTAAAAAACCTCGTGTGGCTTGTTGGCGAAAAATTAATGTTTGAAATTTTAGATAATGATGGCTTCGACAATTTCAACAATGCATTTAATGCCAATTTTTACAAATTTACATAGGGCCTCAAAGAAAATTTAGGGCTTGGAAATAACCAAATCATACTATTTATAGTTTGTCCAAATAAAATTCAAAAAACTTCGTGTGTTTAGTTTTCGAAAAATAATTGTTTGAAAATATTTGATATTAGGTTTCAACAATTTCAAAAATGCATTTATTGCTAAACTTTAAAAATGTACAGAAGGCGGTATTAAAGGAAATTGTAATTTTGTAAAAAAAAATCGAATTATAGCCTGTTCGTTGTTCT
Organism: Ctenicera cuprea; assembly: GCA_958336395.1. Lineage (NCBI taxonomy): Eukaryota > Metazoa > Arthropoda > Insecta > Coleoptera > Elateridae > Ctenicera > Ctenicera cuprea. The sequence goes on along the minus strand of OY284492.1, from coordinate 5,061,414 downwards.
CTCAACCAAGAAAATTTGAAACAAAAACATAAAGCTACTGTTTAAAAATTTTTTGAAAATAATAATAATTTTGACAGAATTGCAAATTCACTCTCTTCATAACATTTTATCCTCGGAGGACTAAATTGTCTACCAAACTTAATACTGTTTTTTCGAAATTAAATATCTCAAAAGTATTATAACTACAGAATTCGGAAAAAATGTATCCAAAAGGCTTTAATCAGCGTGTGAGACGCTTTTTCGGAATAGATTAAGATTCTGAAAATAATGAGAATATTTTTAACAAAAAATAATTAGATTTTTCCATCTTCAGGAGGCTGTAACTCCTTAACGAAATGTTTTCGAACCCATGTTTCTAGGAACTGTTTTCATTTTCAGATTCTGAATCGACCCCAAAAAAAACGCCCCACATGTTATGAATTACTCTGTATATGGTCTCATATTTGCAAAACCATTGAGTTTTCGATGTGTCATTTAAACACCTACAGACGGACATTTAAAAAAATCATATTTAGGTTTTTAGAAATACAAAACGTGTATTTCAAAATTAATTTTCTGCGTTTCCATACAAGAAAGTTTAAAAAATATGAATTAATACATAGAAAAAGAAACAGTTTTGAAGTAAAAATATTCAAAATTAAAACTTCTACTACGAAACCAATAATAATATAAATTATAATATATCTTCCATGATTTTCATTGTAGTTCTTTCGACCAAAACAAACGTAATAAATAGAAAAATACGTAAAACTGGTACACACTTCAATAAATATATCAATTCCGAGATTGACACACAGGCGACAAATACTGAAAAAGGCGCCGCCTGCATCGTTTCCTATGTCTAAATAAGCATTCTGATTGCGAGGATGATTGACAGATGCACTACAGTGAACGCAATATTGAATAAGGGTGCCAAACCTCGGGGTAGAATAAAACAGCGACAGTGCGACCTTTGGGAAAATATGTCAATCACTGCAACAGCCTTTTTGTACTTCTATGTAGCATCTGTCCATGTTTTGGAAAAGTTAACTGCTGTCTCTATTATTGCCCTTTATGAAATTACAACATGTAAAGTCATAAACAGATATTTGGTAATTATTATGATTATTGTCTATGATCAATGGGAAACTTGCATGTTTTTATAAAAAATATCAGCAAACGATTGTTTTTTCCAATATCAAGAAAAGGTTTGAATCATAATTTTATTTAGTGATATTTTTATCTAGATATTTTTTATCTATGAGAAACTTGCATAAAATTGACGAATTTTTTTCTAATATCAAGAGAAGGTTTGAATGATAATTTTATTCAGTGGTACTTTTATCTAGACATTTTTTATCTATGAGAAACTTGCACGTTTTTATAAAAAATATCAGTAATTGATTTTTTTTTCAATATCAGTAGAAGGTTTAGATGATAATTTTATTTAGTGATATTTTTATCTAGATATTTTTTATCTATGCGAAACTTGCATAAAAATTATCAGCAAACAAATTTTTTTCTAATATCAAGAGAAAGTTTGGATGATAATTTTATTCAGTGATACTTTAATCTAGATATTTTTTATCTATGTGGAACTTGCATGTTTTATAAAAAATATCAGCAACCGAATGTTTTTTCCAATATCAAGAGAAGGTTTGAATGATAATTTTATTCAGTGATGCTTTTATCTACATGTTTTTTTTCTATGAGAAACTTGCACGTTTTTATAAAAAGTATCAGTAGGTAATAGCATTTTTTCCAATATCAATAAAAGGTTTGGATGATAATTTTGTTCAGTAATACTTTTATGTAGATATTTTTATCTATGAGAAACTTGTATGTTGTAATAACAATTAACAGCAAACGTTTTTTTACCAATATTAAGAGAAGGTTTGAATGATAATTTTATTCAGTGATGTTTTTATCTCGACCTGTTTTATCTATATGAAACGTGCATGTTTTTATAAAAAATGATCAGCAAACGTTTTTTTTTTCAATATCAAGAGAAGGTTTGGTTGATAATTTTTTTCAGTGATACTTTTATCTAGATATTTTTTTTTCTATAGATAACTTGCATGTTTTAATAACAATTATTTATCAGCAAATCGGTTTTTTTCCAATATTAAGAGAAGATTTGGATTATAATTTTATTCAGTGATACTTTTATCTAAATATTTTTTATCTATGGGAAACTTGTATGTTTTTATCAAAAATTACCAATAACCAGAGGCTTAGATGATAAATTCACCATTTTACCCACCAATCTATTCATTTCAATTCCTTGTTATCAGCCCTTTTATTTATTACTTAATATTCGTATTCATTTATGCACATTCATATACATTTAGACTAAGCCAGTAATCTCTTGGTACTACATATAAATGACGTGTACATTGGAAAAATGGATTAGCCTTAGAGACAGTGGTGCCCTTGGGAGGGCCTATCACCTCCAACACTCGCAATATCCACTGGGACTTCGCCCCCTTTTCAAAGGATTTGTTGTACTGTTTTAGGGTTGCATGCAACAGCCAAATGGGTTAGGTTTATTAAAACATTTTCCAATTTTCACATTTAAAAATTAATTTCAAAGCAATACCTTTATGGATGTTTTCCAAAAAATTGAGGCTTATAAGCACAATTAAGAACACGAATTCATCCTTAATGGATATATTACGGGGAGAGTATTGTTAACTAAAACGTATAGCATTATACCAATCTATAATCTTTATGAGTGATCTCCCCAGCGACAGCAGCGACAGTGTTTGGAGCGGAGGATTAGCTGACTAATGTGATTTATTGCGGAGATATCGAGAGGGGTGTGCATTAGCACAACCCTCGCTAACTAATTAATACGTTCTTACTAACCTTTTAATCATAATTGGATAACTGTACTGAGTTGTTAAAACCAAATCACATCTGCAGGGCTGCTTTAAACTTTTAATGTCTTGTTAATTAAGTTAGCTGTGTGTTTGAGAAGAGGATTGTAGAGCTGCTCGTTGCCTCGTTTTGTTTATCTGTTGTTTGTGTCCATATTCAACAGAACCCTTATTATAACGAGGGAGATTGTTTGCAATGTACTTTTCCCAGTTTTCGAGTTAACGAAGAAAATTAATCTTTTGGAAAAATTTAATTTAATGAAGTTCTCGCTCTCAGAATTATTATAAAACGAATTTTTGTTTTAAATTTTAGCCCGTTACAAACAGATATTTCGGCCTAACCGAACAACGTTCAACGATGCAAGCAGGATGAAACGGGTAGACATATACAATGTGATAATAACCATTTCAATAAATAATACCTAAGGAAATGGTAAACTTCCTGTTCCTTAGCAAGTGGCGCCACGGCGGCTTGCGGTCAACTGCAAAACTTGCTATTGCTTCTCCCTTTATTACAACATGTAAGATGCAGGTTTACGAAACTGGAAGTCGTTATCGTTAAACACAAGGTTCAACAAATAATAATTACCTTATTTTCAATTATAAGTACGCAGTTAAGGTTTATATAAGTATACGTACGCTCCTGTATCGAATTATGATAAAATGTAGGTAAATTGCATGTTTCCTTGTTAATTGCTCAGACTTAATGG